>OW443335.2:12502500-13752500 GCA_937001555.2 Hypsopygia costalis
CTTCTGTTGGTCGAAACTTTAGTGCCAGAACTATTATGTCGAATATGATTTTAACAGCATGCGCCTAGGGCTATAGTTTGTTGTCTTGATATCAGAACACATTAAAGGGTACAATTGAATTGTTATACTTCACCTTGGACCTCTTACTTTATGGCGTATTTATTTCATCAGCAATGCTCTGTTAATACCAGAAGTACAGTTAAGTCGAAGTTAAAAATATCAGGATATACAAATTTATCTGGAAAAGACAGGCTTTTTATTCTTGATGAAACTTTTTTTTTACATATAATTGACGATTGTGTTTTATTCGTCTGGGATAATATAAAGGGCATGAAATAGAAAAGAGCTGATGATTTGTAAATGGCTGGATAGAATTAAAGCTAAGAATACTCTTGATCGAGTCACCTTTAATATTAAAAATCAGAATAAAATGTTTTCAACCGTTATGCACACAACACCGTCCTTTACGGTCGAGGGTTTAAAAATGTTATTTTATTGGCTCTCAATTTAATTAACTCACAGATTATATATTACAAGCTTCGATCAAATTAAAAAGCTACTAGAGTATTTCTGATTTTGGCCTCCCTCGTCTGCATGACCAGATGCACAATAATGTAATTTCCAATATTATAAAAAATAAATATGCTTCCATATTTCATTCCATCTTAAACTCCAATGAGGCCAGTTAAAAAGAATTTCTCTCACAACTAAAAAAGAACTACCCAAATTGATTGCATCCGTTCCGACTAATCGCTGAACATTCGCGCGGAATTAAAAACTTTGCTCCGAAGAAAAATAAAAAAGGAGTGAAAATACATTTTAGAAGCAACTTTATATTTTATTTCGAAAGCAATAATCCAAATGCTGTTTCGAAAAGCAATCTACACTTTCATACAAACAACATAAACGCAGTAAACAATGATTACACTGGAACAAAAAACCTAATCAGAACTACGATACTGTGGTAGAAGCAAATAGGTTGTTATGGCATTCCACATTTTTTAAGCAGGGATCGCACTGCCGGGCGTCGACCGAGCGCCGGAGCCTTCAATCTGAGGTAACAAGCCTTCCCCCGGAGCCCTAAGGAGGTGTGAAACAACTGCAGGTCCGAACAAAAGGATAGCTGGGTTTATGCACTCAGATTCCTTTTACGGTTCGCACGACGCGTTCGTATGGATGCCGCTTCTTTATCAGAAATGCCATACACGATACGGAGGATTATTTGAATGTAATAACATGGTAAATAGTTATAGAAATAGCATTCCCAAGTAAGTCTTACGAGGTTTTAATGTTGAAGGCATCTATTATAAATTAATTATTAATACAGAGTTTTTGAAAGATTTTATGTTTGGTACATAATCTCTTTCGCTGTTTGAAGAGTAAGGGTAAAATGGTAAAATTTAAGAGTCCTTAACAGAAGTTGAGCAAGTTTAAATACATTATTTACGAATAAAGTACTCCTTTAGGGCGATTATCAACCGCAGGTGCCGCAGGGAATTTTAATAAACTTGTAACACTATATAATATTTAAAAAAAGACACATTTTTTTCTTAAGTAACCTTTACAATTAATAAGTAGTGACATAATACAAAATAATATTCATTATATCAGATCAAGTATAATTAGACACAAAGTTTTACAATATACTTTTTTTCTATATTTCCTGGAATCCCATAGAATTTTCAGAAATATTTTCTTATTACATGTACACACAATTTTTTATTTAAACCAGCAGTTTAATTTGCGCGTTGATATTGCATTATTTATTTACATACACGTTTCATAAATAGCAAACAACATAATACATATAAAATTATATATAAACATACAGTTACATATGAATAGAATGATGATTGTTGATACTTGGTTTAGGCAAATAGAGGTAAGCCTGAATTTTCTTGTTGAAATTAAATTTGTTCGAGATTCTTCTGATAAGTCTGGACTTCAAATATATTTAAGTATAAGCAATACTATTTAAAGAAAATTATACATATATAAAAAGTTTGGTTATTAAACTTAAATACGTATTGTACATATTTATGTCTAATAACCAAAATTTTTAAATCGTATTCCTTATACATACTTAAATGTGTCTTAAATCCAGACTTATCAGAAAAATCTCCATTTACATTTAAGGAAACTTTCTTCTAAATATCTTAAAAAAAGTACATTTCTGTTAAAAAGTTTACGCTGGGATTTATAATATCTCTACGTAAATCTTTTAAATTATGTGATCGGTTATTTTCGACAATTACGTTAGTTATATTTAATCGTAAATATACAAAAAAATACCTATAATAAATAACTTGTACCTATTTACAGAACCTCACAGCATTAAAATCGAATACTTTTATTCCTCTCAACAAAATTATAAATATCCATTTTACAAGGCATTCCAATTGACGCACACTTGTTACATTAGCATTCAAGATTCCAATTTAAGATATGGGCTGACTAAACATAAAAAACAAGCAAATGTATACTACATAGTTGAAATGATTTTCGTAGCTCTACGGGTCCATCCATCTCTGCGAGGGTAATGTACGGTCGGCCACAACGCATACTGCGGTCGGTGAGGACTGACTAGCTTTCAACCAAACTAATAACCCCTAAAATATACGCTTCACTGATGTCTGGCGTAAAACCAGCTTTATTGACTATTGCGAACTTACAACAATGGTTAAACTATACATGTAGGATGTAATTTCGTACGAAGAGTTAGTGTTCGAGAGAAAATTTTATATTTTAAATATATATACGTGCATGTTTCCGCAGTGTAAATTAGGCTTGTTATAGTAGAAACGGAATTTTAATCACTTCTTTTTTATACAACTTCACTTTTTCTTATTTTTTATAAACGAACGAATACCTCCAATAGGGTATACGAACGAATACCCTTTTGGAGGTGTTCTTCGAATACTCTACTCTCCCTGTCCCTCGACAGGGATTTTTCTTAGATATGCAGCAAGAGTTCATCAAGAAATGTGTAAGTAGATTTATAGAGGCGGCGGCAGAGTCCGTCCGCTGAGTGATGCCACAGTTATCTATAGGCAACTATAAGTATTTGCCATCAGACAGTTTTTGTGCTTGTTTGCCACTGTAGTAGTATAAAAAATAGAGAAATAAGTTAATGAAATAAATAACATTTTGTGTAGAACATAAAACAAAGGCAAATAATGAAAATTTTACTTGTTACCAGGGTACTGGGGCCCAACAATATTATTACTATAAAATCAAACACATCTAAATCAGTGGCGTATTACATATATCGCTTTAAATTTTGCTCAATACACATCGAACATTGGGATTTAAAACGATTTGTTTTCAGGATATCTCAATATTTCATACTGTGGTTAAATCGTTCCGGGGATTTCCCGATATTTCTTCGGCATTGTTGACATTGGTCTATAATATGGGAAAAATACCAGGAAAATAAAAAAAAACACGAAAAGTCTCATCCTTATCTCATATTGTAAATGTTGAATTGACGTCAGTGAATTCAGTAACAAGGTTGTTGGTGTTAGTAAACACAATTATTTCAGCAATATATTATTCATTTATTATTCGTCCAATTAGTGCAATAACTTTGAAATTTCAATTGCATTGAAATCGTTAACAAGATAATTGGTAGGTTAGGTTCGAAGTAAATGTTTCATTTAAAAATAATATTGTTAGAGAGTTGTACTATAAATTTAATATTATTAACAAAAATACATTAACTTGTGAATATATCAAAGGAAAAATAAAATTTCATTGAACTCAAATATATCTAGGTACTTAAATGATTTTTTTGTGATTTGGTTTTGAAAAATATCTTAAGAGGATTATATGTGAGCGCCCACACTGAATAAAATATAAATCACAGTTCGCAAATACTTATGAAAAAAATGTTAGTTACCGGCGTAAAATTAAACATATTATTTATTAAAAAAGCTATCAAATACTCTTACGCCAATTACTTACACTTTTTTTACTTACACAATTGCCTACACTTAAACTGAACATTAGAATGTTAAAACAAAAACGCCAAAACGCTGTTTTACCACTTCTGCTAAGGCTATATTCTGCTATATTTTAAATATTATATTTATGCATTTGGAAAAATATTTTACCAAATATTACCCAACACTACATTCAATGAGACCTGGTGGCGCGTGTGGTTGTATTCTCCAGTAAACACTTCAACAGGGAATTCATTTTTTGAACTACTTTTTTTACTACCAGGGGTGGCAGACAAGCATGCGGCCCGCCTGATGTGAAGTGGTTACCGTAGCCATATTAACGCTCGCAGCATAAAATATCGCTCGCGCGCCGCCACTCCCGCTGCCAACGCAGCATCTCCTTTCTTTCTGGTGACCTCACTCACTCGCAAAAACACAACAACCCTCAAGAAAATTGTTATTTGGCTGCAGTATTCCGTGAGGAGGAATGTACCTGCATTCCCCAGTCGGGTAGCTTACAATTACGCTCCCTACCTCTTTTCGACATAGCTTCGTTTGTCAGTCAGCAGGGTGCACCGCGTGCAGGTGAAGTTGACTTTGGTTCAAATATGTTGATGAACCACTTAGACCCCAAATTTGATAGAGTTGATAAAACTATCTATCTGATTGGATCAACTGGGCCGAGCTAATCTGAACCAATTTTGTTGAATTAGGTATGGAGGTGGCCGAGAGTCGTGTCTAGTTGGAAACGTCGATTTCAGTCTTACAATGACTTCCCTCCATGTGCCGCGGTGCAGAGCATGTTACATTGCGTTATTGAGCTACATCCCAGAAGCCAACCTGATTTGATCAGCTCACCATGATGGTGATCCTTATGACCTCGTACCAGGTACCTCGCCCATGAGCATATTCTTTTCGAGGTTATCCACCGCTCGTAATGGTATATGACCAAAGTATCCAAATATACTTTGGAGGCATATAGCCTTGTCTCGATGCTTGGGTATGGAATTGTAGGGTAAATAAGCAAATAAATAATCCTTACTAATATTATAAATGCGAAAGTAACTCTGTCTGTCTGTCTGTCTGTCTGTCTGTCTGTCCTGCTTTCACGGCAAAACTACTGAACCGATTTAAATGAAATTTGGTACACAGATAGTTTAGAGCCTGAGGAAGGACATAGGCTACTTTTTAATGCAAAAAAAGGGTTGTAAGGGGTTAAAAGGGGGGGGGGTGAAAGGTTGTATGGAAGTATCGTTATTTTTAGAGCTAGAAGCATGAAACTTATTTTTTAGGCTGTTGATTTGATATAAATAAATATGACATTCAAAGTTTGTAAAAGTTTTACCCACACGGGGGTAAAATAACAATAGGGAATAGGGGATGAAAGTTTGTATGGAAATATGTAAGGTATAAGTGAATGTTTTATAAGTTTGCGACAAGAGACAAAATATTAGTGCTATCCTGATGTAGATAACATTTACGCAGTCATTACAAAATGAGAAACTGAAATTAACGCGAGTAAAAAACTTGCCAAGCATCGCGCCGTACTAGAGATGGGCAAAATGCCGGGCATTTACAATAAATGTCCAAAAAATAGTTATAAATTCCCTATTTATGCCCAAAACTAGGCATTCATTGGGCATTTACAGGTACTTACTGGGCACTTATTGTAAATGCCAGGCATTTTGCCTATCTCAACGCAGTACACCACCCGTACACATTGAAAGCTGCCGCGCGGCGGTCAGGGAGCGGGCCGGAGGTCGTTACGCGGCGTGGTACCACATGAGTAAAAAACGGTGGTACGGCACAGAAAAAATATGCCCAAGTGGGCTTGCCCAAACGTGCAGACACGTGACAATTATTATTTTTTCCGCTACAAATGCATTATTATTCCCTGCACATTGTTTACAATTCGATTTGCTTACTTTAGTAGATAAGTTATTAAATATTTTTTTCTTTAGTTGGGTCATTGTTTTATTTATTTCATTCGTTAAAAGTAGATTACTTTCGAGTTTAATTAGATGTTATTACGTCATTTTTTTTTTGTTGCACATTTGTATGCTAGGCAGGTACCTAAGAACGGTAAGTTAATTACCCTCACCAAATAAACAGTACTTTTTTGAGCATTGTACAAACAAAGCATTTGACCATCTGTGAATGTAAACAAAAGATAAGAAAGCTTAATAGTTTTATGAATGAGTCTTTATGCCTTTGCATGCCGACTCAGTCAGAAGTCGCAATATCCGAAAGGGATTTCTAGGAATCGGTTACAAATGGTTCATAAAAACAAGTTCTTAAGTACAAGTGTAAAAAGTTATACTTAGTATAGAGATTTTGTTTATTTGGGTCAATAAAATTAGTTAAATTTAATTCATTTAGGTTTATAATATTTTTTTAAATAGGTTTTTATACAATTAAATAAAATACTTAAATAAGTTATTTTCATAATAAGAAGTTTTGTTTTCTGTGTTTACGGTTAAAAGCAAAATAAAGTGTAAATAGTTATAGGGGTATAGCGCACACGGTTCTAAAACTACCATTGAACTTAGCTGATGAGGACATGCCGGTATGTAACATTAACAAAAGCAGTGAGCGCGGAAGAAAGTTGCAGCAGTGTAAGCTGTTGGTTGGGATGAATAATGTTCCACAAAAGAGCTATATAAGCGATAGATGGCACACTGCAACTCATATAAGTATTAATACGTATGTGTCTTATTTGTAAAATAATTAGCCGAAATATTTAAAAATGCTGCCCAAAGACACTATTCCACGCGGACGAAGTCGCGGGCACAGCCAGTTATAAATAAATGTAATGTTGTTCGGTAAAGCGAGTAATGGGAATGAATTACTTATCGAACAAAATAACATATACAAACACGATGGTTTCATTACTAATTATATTATTTTATTATCGTTCCCACAGAATGAATCGTAGTAATACAATTTAAATAATCTCTTCATCATGCGAACAATGTATGCAAAGATTTCTTTAAATTACAATGTTTCCACGACGTCAGGTGCACCTTAGTTCACTATGCACTTAGTTCTGTCAACGTTTTTATTCATGGAAATCTTTATTTCCGTGGGAACATATATTTTTCTGTTTCTAAAATACAAAAGTACTATAAGTTATAATTCTCTAGTATTGAAAAGCATCTGATATTAACACTATTCAATTGAACTTAAACTGAAATTACATAAGCTCTGCTTTCAAGATTGTAACACAACAGACTAAGTGTCAAAATATGTACTTATCTATTTTCTATATATGTATATTCAGTGGGTATAGTATATGTATGAATGTGGATGTATGTGTATATAGTTTAAGTATGTGTATTTAGGTATGATTACATAGTCATTATTTATTTACATTGTGCTAAGTACAACTGCCTCGGGAAACTTCGGTCTCCTGTTAGTATTATGTGGTTGACTGGAAGAAATCCCTGATGAAATAAGGCCGCCATTGTACTAGTGATTAATATGACTGTATGTGTAATACATTTAATATAGTTCTAAGTTCTCTTAATAGTATATAAAGATTATACAAACAAACAAACTATTCACTGCTGCAGCTGTGACAAAATACAACCACAGGAGCAGCCGATTTTTTTAATCCAAAATTGGTTCCATACTAAAATTGTTATTAACTAATGTTAATAACTAAAACAGAATAAAGTGAAGTGAACAAAGCAACCTCTATTGCCTGCGCTGACGAAAAGTAAGCTATTTGAGCTGTGACCGGCAGGAAGAGACATGATCAAATTTACGAAGACAGAAGATAAAACGAATAGCATTGTTGATAAGCCTTTCCCGCTTATTAAGAAGATCTTCATTTAGATCAGGGTAGCAGACATCAGCAAAATCAATGCTTGGGAATATGAAAGATGTGACAAGAGTGACCTTAATATTGATGGGGAGAAAATTTCGAAACCGATTACATCGTCTGCAGTAGTTTGTACATAAATCTGCAGGTTATCCGCGTAGAAATGGTAAGAACAGCACAACGACAAGGAAAGGAAATTGATAAGTAAAGAAAACATTACAGGCGACAGGATCCCGCCTTGCGGTACGCCAGAAGACAGGTCTTTCCAATCAGATAATTCACGACCCAGACGCACTGCTTGCTGGCGACTACGCAGGTATGAGGAGAACCATTTCAACGCGATTGATGAAAAGTTCATGTTCTTAAGGATGGCAAGTAGAATGTCATGGTCAACCATATTAAATTCGTTAGAAAAATCAATAAGAACGACTATGGTGACCATTTTCTCCTCCATACCCAACCTAATATTTTCTGTAACTTTGAGAAGAGCAGTAGTAGTGCTGTGCCCTGAGCGAAAGCCTGATGAGGGGTGAGTAGAGCGTTGGAATAAACAAAGCAAGATACTTGTTTGTGATCAGCTGCTTCTAAGATTTTCGAAAGGAAGGGCAAAATTGAAATAGGTCTGTAATTTTTCAGCATGATAGGAGTGGGACGTTACGGAATGAAATCCCTGCAGAGTCATTCCTAGGAGTATATGATATTTCGTATATGATATTTTTCATGGAAAGCTTGAGAAGTTCTTACAATAGACATACTGTTTCATCATCATCAGCCTGTATCTACCCACTGCTGGATATAAGTCTTCCCCAATGCTTTTCACTAAATACGATCCTCCGCCTTCCGTATTCAGCCGCTTCCAGCCACTTTCTTAAGGTCATCGGACCATCTATAGGATGGGCGTCCAACGTTTCGTCGTCGTACGCGCGGCCTCCACTGTAATTTCAAACCAACCTTCTTTCCCCATCTGCCATAACCTACTCGGCAGATGTGACCGGCCCATTGCACTTCCGCTTGCAAACTCTGTCTCATAATCACAAACACATCGTATGTTTGTTTACAATGTTAGCGATATCCAAAAATTATAAAACAACCACATATTACATGCAAACTTTGTGCACCAAAGGTACTTAACGACATAATATACGACTGATAAACACCACAGGTAAAATATATCGTCCAAAAAATACTTAACATTTTACAGAAATTAAAAACGCGGTTAAAATCCTCTTTACATGCTTTAACTACAGCTCCGTTTAAAATATCGTAAATAACCGAGTTTATAAATTTCCAAAATAACTTGTCCACGAACATTAAGAAAATAAATATGTGTGTTCTACCGATTGTACAATGGAGTATGTTCAGGGGAGTTGTTTGACATGATGCCCACGGCCTCCTTCTACAGTCGCACCGCTCGCCATCGACAGGGAATTCATCCTCACACATTGGTGCCTAAGTGGTCACGTACTGTGCGGTTCCAGAGAAGTTTTCTCCCGCGTACTGTCAAGCTGTGGAATGAACTGCCTGTCGAGGTATTCTCCGGAGATTACAGCATGGGGTTCTCTAAAAAGGGCTTGAAGAGGTTTGTACATGGTCGGCAACGCGCGTGTGATGCTTTCATCTAACTAACTAACGTAACTGCTTTCCATCAGGCGGGCCGTATGCTTATTTGTCACTTCAGTGGTATAAAAGAAATATGTACTCAGACTCTGAATTCCTTGTAGTTTGTATCTAAAATTTTCACTCGTGATACATAAATCTACATCTCAATACCTGTAGAATCATTATCGATTGATATTTTTTTTATTCATCCGTATAGATTAAATGATTATATCAAATTTATATCGATTTTCACACCTTGTTATATAATAGGGTGTAAAAAAATAGAAAGAAAAAAATGGTTAAGATGCTTAGATGATATTGAGCATTTCCAGGCGATGGGATACGAAGTATTTTTTTTTTTATTATACTACGACGGGTAGCAGACAAACATACGGCCCGCCTGATGTGAAGCGGTTACCGTAGCCATATTAACGCTCGCAATAATAAAAATATTGCTCGCGCGCCACCACCCCCGCAGCATCTCCTTTCTTTCTGGTGACCTCACTCACTCACAGGAACACAACAACCCTCAAGGGAATTGTTATTTGGCTGCGGTATTCTGTAAGGTGGAGGTACATTCCCCAGTCGGGTAGCTTACAATTACGCTCCCTACCTCTCTTTTCGCCAGAGCTTCGTTTGTCAGTCAGCAGGGTGCACCGCGTGCAGGTGAAGTTGGCTTTGGTTCATAGATGTTGAGGAACCACTTACACCCCAAAAGTAAAATATTTTATTTTATTAGTATAAATTGTATGGTTGTTTACCATCCGACGTAGTCGTCGGATGGTAAACAACCATACGGGCCGTCTGACGTGAATCGAACCTGGAGCTGTCAGGTTGTAGAATGAACTCCTTGTATTGGTTTTCCCAGGACTACGGTAAGGGGTTTTTCAAAAAGGGCGTTAAGGGGTTTTTGCAAAATCGACACCGCGTCAGTAATGCCTCTGGTGTCGCGAGCTCCAAAGGTTACTATGACTGCTTTCCATCAGGCGGGTTATAAGCTTGTTTGCCCACTCTAGTGGTATAAAAAAGCAGTTGTGAACTCTTTCCTTTCACAACTCACTTTCCATACAGTCAACATGCCAATAATATTGATACTAATAATAATTGATAGGTATGTACAACCAGGAAATTTAATTTAATTTAAATCTTTCTAGTCGTAGTTTCAAGTATAATAATAAGTACAAAAGCGTGGAATTCTTGAAAAAGGACGTAAAATATTTTTCATAGTGTCGATAACGAGTGATGCACCTGATGTTCTGAGTATCGATAGGCGACAGTAATTGTTATTCTGCAATCGGGCTAAAAAAATATTATGCAGTTTTCTAATACCTAATATATGTGTGAAGCTTTAGATCGGAACCTAAAGGAAATTATAGACTTATGAAATTATAGGCATATGAGACTTTTTTTTTCGGAAATACAACTTTAGTCAACTCTCTCTACTTTTTCTCTTTTGACAAAGCGTGAGCTCTAATGTTACAAGCGTCCATACCCTGCGATGGTTGCTTACCATCAGGCAGGCTGTATACTTTTTGCCCATCATAGTGGTATAAAAGATAAACTAAAGAACCAATTTATTAACAATGATGATGTGTTTTGAAAATGTTAGAAGAGTGAGTGTTCACATCCTTCGTTTCTGTATGCCAATTACTCCACAGTTTCTCATAACTTAATAACCGATAGGATTGTTCGCATGACTTTCTCTCGGAATCCAGCAACTATCGGGCTGTTCAAACAATAAGAAATCACGGCGCGGCACGGGACGCGTCTCAGTCGCCGCGCGCCATAAATTAAACTAGAGAATAACACGAAGGTGAAAAAATAAACGCGACGCACCGCTCTGTCCAACATTAATCAGAGCTCTGAGAAGGCGTAGAGAATTTATTTTACGATTGTTACAGCGCCGATGAAACGTTAAAAATGCTGTCGGAGCTATATTGAAACATTCGAGGCATTGTTCGGGCCCGATTGGGCCGATAACGCACCGAGCCTCCGACGTGTAACCCCCTCTCTGGCACCTTGTTGATTTTCCTACGTAAACTGTCGGCTAACCCGGCCGTAACTAGTTTCTTTTTTATTGGTACTGGTTTAGTGTAGAACGGAACGCGACTCTGTATCGATCGTACGATTAAACTACAAGATATCATAATCACCGGTCTGCGCGTTTATCGAAAGTATAATCGGAGAACGGCAATAAATTTGTCTCATTTTAATATCCTAGAGCGTGTAATGTTCTGCCATAACCGTAACCGTTCTCGATGTTTGGACTTTAAATCTCATTAGATGCGGGAAAAAACAGGGCGATGGAGGGCGAGACGCCCGCACGTACAAAAGAGTTCAACGCGATGCCGCCGCAAGCTCGTATTTATAGTTCCCCATCGAGTTCGCTCGACGCATAACTCTCATCATACGATAAGTGAAATTAAAAGCGAGAAATTTAACGATGCCGTATTTTATATATATGCCAATCAAATATTGTATATGCCAATTATTATTCTCGTTAAATTAAAAATATATATATTTAAGTAAATGATAATGTATAATAATATTAATTAGGCAATGCCAATCCTCCAAAAGTACAATGTAATGAAGTTTATTAACTTCTTGCACAATTAAATTACCTAAAACGATAATTGTGACGCAGCTATGCAAACTGGAATTGTCAAATCTTTCGAAAACAAGTTGCCATTCTACTATGCGACCATATCCAGCCTTTTTTACATTTTAATTTTTATAAATACAAAACTGAATAAAAAGCGACTGTTTTTCTCTGCTAAATAAAGGTTCCATAAACGTAATACGGAGGTATAAACAATTCACAATAAGCCTTAATACTTTGGCTTCACCGCACAACATTCTTGTCCAAATTTGGCACCAATGTAACAGTATCCCAAATGGACTGGAGCCCAACTATAAATACGGGCGTTAATCTCTCTCGTTAACATTATAAGACGCAACCTGTTATTTTGTTAGCTATTACGAAACCAAACAATATCACGTGCTCGTTTTAATGTATTCCGCAGTGACTCACCGCACTAACGATCTTCATTGAACGCGAAACAATTTTGACGCAAATTATATGCTGTTGTGAGCTACAACGTTAATTAAGTTGCCTCCATGAGATTAATTTGATTATCAAAATTCTTATTTCAATTATGTTTACAAGCCGTTATTATTTCAACGGAGCTATTTGTTTCTACTTTATTATGATTTAAAATTAACAGATATTATCTAAATCATGCCACATAATTGCAATTATACCCCTTTCTTAGTCGACGTGTAATTATGATGCAAAGTAAACCAGTTCATAAAAGTATTCATATCGTATAGTTTACTGATTGTATAGCGTAAATAGTCAGTAGTAAAATACGAAAGCCGTGGATGAAAATTTTCCTATAATCACGGGACAATAATAAGTTATTAGGGTCCCGTATTTACTACACTAATGAGTTATAACTTCCCGTTATCAATAATAATGAAATAAAAGATTATTTTTGTCCATTTCAGAAAATTAACATTTCGACGCAATAATACCCCATGCACAATTCGTCGTCTAAGATGCTTTGAAAATATTGCTCTCAGCAATTAGCCCCCTTGTTACATATATTCAAGTCTGTAATAAATTTACTTTTTAATACAATTGTGACATAACAAGACCAGTACAAAAGATTAAACATATTATAAAACAAACAAAGAGCCCTACTAATATATAAATTTCAAAGACATCTTGCATGTCGGAATCGACCCCTGGGAGACTATACACAGGGTAGAAACGATAAGTGACCTTACTTGGTTTTTTTATACGAGTATATTATACAAGATTCTGATTACAGGTATTGAAAGTGCTTCACGCACATTCAAATGGCATCAATAATAGCTTTTAAGATAAACGAATTAGTATGGCGACATGGCACTCATAGAGTTACTAAAATTGTATAATGTATACGCGTGTATTTACTAGCTATTTCAATTATTGATACACAATACATATCTGGTTATCAACCTAAATGATATAATTCACGGTCAACGATGGCCATGAGTTCATACAAAATGTATGGTAGATACAGATTATTTTATTATTAATTATTGATACCATTAGATAGAGCTCATGGAGGCCTCTCAGAATCTGAAATTAGTTTTTCAATATCTTATCTAAATATTAATATATAAAAGGGGAAACTGACTGACTGACATATCAACGCACAGCCTAAACGGCTAAACGTAGGCACTTGAAATTTGGAAGAGACGTAGCTTAGGTACCGTAGAGGTGCACTAAGAAAGGAATTCCCGAAATTCCCACGGGAACGGGAATTAGCGGGAAAATCCTTTTGTATGAAAAATCTAAACCGCTTAAGTTAGACTCTTGAAATTTGGCATGCAGGTACCTTAGTAAACTTAAAGCTTAGTTGCAACGGGATATTGCAAAATTCCCACGGGAACGGGAGTTAGCGGGAAAAAACTTTTGTATGTAAAAATCTAAATCACGTAAGATAGATGTTTTCAATCTAGCATGCATGCATACCTTAGTAAATATAAATTTACCTTATCTAGCATGCATGCATACCTTAGTAAATATAAATTTTAGTTATGGCTGTATTTTGAAAAATTCCCATGGGAACGACAGTTAGCGGGAAAAAAATGTTGTATGAAAAAATCTAAACTGCATAATTGTATATATAGTACAATTAAAGGTGCTACATCAAGGTGGTTGCGCTGCGTGTTAGACTTGGCTTGAATAATAAAATGATCGAATTTCACGCGAGCGAAGCCGCGGGCGAAAGCTAGTATAGAAAATAACCTAGTGAGATCACTTCTCGTTTCGACCCTGTATAAGAGTCAATATATTGGCCACTTTGGGGATCAACGATCTACATAAGTATATCAACGCCCCACATATGTATTTAAACAAGAAGAAACAATTTTGGTTTTACGCCAGTTACTAAACTAAACACAGCTGTAGTCGAAATCTACATACAAAAATTAATGCGGCAAACCGTTTTTGACGGAGCATCTACCAATTATAGTATCATTAAATTTGTATTATGGTACAAAGAAAAAAACAACCAACAGCGAGGAAGAATAAGGAGATATTTACCGAGTTATAACGGGCGAACAAGCACAAGATATACTTCAGTGTTTTATGAAATTGTATTGGTTTATAGTACCTGTATAATCTTCAATCTTGACGTATTCTCTGCACGTAGTGCATTAAACGGTGCATTTTGGCATTGTATATTTCTTTGATTTACAACATATTATAAACAAACACAAATAACACCTGAATCAATTAACTAACAAATATTCGTTCGTTACACAAGTATTAAGTTCGATTACTCTGGTGACATTAGGACACCAGGAATACCTACAATGAATTCAGTTTCTCAACTTTCAACTTCGTTTTTATGGTTCCGTACCTCAAAAGGAAAAACGGAACCCTTATAAGATCACTTTGTTGTCCCTCTGTCTGTCTGTATGTCTGTCAAGACCCTCTATGTCGAGAATGCGTGGAGGTATCAAACTGAAATTTGAACTGTATACTCAGGTCTACGGTCCCATGAAGTTGTTAAAAAATCAAACTGCTAAGTTTACGTAAAAAAAAGTTACGGCCGTTTATTCAGCAAAAAACGCATATTTCTAATTCTCTAGGGAATCACAACCTATAGGGAGTATCCTATAGGTTGTGATTCCCTAGAGAATTATATATTCTAGGTCAATGGGATACTTCCCGTTGACCTAGAATATATAATTCTCTATGAAATTTGGCAAGTAACATCGTTATAGTCTACAAGTACAGGAATAAATCTCAAAACTATACATTATAAATAAATTAATATTAAAATAAATAGATATTAAAAAGTTGGGGGTCTATATTTTTTATAGGGTGTCGAAATTTCAAATTGAAGCTATTAGTTCAAATGGGGTATCATATGAAAGGGATTGATGTACACATTACAAAATATATTTTATTTATTTTTTTTGACGCATTATTTCTTATTTAAAATGAAAAATATCAAATTTAAAAATAACCCTATGTACGAACCCTCGGTGGGTGAGTCCAACTCGCACTTATCCGGTTTTTTTTTATTTAATCTTAAATATTTTGCATTTTTTTTATTATTAATTTCTTGAATTTTATTTCTTTTTCAAGTATCCCATTTTATGTCAATGGACAAAGAACCTTTTTAAAGTAGTAGTGACACTATCCAAGTAATTTAATCCAAATGTTGAAAGGAAATCATACGCACTCAATATGAAAGTTTATTTAATGCTTTTCATACCGTCCCATAAAAGTAGATTAGGTTTTAAACAAAACCAATGAATAAATTACAGATCAAAACAAAAACAGCAGTCCAAAAGCACACTTTTACTTTTCTAACTTTCAATTAAATAACATAAAAACGGAATCACTCGCAACACAATCATAAATTGGTCGCAGCTCGTTTTCATGGAAATTCTTCAATTAAACAAATTAATTTGATGGTAAAAAATGTTATATTGAACGATGGGATCGGTTTGTTTGTTCGTAAGTGGTCCGAGTGGATCGTTTAATTACTTATCGATACGCACTCGGACCGTAAGTGGGGTATGAACAGCAACGATCATCGAAATAGGTACCACTCACATGAATGAGGTATGTTACCACTTCGTTATATTGCATATGCACAAGAAAATATTAAGTATCAAAATAAATTTATTTAGTCAAATGAATATTTTTACAAGTAGTGTTAGACTTTTAAGAATAAAATTTTATTATTAAATGATTATCTATCTTAATAAAATTACTTAGATAGATAATCAACGTGTACAATAAACACATTTTACTCATATCGATAGAGACTTAGCGGCGTCCAAGTAACTAACCAATTAAATCATAAATAATAACATAGATATAAAATATTCGCTACATACAATTTTATATATTTTAAAACAAAAAAATACGAATTAAATTATTAGTATTTTCTTTTAGAATCGATCATAGGGTATAGTGAAACTTATGAGTAGCCTTAACTAGGAAAGTACCCCCAAATTCAAAAGACTGGAAATAAATAACCTCTTCACATTTAGTGAACCGTAGACTTGTTTATCATCCGACGTAGTGTAAAAAATATACCAATAGAAAACAAGTTACAGAACAGGAAAGTAGAGAACAGGAGTTTTTGGTTTTTGGAAAAAACCACAAATTGTACAAAATCAAAAGGAATTATATATAATACCATAGTCATGCTATTTATAAGTACTATTACTAATATGTATTTCTTAGACATTCCCCGAATGAAAATATCCAAAACGATAACAATCCTAATTGGTCGCCGCAGGTTTGAACGAGACGTTCGGTACTCTATAATGGTTGGAAGTATTTAACGGCGAGATAAAATCTTAACAAAGGCGATTTGGTTAGCCGTCTTGTTTTGGTACTTACAGCATCCACGTATGCACCTATATACCAATCTAGCGGAGATCCATCCAGCGTAATGAGACCTCTAATGTGTCTAACATTTACGTCTTTATTGGACCGATTAATCAGTTTAGGCGGGAGGACGAGAAGATCATTTTACAGTGGTACTTCGATAAATATATTGACCCCGGCTGCGTGCCAGCGAGTGTCGGTGCCTTGTCTATGATATGTAAATGATAATTGGTTTCCGAATAGAAAACGTTCTGTTTATGTTGCCATGAACGTTCGGAGGGCAAGTGCCGATAATAATTTTAATACTTCCATACAGTCCACTCTATCTAATTACGTGATAAGAATGTGTTTATATTTTAATTTTACGGTCGATGTGGGAAAACAATCGTAACATATGGGATAACTAATTTCTCGAAAGATATAAGCAGAATCAGAAGAATGTTGTATTCCACGTAACATACTTGTATGCCACGACGATCTGGTGAGAGATCGTGGTTCTCATGGTTCTCAACTAGTTCCATGAGAACCAACGTGGCTCCACCGATGGATATAGGGGGGAGGGGACTCCACACCTTTTTAATCCACCATTTTAGGGCAATAAGTTGATCTACATTAATCATATATGTCTGATTACCACTTTGATCCACCACTAAATAGTAGGAGTAAACATATAATCAAGTAACGGTAGATTGAAAAGGAAAAAATATCCATAGATTCATCGGTGAAGTCTCGTCGGTGAATACTAGTGGAACGAGGGTCTCAATCGACTTTAATGATTTAGATATTTATAAAAAAGGTACTTACGAGTCCAAAAATCTATCCTGCTGGGAGACAATTCCGGTAAAAATCGTCATTTCCCAAAAACGCAGAGGAAAACTCAGATACCCGTTTGATATGTAATCGCAAATAAAAAAGCCCACAATGAAATGAAATCATTTCATCAAAAACTTTCATTCCTCTTTAATCTCTTAGGGGATGAATGTGATAAAATCTATACTACCTCTCAAGTAGGACCAAATTACACCCAATGACCAAACTTTCATTAATATCGGTGAAGTAGTCTCGAAGTTTGTCGTGGACAACGTGACATAGTTATATGTATATATAACTCAACGTATCCCTGTCTGTCAGTATTTGTTTTTACCCGCCACCCCCGTAAAATGTAAATCTGAATTACACTTTTTTATATTGTCTAGGTTTTATATTCCCTTATTTTTGACGTTAAATCGCAACAAAAAAATAAACGATTAATGAAGGAACGTCATTCAATAACACACATTGTTTTGTACTGCGATACAAGTCGCCTGCGTGAATTGCAAGAAAAATCTCACAATTCGTAAATAGCCGAGTTTAAAAAATGGAAAGAAACAATTATCTAGAGGGCAGCTCTAGATAAAATTGTTGAGTACATATGTTCCACGATATCTACAGCTTATCAATCTTACCAGAACAGCAAATATTACCAGAACAACTGTGTAAATGAAATAAAAAATAAAACAAAAGGTTACGTCTAAACCCTTCACTTCGGTATATTGTGTGGCCAAATTGCTCAGCAGATGAGTTTGACAATTCTTTTTCAAAAGTCAAAACCGAACAGCATTATTTCCATATAAAATTGAGAGAAAGAAATCGGTAACAACATGACTGGTATGAACATAAGCTACGGCAACGTTAGTCATTGCTGATCTCATGTAAAGTAAAGATAATGCAGTCGATTATGTCTCCGCGTCGTGCTTTCGAAATATCACCCCGGGCTCAAGACAAATGCCTTTTGTAGTATGTCACTCCGGTCGTATTCAGAGACGGTTTACTCATTAATGGGCCGTTTTATTTGCTCTTATTTAATTTAGTATTTATTCAATCTGCCCCCGGCGTGATATGTTCTCCGCTCTTATTTCGTTTGCACCTTTAGTGACAGGCTCATTGAGTGCGAGGTGTCGGGATGTGTTCGCTAGCGGCTCAGTTTACACGTTCAACTCCGGCGCCTTTCATCGCGCACAAAGCGTAATTGAATCCCACAGAATCCTACGCAGACCGTAAGATTTAATAGGGCATTTAAAGACTCGCATTGGCCATTGTGAGTCGGTTTTGTATGCGATTATTCATCAGAAACCGCAATGCAGCTAGCTTTCCGCGAACGCACTGGATGTTAGACACCGACGGTATGGAACGGCATGTGAGAGGTTCTGTGTATTTAAATACAGTAAGTACTAATTGTAAATTTCTTACAGTTTATGTGTTTGGAAGTATGTCCGAGCCTGACAAAAGATCAATTTACATTTCCTTATTTATTTATTTGAAATATGTATTAATTTCAACATAAACTTCGTTGATGGACGATGAACCCTCAGGCGGCGAAGTATGTATTGTATGGAGTGGTATAAATTTAAATAGACGTGAAAGCAGTGTAGTAGTGCTATAACAACGAATAGGAACTAAACGTATGAGTGCATGCCACCGCTATAACTTGACCTGTTTCACCCCTGTCATTATCTCGCGAAAGTCACTAGAAGTAATATTGGTGCCAAAGTATTAGGGCTCTTGAATAAATGGACGCGTCAGTCAGCTCGTAAAATTGAAAATGGATCCTCGTAAATCGACAATATTGAGCCGAGTCGCAAATTGCTGCGCGTACGCGGCCGCGCATTCGCGTTCTTGATCACTGCGGTTCTTAGCGTCATACGTTTCTAGAAACTTTGTACACTAAAACCATAAAAGAGTGAGAAAAGGAAATAGGTACCTAATAAAATAACTATTAAGGTGAGTTGACTATTGTTTTAGGGCATAACGAAGCTAACATAACCTAAAACAATTTTGAACGCCTCTTCTTCTTATATTATGCTTTTATTTAGTTACACCACAGTACTAACTTCCCAGTATCCGATTGAACTAAAATTTGGCATCGTTTGGGTCTCGTGGAAATGCACAATTAATTAATATTTAATCCAATATGATGATAATAATTTCCACATTAACCTTAACCTATTAAAGGTAAATATGTTAAAGATAGACGAGCTCAGTGGTCGGCTAGCAATGGCTACTTTGACTCCGAGGTTGGGTTCAATCCCCGCACAAGACAAACATTTGTCAACATGAACATGTCTGTTTGTCTTGGTCTGGGTGTTTTCTATGTATTATAAATATGTATTTACAAAAAAATGTATTTAAGTACATTTATCAGTTGTCTAGTACAAGTTTTGCGCTTAATTTGGGACTAGACGGCGCTGTGTAAATTGTCCAGAAATATTTATATATTTATTTATTCATAATTACTAGTCTAGTAACAAATAAATAGATCACTGTCATTCAACCACAATTTATGACATCTATACATATAAATCCATTCGACTCGAAAGTTTACGATATTAAACGTCTAAATATCAATTTCCAAATGAAGACAAGACCACTAAATAGTTGAGGTTTACATTTTTATTGTTTTAAAATAAAGTCGTATAATCAAAAATGAGAATTATGAATCGAATACTAGGCATATATAACTTTTGAGCACGTGTAACGCAACACCATTGTGGAAGCTCAAGGTGGGCGGCATATAAATTAACTTGTCATAAAAGGTTAATGTGTGGCAGCGATGGAAAACATATCCTACTGTTTCTGTGCGCCCAATCGTAAATCTACAATACGTGGAAGACTAAGCAGCGAATGTCAACTATAAAAACGCAATATCATACATCGATCAGGTGGTACAGAGGGCCAACAATAGGCTGGCCATTGTGGAGTGCTATCTAATCGTAATGAATATAAATTTTGAGATGACATTTACGATCGGTGCGCGCCGTGATACTGCATCTATATAAACGTGTTAGATACAAGTTTTAATGCACGCACACACAGCCGGATCAACTATAAAATAAGCCCAATGCCGTCGTAACATCGAGCTATATCAATTTGTAGCATCGCAGCCGTGAAGCATAAGTGTTATCCGTGGATTTATCAGCAAATATCCGAAGCAAAGGGAGTCAAACACAAAATCCCACGACTCAAAGTTCAAAGAACGTGATATACTTACCACCTATATAGTACTGCTTCATGAAAGTACTCAGGGCAGAAACAATGTTATTTCGTATTGCAAAATTACACAAGATCGGAACTAAATACTCTTTAGAGTTGTTGAGTTTCTGTGATCCTTTGGACGTGGAAGTTCCTTAATATACATATAATGAGGTAGCAGCAAAGGCTAGTAATATATATTTAATAAACGGCGGCGTGCGCTTTTAGATATTTATAGGGGTCTTTAAGTCAGCCATCAGTCGAGCCTTTTTTCCACCGTTTAATAAATCGCCTTGACCTACGGTCCAAGTCTGAAGGTCTTGAACATTGACCATCGGGCTGGTCCACAGACTAAAAGTGGCAAAGAGAATGATAGAGAGCTATGCTCGGGATTTCTCTAAAATATCCATCCAATCCGGAACCAATTCCTCGATGATCCAAAGATCTCGACATAGTGCTCAAAGTTAGCCAACTGTTATGGCAATGGACTGGCCACATCTGCCGAGCCAAATCATAGTAGATGGGAGATGAAAGTTCTAAGAGCGCCTATGCAGCAATGAAGTATTTTATCACTTCTAGATGGATCGATGGCTTCAAGAAAGCGGCTGGAAGTGGATGGATCCGAAAGATCACTTATAGTGGAAAGCATTAGGGAAGGTGTATATATAACCAACAGTAGGTAGAGGCAACTTGTATCTTGTATTAAAACTAACCATTTTGTTTGTTAATCCTGTTATGGGCCTTATATCATAATTTACAGGCTTTATCAATATAAAATGTGTATTTTAATAAGGACCATAACAGGAATAACAAAGAATTTTTAACAAAGAAAGTTTTGATACAAGATATTCATGGGACGGGGGCCCACCACACATTCCCACCACTGTGCCTCCTGTGTAGCCAGGGTTAACAGCTACGACCGACAAAAAAGGCAATGAACAGTGAAGTCCATTGCAGTCCTGGGGGTAAAACTACGGCTACCTTGGAAGTAAGAACTCACAACGAATTCAATCAGAAGAAATTAGCAGGAGTAAGAAGCTTTTGGAATTTTATAGACCCCCTCTTAGCAGTGTGAGAGACAGCAATATGGTAAATGAGGCACTAAAAGCCTAAATAGATGGCTAGTCAAGTGAATCTCAACTGCCATGCACCACGGATTTTAAGTATCTATCACTATTAGGGACCTAAAACATTGATACAAGATATGTTACAATCTTCAAGTTGATTATATGGATGGTTTATAACATTGGCAAAACTCATATTCACATTCTCAGACCAAAATAAACACTAAACGAAATCACATTAAAACTCAAATCGCAGTCGATTTCGTAAATAAGAGCAATAAAAAGTAAGAACAGTTAGTCGGGACAACGGCCTTCTGGCTCAGGCAGAACACGCGATAATAATATCATCGTTACTTGAAACGTTTTTAAGTGGAAGCTAAGTTCAGTTTTAAGCATAATGTTAAAGATTACGATCTATTCACGCCGAACAGACGCCGAGTTTTACCTAAAATATTTAAAGTTATCTTTCTAAAATATGGAGAGTACTCGTGTAATACGAGCCGCAAATTCTAAATAAAACATTTATTTTATTACAAGTAAGGTGGCGTACGACCAGCCTGATGCTTATCATTAGGCAGTCATCGCAGCCTACGATGCTCACAACACCAAAGGCATCACTCATTTGTGCCAACCCTGAACCCATTTTTTACATATCTGCTATATTGCATTGTTTATCGCAATATTGCAGGCAATGTTGAAAAACATTAACAATCAAATTCAATATAAGAAAAGAATAGAAATGCTCTTTATTGAAATCCCTTTACTTTGTAACTTTCAGGAAATACAGCCAAAACAACTACTGCCAGAACTTTCTTGTGTTTCTGCGAGTGACTTGACATCATCACCAGACAGGTAATCAAAGTGCCTAGAGTAATTAAGCAGATTCATCCCGTACGTGACGCTGAACATGTATTAAATTCTATATATATATATATCGGATATATAGAATTTAATAAAAGTGCTAGTGGGCGGTCGGGCTATATTTATATATATATATAAAATATATATAGCCTATATATAAATAGAGGTGTTTTTTTTTTCATAAATATCTACGATTTTTAATAGAATAAGTGTTACTATTTGATTATTTCGGACACTGGTACAGAAAGAAAAAATAACCTAACGTTTCTGTATTCTATACAAAATTAGCTGAATTTCGCTTTTAAAACCCGTTTCGTATTTTAAAGTTGGGAAACGATGGCTGGTGGCGACTAGCCATGGTTGGCTTTGAATTTGAAAATTATTATAAACTACTTACACCCTATTTCGCATTGCAATTAGTCGCTGGTCGGATCTGTAAAAACACCCAATTTAAAAAAATACCTGAAACAAAAGAAATGTCTATTAGATATATATAATGAACTCAAAAAAAGAAGACATTGCTAAACATTTTCGATATATAAACGAGGAGTTCGTTGGCGTCGTTGCGCGTGTCAGTCTAATTGAACAACGCAAGTTAAGCAACGTCGACGAGCCAGTCCATGAATGGGTTTATTTATTTTGAGCTCCTCCGTGCTTGGAGACCAAGTTAAGTCATCGATCCCGTCTATTGTCATTACATGACAGTCGTTAAGCCAAGTCAGTGGCTTTTGGATGCCTTGTAAACACTGGCCTCTGCCAACTTGCATTTGAGCAGCGTGGTGGAGAATGTTCTAAAACCCTTCGACTAATGGGGGACCCGTATCCCAACAGTGGGTTGATTATGGGTTGCTGTCGATATTGTCACGAGAACTATACATGTGTGCCCAATTTTAGTTCAATCGGATACTGGGAAGTGAGCCGAATGTAACTTGCAAGATTTGATTACGAGCACCGGGACAAGTGAAAATCAATAAGAATTTGTATAAATGGGATGACAATAAATATATTTGTATTTTTTATTATTGTCATCCCATTTTTACAAGCTCTTATCAATTTTCACTTGTCCCGTTGCTCGTATTTGTACAAAAAATGATTTTTTTTCTAACAGCAGCCGTGTTTTATTTTTTTATTATGTTATAAACTTTTCATGTTATAAATACGTTGACCTCGATAACACATAAAAGTAAATTTGTTTAAAATTTTTATTCAAAAATTACTTTTTGTACTATTGATTTTTACAAAAAATTTAACACACTTAAAAGCTAGACTATAAGAGCTCCACAATGAAGTGTAATTTGCAGTGAATAACCGTGATGAAACCGTGTCATAATTAAATAAAATTTTGTAGCATTTTCAAATATATAAGATAATTATGGTATTTTTTCAGTATATTAAAGGTGTATATTTAAATAATGTCATATAATATAACTACTCAACCGATCATCATGAAACTTTGTATTTTATGTACACATAAGTAAAAATACAACTAAACTAAAGTAAATAAAAATAATCTAATCTTAAAATCAATTAAAAATAAAACAGTAGTAAACAAAAAGCCCCTATAATTTCGTCATATCTCGATGCCCTACGTAAAAGATTGAAATTTATTTTAATTACTTTACAGTATAGCGATTATGACAATATTATTTAGACACGAAACAAATATTACACCTGCTACATCTAAAAATAATAATAAATTTAAACACTTTGATTACGTTATAGTCATTTATATGTACGAGCATATTTGGTATTTTTTTTGGAATTTAATGTTTACTCGATAATCGATCTATCCGTCTGTCTGTATATCAAAGCCATTTTTGCTATAGACTATGTATGATGTAAAATTTTTATTTGATTTGATTATTGATATTTATAAAACAACAAAGTTATGAAGTAAAATAATGTATAAAACAATAATTACGGTTACCTCTTCTACATGTAAAGTGAAGTTTTTAGGGTTCCGAACCTCAAAAGGAAAAACGGAACCCTTATAAGATCACTTTGTTGTCCGTCTGTCTGTCTGTCTGTCTGTCTGTCTGTCTGTCTGTCTGTCTGTCTGTCTGTCTGTCAAGAATTTCTATGTCGAGAATGCGTGGAGGTATCAAGCTGAAATTTGAACTGTATACTCAGGTCTAAGGTCCCATGAAGTTAAAAAAAATCAAACTGCTAAGTTTACGTAGAAAAAAGTTACGGCCGTTTATTCAGCAAAAAACGCATATTTCGACACACTCAAGGGAATCAAAACCTATAGGGTACTTCCCGTTGACCTAGAACTATGAAATTTGGCAAGTAACATCGTTATAGACTACAAGTACAGGAATAAATCTCAAAACTATACATTTGTAAATAGATCTTAAAAAATAGGGGTCTATATTTTTTATAGGGTGTCGAAATTTCAAATTGAAACTACTAGTTCAAATGGGGTATCATATGAAAGGGCTTGATGTACACATTGCAAAATATATTTTATTTATTTTTTTCGATGCATTATTTCTTATTTATAATGAAAAATATCAAATTTAATAATGATACTACGTACCTACGGAACCCTCGGTGGGCGAGTCCGACTCGCACTTGTCCGGTTTTTTTTTATTAGTGCACCCCGTCGTGATGTATCGTCGGAAAAGAATTTCAAAAATATTGAGCTGGAAAAAAATGATATGAGACATCATATCATTTTTTTATAATGAAGCATTTAAGTATAATTATGTCTTTAGATTTTATGTGGACATTTTGTCAGAATTAAAACTATTTTGTAAAATGTGTCTCTATATCTTATTGTTAAATATGTTTTGAATGCTGTGTTAACCTGAAATTGACATATATATAAGACGTACATTTTTTTGTAAAGATTATCTAGTAATGTAATAGACATAAGCAGGGAATTCATCGTTATACGTTGAAACCTAAATGGGCACGTTCTGTAGACTTCCAAAGAAGCCCTTTTATGTCAAGCTTTCAGGTTGTAGAATGAACTCTCTGCCATTATTTTCCCAGGAGTTTACAGTTTAGGATTTTACAAGGAAGGCATTAAGGGGTTTTTGTACTGTGGGCAACGCGTGAGTGATGCCTTTGATGTCGCAATCGTCCATAGGCCACTATGACTGCTTTCCATCCAGCGGGTCGTACGCTTTTTTGCCCTAATGGTGTATAAAACGTAGAATATATATGTGTCGTGTGCTTGTTTCTCACCTTGGTTGTATAAAAAACTAAAAAAAAATTAAAACATATTTTGTTGCTTTATTTAATCCATATTCCGTTCCGGGTTCCGTTTTATAAATGACGAAATGCATACTAAATCACTGCATAATGCATGTACGCGTATGAATTCTGAACGACTATACCAAATTGGATAATTCTTTTCTTTTTTTTTTGTGTTCGTTATTTGAGGGTTTTTGTTTGTCTAAAGAAAATTTGTATAAAGAAAATAATAAATCACGAAAACATATTCTTTCTAATCTTAAATTGTCTTTCGAGACGGGCATAAATAGTAAAACAAGTCTTAAAGAATGGAATGAAAAAAAAGCGGCCAAGTGCGAGTCGGACTCGCGCAAACTATTCAGTTTAGAAAAAAATGATGTTAGAAACCTCAAAATCATTTTTGAAGACCTATCCATAGATATCCCACACGTATGGATATGATGAAAAAAAAATTTTGAGTTTCAGTTCTAAATATGGGGAACTCCCAAAATTTGTTTTTTTTTTTCTATTTTTGTGTAAAAATCTTAATGCGGTTCACAGAATACATCTACTTACCAAGTTTCAACACTATAGTTCTTAAAGTATCGGAAAAAAGTGGCTGTGACATACGGACGGACAGCCAGACAGACATGACGAATGCATAAGGGTTCCGTTTTTTGCCATTTGGCTACGAATTTGGAACCCTAAAGACGAAAGGAAAGATGAGGGAAACTATCACACAGAAGGAGTTTTGTACAGCGTATTAATCTTCCCGGCTGGGGAAATATCTCCACCTCACAGTGATGGTTGTTGTGTTGCTGCGTGAGAGTGAGGTCACAAGAAAAGAAGTAGTTACTGCATTGGCAGCGGGAATGAAGGCACGCAAGTAATATTTCATGTTGCGAGCGTTAATGTGGCTACGGTAACCACTTCACATCAGGCGGGCCGTATGCTTGTCAGCCATCCGACATAGTATAGAAAAATCACAGGCACAGGTTAGTGTAAATAATATATAAGTCGCAGCCAATTCGTAGAACCCGCCGCATTACATAACGGCTAACTTAAGGCGGATTGTCTTTAAATAATCTTTTGGTTAGGTTTGTCTTGTGATTAATTAGAAATGCGAGGTTCCACAAACTTGGTGGATACCAAAGTGAATTGTCACCAGATAGCTGGCCGCATATCTGGTGACAATTCACTAATATGATAAAAGGGCGGTTTGAAATAATGGCTTAGCCATTTTATAAAACAGTTAGCCGTTATGTAATGCAGCGAGTTCTACGAATTGGCTGCGACATATATATTATCTATACGACTACAAACCCTTTTCGTGGGCAAATCCGATAGGCACTTGACCGATTTTTTCATTTTGAAATTGAAATACAATTTTGTCTCGCTGAGTGAGTCGTTGATTGACATTCGCCATTTGCGTTTGATCGCAGTGACCTTTAAAAGATCTATAACTGTACTTGAGCACGTACATGTAAATTTACTTATCTCTTCAAACCTGATATATGCGTCTTAAATTCTTATGGATCTCATCGCATTAGAAAACAAACGAAATGAAATGTCTCAAATCCAAACCTTATTTTATTAAAACAGCGTTTATTTAGTCTACAAAAAATATTAAATTAAAAATAAAAATAAAAACCCCGACACAATAACCAAGTTCCCTTTAAAAAGTAAAAAATAATAAAAGAAATTCAATCTTAAAGTACCTAAGTATGTATTAATAATTCTAAAAAAAATACGTCGCGTTGGGGGACCGGTGCGACGGCAGACATCGTTGATGGTCGTATCCTAAACACAATATTTTAAAGTAAATTATAAAAAAATTCTTTTTTTTTTAATTTTTAGATTCATCTATGTTGCATAGTTTGGTTAGACTATTTGTAATTAAATTGTTAGGTTTGGAGCGGTCCCCCAACGCGACGTATTTTTTTTAGAATTATTAATACATGCGTAGGTACTTTAAGATTGAATTTCTTTTATTATTTTTTACTTTTTAAAGGGAACTTGGTTATTGTATCGGGGTTTTTATAAAATTTTTAATTTAATATTTTATTTTATACTTTTTATAGGTACCTACATACTTATTATAATGTAGATTAACTTAAAACGGCTCAACCGATTTTTTGAATATTTTTCATTTAATATATTATTAATATTGCAAAGAGCATGTGATGCTATTTCATTTGCTACCCTACTTGGGTATATTTGCTGACATTCGGATTTCCATCCCTTACATTTTCTTTCCATCACTTACTTTTCACCTTTAATATAAAAAAAACTAAATTGAAATCGCTTCATCCGTTCCGGACCTACGATGCTACGGACAGACAGAATCACACACACACACACTCACAGAGACACGTCAAACTTATAACACCCCTCTTTTTGCCTCTTTTTACTAACATAAAAAAACATTTCTTTTCATTTGTGTTATTTAGTATTTTATCTTAGTAATATTATAAACAAATGTGTAAGTGGCTCGCGACCAACTTTACAGACAAAGCCAACTTCACCTGCACACGTGCAGTACAACAGACAACAGGATGCACCACGGTGCACCCTGTTGTCTAACGAGACAGACGAGGCTATGACGACTGTCGCCAACCGGCACACACAATTCACAATGTGTGGCCCCCAGTACCCGGCAGCCCTGCTGATCCAATAGGCCAAGGTGGCGGTCACGATTACGGCAGGGCAAGTAGTGCGAAGATTGCCCCGGTTGATAGGCCACCATAGCCAACTGAATATAGACTACCAGCCACCGGAACAGGCTGGATTTGGTGAAGGCTACAGTACCGTGGACCACATTTATACATTGCGCCAGATTGTACAGAAAACTACAGAGTACAATCTGCCGTTCTGAGTGGTTTATGTGGTGAAATATCTTTCGACTCCATCAAAACTTGGTCTGTTCTGGAAACCTTACAGCGATGTGTTACAGCGAGATGCTGAGATGTCTATATAACGCTGCAACAACGATTGTCCGCGTCCAGAACCAGCAGTGGTAAGGGACGTGCGTCAAGGGGATATCATCTCCCCGAAGCTATTCACCGCTGCACTAGAAGACGTATTTAAAGCGCTGGACTGGAAGACACGGGGCATCAATGTAAATGGGAAGTACATCTCACATCGGCGGTTTACCGATGACGTGGTCAGAATGGCTGAATCGCTGGAGGATCTCAGTCGAATGCTAAACGATCTGAATGCTGTTTCTCGATCCGTGGGACTGGGGATAAATATTGACAAAACGAAAGTTATATACAACAACCTTGTCAACCCTAGCCCGGTTAACGTAGAGAATGCGGCTATTGAAGTGGTTAAAGACTACGTCTACCTCTGACAGGCCATACAGCTGGACCGGGATAATTATTATAATAAAGCCGAAGAGATCGATAGACACATTATACGATTAGACTGGGTTGGGCAGCTTTTGGGTGGCTTCGGCATATCCTCAGCTGAGATATACTCCAATGCTTAAAAACTAAAGTCTTAATCAGTGCGTCCTCCCTGCAAGACCTACGGTGCAGAGACTTGGACGGTATCCATCGGGCTGGTTTACAGACTAAAGGTCGCGCAACGAGCGATAGAGGGAGACAAGCTTGGAGATTCTCTAAGGGATAGAATCCGGAACGAAGACATTCGACGGAGAGAACTAAGGTTGTTGACATAACATAGAGTCAGCAAGCTTAAGTGACAATGCGCTGGCCACATCTGCCGTATCAGCAATGGCAGGAAGATCCTAGAGTGGAGGCCGCGTATATCTAGATGGACTGACTTCTGGATGTGCTGGATACAGAAGGATCGCATATGATGTAAAGCATTGGGGAAGGCTTATATCCAGCAGCGGTAGATACAGACTGATAATGATGATGCTGGTGATGATGATTATAAATGTGATAGTTTGCTATCACGCTTAAGCGAATTTGGTTGACATGTGGCACCTCGTAGATACATGGTCTGTTGTAGCACATAGGCTACTTTTTATCCCGGAAAAAAAGTACGAAAACATGTACGAGTATGTATAAGATAGACAAATTTTGATAAAGTTAAATTAAATAAAATCAACTATTAATATTAAATAATAATTATTACCTTTTCATCATCATCATCCTCATCAGGTAATTTTAGTCTCCACTACAGGAGCACGACCCTCTCTGATCCGTCCCTGACAGAAGGAGTATTTGGCCTACACTCCACGCTGGCCAGACGGGTTGGGGAGGCCTGATCGATGTTTTATAATGTATTTCCCTTAGTCGCCTCGTACGACATCCACGGGAAGAGCCGGAGTGATTCTATTCTAGTCTACCGGAAACCACACGGCCGACCTACCTTTTATACCATTTTTATTACCTTTTATGTCGTTTTTTAATTTGTATTAGGCAGACTGTGTCAGAATTTTTTGAACATTTAACTTCCAATCAGATTCAAAAGTGTGTGAAAAACCGTAAAATAAAAAAACGCTAACGATAAAAGTTCTCAAGCAAAAAGAAAAAAAAACAACCATAATTAAGACCAAAAAGTTAAAAAAAAAAAACAATAAAAACAGTAACCGATTATCGCTTCAAAACTTTAATAGAAAAACAAATTATGAATAAAATGTGCAGACGCCGTACGGTGTACGTAACTAACGGGCGCGGATGACTAGCAGGTTTGGGCAAATAAAAAAGTTATAATAAAACATTTTTGGGTAAAAACGGTCACCTTTGAAGCGGCAGGACTAGCATTACCCGAAGACGGGGGAGAGAGCGGGTGAATTATTTATCACAATGACATTGCCTGGCATATAATTTGCCATGCACGCCGACCAACGCTGCCATTATGCTCTTCGACGATTCATTCCGTATAATGAGAATCGCTGCTACCGGCCATTCTTCCACACCGGCCGATGTTCAAACTACAGCATAAGCACAGTGAAATTGCCATACATACTAGTTTTTATTCCTTTTTATTCGTATCGAGGACGAGAACTTGAAACGTCTTTAGTGAAAAAATATACGAGCTATTTTAGGAACGTGACCAGAACACGATGATCTTGATGACGGTGCCTAGATTCTTTTTTTATTTTACGAGACTTGAATCTTTAATTTGTATTATCGAATATATTAAAAACAGCGGTCATGACAATAACGAACATTAACATGCAAATGCCTAATAAAATATTTACCTTGACATAAAAATGTTAAAATATAGGTACATAAAAGAAAAATACATTCAAAATTTTGGCAGAATCTAAAATGCACAATCATAATACAAAATATGTAACAAATCTACATACTCATTTAATCCTTGATAAGCATCTAATTAGACACAGGCTATAAAATTTTTAAGACCGTGTGAAACTAGCAATAATTTTGAAATTGGCTTAATCCGGCCAATTATATTATTATAATAAATTTAAAACAAACAGTATTCCACAATGAACATATATTATTATATACGATGTAAACTTGTAAAACAACCGCCTCTGAAAACGATAGACGGTTATTGGCCGTAAAATAACAATGCTAAAGAATAATTAAAAACTAAAACGATAAAATATTTATCAAAGTTATATACCACCGACATAAATTTATATATATAGATAAATTTATATATATATATACAGATATCTATAAATTTATTTTAATCAAAGAACGAAAACCAACAAGACAAAAATACCTACCTGCTTAAAAATAATTAAGTAATAGTTCCTAAATATCCATCAAACAATATAGAATAATGATGGAAAAAAATGGCCACTTACCATATTGATTAAGCGAAGTTCAAGAATCTGACACCATCAACTTTTAAATGTCATAAAACATAATACTAATTTCAAATCAGGTTCATGTCGGTGCAAACAAGACTAACGACAGGGCCGTAATCGAGCCGAGCACGCAATCCTCTTATATTAGATTTGAATACAGGATCGCATTACAATAAAATAATAATTATTCGATGAATTCTTAAAGGTAAATCAAACAAATTCCAATATTTATAAGGCTTAATGACTTGCCAACCCGAATACCGTAGCTCGGACAGCTAATTAAGACAGTAATCAAAACGAACAAAACTCTTTTGAATTTTACTACACGTATCATCAACATTAATAAAATATGTACACTCGTCTCTCACAAGATTTTTATGTGTTTGTGAGTCACAGAAAGTTAGCAATTCATTTTTTCAAAAATTCACTAGAAAAGAAATCAAAATATTAAAAGTACGATTACTCACAAAAAAAAATGCTGGTTCACTCTCATATATTCAATAAGTCGTGGACAAAGGTTCACTCTCATATATTCAATAAGTCGTGGACAAAACATGCTAATGGTTAACTATAATTTTCATTAGAGAAGATAGAAGCAAATACAATGCCAATGAATGGAAATAACAAAATAATGACAACATTAAAGACATAATGAACAAAATAAAGATATGAGAAACCATGGATATAGCTAACGGCATTAAACATGGTAACATTATTTGTAACCAACAAAAAATTAACAGACGATGAAGCGACATGATAAATTGTTGTTAAAATAGTGAACTATGACATACGTTAGCTCTCCACACTGACACGCGTGTACAACATGCCAAACCGTGCCTCTTCGTCTGGCCAACGGACCAAACAAAAAGTGACGTCTCATTGATGTATTGGGTAAAACGAAGCCTTCTACACCGTTAGCTAGTTAACAAAACGATATGGCTATTAATCATGCTTCGATAGCTATCTTTATCTTAAGATAAATTTAAAGAAATCTCACTAGCACACACTGAATACAATTCAAAAGACATTCATTTACTTTACTATTTGATAAACACAAATTATGAAGATGAAATGAAGCTCAAATTGTAAAATACAAAAGTAATAATAAAAGATAACGCAATGTTAAATCTGGTAAACGGATTCGTGAGCATCGACGACAATATGATAATGATTATGATAAGCCAAAATCATATGTCTACCATCGCCTGTTTAGCGATAACCTGCGGAGCTATTCTCGACCCTGAGATTAGGAAAAACGAGCCGAACTAGCGTTAGATGTTCATATCTTAATATTTGCATGCAAATGGCCGTATATTATAGAGATAAAGCACACAATGTGATTTTGATAAATGGATTGGATCAACCATTTAATTCTATTCTAATTTAAACGTATAGTGAACGAACAAAACCGGCTTTATTAATAGGTTACCTATATTGTTTCAATCCTTTTGTGTCGGACCTATCGAAATAAATAAAGTTGAACGACCGTAACGGCGTATACGTGTCGATGAGAAAATATTAGACGCAGGAGGGTGACGAAATTTACTGTGTGCCAGCCATTGGCACCATTAAGCCAATCCGCTAGCCAATAAGGTGGACACTTGACGTATGCCTTTCCATTAGGTTAGCGCGCAAGAAATACATCACGGCGGGCCTTAATCAAAGACGCGAAGAAACCGGCTAAGATTAATACGTGGACAGAAGGGAGGCACACGCAGAATTAGGACTCGGGTGCAAAATGTACAAATTAACTCCATGACTGGATAGAATACAGGATCATTTGAGAGAGATTGTTCGAAATCAAGCAGAGTACAAACATAGAAACAGCATTATCGACATACTACGCATATGTCTATTCTTGGTTTAAATATGGAGTCATGCTGTGGAGAAACAATGTACATGTGAAATCATTATGTCTTCTTCAAAAAAAGAGCGTCAGAATAATAGCTCAAATTGACAATACACAAAGCAGCAAACCATTCTTTGTTAAATTCAAGGTGCTAACATTCCCATCTATATACATATACAACATATACTCCTTTGTACATAAAAACCCAAACTTGTTCAAAAAGCAACATGAAATGCACAAGATAAATAAACGTAATAAAAGTAAGTTATATCTACCACCGTCTCGTATCAAAATGCAAAGCTGTAGCCCATACTACATGGCCGTAAAATTATTTAACAAATTGCCTAAAGATATAAAGGAAGAGACTGAATATAGACACTTTGATAAAAGACTATCTAATCCTATAATGTTTAGATTCTGTAAATGAATATCTAGAAATAAAATAAAAATGTAAGGAAAAATTGTTCCTAATTATTCTAAAAAATAATCAATACTAAAAAAAATATATTACATGTAATACTAATACATTTAAATTAAAATATGACATTAAAATAATAAGTAATATCTACATTAATCCAATACAATTATTAAAATTAATGATGATAAAATGAACGGTAAATAATGATAGTTGAATGAAATAACGATGAACGAATAAAAATTGTATCTGAAAATATTCTTTTTACAAATAAGTTCCTATAATTATATGACGAAATGCTTAACGTACGGATATAAGTAGGTAGTCGTGCGCGCCTCTACAGTCTTTTGCGATACCTGACAAAGATGACTAAGTTGTAAGTGCGTAAACAAATCTAAGATCATTATGTACACTTAGTTATGCAATAAAGGGTTTTGACTTTGACTTTGACTTAGATCTCACCAGATAATCGACGACGATCGGACGAGCTCGGTGGCGTAGCGGTCAATGACGTGGCTTCGACACCAACGCTCGTGGGTTCGATTCCCACATAGGACAAACATTTGTGTGCATGAACATGTCTGTTTGTCTTAGTCTGGGTGTTTTCTATGTATCATAAGTATGTTTTTCAGTTTATCAGTTGTCTAGTGCCCATAACACAAGCTTCGCTTACTTTGGGGCTAGATGGCGCTGTGTAATTTGTCTGACAATATTCTGACAATAATTTAATGTGACTAACGGCCTAGCACATACAAGAATAACTCGACTCTACTTAATACTTAATGCTAAAAAGAACCAAGAAACTATCACAATACTATTTATTTATAAAAAGAAATATAACTAACGGACGTAGATTTCAAGTCTAAAACTAATTTAATACCAAAGTAGTAAGAAAAAGCACGTATTTTCTGACACGCCGGAAAAAATCTAGCCCGACGTCCGACGCGGAGGTTAATATTAGGAATTTCTCAGCGAATTCCGACCAAGGAATTCCATTTCTTATCTTAGCACAGGCTTAATGTACCTGTCTCTCTCAACATCTGTAAAATTATTATTGGCAAAATTATTAATTATAATTATTAAATGATTGTTGTAGAATCAACTTGTTCGCTTTATGATAAATAATCAAAAAATTAAATCTGTTATAGTTTTCCACTTGACATTCATTTAAAGAGATAACCAAACATCTACAAATTTAAATTACAGTTTATTTTATATGTACTTGAAATCCCATCCTAAGTGAGATTCTGACTGGGATGATGGTTATGAAAGTTAAGAAATAACAACGCGAACGGAGTAGAGGTGTATTCCCTAGTTGTTTACAATAAAATTGATTTCAAAATTGATTGCAGCAATACAATACGAAGCCATGACATCACCCGCATAGAGTTTTTAGTACTAAATAGCTTAATACTTTGGATAAAAATCTATCTTCATGAGAACCAGATGATTGCGTGTTTAGAGTTCCGTACCCAAGGGGTAAAACGGTACCCTATTACTAAGAGGCTGCCATTAGATGAACTAGTTTGGCAGTTTTATAGTAACTTGTATACTTATTTATTATATTTATGTTGAAAGCAGCCCCCGACGGATTTTCTTGGGTTTTTTTTATTAAGTTCATAGCATAAATTCTTTAAGTCGGGGGTTTCAAAATTATTTTATATTTTTTCAATACGTTTTAACCGTCGTGCGTTTTTTCAATTTTTTTTATTTTGTTTTTATTTCAAACTTTTTAGAGAGCAAGCATAGGTATGACAATTGAAAACCGCATCAGAATCAGACTGGTAGTTTTGGTTTTGCGCAAACAAATGTTTACTGCAGCGCCCTTTGGTGAGTTGTCACTGTAACACCTATCTAAGAACATGCTCCAATCAAACCCGAACCCATCACTGAAATCCGCATCAAAATCGGACTAGTAGTTTTGGAGATATTGGTTGCACAAACAAATGTTTACTGCAGCGCCCTCTGGTGAGTTGCCACTGTAACACCTATCTAAGAACATGCACTAATCAAATCATCACTGAAAACCGCATTTAAATCGGACTCGTACTTTTTGAGATAAATGGCAACATTGGTTTCACAAACAAATATTTACTGAAGCGCCCCCTGGTGCTGTCTCCGTAACACCTATCTAACAATATGCACCAATAAAACCTGAACCCATCACTGAAAACCGCATCAAGGACTCGTAGTTTTGGAAATAATTGGCAACATTGATTTGCACAAACATCCTAGCACCCCAAACGCATATACTGTCTCCGTTCCGTCGCGGGTAAAAAATATGCCAATGATGACAAACTTTAAAAGTATGCTAACTGGTTTTCTTCACTTTGCAGGGAAGCCAGCGAACTGGATACAGTTGGCAAGTGCCACCGTAACTCCTCTTCATAATTGATTCATCGCACGGACGTGGCAATTTCGCAAAAAAAAAAAACCAGAAACTTCCCTAATAGCTAGGCAGATGAGACCCACAGAAGGGTTAATTAAAACGAATGGACGGTCATCCACGAACAGAATGTCGAAGTTTAGCGGATCACCAATTTCAATGCTTTAATATTGTTACAAACCCGGCTCCGCGTTTCTTTAATTAAAATTAACGACGCAAAACTTTGACAGTCAAAGTAATTATTAGTACAGAAGCAAACTTTTAATTAGTTCGCCTTCTTCCAGCGATACTTTTGTGCATTTACTTGTCTGAAGTAATTTAAATTAATTTGAATTCTTCCATCGGGATAAAGATATTAGCATTATTTTTTTCTGAATACATCCCCATAATTCCTCATATCTCACGAGAAATATTCGGTCGTAATTTTTGGTCCGTTCCGGTTGAATAAAAGAAATTTCATTATAAATTAATATGATTTGAAATTACACAATAAAATAATCGATGGTCAGTCAAACACGTTATTAAGTTAGTAACAATCAAAATATTATTCACACTACCGAAACGGTTTTGGATACGATTTGCTTGGGTAAGCCGGATACAATCGAGTGAAATGTGATACGATTTGAAATTATAAATTTCACGCCGGTAGCCACCCATGTATAAATCGATGATAATATTTGACAGCTTCCAACACAGAGCCTTTCCGAAACATGCGTGCCTAAGTACAAAAGCACGGATTAACTTAATCAACTTTGAATCTGTATTCAAAGCTTCTCAGTCCGTGGAAAATACACACTAAAATTCAGAGTGCAAAAGCACCTAATGTTGTATATTATAGACAAAATGATACATACATAGGAACCTAACCCGACTTTGTCCGGACTCAACAACAACCTATATCCATCGGAATGACGTAATTTTTAATTCGAAGATGAGGAGTCAAACTGGGAGATGCCCTATCGACGATCATCTGATCTTCAATCTAGTACTGGAGAGCCGTCATGCGATAATTCAATCTTAGACGACTCATCACGTTCAGCTAGCTGCATACGCGCTGAGATGACTTTGTAATAACTAGCGGATCCAAACAAAGTATGATCAATCATGGTGTGACCATCCATGGTCAATCATGGTGTGACCATCCATCCAAAGACAATTGAAAAACAGAAGTTAATCCGAATTGATCCTCACCGTACAAGGTGAGAATCAATTCGGATTAACTTCTGTTTTTCAATTGTCTTTACAGTTAATCGTATCATATGGCAGTGACGGCCGTCAACATCTAAGAGCTTGACCACACCCACGTCCTACCAGATCCCGTCTACGTAAACGTTTTTCACTCAAAACCACCACATCCCACCACTCCTTTGTGGTGAGCGTCCGTCCCGTAACCCTGACTCGTAATTGTCACAATTTATTTCACTTCATTAGTACTGTGAACTAAGTCCTTATAATAACTTAAAACATGACGTTATTTAGCAAGCACTGATATCCACTATGTGTAACTTCTATACAAAAGTTACCTACAATGTGGAAACTGTGAACCCTGATGTAGTATGGCAGTTGATGTAGTTTTATTTAATTACCTATATCATAATAATTGTATGTAATTCTGATTTAATTAGTATAACTTGTACCTAAAGTTAATTATTACGATACACGTACGAGTATGTACATGTTCTCCTATTTTCGGTTTCCTTTGAGTAAACAACTTAGCGGACATGTTGTTTACGTCCTGAAACATTGTTTGAACTAAACTTCAAAGTAAATGTTTCAGATAAAGGGGTGGGAGGGATACGCTTCTTGAAATTCGCTTCACTTATATGATTAATCTGACGTCACATCTTTTGTCATTCAAAATCAATAGAGAAGATAATTTCTAATTTAATCTTTACTAAATCCCTCTCTGATTCAGAAAGGTTTAAATAATTTATATGCTATCATGTATGATATGTATGTATCTACATGTATGTAGATACACTCAGTTATAGGTGGTTATAGCCTATTCCGCTTTTCTTTTAATTTCAGGTCTTACGTTTCTATACAGTATACAGAAACATATGCATCTAATAAATAAATCTACGACCTCATGTACCTCACATATCACTCGTACATAAAATTCAACTGCGTTCATAACAGCTACTTAGGTACCATTGACAAAACTAATTAGGTAAATACTTTAATATACTCGAAGTTTGAACTTTATCGGAGACATATAAAAGTCTATGACATTTCTAAGAACAGCAATTTGTTGCAAAAACAGCAAGCAGTGCGAGCTACACAGCGATGAGTTAGTTCAGCGACGACAAAGGTTGAACGCAGAGAGAATGTGCTTTATAGGTTTGGGATTCATATAGAGATAACCTCCATATTGTTTAGAAATGTATAGATAGACCCTATTCTCTATTAGGTAAAGTTCGGTTATGTTCGGATAGCCGATGTCCATTATTTATTCTGAACTAGTGTATTTTATGTTATGTATTTTTTTAGACATGCAAAATATCAATTCTTATGTAGCATTAGGATCCGCCGCAATAGCAGCACAAAGGCATGGTGGTCGCTCACAATACCGCATTCATCTTAATTAGTACCGAAAAGTAATCTCTGAAATACATTACTCATACGATTTATTTATTCGCCAATTTGCCTGGCGTTATTCATTATTTTGTTCGAGAACGATCACCGAACCATTGGCAGACGGCATCGTTTGACAATTTATGAAGCAATCAGTGTTTCTTTTCCCGTGTTTATTTGGAGAGAAATATTTATTTTATCTCGAAGATGGTGCTGGAAATTGTTTCGGAGGTTGCTTAATATTCATTGATCTCATCTCACGATTTGTTTACGTCGGTGAGCGTAGGCGCCGAAGCTGTGCTCAAATTAAAAGGCACCTCAAACCCGGACCGGACGGTGACCGGTTTCACACTCCCCGCGGCTTCACGAGGTGTGAATATGCGGTCTGGTGCATGGAGCCACTCGCGCGTTGTGACAATTTTAATCGAGAAATTTTGTTATGAAACATACACTAGTCTGTCGTTTCTTAAGCCTATTTGATTAACGAAATCCAATTTCATCACACGATTTTGATTTCTATTTTCGTCTAAAATCACATGAAATTTATTATTGCCTCGAAAAACATGGCGAATGACTGAAAAAGAAGGAGATGCAGAAAGCGAGGGTAACTCGCTTATTTTTTTAAAGCATTGGAGAAGGCCTATATCCAAAAATCGATAGATACAGGCTAATGATCATAAATAAACTCCGACAGCGACCAGCCATCCAGCCAGCCAGTTGGTAGGAATAAATCTCAAAACTATACATTTGTAATTAAATCTTAAAAAATAGGGAGTTTATATTTTTAGGGGGTCGAAATTTCAAATTGAAGCTTCTAGTTCAAATGGGGTATCATATTATGAAAGGGCTTGATGTGCATATTGCAAAATATTTTTTTTTTCCGACGCAATATTTCTTATTTAAAGTAAAAAATATCAAATTTATAATGATCCTACGTACGGAACCCTCGGTGGGCGAGTCCGACTCGCACTTGTCCGGTTTTTTTTTATTTATCACTGACAAGATTTTACGTTGTCTATTTCACTACATAGAACCGCGTATGTAGAACCGTGGGCGGCTTCAATACAATATTTTTATGTAAACCGAAGTATGAAACAGCTGCTTCGCACTTTATTAAAACAATCTGCAGTTCTAATTCCTCATAGAGTCGAGGTATAAGTGACCAACCTTCTGGGTTTAAGGGGCTCACTATCATCATTGCGTTGAAGGCACCTGTGCGCAGTGCACTCTACTGTTTAATAAATGAGGTAAAACAGAGTTAGGGAACAGCATAAATATACCAGTAAAACCGCACCTAACTAACAATTTCCTAAAAGCCTAGAGGGTGCTATTCCTGCGAGTGAGTGAGATTATTAGGAAGGCAGGAGCTGCGCTGGCAGCGAAGCGAGGAAAGTGGCGAGCGAACTATATTTTGAGTTGCATTTACAAGCCCCTGTAGCCCTGTAATAATGGTTAAAACTGGAAAAAAATAAATTGATTTTGAATTTTTTTCATTTCAAAATCAGTAGTACATCGAACTTGACATGAGGTTGCATTGTGAGAGGCGGCAAAGACCATACTATACGTAGTACTATTACTTATACTATGGTTTTGGGGAAAAAGAGGAAAAACCTCAAAAACAAACTTATTCGCGAGATACGCGTCAAAATCACCTTATTGCTATATAGTGCTCAGGTGCTCGGGTAACTACCAAAATATGCACTACAAAAAAATATATGGCACTACAACGTATACCGGATTAGCTATTTATACTATAATGCTTGAAATCATTCAACTGATAAAAACCAATAGTAGAATATAAAACTACCAATCCTTGTACAGAAGTTGATCAGCGTAGATTTATACGGTTAGAAAAGATACCGTTAAAGAAACGTACATCGAACTTGACAAATTGCTTACGCTCCTAATATCCAGACACCTCGGCATCTGAGCAGATAGGTCGTTATCGGTACATCTCAGCTACTCAGATCGTCAGATAACACCGTAGAGTTGATGTGAGAAACGTGGAGTCGCCACTGCCTATAGTGTTGTTACTTGGCTCTAAATAGCGGTAAACAGCATTTTGTTGTCAGTACGACAAGTAAAGCTAGCCTATCGACAAGATAAATTTTCATGCAATTATCTGTAAAATCTCAAATGGCAAGATCATAAACTATTTAATCATAGAAACAATCTTTAATTTATTATCTAGAAACAACGCTAAATCTAGTAAAAACAATTAAGATTTAATTCTTTTCACTACGTTCTAAACACTTAATAATAAAATAATATGAATCTCATTCTAATATGTTAAAATCAGATTTAATCGTGTCCGACGCTGTTACAGAAGCAAATTAATTGTTTTACTAAAAATGTCGAGAAAATTAGAATCATGACCATAAATATACAGCGTCAGCGATCTCTTTTTATGTTTCTCATTTGTTAAAAGCTCATTTAAAAAATAGTTACCACATTTCCAAATGAATACACATTATTTTAAAAACTAAATTAATTCGAATAAAATTACGAACGTTTGGGTTCATGATCAAACAATTTACAATAAAATTGGAAGACTAATTGGAAAGAAGTGTCTGTCATAAAGGAATATTTACGGTGTTTTAACTTATTTTTATTGAACATGTTAAGGCGCAGCACTGTGCGGGACAAACTAGTTCACGATATACAATGCGACTGACAGTAGGTACGACCACATCAATACGGGAAGCACAATCAATATGTTAATATCTCTGATAAGACAGTCGAATTCCTAAACATAAAACATACGGTTGCCGACATGAAACAAGAGTAACCCAAATTCTTAAGAGATACAATCGTATGCGATCGTAAATATAGCAGCGCTCCGTTGAAGCAAACACAATCTGATAGGTATTTCTTCCAAAGTTAACTATGTTTTATGCAAATAATGCCTTGAAATCAGAATTTATTTAACATAATTCTACGTATGCATCGATTAATCGATTTGGGTTGTAGATTAAAAACGTAAAGAGATAAGTGAGCAGATAAAAGTTACATTTTCTAAAGGGAATTAACGAAAGTGGTTTCGTAATATTACCTATGCGTACCATGTAGTTTGCGTAACTGATTATGTTAAGTTTAGGAAATGACAACCTACAATATATATCAGGGCGAAAGGAAGTTATTCTATTGATCAATATAAACAACTTTTAAGGGCATGTACTAAATCGTGAAGTTCAACGTCACACCGTACATACACCATAGTGCGAATCAGTTAGATTTTGTTTATATGAAGAAGCCGATGTCTTTTGTTTGTTTGTTTGTAAAACTTTATTGTATATAAAACATAAGTATACAATATACAAAAATCATTACACTGTATACAATGGCGGACTTATCCCAATAGGGATCTCTTCCAGTCAACCATAGAATGCTTGAAAGCGAGTAGTCAAGTTTAGGCTTTAGAGCAATACATGCATACCATCTAAAACCTATAAATAAAATCTAAACGACAACTATACACAATACATAACTGTAGACATTCTAAGAATATAATGTCAGAGGCAGACTCGTAATGTTTGTTCACTTGAAGTTTAAAGGAGTCAAGTTCTTTTGTTTTTACTATTCGAATCATTCATTCACTCATTTCAATTATTTTCAGCTTGGTCCGCCTTTACATCCTGTACCACCAACCAATCTTCATCAAATGTTTCGTTCTACTCATAATAATCAAAATACAGCAAACTTATCATTATGAAATATATTTCCAGTTCTAATATCACATTATCAGAATACAGATTATTATCAGGCTTTGCTTTAACAAGCGGTTTTAATAATTAACTAGGTTTTAAAGCCGTAGAGACGCCTTAGGCCGTAAAATAACTCAGTACGTACTTCACTCACAGCTCACGGAAACAGTGACCTAATTTAATTAATCAAATTCATTATTGACAAATCATAACGATTACAATATCGATAATTTTAAGATACAACACTCAAAGTGCAAAATGAAAAAGGTTTTACAGAACCAATACATTTAAAGTTATATAATCTAGTCGATTTCAAATACAATTATGTTTGGAAGAATCTTTCATTAAAGAAATAATTTTGACTTAGGTCGATGCAAATAAGTAATTTTAAACTTTTTTTAAAATGGTTGTTTTACATCACTAATGTATATACAGGACTTAGCGCGACCGATTTTTATATTTTACCGATATTGCGGCGATGTTGCAGATGCCATGGTCGTCCCGTATACGAGTATACAATGGTAGATGCAAATAAAATTACTTCTTATGTAGATGATTTGTTGACGCAAATTAACAATTAAATAAATATTAACCCAGTTGTTACTTCTAATTTTTATTAATTATTACTTATTTAATGTTATTTTGCGACAACAATTTATCTAAATAAGAAATAAGTGCATTAGCATGTAATCCAAAAATGTTTGTTTAATGAAAGATACTTCCAAACATAGTGCATGAGCAAGCTACTTAAGCTTTACTAAGCTACCTTAAGATGATGATTATGATTATGAGATATGACAACGATAGTTTTATAGTAGTGTCTAAGTAGACATATTGTATATCATCTATGTATAAAATAACAATAATTAAAAAAATTAAAACGCACGCCGTAAAATCGTGATTGGCTCCAAGTGAAAACTCGTTAGGTGGATCGTAAAAGTCGACAATAATTAGGCGGGCACAACCGCGAGACTCGATATGAGCTGATTACGAAAGAAATACAGTCTTACCTCGTTGATTTATTGTGCACTGCCTACGGTTTCATCGCCTCAACTCAGACCGACAGACGCGCCTTACCTACGTACCAACACATGTTGTTAATGTTAACTTAATGAAAAGTAATTCGGTACATTTGTCATGAAGTCTCAGTGAGAGCGAAATCCGTTGCTTGATTGATTACATCTAATCAAACTAAATACTAGATACATTCTGTAAACATATTTAGTATTTATATATATGATAGGGGGGCAAACGAGCATGTGGGTCACCTGTTGGAAAGCAATAGGCTATTTGACTAACATTTTTTTCGGTTTGATATGTAGAGACGTCTCCATAATATAGGTGAAAGAATTACTTCGATAGCACAAAAATCTCTCGAGATATGGTAATTTGAAAATCACAATTTTTAGACTGCCCCAAAACGCTCCATACAAAAGACTACCGAATTATGACGTCACAGGTTTGTATTTTGTATGCATCAAATCTGAAATTTGTACGACAGCTATGTTAAATATTACGTTTATGTGATTAGTATCATAATAAAAGTTATAGTATTTTTTATTGCTTCTCCAATGGAAATATTATTTTTTAATAATTTCATACTTTTAAAATGGATTTTCCCGCCAAACTTTGATCGACGCTAAAAAAAATCTGACTGAAGATATTAGAATGAAAGTTTGCAGATCTTTATAGTTTTGTGTATTTTACGATATTGTTAAATAATTTATACAATTTTTAAACATTGGAAAATAGCCTATTACCACCGCTGATGGAGATCAGCAAGACCAAGGTGTCGCCGATCCGTTGCCAGCCTATACTCCTTCCTTTCTTTCTTTCTGTTGATCTCACTCACTCGCAGGAACACAACAACCCTCAAAGGAATTATTATTTGTGAGGTGGAGGTACTTCCCCAGTCGGGCAGCTTAAAAAACAGGCTATGCCCTACCTCGACTAAGCCTCATTTGTCAGTCAGCAGGGTCCACCACGTGCAGGTGAAGTTTCTTTAGTTCAGAGATGTTGATGAACCACTTACACCCCAAATCTATAACCATGTAAAATCATATCCTGTAATAATTATATTAAGTAACCCAATGTTGAAACCTAACATAGCTTGAAATGTCAGTGTTGGTCCTAGTAAAGTAAAATATTTTTTTAAGTCATGAAATTTGTAAAGAAATTATGTTTTATTGTGTGTTCAGGACATTATATGTATAGACAACTTGTAGCAGTATGAACTTCGATCTGCTTTTTTCACGTCTTGTTGGAAGGAAGGCGCGTATCAGTCTACTGGCACAGACGTTTGTTTAACATTCGAATAGTATTTTACGTGTGGTCTAACAACAATAACGTCAAAACCTGTTTTTTGTGAAATAAGTGTGATTTTTTATTTTAGGGATTTTTAGTTCCTTAACAACAATGTGAATTACGGAAGGCTTAATGAAATGGAAGACATCGCTGAAGAGTGTGGAATACATCGCTCGTGAGGTTTTTTCCTTGAACTAATCGCAATGTTTGTGATAAATACTACTCTTGTGGCAATACGTCAACCTACGAGTATATATTGCTCTTGTGGTTAATTTAAAAGGAATTAGAAATCGTATTCAATCATACGTAGTATGTATTAATGTCTCAAAATCAAGGGTTGGTTGGAATAGATTCCTCACAGGAATATAAGGTCGCCTTTTAAAACATATTTTTAAAACCCTTGTACGTGTATAAATGTGTAATAATTAATAAATAAATATTTCTGGACAATTTACACAGCGCCATCTAGTCCCAAATTAAGCGCAAAGCTTGTACTATGGGTACTAGATAACTGATATTATACTTAAATACATTTTTTTTGTAAATACATATATATAATACATAGAAAACACCCAGACCAAGACAAACAGACATGTTCATGCACACAAATATTTGTCTTATGCGGGAATCGAACACCCGCGACCTCGGAGTCAAAGCGGCCATTGCTAACCATTCGACCACCGAGCTCGTCATAATTATGGAATAAAGTTATATAAGCTAACTATCATTGCTTAATTTGATACTACATAGTGTTTCTCGAATGATTATTTCAAAAATATTGTTAAATATCTTCTTCTTCTTCGTTACGCTCTTGACAGAGCAGTCGTGGTCGTCATATAAATATACCTACATCAAATGTAATTTGAACAATCATTCACATAGGGGTCAATTTTGAAATTGCGAAAGCAAATCTCCTTTTTATACTATTTGAAAAATTCTTGGTATATATTACTACATACACGGAGTCTTGATCATGGCATAATTTTATCAAAAAAAAAAAAGACTCCAAAAATTGCTTTACAATCGTAAGCACCACTAAAAAGTTAAAGGCACTATCAGAACTGAATTTTATGAAAAAAAAAATGGGCCCACTACTATATCAAATAAAATAAAAAAATTCAAAACGTTTTCCAATAACGGAGTAATCAAGTAACAAACATTAATAAAAAATACAAACGAATTGAGAACCTCCTCCTATTTTAGAGTCGGTTAATAAAAAAATGGAATTACGTCCCTCTTTACAATAGTGAAACGTACTATTTCATACATTTTATTTAACGTGTAACAATTTTGTATAAAATATCGGGCATTATCCTGGCGTATTCATTCAGAGTTTGCAGAGTCGATAAGCAAAAAAAGAAACAAAAATAAACAGACTACATATTTTTCCGACAATACATTTCGAATATGTATAAGTAATTGCATCCAGTCAAATATACGCAATAACACTAATGAAGACCACTGAATTGTAATTAACTCTGTTCCCTGTGGTACATCGCGTTTAATCACATCCAGTAACAAATCATCGCTAATTAAAAATATATTGATATAAAAAGCAACTATAAACGTCAGCAATCCTGCCTTAACAAACGTAAACAGAGGCAAAATCCGCATAACACATTCACGTAACAAAGCTCAAATTAGAATGCAATAAATTCTTGCTCAAAGCAATTTTAATCTTCTAATATGATAAACGATTCGTTCAAGAGAGCAATTACGACCGAATGTATTGGAAGTAAAGCAGTACAGCGACTATTACGTGTATACCGTGAAATCTGTTGACCATTAACAGTTTACAATTCAACATTAACACATAAATTAACAGAGTTTGAAAGCAGGTTCTAGGAATTTTAAATACGATCCCATTAGATAACAAAATTTCGCAAAGGAGGCGAATATATCCTGCGAAAATAAAAACAACATAGGGGAATTCTGTAAGTAATAATTTAGGGGTTGGGGCCACAGAGTGGGGAGGAGGGAAGGCAAGTGGTGTAGCTGACTGATAAACGAAGCTCTGGTAAAAGAGGTAGGGTGCAGCGTATTTGTAAGCTGGGTACTAGAAAAAACCTGCTCCTCACACAGTACCGCAGCCAAATAACAATTACCTTAAGACTTTTTGTGTTCCTGCGAGTGAATTAACCAGGAAAGAAGAAATTGCCGCATGGCAGCGGAGGGAGCAAGCAATACTTCATGTTGCAAACATTTATATAGCTACAGTAACCGCTTTTCAGCAGGCAGGCAGTAGGTACGCTTATTTCCACTCGACGGTGTATAAAAAAGTGCTTCTTCATGTATGTTTATGTATAATAAATAGGATACTGAATGCATTTATTGGTTACCAATGTCCCAATTGTCGTGTAAGCCTCGCCCCGGATCGGGTTTGTCGCCTACATTTGTCAGTCAAGGCGCGAGGCACGCGCTTGATCCCGGGGTCACACATGCCTCACTCGTTTCTGCCTCGTTAACACACTCATTTCAATGGCACTCGCAGGTACAATAAAATATAGAACGGAATGTCGATAATAATCACCGAGTAGAGAGTAAAATGCAAAGCGTTTTAAACCCAGTTTATCGCAGACCCCATAATGGGCGGGGCGACGGTTAAACACACGTCAGATCGGACGTGTTATTAATTACGGCATTAAAGATTAAAGTATCACGACCACAAAATATGAGCGACTTAATCGAAACGCCGCGTCACCGCCAATTGAGATATCTGCTAACCCAACTGGCAGTCATATGCCAGGTAATAAGCCGTCAGTTGCACCTACAAAAAGACACGTTTTATTCGGTCCATATAATATGCAAATCTCGGAATAAAAATACCAAATAAATTCACCGGAGCGAACAGTAAATCTAGCAACCATAAAATAAAAATCTTAAGTTATTACAGATATAAAACGTGTCTTACTTATTTAATTTGATAGCGCTGTGTTTCTTTATACGGCTACTGAAGGAGGAAGAGACGACACTAATTTTAGTGCCACGATACATCAAACGGCATATCAGTCGACCCACGTGGAATTCTACAAATAGTTTACGAGCTTTATTGACCGGTTGTTCTATTGATGATATTTAAGATTGCATTCACAGTAACTTAGTATAGTAAAGTAGATAGGTACGTAAAGGTCACGTCTGCGTTATCAGCGGGGCAGCAATAAAAACTATGACAGCATAGCGGCCGCGTCGTGTGAAGTCACGCGCGCTTATCTGATGAGCTTCAGCAATCCAAGTCGAGCCGCCCGCGTCGTCTCCTCGTAATTATGTGAAATATTAAATAGACCATGTCATATTAACCATTAAGATTTAGCACCTGACAGCGGTAAACAGGTGCTTAACGGTAATTGCCCCTACAGTATTGAATGTGATTCGAGTTGCAACTATTTACTCTAACCAACTTTTATGTTATGTCAGTACTATTATGAAATGAATGAATTATAGTGGAATTAAATTATCGGTGAGTTGAACGATGAAGTAAACGACTTCACGTCAGGGTTTGGTGCCGCTCTGCTCCGATCAAAGATAATAACTAATAGGGCACTATAGACCGGCGACTCAATAAGTACACGTGAAGATAGGTGTTTAGCGAAGCTGTAGTAGCTCGGGTTAATCGAGTCAGCGGTATCTGGATTATGTCATTAAAACTGCATCTTACGCTCATCCGCTCGGTTAACTGGACTTGGAGGCAACGAACATTATATAGCTGTACACGATCGTATGATATTTTTGTAGAGTTGATTTGTACAAAGTGGCCTGTTGCGATTAATCCAGATTACAAGAAGCACAGCCGGCGAGGACAGCGTGCGACTGCTGCGTCGCATGCCTTCCCATTACGGCAGGCATTCTCCGAAAATTGAGGAACAAATTGTGAATTAAAATTCCGAGATAGGAATGCCGCCAAACCATCGAACTGTACAAACAATGAGCAATTTAATTTGGAAGATTCTGTACTGTTGTTAATAGCAAACAAAGGATAATTTAGATTACAAACTCAATTTACTATAATATATGTCTCTTTTGTTCTAAAGAGATGTATGCCACATTTTCCACATTTTGTTGAAGCACAAATTCAAATAGTTCGTTTTGGATGATGAAAAACAAGCAGAGTAATAAAATACACGACTTACAAGACTTGCTTAAGATCCCCGAGCAAGGGTTTAGAACATCCTTCATACGCATTAATGTCTCAATTATTGATCGCGTGAGCAAATTTATTGCCGGGACGCCCGGGAGATAATTTTACAGAGTAAAATAAATACGACGCGCCAACCAACGCCGTAATTAAGAATCAAACTTACTCTTCCCGAAATTGTCGCGAGCAGCCGGAGGACACTCCTGATTTATGTCGCCCTGAATAATATTTCCAGTTAAATTGAAAATGTTAGTAAAAATTTCTCAGCGATTAATCGATAAGAGTCTGTAATACCATAGTCATAAATTACTTGCATCTGTCGATTTTTTATTGGAGGATATTTTTAAAACTATCACGAAGAAGCCGAATCGATCATGCACATGAACCATTTCGAACACGAATTAAAACATTGATGTTTCGTGTTTCATTTCACATTCGAAAAGCCTCCGTACGTGGAGGTCGAGAAAGTCAAAGTGAAGAACCAAGTCAATAGGCAAAAAGTGCTAGTGTTACTGCGACAGCGAAACGCGGCTGGTTTTTGTGGAAGGCCGTCAAAGCTCGATGTCGCGCTGCGCATCGCCTCCGCTTCTCGACCGCGTCACCTCTAATTGGACGTCTACCTGTTGCATCGCCTTCTGCCTTTTTTTCAGTTCTCGAGCGAATACACTCCACGTTGAGCACTCTCCGTGAATCGTTTTGTAATACCCATTATGTTCAAGATGTCTTTGCATTTCTTGCTATTTAGGTTTTGACAATTGGTCGGTTAACTAACCGTAAATCGGTTAATTACCTATTGTCGAAACCTAAGTAACGATGACTATATACGAATAAGGTACTATATGTTATAATGACAGAGTTTAAAGTAATCACAAAGTATCAGTAGAAGGCATTTTCCATGCTCTATCATATTATTAAAATAATGATTCATCTCATCTCCTTCGTAGAATATAATTAGTTCCTGAAATAGGTAAATTACAGGTAAAATCCATGTTGTAACAGTACATTAAATTCAGCTTCTATCAAACTTGCTGTTGTAAATAAAGTTAAGTGTTGATAGTTTATAGAACATAGCGTGAGCATAAGCCCTAAATTGTTTATTAATGGATTTCAAGAACAATTAAATCCTGGAAGTTCAAAAGTGGACAAATGGAACAGCGACCGGCAGAGCAACGGCACGGCCGAGTTACAGTACATACGGCCGCGATGATCGGCGAGTTTAGTTCGTTTTTCAATCAGTAATGGGCGGTGAAGCGTGTCCGGCGACGGACGGTGCGCGGCGATCCGACGCGTACGGCGATTCTCCACGCGCCGCGCCGTGCGACCGCCGCCGGAAACGCAGTGACAAGTGAACAAAAACTCACTTACATTCATTCATGGTTTTTTCCCAACATCTTGGGCGAACAGGTTCATGATATCTAATATGAACTTCATTGGCTTAGATTAAACGTCAAACACGTTGGCTAATGAGTGATGCGAACTAATGGATGGGTAAAACTTATTTATGATTAAATTATAACAGAAAGCTGGCTGGGTTTCATTTCTATACATCTTCTGTCTGTATCGTAACTGACTGATCTATCAACGCACAGCTCCAACCACTGGCTGGATCGGGTTGAAAAATGGCATACATGTAGGTAGGCATCAGCCGAAAAATGATTTTTTTTTTAATTCCCACACGATTCCGGGGTAAGTCACGGTAAGCCGTTTCATTATAAAAGTGTATCTAACGCGGTGTATAAGTTTTGATTTTACAATGAAAACATTTATTTTCTATATTAAATCCTTTGCAGAATGTGTCTCATTTTGAAAAGCGCATGCAACCCTCAACAGATGAGATCAAACTCAGGCTATTAGTCAAAATGATTTCCACAGAAATGTATGTCGGGTGGTATAAATAAGTTGGTTTTGACGATAAGCGGCGGGTGGTTGCACGATCGCCCCCGCAGCTGTGCGGCCATTGTTTTGACGTGCCGTTTGATTTGTGCGCGGGCGCCGCGATCGATCTCACTCCTTCAATTTATTGCCTTTCCTAGGTTGAAGTGTACTACCCGCAAATTAGAGCCTAGCCATGAAAAATACACCTTAAGCAGTATCGCAATTCTCATGGATGTCTATGTATACGCAAGTACCTACTACTACTAACCTACTGTGTACATCAAAGCTTCGCTGTGAGAGATGCGTCGCCCTTTATTATAACCGTTTGTCATTACCCCAAAAAATATATGGACTGCACAATATAATATTGTACTCATGTAAGTGAGAATCTTAATTTGCAGAAGGTTGAGATACTTCTAAAATTATTTACTGTAGAGCAGTCGTCCTACTTGCTACACCGTTGATACAATTAACTCATGGTGCGAAGCGACGAGCAATTCCTTATTATTTCAAAGAAAACCTCAAGACAGAGGTCTAGTGCATGTTATAAATACTTATAGAAGTGTCTTGTATCCACTTTGCCTAGTGAGCTAGGTCTACAAGCTGAAAAGTTGTTTGTTGTTTTACTTTATTAAAATTGTTGAATATATTGGTGTTGGTGTAATTGACAGGTTTATTTATAAAACTTTTTTTTTCCCCTGACCTAACTATGGCAGATAGCTAGCATAGTCACTTTGACTCCAACGTCGCGGGCTCGATCACCACACAACACAAATATTTGTGTGCATAAACATGTTTGTTTGTCTGCTTCTGGGTGTTAAATTTAATAAATATTGTATTTTAGTTTAATATCACTTACCTATCTAGTAATAGCTTTGCTTAGTTTAGGACATAAGCTGGACAAATTCCAGAAATATTTATTTAATCAAGGCAAGGATATAATGTAAACAACAATATCCGAAAATCTTTTTAATGTTAAGAAAAGTTTTTTAATCGTCTGTCCATAATTCCAAATATAGATATTTCACTTACCTATTAATGAACGAACTTTAAATTTAACGACGTCCTTAAAATCACTTTTCGTCGAAGAGCGATAATGAAGTGGTATTGAGTCATCAAAAATGAAAAGGAGAAGTAATAGGAACAGGTAATCTCGCATGAACCGATAAAAGCCAAGCTATAAAAGTGCCACTAAAACAGTAATTAATGTAGGCAGCGTACATTACACGCGAGACTGGCACTACGCACCGGCGGTTGTGGTACACAATCATTCGATTAGTTAATCCGCTAAGCAACGCTGAAACGTTTCAATAACAACTCAAATCGCCAGCCCTGATTAAAACCAACACAAAGGACAATAAAAAAAGTATGTCAAACAACAGCGTTTATGAATTGAATTCCGTATATCGAATTCGTATAAATATGGTTTAGCACTTTTAGTATATTTCTATCACGTTAATTATAGCATTAATAGCATATGCTATAATAATAATATGCTCTAATGCATTTGTAAACAAGTAAAATGTTACGAGATACCAAGGAGTAAAATATTACTATTACCGACGTAGTATAAAAAAAAAAAAAAAAAACGACATCATCGAGCTCCTTTTTTTCAGTTCAATGGTTCTTAATTGTCCTACTGGAACCTTAAATATTTTCGGGATAACAAGTAGTGAAAATCCCGTTGAAGTTGTATTTTTAACCATTGTTAAGATAATCCTTCCCTGACAAATATACAGACTAATGAATTTGATTTGTATGCATGTATGGTATACAAATATTTGTACTGAATCTGTACTAGAACTTGACTGTATTTTTTTTTATACTACGTCGGGTGGCAGACAAGCATACGGCCCGCCTGATATGAAGCGGTTACCGTTGCCATATTAACGCTCGCATCTCTAAATATCGCTCGCGCGACGCCACCCCTGCTGCCAAGAAGCATCTTCTTCCTCTCTGGTGACCTCACTCACTCGCAGGAATACAATATCCCTTAAGGGAATTGGTATTTGGCTGCGGTATTCTGTGAGGTTGAGGTACATTCCCCAGTCGGGTAGCTTACAATTACGCTCCCTACCTCTTTTTTCGCCAGAGCTTCGTTTGTCAGTCAGCAGGGTGCACCGCGTGCAGGTGAAGTTGGCTTTGGTTCAAAGATTCAAAGGTTTTGGTTCAAATTGATGAACCACTTACACCCCAAAGTCGTTACACGAGTCAATCTAATCGATCGCGAAAGTTAAGCAACATCGACCGTAACCTGGGTATGAATGGGTTTATTGATCTCCAGCTCCTCCGTGACTCGGAGGCCATGTTAACCCGTGGGTTCCGGCTGTTGTAATGACAACAACCGCGACCTAACGACTGTCATGTAATGATGACAGACTTGAAAATACTGGCCTTCGCTTACCCGCAGTTGAGCAGGGCGGTGAATTATGCTTTAAACCCCTTCGATTGAGGGGAAACCCGTATCCCAACAGTGAAATAATTATGGGTTGATGCCGAACTGAAAACGTTCACCACGAGACGGAAGCATAGAACCATTTTTTTTATTTATTTGACAATGAAAACTTTAAACACAGTTGGCAAACCCAAATCTGCCGACTAGAAATCACTAGCAATCCAACGAACCATAAGTCGTCATTGGTTGAAGTTAACAAATTTAAAGAATTTGTTCTTATTTATATACATCCTTCCCAACGTTCAAACAATATTTCACTTTCATTCATATTTGAAAGTGATAGATGAATAAATATCGTACTAATGGTCCCTAGTCGCAACACACTAAACAATTCATGCACAGACTGGCAACGCGAGCGCGACAGATGCGATTGAAAATCGTAAATATCGAGAGCTGGCGCACGTGACACACTGTGCTCGTATATAAACTACCAAGTCGGGATCCAATTTCGGTGAAATTTAATGTAAATGCATGAATTTTCCCCGTGCCACTCGTACAATCAGTGTCGAGAGCTGACATTTGCATATGCGTTGCTGAAATTTCAGAATAGCTATTCCGTCGAGCTTAACCGAGTTCAAAACTAGAGTACAAGACTCAGGGAAATGTTGCGGCAACGTGGCGGGATGTATTCTCATGTCTGACATAACGAGGGCAAGCGAGACGGGACAACACGCGATATTAAAATACGCGCCGCATTGTTAAGGTTGTAAGACTTCGAAATTGCATATTGGCGCTAGAAGTCTCAAGTGGCAGGGTAACTGATCTCAGGAGCACATGTTCTTAAAAAAGTGGGTTACAGGCGCGCGCCAGTTTAAGTGCGCACTTCATAACAGATTTTTAAACAAAAAATGGCAGGTGGTTGAGGAGCATTTGCAATTGATTGGAAAATGTTATCAGAAGCCTGCGAGCGGCTGACACTGCATATGTCAGTAACTGCTGACGCGCCCCGCGAAGTGAAGCATAAACACATTGATTTTCTTACGATGTTTGACATGAGTTTCTGTGGAATCCTTCATTTTGTTTTATTAATTTCTTACGATTTTTGATGGTTAGAAATTGAAAATCTGTGATATAGACAAAAACGCAATTATTAAGTGGTAATATTAAAAGTAAAGAAAAGGTCAAGTGGCGTCGTTGCGTGTCTGACACACGTGAAAAAATATAAACAAATCGAGTTGAAAACGTGGAGATTCATGCTGTCGATGCTCGTGGCAGTCTAATCCAACACGCAAGGTAAGCAATATCGACCGTAGACTGTCCATGGATAGATTTATTTGTCTCGAGCTCCTCCGTGCTTCGGAGGGCACGTTAAGTCGTTGGTCCCAGCTGCTGTCATTATAGATCACAGTCGTTAAGCCAAGTCAGTGGCTTTTAAGCGGCTTGAAAAGAATGACCTCCTCCAACCTGCAGTTGAGCAGCGTGGTGGAGTATGCTACAAGCCCCTTCGATTGAGGGGAGACCCATATCCTAGTAGTGAGATGAATAAGGGTTGACGACGAGTCTCAACAGTAGGCCTCAGATTTTGTAACATTGTCTAAGGGCTGTATTTTTTTTTTTATACTACGTCGGGTGGCAGACAAGCATACGGCCCGCCTGATTTGAAGCGGTTACCGTAGCTATATTAACGCTTGCAACATAAAATATCGCTCGCGCGCCGCCACCCCCGCTACCAACACAGCATCTTCTTCCTTTCTGGTGACCTCACTCACTCGCAGGAACATAAAACAACCCTCAAGGGAATAGTTATTTGGCTGCGGTATTCTGTGAGGTGGAGGTACATTCCCCAGTCGGGTAGCTTACAATTACGCTCCCTATCTCTCTTTTCGCCAGAGCTTCGTTTGTCAGTCAGCAGAGTGCACCACGTGCAGGTGAAGTTGGCTTTGGTTCAAAGATGTTGGTGAACCACTTACACCGAAATTCAGGATTTACTACCACAACACTACGTGAGTCCGGCAAAGAAAACATAATATCCGGAATAGAGCTGTAACCGAAATCGTTACACCAAAGGTTCAATATTTCTCACCACATTCGGGAAAAATTTACGGTGTCTATATTTGCCGCAATCCCTCTAAAGTTTGAAATGTCATGTTGGGAACAAACTGTTTCCACGTCGCTTTTACAATGTTGCAGAATATAAGTGACTATTTGGCAACCACCAGATGTGAAAATGTGACATATTTGAAAATGTATTCTAGTGTTATAGATTTATCCATTCTTCAACTAAAGGAACTCAATAACTAAGCGTTCTCAAAATTTGTGCCTCTAATGTCACTTACTTTTCTGTTCTTATAATTAACTGAATACAAGACATACGTATCTATATATCATTTTTTTTCTGATTTAACAGTTTCTTACATAAAGTAATAAGATAAATTAAGACAAAAAAAACGATACTAAAACATAAAGAAGAAACAAATGAAACTCCATTTAGCTGCGATTGAGTTTTAAATATAGTTTGCTAGACTTATTTATTATCTATCAAACAATAATAATTTATAATTTTAATAATTTATTCAAAAATTAAATAATTCACGATACACTGACACAAAATACTAATATATAATAATAGTTTCATGGTTTACTTTTACACTTACATATGATTACTGACGTCTAAACTAGGCAAAGCCTGTATTTCATTCACAATGTATTAAAACTTAATCTCTGTTAAAATGGTATTTCAGTTAATAAATAAATATTTCTGTACAATTTACAGCGCCATCTAGTCCCAAATTAAGCGCCAAGCATGTACTATGGGTACTAGATAACAGAACTGTAAATACTACCAGCTACTTTTTTGAGGTCGTCGTTCCATCTAGAGAGATACTCCCTATGCTTTGTCACCTTATACGTAGCCTCCACTTTTCGACTTTCCTCCCCTATATTTAGAACTTCTTGTACTACTGAAAATAATTTTACATCTCCTAACCTTTCTGTATTTTATACTAGAAGAGTATGTACCTCTATTATAAAAAAGTTCGATGGCGTCGTTTGGCGTATCAGTCTAATCAAACACACAAGTTAAGCTACATCGACCGCAACATATCAGCACTCGCAATATGAAATATCTCTCGCGCCCACCGCCCACGTTGCCAACGCAGCAACTCCTTCCTTCCTGGTGACCTCACTTACTCGCAGGAACACAACAACCCTCAAGAGAATTCTTATTTGATTGCGGTATTCTGTGAGGTGGAGGTACTTCCCCAATCGCTCACCTTAAAAAATACGCTGAGCCCTACCTCTCTTTTCGCCAGAGCCTCGTTTGTCAGTCAGCAGGGTGCACCACGTGCAGGTGAGGTTGGCTTTGGTTCAAAGATGTCGATGAACGACTGAAAAGCCAAATATAGGTGTATTTACATACGAATCCACGCCCACCCTCTATATACAATACAAAATACTTCCTTAACAAAATACTTACTGTTGAGTTCCTTTTCAAAATACTTACTGTTGAGTCACTATTGTAGAAAGGGTCTTAACGCAATTTATTTTTACATTTTCCCTATACTTCAGCGATTTTCAGACATCCGGTGACAATATTACAACGTCGTCGAAACACAGGGAAAACACTTCGATCATAGGGAAAACAACATGTAAAAAGAGAAGTAGTATTAAATTTTCGATCATTAATACTAGAAGTACTGTTTTACATTCGTAAGAGTTTTAATCTTTTAGGGCACTAATCTTTAAATCTGAATTAAACTCTCTCTCTCGTCAACCCTTATTTAAATCTGAATTAAACTCTCTCTCTCGTCAACCCTTATTTAAATCTGAATTAAACTCTCTCTCTCGTCAACCCTTATTCATCCCACTGCTGGGATACGGTTCTGCCCTCAATCGAACGGGTTTAGAGCATATTTCATCACGCTGCTCAACTGCGGGTTGGTGCAGGCCAGTGTTTTCAAGTCGCCTAAAGGCCGCTGACTTGGCTTCTCGACTGTCAACTAACTACAACAGCTGGAACAGACGCCTTAACGTGCCCTCCGAAGCACGGAAGAGCTCGAGATAAATAGACCTATCCATGGATAGGCTACGGTTGACGTTGCTTGACTTGCGTGATCGATTATACTGCCACGCGCAACGACGCCATGGAGCTCCACGATTTAAACTCGATTTGTTGATATTTTGTAAAAAAAAATGTGTGTGTGTTGTTGTTGGGGTTTTGGGGTGTAGATGGTTCATCAACATCTTTGAACCAAAGCCAACTTCACCTTCAGTTGCACGCGGTGCACCCTGCTGACTGACAAACAAGCTCTGGCGAAAAAAAAGGTAATTGCAAACTACCCGACTGGGGAATGTACCTCCACCTCACAGAATACCGCAGCCAAATAACAATTCCCTTGAGGGCTATTGTGTTCCTGCGAGTGAGTGAGGTCACCAGAAAGGAAGGAGATGCGGCGTTGGCAGCGGAGGTGGCGGCGCGAGAGCGATATTTTCTGTTGCTAGCGTTAATATGGCTACGGTAACCGCTTTACATCAAGCGGGCTGTATGCTTGTCTGCCACCCGACGTAGTATATAAAGAAAAAAACAAATCCAGATTTAAAGATTTGTACAACTGGCCCTCAATAACAGTAAAAGGGGAGCACCTGACTAATCTATCAATACACGGCTCAATTCACTGAAAGGATCAGGATGAAAAAGATAGCTATTATGACGTAAACAAATGCTAAGAAATGAATTTCAACTTTCACGGAATGCCGAAATAGTCGTACCAGCATATGAATTCGCTGGTGAAATCAAGTGTTTAAATATAAACAAAATTATATTCGCTACGACTTCTACACTACCTAATATAAAAAGTAAAATGTTTTTACCTGGAAGAGTATAAGTGGCTCACCACGATCTTTAGAGCCAAAGCCAACCTCATTTGCACATGATGAACCCTACTGACTGACAAACGAAGCTCTGGCGAAAAGAAAGGTAGGGAGCGCAATTGTAAGCTTCCCGACTGGGGAATGTACCTCACAGAATACCCCAGCCAAATAAAATAACAATTCCCTTGAGGATTGTTGTGTTCCTGCGAGTGAGTCACCAGAAAGGAAGGAGATGCTGCGTTGGCAGCGGGGGTGGCGGTGCGCGAGCGATATTTCATGTTGCGAGTGTCACTATGGCTACGGTAACCGCTCAACATCAGGCGAGCCATATGCTTGATTGCTATCCGACGTAGTCTGAAAGCAAAATAATAGAAGCTATCCAGGACTAATCTATCAATACACGGCTCAATTCGCTGTAATCTGTGATCTACGGAACTTCAAAACCTCTCGTGAGAAGTTCTATCAGTTCAGTACGAGTGTGCTTCGAAGTTAGGTTATAATTCACGTTCTATGTACAAGCAATTGACATACTGTAAGCGCTATTGAGCAGCGCCAGAGCAGTGAATAGGGTGGCAGCTTGTTAACAACCCCGACCGACTTCGTCTTACGTTCGCTCTGATTGGAATGCCTCACAGACAACGGATTTCGAGAAAGCAATCACAATTTGTGTCATCCGGCAGAAACAGGAGTAATATCTAAGTTTGAATTAACAAACATATCTTGCAGTCCTGCCAGTGCAATGCTCAAATATAGGTCATTAAACATAGTGGCACAAATTAACATGTGCAAAGAACAGACAAGAACGACAAAATATTAACAAGCTGTAATTTAGTTTACCTATCCTGACAGCCGTAATCAAATCTTATAAGGACCGTTTTAGAGTCATGCGTTTTTCGCCCCCGCATGCGGATCTGTCAAAATAAATTACCCGGATGCGTGTGCCTAATCTGTATGGACTGGGCCAAATTTAACTTACAGCCGTTTTAGAGTCATGCGTTTTTCGCCCCGCATGCGGATCTGTCAAAATAAATTACCCGGATGCGTGTGCCTAATCTGCCTGGACAGGGCCAAATTTAACTTAGAGCCGTTTTAGAGTCATGCGTTTTTCGACCCGCATGCGGATCGGTCAAAATAAATTCCCGCATTGTTGGCCGTGTGGTTTCCGGCAGACTAGAATAAATTCAATCCGTCTCTTCCTGTGGATGTCGTACAAGGCGACAAAGAGAAATACATTATAAAACAGCAACGTGCTCCTGTAGTGGAGACTAATATGACCTGATGATGATGTTTTTTACTACGGCAAATCCGCATGCGGGGCAAAAACGCATGAATCTTAAACTAAGGTAAATCTGGCCCAGTCCTCAGAAGATGCGTGATTATCTAAATACCGTCATTTTTAAACAAATAAGGTAACCGCCGCAAATTGGGTATTAATAATTTCCACATTAACCCCTACGATATGAGTATCAAATGAAAGGATACGATGAGCAAAACACAGCAAATAAACTAATAAAAACTTGTTTTATTTACTTGTAATTACATATAACTTCTTAGCCGCTTGTTACAAATTCCAACACCCATTTTTACATTCAACCACGCAGCACTTAAAATATATCAAACAGTAAACTGGGTTTAATTACATAGCTTAATTGAAACAAGCTACATAAAATACAAAGTTGTTAGTCTAGAAAAACGTTTTGTTTCGTGTAACAGCAAACATGGCTATAGAAGAACTAAATGAAAAGTGCAAAAGACAACGTTTAACCTCACAAGTTACCATGTTTTTACTTTTACATACATGTTTACGGTTACATTCCACAATAATTTGTAAAAAGGAATTACATCCAGATGTAAATGCTTGATTAGAAAACAGACATTCAATTCTAGGAACTCTACTTCCATTTATTGAGACATAAGAAGTATCCGCGATTTATCCGAGTGCAGCTTTTAGTATCACTTTGATTTATTTCACTACCTCACCTTTTTAAGCTCGTATTACGATCAATTGAAAAATCGGGCCCTACAATATCGTTTTATTCACACAAAGATTATGCATCAGTAGATTGATTTGACTAATTTTCAAAATAATAAATCCTACCCAAACTTATTTTTTATGATATCCAAAGTTAAGTTCCGATCAGTTTCTTAGCCGGTTTCCGTCCACTATTTTCTATACCTATGAGAATTATCACGAATTGTAAATGACACAAACTTTTACATCATTAGCAATTGTAATAAAACTAATTCATTTATTTATTTTTGAAACGTTAATCCTGATTTAAATTAAGATATTCTTACAACAAACCACTATGTTTACTGGGAGAAATATGGATGAGGTGAACGTAAGCTGAATCCTACTAATAATGTAAAAGATAAGCCAATTAGAGAAAAACAATGCATTTAAGCCACTGTAACTGCACCGGGAATTTAATCTACCAGATCAAAGATGAATACCGAACTAAAATGCACATTTCATCCTGGATAACATCATACACATATCGTGTAAGGCGTAGGCGGCATCTACGTTGGTAGAATACAAAGTTGTAGTGATCATCAAGCCTGAGGACACACAAAGCAGAAGAAAACTATTTGTCGAGGAACAAAACTGTCTAATTATAAACAGCAAAACAAAAGTAACGAATAACCAACCGACGCGGATCTTTAATCTCGTGGCATAATACGCACATACTCTAATCAAGATTGTGAAACTTTAAAAGGCCCCGAAGTCATGCAAAATGAAACACGTTCTAGAAACTCATAAAAAGTACAGAACGAGACAGTTCGCTCTCCTGGCATCACGCAAGCAAAAAAGTAGGTAGGTACGCATTATTTAACAGGGGAACATAAAACGAACTGCCCTCGTAAACACTCAAGCCTATGTCAAGCGAGATTAAACCAGACATACGAAGATTGTTAACTTTTTAAGCGAAATGCCATGGCTTTCCCCCTGGTCGTATCATTGCAAGTTTAATAACACCGTTAAGAAAAAAATTATTCAATACGCTTGTTAAAATCATAGAATACCATTAAGTACAATATACCTACTGTAATGTTAGAAACAAATACATGTTTTATACAATACTTGCTTGTATATCTTTAACACAAGTATCTTTGCGTATAGCCAGTACAAACCCGTGGCACAGGTAATCCCAGTTTGGACGAACAACATATCAGCGGGCTTACTTATTTATTAGCCAGATAACATTATTTTCTACGTCACAACATAAAATATTCCGTCCGCGTAGGACAAGGATACCTTATCAGGATTTATGACACAGAATAATAAATTGTACACAGAAAAACATCTCTAAAAGCAAATCCCAAAGCTATAATAGCAATAATATTACTTTGTTAATATAATCTACTTACCAAAAGCACCCGGCCATTAAACAATACGCTACATTATCAAACTCTATTAAAAGTTACAAGAGAGGAATCCAGTTCTCAAATTAATGCTGGCAATAAATCAGTAAAATATTTATTTAAGCAATTAAACGCCCTGAACGGCAATGGAGGCTGTAAACGTATTACGTCCAAAAATAATTGAAAATTTCAGCTGTATATTTGCCGCCGAAACTGGGATACTTTAATTGTAATGCAGACGTCTCGATTGCAGGCGGCACTGATTCAAACCACTTCATTTAAATTAATCATATCGATTGAAGTTACGGATCTAAATAACATTCCCACAATAGGCTAGTGAACAATGTTGTAAAATTAAAAAAAAATAATTATCTGTATCGTAAAATACGCAAAACTAGAATGATCTAATATCTTAAAATTTTAATAACTTATGTCCGACGTGTTTTATGGTCGATCAAAGTTTGGTGGGAAAGGCGATTTTAAAAGGATGAAATTATTTTAAAAACATACTATAACTTTTGTTATAGTATGTTTTAACGGCACTAGCCACATAAATGCAATATTTAATATAACTGTCGTACAAATTTCTTATTTAGTGTATATGCAATAGGTGTGACGTCAGAACGTTTTGGCCTTTTGTATGGAGCGTTTTCGGAATAGACCAAAATTGTGATTTTCAAGTTATCATACCTCGAGATTTTTTTAAACTATCGAAATAATTCTTTCCTTACATAACAAATTAAAAAAAAATAAAGATTCACGAGCCTATTATTGATACTATTTTATCCACACACTATTACACTACTATTTTATACACTACCTACATATTTGGAGGATTAATGAGACCAATAAGGGACATAAGTATGCGGATTAGAGAACTTGTTCACATAAAGCTATCAAATGCGACCGAGTTCAAATTAAACCCCCACGCTTATCGCATTGCAAGTCAGGCGATGGCGGGGCAGTGTGAAGATTTCATACGCGACCAATGCGACCATTCATAGTGGACTTTATTCCGATTGCCCACCGGGACAGCACGCGACGGCCGCACAAAGACCGTTTAAATTTAAAGCGCGATCAGCATTAATGCGATCAATATAAATGGAAGAAACTATAATGGGTGCATTTATACCACTATTACCGGTTATCAAAGAGCAATTAAAGAGGCAGCGCGCGAACCCAGAGCCGCCGCGCACGCTCGATTTACTTTTGACTTCGATTAATCGTTCTTTTTGTTCGACTTCAATCTTTTACATTTGCATAAGAATGTTAGTGTTGTTAGTGTATCGGTGAGGCAGCCAGGATATTACACACACGTAACTTTCGACGTCTCAAAGTTCGATATAAATCGACGGTAAAGTTTGCACAGAATATGATATGAAACATATCGAGTAGTTGTTGAGTCGCGAATAAATACGCACTTAATCAATGATCGAGGATTTTCATTGAAAGTCTCACTCACTTGACGAGTTGTAAAGACTATAAATAAACATGGTTGAGATTGTAACGTATTTACATAAACGAGGCATCGACGTGCTGACATTGATGATGAGTCATAACGCAAGTCATGCGTTTGCGTCGGCGAGTCGGCGGTCGGCGGGCAGGCGTTTGCGCAACTTGCAGTCTTCGCATCCGAGCCAACGCAAACTTGAACCCGCGACGGGCGGTCAAGCGCAATGTTATCAGTCGTCAAGTTCATGTTAAGCTTTGCATACATTATAAACAACTTGAGATACTATCATAATAAGGAAAAAGATCATAAAATATAAATATGTGAATAATTCTGGGTTGTGGTTCCTTGGCTGCGTTTCCCATAACAAATCCTTTGTTGTGTACTTTCGTTATCTAAGTTAGCGGTAGACGAACAGAAGCGTCCGGAATGTCAACGGTGCGGATTGTTGAGGGCGACGAGACAAAAAGTTAATTAAATCCGTTGGCGGTGACAGTGCGAAGAGCCGCAGGTGGCTATGGGAAGCGCGGTCGTGCGCGTCCGTGCCGCACCGAGACCAATCGCGGCTAATTGTAAAGGACGGCGCATACGCTCTAATTTATCAAAACCGATCACCGATACTTGTTTCAAGTGATAAGGACGTAAAAAGATAATTCAATAGGCGACCATTTTCATGCTTGCGATATAACCATAACATACCTATATAACCATAACGTACCTGGATATCATCCCCAAAAATAAATTTGTAATAGGAACATTTCGTTATTTTTCTTCACTGAAAGTGTCCAGTTCTATATCATATGGCATGAATAGAATTACTGAGTGAGTAAGATCGCCAATAAGCTCCTAAGAATGTGCTGCATTTGCACCGGTGATTACAACGTGCGAAATATCCTCGAAAAATCGTTCAAGCATCCATCTATACCCAAGTAACATAACAATTTGATGTTATACATACCATAGATATGGCATTACCCATACTAAATTACGTCAGAAAGTGGTTCTTGGCCTGGGAGATCTATGACTATCGCTATCTTTATCATCTCTATAATATATAAAATACGCGTTAACATCAAATATATCAAGTATAGTACTTTAGTGTGATATGTCATCCTTTGCGCTCTATTTACTTTATAATATATAAATTGTGCATTTTCGTAATTAATACAGTTACATCACTTTTCGGGTGTACAATTTTGATGCTTGTAGTATTTATAACATCATTGAACACAAGGAAGTCGTATAATTGCCGGTTTATGGCAATCTTATATCGTTTTAGCTTTATTAGATCGTTTTATATTAGATTTATATACGTTTATAATGCTTCGGAAACGCTTATTTGGGCAAAAAGGATGTATCCTTTTTGCCTTACAGTTGTTAATAGGTTCACAAGGCTATTTAAACGTAGGACAGAAGCTATAAGGGCAATATTATTAATACCATTACAGAAGGATTATACTAGCATTAAAATGATGTAAAAGAATTACCAGTTCTTCGAGTGTTCACCGTTAGACTATATTTAAAATTCCGTATAATTGGAAAAACATCCCTAATGCCGCGATAGAAAAACTAATAGAATGAACGTTTAATTTCTTTACAATATCGTATTATGGTGATCAGACGAAATAATATTTAGCATGTGTAATAATTTTGCAAGTTTAATTCTGGGTAAGTTTTCTTTTATCCATTTTTCTATTTCTTGCATTAAAACGAAATGTAGTTGACTGTCAATGTTTACACAGGTTTCATTGAAATTTTCACGTGGCTTAGATATTTAAAGGTTTTGTTATTAAAAGTAATACAAATATATACCTATGTAAAATACAAATAACAATTCTATATTTCTAGGTAATTTTGCATTGCATGTTTATAGTAATGCTTAAACAGTTTATTAAGTTTCTACTTTAGTACCTATATATCTATTATTCGTCATTTCACATAGGTTCAAATAGTAATATTTTAGGTTATAACATATTCAAAACATCTAGGCGGCAGTCTAAAAACAGGTTGGTGAAACATTTAAATGCCGAATTAGTATCGTTAGCTGTAGAAATACTCAGACATGCAAAATTGAAAAGGTAAAGGCCAGAGATAAGCCTTTTAATAAACCCCTATAGTGCCATGGTCCGTAAAGTAGTTTTCTAAGTGTTCACATGTGTGTCTGTAGACTTTATGCAAACTGCACTAGTTAGCCGTAACTTTATTTTTTATACGCAATTTCAGTAATTCTTAAACGAAAGATTTAACCAATATATTCCACACCGCTAACAATATTATTTTATTATCTGACTCAAGTGTGTCGATTGCTTTTTTTTATCAAAACATAATTAGCAAAATTGTTTTTGCTGGCTGAAAGACATCTAGTACTGATTTTTGCTACCAGCTGGTTACTTGTTCAACAAAATCGTTTATTATTAAAGATTAAAATAAACACATAATTGGATTCTAATTAATGAATTTAAACCACATACATATTATAAATAACGATTATCTTATTTTCAGGCATGCAAGTAAAAATTGTCAAGGATCAAATTAACATAACAAGGAAAACATCACAAATATTGAAAACATGCTACAGTTGTTTTAGCGTGGAAATGTTATTTACCTGCAGTCCTATGTAAGACGGAAATAGTCCTAATTCGACATCGCTGTGCTGTTCTCTTTCACCACAGTTGCACTGGCTGTCTTTGCTTACTCTACATGATTTCCCACATGCAAGAAGGTTAACAGTGACATTACAGTTGATAAAATTGTGAGCCAGATATAGTCTAATATCATAATTCATAACAAACTAGACAATTGTTTGTTCAGTTAGAAATAAGCGCGCATCAATTCGCGCCGGCTATCAGGCGTGGCCGCACAACGCATACCTAATTCAATCCTGGGAACAGCCGTCTAGGACACGACGTATCGCCATTATACTGCCATTATATACACGTTTCATGTATTTGTATCTCACGTGTTACTATTGAGAACTCAATAAGTGATCGGTAAAGTGAAATGTCCGATTTGATAGAGTAATAAAGTTTAATAGACATGCATATGTGTTTATGTTCTGGTTTGGTTCTGTAGAGGAAATGATTTAAAAAAGATAGTTAATACTGATGTTATGTATGTTTAACAGAGGGTGTATAAAAAGTACCTGAGGGGCAATTCTCGTAATTAAAATATAGTCAAAATTCAGTTTCGATCCAGTCTCGATCTCACAAATGTCACATTTGGTATTCTCGTAACATAATATGTAACTTCAAAATTAAATTTTAGCGGGATTATATCGAAATATGAGTGAAAATTAAACAAACGAATGTTACTTTGCCAACAACAAGAATTGATAATAATTAATTAATTAAATCAAGTATATAATTTTGAGCTTCGCTCATTGTAATTTTTGTCCGTTGATATAGTGCCATCTACTGAGGAGTGGCACATATTTGCTGCTTACAGATGGCGTTGTACGGCACGTGTAGACACTTGTTTCAACAGATGCCAATGCTTCGCGCAAGGCAGTCCAGCTGACCAGCCACCGATTCTATTTTCAGACCCAGTAAACCAATAATCCACAGCCAACTGACTTACTACCGATGCTGTCAACGTGTATCCAGCTACGTTCGGTGTCTGAAATTTTAAGACATTGTATCCAATCCATCGATTTATCGCCGCCCTTAAACTCCTATTATATAAATTTCATCGAATTCTTTAGAGCCGTTTGCGAGATTATCGTAAGTGGAATATACCTATATATATAGAATAATATATATATATATATATATATATATATATATATATATATATATATATATATGTATATATATTATTCTATATATATATATATATATATATATATATATATATATATATATATATATGATAACGAATTACCTTAATATCATTTGTAATAAACAACAAACCGAAATAAAAGTAAGCTCATAACATAACTTAAGATATTAAAAACAAAAAGTATTAGCTTGTTTGCCCTTAATATGGAAGTGAATAAGGAAAAGACATTTCATATCTGATCAGCTCCAACGAGTATAATAAAATAAGAGCGAAATAAAGCGGAACAAAAGGCAATAAATCATCGAAACACTGCGCTTCTTTCGCGTACCGCAAAGTCAACAACGCGACAAGGCGCATCTGAAGATATAAATCGTAATTACGAGAAATGAGAAAAAAGTAACACGAATATTACGCGTTATCTGACAAAGATCGAAAAACGAAACCGGAGTGTCTCGTTGCCTAACCCGTTCCCTTGATCAATGTCTTCATAACGACTATTTGAATATTCAGACGCTGATAACCCGAGCCGTGAAATAACTTACGCGCGTTACCTATTTATTCCGATTAATTTACTGCTAGAGAGGCGTCGTATGTCTAATAGTGTAGTCGTAAATTTGAGGGCACAGAGAAGATCCCTTGTAATTGAGACGCGGTGAGAACACCTCATTTACGATTATGATTATGTTTCATAAGAAACGCGCGGTTGGCGGCGTCCGCTTGTATTATTTTAGAAATTGTAGTTCCGCTAAGTGCGTGCAGTGACATTTTATGGTAATCGGTTTGTAAGAAAAAAAATAATTTCATTGAAATCACAAATAACATCTATAATACATTGTATGTACATGATACATACATAAACAGTTGCTGTTCAGTAAAGAATTTCCATTTAAAGGAGATTACCACTTAATAAACTAGTAAGACCAAATTCTTCTTAGGCTTATTACTGGCCATATGGCTTCATCTAACGGCGCCTGTATCAACTAGCACTTTTTTGGCTGTAAGTATTACCAGGTGATGGGCAGTAGCGTCATCTCGCGTACCGGGGCCGAACTACCTTATTACACTGCGATCAACAATTTACCCGACTGTTAAGCGTGGTGATTATATCAAATCCGCTCCTTTTAGTTTTTCAATTCCGTCAGCAATATAAATTATTGATGTACAACAATTTGATCTATGAGTAGGATTAACTCGGATGTTAACATTTACAAATACACTGCATATTTGCCAGAGATGTCTGATTAAAATCATTCTTAGATACCCATCGGCTGCCGGAAATCTATTGCGTCATGTAGAATGTAAAATTTATATGGTCGATTCTTGTGATAACATGAGTTATACATAGTGTCATAGTGTAAAAGGCTTACTACAGGACCGACGATTACCTTAATGATAAAAATGTATGGCAAATCCTCGGCACAGGATGTGAAGCACAGGCGTCTTATCTTTACAAGTAGTATTGTGGATATACATATTTAGACTTTATACAATATGTATATACACTCTATACTATGATTTTTTATATTTTTATTTTTTTTACTATTTTATTTTACTTATTTTTTATTTTTTATTTTTCTCTTATTTTGGTTGACATACCATTTTTTTTATTGTACATTGACATTCTTTTTTATTGTATTATGATAATATTGTATGGCTATTTAAAAAAAAAAGACCTATATTGACAGAGTTTCTTTCGGCATTTCTTCTCGTCAATGGTCATTCCGAAATGCTGGTAGATAAAAAATATACCTAATTGTAAAAGACGTGTCTAAGTGCCCGCGAGGGCCCACAGAATAAAGAATTTTGACTTTGACTTTGACTTTATCTGATCGTATGACCGAGAATTTGATTTCCAAACATACGTACATACTAATAAACACATCGTTGTATTAATTAAATATAAATATGTCTGAACAATTTACACAGCGCCATCTAGTCCCAAATAAAGCGCAAAGATTGTACTATGGGTATCCAGTACCCAGGTAGGTAAATGTACTTAAATACATTTTTTTTTTAATACATACTTATAATAAATAGAAAACACCAAATATTATCAGCTTGGATCTTCTACCACTGCTGGATAGGCCTTCCCCAATCCTCTCCACAAAATGCAATCTTCCGATTTCTCACTCTCACTTCCAGCTGCTTTTTTTGAGGTAATAGCTCCATCACGAGCCGGAGAAGTTCTCATCACGCGACCTCCACTGTAAATCCTACGGCCTTCACTCACTTTTGGCTCTTCACTTCAATCACTTTTTGGCTATTCACTCCAATGTAGAATATACCGGCTTCATTGGCTCAGCAGATGTACCGGGCCAATTATGAAACAGATACTATTTAACGTAACATGAAATAAAACATTGCAAAATAGTTTAGGTTAGCCTTAACCTATTTTGCATATCAAAAAATACTTATTGCACATCAAATGCAGGATTTGATGTGCGATCAGATTAATTTGATGTGGATCAATTTAATATTTTCCTTATGAAAATTACTTTCGACCCATCCCAGTATCATAGACGAGCTATCTGTCAGTGAGTTTGGTTAATATTTAACCATCCATGGTGTAAGACAGATGAGTTACACTTGAGCAGCCATCTCTTTTAATGCTTTTAATTACATATATTTGTTATTGCTGTCTCTTACATTACCAAGGGGGGAAACCAAACACTAAGGCTACCTATTCCTACTAACTTCCTCTGATAAAATTCGTTGTGAGATCCAAAGCAGCTGCAGTTTTACCCCTGGGATAGCAATGAACTTTATTGTTCATTGCCTTTTTTGGTGGTTGCCGCTGTTAATCCTGCCTACAGAGGAGACAGCGTGGGAATGCGTGGTAGCAGTTTCCAGAATTATTAACTGTTTTGTGAGTAATTAATTTTTCGTGGAATTACGGACTAGTTCTCTTAAAAATTATAAGTATAAAACTAAGCAAATAAAAATCATTCGAAGGCACAGTTTTCCTACGTCATGACAACATAACCTAATTTTGTTTCGCACATTTTAGCGAAACGGTTAGCTAGACCAAAACTCGATTTCACTCGAAACTAGTTTAGCCTAGAACAAACTCGTTTAAAGCTTATTAGTTTATACTATTTTTGCTCACACAGATATCACACTTTGGTTATCCAAAGTGTGAGCAAATTAAATAAAAATATAATATATCAACAAAACTTTGTTTAATAAGGTACCTAAAGTAAATAATTACTTAGGACATATACATTTGTAAATGAATCATCAACATCTTTTAACGAAAGCCAACTTCATCTGTATGTGGTGCACCCTGCTGACTGACAAACTAGGCGAAAAAAGAGGTAGGGCACAGCGTATTTTTTAAACTGCCCGACTGGTGAAGTACCTCCACCTCACAAATTACCGCAATTAAATAACAATTCCCTTGAGGATTATTGTGTTCCTGCGAGTGAGTAAGGTCACCAGAAAGAAAGATTCTTTCTTTCTTTCTGGTGACCAGGCAGGAGTATAAGCTGGCAACGGATCGGCGACCCCTTGGTGTTAGTGGTTTTCGTGGGCGGTGGTGATAGCTTTTCAGTAACATCAACTTTAAGGCAGAATGGATTGCAGCTAGATCTGGTGAACCTAATCACTATGTTTCTTTTGAAGAGCTATTTTACTAGAGTGATCTAGTAAAAATTAGTTCCGACTGAGTTTGGCCAACAAATAAATATGTTTCGCATATCTGTACAAAGTGGTTAAAAGTCGCGCAGCGAGCGATGGAGAGGGCTATGCTCGGGGTTTCTCTGCGGGATCGAATCCGGAACGAAGAAATTCGACGGAGAACTAAAGTTGTCGACATAGCCTTCAGAGTTTGCAAACTGAAGTGGCAATGGGCGGGTCACATCTGCCGAGTAAGTGATGGCAGATGGGGGAGGAAGGTATTAGAGCGGAGGCCGCGCGTAGGACGACGAAGTGTTGGGCGCCCTCCCTCTAGATGGTCCGATGACCTAAAGAGAGCGGCTGGAAGCGGCTGGATGCGGAAGGTGGAGGATCGTATCTGGTGGAAAGCATTGGGGAAGGCTTATATCCAGCAGTGGGTAGATACAGGCTGATGATGATGATGATATCTGTACATCGCTGCATAAACATATCTTAACTGTCTATCATAAAGAACCCTTCAAACGAAATCTTTAAAATTCACTGCAATAAATAATAAGCAATCACATCGCCTACACAAGAAGAAATAATATATTTATTTACAAACACGTTATGGAGAAAGTTGCTATTAACTCACTGCATTCGAAGGACTACTTAAGCCAACATGATTAAAAATACAATCGCCATTTCACTATAGTTATATATGGAACATTTCCAAATACCTATTGATTGGTTCGGGCAGTAAAATATCTAAAAAATCCCGTATTTAAATTTATAATCAAGGAAGTCGGGGACTTTATTTCGTGTATGGGTGCCCTTGCACACATCTTTCGACGCGGCCATTAACGCGCCAAGATCAATGGGTTTGAGACTCGTGGGCGTAACGTTTCATTAACTATTATAATATAAAAGCAGTCCAAGCTGATTAGTTCCTTAACCGTCTAACGCTTTTTTATTTTAATCGCTATTTAGAAAACATTTTTAAGGTTTATAATTTATTTATAAATGCTCTATGAGTACATTAAACATTGTTGTTGGCTTTTATGATATCTCTATAATCAAAACAAACACAAATGTTAAATAAAACTATACCGCATTCCCTTTGGGAGCAAATTTAGTGCACGTAAACTCGATAACGAAAACGTACAAACGTTTCCATGGCATCGTCAAAACACTAAAAAAAACAATTCTGTCTACTTATCCAATAGTCAATTCATGTCTCCGCCAAATTTCAGTGGGCATATCCTAATTTTATTTTTCATGCCACAAACAAGTATACGACTTGCCTGGTGAGAAATCATCACAGCCTATGGTCGCTTAAAATATCAGCGCGCAGTGGTATCAATCACGCGCGCAGTGCGACCCTGAATGATCTGGTTTTCGTTTATTATGGAAACAATGCAAAGAATTACTAAAATTTACAATTTTCATGGAGCCCACCTCACAAGAAATGTAGCCCATTGACAACATATGCAACTTACGGACGGGAGTACCTCGATAGCACTTTTTAATTAACTGCAAAAACGAGTTGTAAGAATTGTTGACAATTAAAAGCTTACCAGAGCATCATGTTACAGTCTAAAAGAATTTATACTCACACGTCATCTCCGTTACGCTGCTCAACTGGTGGTTGATGAAGGCGCTTTCAAGCCGATCAAAGGCCAACTTTGCTTCACTAGCTTCACGACCGCCATAAGTATCAGGGCAGGACCGATGTTAGCGTGCCTTCCTAAGCACGGAAATCTTGGGGAAAATATGCCCAAAATCGGCTATGGTCAGCGTTGCTTAACGTGCATATCCGTTTAGATTGACACGCGCAGCAACAACATCGAGTTCTTCTATTCCTCCATCTCACACACTGCCACTAAAATTATTATGGACCATACAACTCCAGTTCTTCCTTCCGCGGACTATCAGGTCGAGGTATAGGTGCATGAACTTTTTGTTAATGTTGTATTGATAACAGTACCAAAGCATAGGGTTCTACAAAGGCCTAAAAAGATCATTACAGGGTTGTCTCGAACATGTAAACACAATCCGCGTGGTAGAAATATTGCACTTTATACATACTTTTTTATAGCCTATATAAAAAAAGTATATATATATAAAGTGCAATATTTCTACCACGCGGTAAAAAATCTGTATAATAAACAAATGAAAAAGAATAAGCACAAACTTACTTTTTTGAACAAAAATATCCAAACAACATACTAAATAACTAGCAAACATGTGTATCAAAGAACATTGAGAAACAAGAACAATTTATATACGTAAATGTGTACATTTATAAAATAGATATCGCATTATGCGGAGTGACTAATGCATCGGCGTTGCATCGAGAGCTGTATAATGGTAGGAGACACACGAATTGCCCAGTAGCAGGCTCTTATCTGATAATAAATATTACGGTCCATTCTTTTAGGCGAGGCGGTCATTAATCCAGCGGTCGATCGCGCTCGTATCGCGTTACAGGCTGCATTGTTGCCTCAACAGTTGTTCCTATTTATCAAGACGCCAGTAATATTGTTCTGGCGCACACAAAGACCTCTCGGGCCGAGGCCGAGGCGCGACCGAGATGCCCGAACAACGGCGAGGCCTTTGTCTCTTGACAAGCAACATCGGTATTAGTGAAATATTAATTTGAGATAATCAAACACCTACAATAAATATGTTCGCGCCGATTTAGGTGCGCGCGCTAACCGCCTCCGCCAAACATCAAACAACATTAAACTCCTGCGCGAAGACATTCTTTAGCTTCTCGATTAGATAACGAGATGTCAGTTAACCTGTTCCCAATCAAACTCCGACGAAAAAAATAATTATCAGCAAATTATCAACATGACGCTACAAATTATTAAGTGATAATTTATATGGTTATGGTTGTCTTCGAAGCGGTTTAAAAGTGGATACATAAAAACGCCATGCAAAAAAGGTAGTCCGCTATTAATATCCCAATATTTAGTAACCAGGAGTGTTTCTGTACAAGAATAAGCAATTAGCGCCTTTGCAATCTACTAAGACATCTGTCATGCACGTAATGTTGTATGCTTAAAACAAAACCAGTCGAGCTTAACGTTATGTTGTACTAATTAGGGTTCAAACACGTTTCATAAACTATTCGTATACCGTTACTATCTAAATTCAGGACTTTGTAGCTTTAGTTGAGGCTACGTCAAACGAATTTAAGTCACGAAATCGTCAAGGTTGAAATGATTTGCATATAAATTACTTTCGTCGACGCGTAAATCCACGTGTTGCTCGGCGAGAATAGAGATTAATGTGGTAGGTGTCTGTGCTGGCCGGGTGACAGACAAGTTAAGCTGACATCCGTCAACGCCGCCGTCCGTAATCGCCGGATCGAAGATCGATGCTAAGCCCGGCTTACTGAACTCTTCAACGGATTCGGATCGACTCGGTCCGAGTTCATCGCCGCCGTGCTCCCACCCAACTCTATTGAGCCGGTTATCTTTTCTAAATCTGACAGCATTCGGATCATTAGACTTTCACGTATGTAAATTCCGTAACAAGATACCGACCAATATGCTTCATTAACACTAGTATTTCGGCACGAAACCCGGTCGCTGTTATCATATTCTATCTCGCAAACCCGAGTCTTCTCCGAGTTCGTAACTTCGTACTAGCTACGAGATCGTAACAGTGTCATTACAGTGTCCAGCGTCAAACTGCGATGAAAACAAAGGCTGGCAACAATAACGAAGTTCGTTCTTTACACATTTCCCTAAACCCATCGAGATTCCCTTCAAAGCTGGCCGCTTGCGAGTAGTCGTCAAATTTTACGACAGCTACTGAACCACACGTAACACTAGCTTTAAGAGTTGTTCGCAATTACTGTAAAGTCGACGCGTAATCGATCGATAGCTTCCCTTTAGGCCTATGCCGCCGCCACTGCTTTTTCTAACATTTTCTAGAGTTCTTTTTCGACAATTTCATCTTACATGTGTTAACATTAAATTGTAACACTTATAATAACTCTAGGGTACATTTTCTTCTTCTAGGGTACTTCTTGTCTATACAGATACAAGTTTTTTTGCAATTAAAACATAAGATGACGATAAGTTGTTAAAAATCGTTAAGCGTGTTGTAAATGTAATTAATTAAATTGCTTATCGATGATCGACTGAAAGATCGATGAAGCGGAGTTCCATCTGACCGCTACCGGTTTTTAAACGCAATTGATCGACGCGAAACGATGCTTGCGAACTAATAATGCTTCCAATCCTGTGTTTAAGCGATATGACAGACACTGCTCGAAAACGGCAGCATATAAATAGGGACAAATTGTGTTTGCAGTAGGGTGGCGGGACGGTTTGGAAGCGAGAAGAGCCGGTACGTATTTATTCTATTTGCTGAACGTGCCTCGCCGCCGCGGCCACTGTTTGACGATGCAAATTTATCGTGGCGCTTAATAAAACGCGCACCGACCTCATTGATTCGCAGATGTTGCTCATTACCAGGCAACGCCGGCCGAACCCGCCGTGGCGCGACTATCAAACCTGTTAACTCAACAAATTATTATGAATTGTCGCTGTTCCGGCCGCGCATTTATCGGCGTTCTCGTTCCAGTGACATTCCTTGCGGCCCGAGATAATAAAATACCTCCGCTCTATTTGCACGGAAAGCGTGGACATTGTTTTGATAAAATTATATCCTTGGTAAGCTGTAACACTGCCGCTGGATAAACCGCGGAAGTGAACTCGAGACAAACATTAGAAGAAGTCGAGAATGCCCATAGCGAGCAACCATAAACTGCTAGCAACAGTCGTTTCATCCGATAAAGGCTCACATCGAAGCAGAGCGCCTCGCAGTTAGGTACCTTTGATATCGACATATTCGAACTCTGCTTGGCTCGTGGAACAATAAAGCTAGTTTGAATCGATTTCCACGTTGGGAATCCTGCATGCATACTTTGTATAAATAACAATTTTCTTGCACAGTTCGTCTGCTTACTCGAGACTGGCTTGACCACCATGCAAAAAAGCGTGTGAGATGAAAACATGAATCTGAGGCGTTGCAGTCACCACCCGTTGGGATCGCGCCTTTGATCACTCCCCCCGACAACACTACAGAGCGCTGCACTTACCTTAAGATACGATTCAATATGTTATTATATTTATTTCATTCAACAACTCCTAACTAGACGTTTATGTTGACCTATATGAAAAGACGTGAAAGGTCATAAGTGCAAAGTTTCTAAATATTATTAGATGTTTCTGTACCTACGCTACCTACGTTTAGTGAACTCATGGCTTCGCTAAACATGGTATGCTTGTTCTACCGCTGCAACACGAGTTTACAAAGCGGCAAGCACCCGCACTACAAAACAGCACAAAGTGAAGTGCGGCCTCACAAGTGAGCTCCACTTCGGCTTTTTAAAGTGAGATCGACGCGTTTAGCTCTGGCGCGGCTCGGCGCAAATTGATGGTTTCACCTCGTTCCATGCAAAACGATCATCGCGTCCTGCTCGCACGACGTGCGCGCCAGACAACGCGGTAATCATTGTTTTTGAAATGAGAACAAAACGACACCCAGTTCAAAGTATATACGGTCGGGAGGGAAAAACGAACACGCCGCGGTATTCCGATAACTTTAAGATAAATAGCTCGCTGAGTTTTACTTGGCCTTTACTTGAACGTTGTTTTTTGCGTTTCGTTCCTGCGTCCTGGTCTGGGTCGGCGATCAATTTTGTGCGGAGTCAGATCATAGTTACGTGATCGTTTAGTTACTATAATGTGATCGACTAAACATGAGATAACAGTACAGATTTAACTGCATAGAAACCGCACTTTTTCAAATTTTTATGACGTCACGCACGTTTCAACAAATACAGACACGTTAAAGCTGCAGCCCCGTTGACAAGACTATAGTTAAAAGAGTATAAATTTATTTAGGCTGTCGACTCACGGTATGAATCCTTCTCCAATTTTTATTAAGTAGTTATATAGAAGTTTCTGAGTGGTGTATAATGTGAATATAACAGGTTGGCTGATAATAAAGCCCATGTCAGTAGTTGAGAGGTGAATACAAAGCGCATCTCATTTTCGGCAGCAAAGACAAAAGCTATAATTACGGCAGTTAACGGTTGTAGTCGTCGGCATTCTGTGTAGACACAGTAGATATAAGAGAGTACATCAACTCCAGGCAAACGTACGACTACAAAACTGACGCACCCGCAGAGAAATGATCCCGCTACATGATCCTGAACGGACTGAATGCGCCACAATAACGCTTATTAGAATCTTGTGGCGGCGTGATCTCCATAAATATGTGGATTTAAAGCGATTGCATAGAGTTCATTTACTACTGCTCTAGTTGTCTATTGTGACAGAGACATGCGTGGGACGAACGCTACAATGTTCCACATTCACATTATATTACATCTGACTGAATTATTATAGGTGTAATAAAAATATAACAGTAACTACACGCCACTGACAATTAAACTGCGCAACGTTATCTTCATTTTAGTCCTTTGACGAAGTGTTGTTTTCATTTACGACGGGAAATATATCATTACTGTTATTATTTTTAGTCGAGACGATAATGATCCAATTTTATAGAATTGTTTTACTGGTCTCATTTTGTCATTTCACGGATAGTTAATTTTACAATATATAAAAGTATCGAGTTAACGAGTTTTATTTAAATTTGTCAGTGGATTCAAGTCGACGTGTTTACAAAGATACAAGTTTGTTGTAATGTTTACTTCTTCAACGGATTCGGACGTTTTTGGACGGATTTAATCGAAATACCTACCTATGAGGTCGTTGGCGTCGCTGCGCGTGTCACGCTAATCGATCACGCAAGTTAAGAAACGTCGACCGTAGCCTGTCCACGGATATGTTTTGTTTTTATCACAGTTATTTTCCGCCGCCATGATGAATCACAAAAACAAAACTGTATCAGCACCTCTAACAGTGGAAAATGTAACTATTTTACGATATGATCACTAATGTTTGACCATATCATGAACAAGCCGTGCGTAGCTGTTCATATCGTTGATTTATTCATTGATATGGCCAGGCCATATTATGATAAGAGTAGTTGACATTGTCCATTTGATCGGCCACATCATGATCAATTCTGGCTACGAAATTCACCAGAGCATTTTCACAAGCATTTACAATAATTGTAACGTGCCTGCGAATGATCGGCACTAATGTTTAGCGTAATGCTCATGGCGAGTGAGCATTATTTACCTGTAACACTTCTTTGTACTTTTAGTTTACTGCTCGTTGGAATGTCACATATCTATCCGCGTTTCCAGCGTTCATGTATTTTCTCGATGTAATGTTACACCAATTCGCTCGTTGGTCTGTAAAATCACAGAGTACGGCGAGCACGGCGAGCGGCTGGTTGTTTTGTTACAAACAAATGCTCTAGTCCATCTCACTAACCTTAATGGTACTTTTTTGTTATCTCGTTGCTGTTAACGCGTAGCGAAGCCGGGCGTAGAAACTACAGTACTTATATCATACGATATTGGTGACGTTGACAAGCTCGGTAGTTAGCAATGACCACTTTGATTCCGAGTTCCCGGGTTCGATTCCCGCACAAGACAAACATTTGTGTGCATGAACATTTCTGTTTGTCTTGGTTTGGGTGTTTTCTATGTATTATAAGTATGTATTTGAAAAAAAAAAAAATTGGTTGCCTGTAAAGTCGGTATACGGGCGAAAGTTTTACGTGACAACGACTTTGAGTGGTAAAATGTTTTCGAGTGGAAGGGACGCATGCCTTTCACTTTTTATGTCTGTCTCTCTCGCTCTTAGAAGGGACGCTCTTACAATGAGAGCGAGTGAAAGGCACGCGCCTTTCACTCGCTCTCATTGTAAGCGCATAACGTGAGCCAGTTTCTTGAAGTGTCACCCGGCTAACCAATTTATAAGACGTTGTCACGTCAATATATTTAAGTACATTTATCAGTTGTCTAGTACCAAGCTTTGCACTTAATTTGGGACTAGATGGCACTGTGTAAATTGTCCAGAAATATTTATTTATTTATATTATTTATTATATTATATCGATGACATTACAGACGCAATCAACAGAAGGATGACTGGAGAAAGCGAGTAAATGATGGCCTGTCACGGGTTAACATATTTACATCGAAATATCGCAAAAACATAAGATAGAAAAGGCACGTTTTTAGAAATGACGTAAAAGAGAAAAAGTTACATTTCGAAACTTAACGTACTGTGAAGCATTCATAATATTTACCCGATCGAATATCCCATAATTCAAAATAAACACTCCACAAGGGAAAGTGTATCGGAAGCCATGAAATTTTAACAATGGTAATAAATAACTTTGGCTCACACAAATCCGATTGCGCATTAAACTGATGAAATAAACTCATAGCGGGTTGTAGAAGAAATGTTACAGTAGATTAAAAATACAGAGTAAGCAATCGAGCAACGAAAATTTATTTGATAGATGGCGTAGGACAATCTATGCAACTTTCTCCTTTCATACCTTTCACAGCAACTATCTATACTAATCTGTATTAATTTATATTAAAGAGTAGGTGAACATGTACTGTGATGATCTTACTGTATCTTTATAAAAATCGGTTGTCTGTAAAGTCGGTTTACTGACGATAGTTGAACGTGACAACGTCATAAGAAAATACTGATGGAATGTTTGCATTTTTCAAAAGAAAATTTTAATGGAACGCCTCAGAGCGAGGTAACGCCGCATACGTCATGTTTTTCGTGCGTGCAGCCGGCTCCATCGAATTATAAGACGTTGCCACGTCAAAAAATGCTTAAAAAAAAGTTGCGGTACACGTTAGAATACGATCATTACATAAATTTGTACAAAGACCGACTTATCCCATAGAGGGATCTCTTCCTGCCAACAATTGAGCATCTGAGATGACATAACAAATTAGGCAGGTGAGTTCATATATCAATAATACGCCTTGCTCTTGTCTTTAGGCGCGTTTGGTCAAATCCACCTAATTCGTTTTGGTTTGTTGAATTCGCAGTGAGTCCAATTCGCAGTTTGTCCAATTAAATTTTGTCATATTTGCGGTTTCTCCAAATCGCGGGTTGTCAAATTGTCGGTTTGTTCAATTGTAAAGTTATGACCTCTGTAGTCTAGCGATTTGACTGCTGGTTTGCTATGCCAGAGGTCGTGGGTTCGAGTTACACAGAACAAACATTTATGTGATGAACATACTTCTTTATGTTTCTCTTTAGTCTAAGTATTCATCGAAAGTATGCTTGCTTAATATTATAATTGTGAGTTTGTTTGTTTCAAACAACAAACGTCTATCAACACAGCTCAAACTCCTGGACGGATCGGGTTGAAATATGGCATACAGGTTGCAATTACGATGTAAGATGTTAAGGATTTTTGAAAATTATCACGGGAAAACGGGTTACGCAAATACGTAGTCGCGGTCACAATAGTGCTTTTTATTACCGATATTTAGCGAAAATGAAATAGACTATTACTGGATTTTAGCATTCATACCATACATTGGTCAAAGCGCTACCGCCTTGTAGTTCACCCCAAGGAGTACTTTGGGTTACCCTGAGCAATGAAGTAATTGAAAATCCTAACTTGGCTTAAATGCTTTTAACCACGCCCACTCACCTAACAACTATTTGAGCAATTTTACCTGCTACTGTTAACATGGTGCATACCGGTACCACACATACCTTAAATCTAAAGATATTTTTCACTAAAAGTAGTCCAAATCCGGACTTTTAGACAAGAAATACCAGCCCTTCAGTCCGTATTCATAACGATGATTTCAGTTCAAAGTTTGTACGATAATCAGCATACTTTAGTATGGCAAACTATTCATATAAAATAAAGTTAATATTCGTTGCCAAACTGGCGCAAGCAAGCCGAGTAACGAGCATATTGCCTGTCAGTTCGAATCACCATAGTTCATGCGTGTAACAAGTTCTGAAATAAGACCATTTGCGTCACAGCTTCCGCGATATTCGCATATCAACTAGGTAAAGTTACGTAAATTTTATGTTCAGACGCAAATCAGTTTTTTAAATTTATGGGTACAAAAAACTAGAATGAATTGCACAATACTCACCCACAGAACTTAAGTAATTCTACATACAAAGGCTTTATTTGCTAGCTATTGCTAACGACTGGCCCACAGAACTAATAATAAAGAGTATTAGTTCTGTGGACTGGCCACTGGAGTTTTAGAAAATCCATTCTTAACTCTTCATCCTTCATCATCATCGTCATTATTAGCATTGGACTGAGAACCTCCAGTGATCCAGCAATTATGACCACATCATCGGTAGAATGCGATGAATCGGCAATCGAAGTCAAGTCATAGAGATAGTCATCAGAGTATCAGACTAGAGCTTCAACAGAGTATGCAGCTGATATGCGAATGCATATCAACTAGGTAAAGTTACGTAAATTTTATGTTCAGACGCAAATCAGTTTTTTAAATTTATGGGTACAAAAAACTAGAATGAATTGCACAATACTCACCCACAGAACTTAAGTAATTCTACATACAAAGGCTTTATTTGCTAGCTATTGCTAACGACTGGCCCACAGAACTAATAATAAAGAGTATTAGTTCTGTGGACTGGCCACTGGAGTTTTAGAAAATCCATTCTTAACTCTTCATCCTTCATCATCATCGTCATTATTAGCATTGAACTGAGAACCTCCAGTGATCCAGCAATTATGACCACATCATCGGTAGAATGCGATGAATCGGCAATCGAAGTCAAGTCATAGAGATAGTCATCAGAGTATCAGACTAGAGCTTCAACAGAGTATGCAGCTTTAAACAAGCAGATTGGAAAGCTAATATGGCGAGATTATCGCATCTTTGATACCAATGGCATTGAAAATGCGATAGTGCGCAATAAAGGGTTAAAAGTATTTTCACAACCTATAGGAAAAGTGCAACTGTCGAAGCTCAAGCTAGAGGATGGCCGTGTCGTTTCTTAGAAGGCAGAAATGTTTGCGGAAGTAGAGAGATGTGTTATAGCGACTGTCGCCAGGCCGTTAGATAGCAGGGTGCACCACGTGCAGGTGAGGCTTTGGTTGTAAAAATGGTAATGAGTCACTTACACCCCTCTTAACTCTTAAGGTTCCATAAATTGAAACTTAGGCCATTAAGTGCACCCTTGTTATGATATTGTATATGAAATTTATGTTATACCTATGGGTTATCAGCGGGGGTTGCAGAGTGCAAGCGAATTTTTTATGTTGCGAGCGTTTATATGGCTGCAGTTACCGCCTCACATCAGACAGGCGGTATACTAGTTTCCACCCGAGGTAATATAAAAAGGTGCTTAAGCCTATTTTGCCCAATTCAACTCATGATTATAATAATCCGAAGAGAGTCTGGAGCTCCGCAATACAGGTCTACAGACCTAATGCAAAAAAAGGCTTTCTAAAGGATGCTTTACTCTATAGCTACAACGATATATTTGTATGGGCCCTTATGAGAAAAATAAATATTTTTTTCTTTATTTTCATTAAAGTAACGCACGAAATAAGCAGCGACGATTAGTGAGTCAGGTTGGACACTGCTCCAGTGAGCACTGCTAGTTTATTACCAAATTCATGATGTGAAAAAGTTACACAGAACATTATCCTAGAGGATAGAAGTCGTAAACGACAAGATGAATTATTGTAATAAAATGCATTGAACATGGAATGAATCTGGAATCTGTACAACTCACGATCGTGCCATGAGGTGCAACAAAGCAGAGTATCAGGTGGTTTGCGTGACCACGGACGGAGGGAGCCTGCTCACTAACAACAAAGAATAACAGACGGTTCATCGCATACAAAATTTAGATTCGGTTAAACACGGTTGATCCCCCACGAAAAATGAAGGTCGTTAAAGTGGTTAAAATTAAGTATATGTCAGTATGTCAGTCCGTGGTATTGTTGTTTTTTTTTTAGAATACACGTGGTAACATAGAAGCTTACGGCACGCTTGATGTGATGAGATTACCGTAGCCATATAAACGGTCACAACTTGAGACATCGTTCGCGCGCAACCAATCCCATTGTCGTTAACGCATCAACATTTTCCTTTATATTATAGCAAAAGAAATGAAGCTATTTACCTTTTTTTTTCAAGGTTGACTGAGTTTCTGGTATCAGGAGTATTATTAGCCTTGATTCAAGAAAATCTGGTGATACGTTTGAAGATCAACAACTCTTTTTTAAATTATGTAAGAATATGAGCGACTTCCGCAGGTCGAACCGATTTGAAATTAGCAAAAAGAACATGGTAAGCTTGGTCTTATATTCCAGCATTACTTGGAAACTACGAGAGAACTCCTCACCAACATACAGCAAAGGGATACCTCGTTTGGGCGTTGTAAATGGACAGGTTAAAGGCAAATTGTGAACAAAGTCTGATAATGAGGCAGGATAGAATATATTTGAAAAAATTGGTTGTCTGTAAGGTCGGTTTGCGGGCGATAATTTTACGTGATAACGTCATAAGAAACATAGGCCGAGGCGTGCTCTCGGTTGCACGCTCGGCTCAGACGGAACGTGACAATGACTCTTTCGTGCATGCAGCGGCATTCATCGATTTATAAAGCGATATCACGTCGAAAAAATCGAGTTAACAAGTTGTTTGGCATACTGAAACCTATATCACCAAAACTGAAGTCTCAATACAAAATTGTACTACAAATCGAATCTCAAAAAAAAAATCTGTCTAATTGAGAACCTCCTCTTTTTTTAAAGTCGGTTAAAAATGGGATCGCAATCTTTATTCTGTGTTATAAGGTAATAGCAATTATGTAGGTACAAACAAAAGTACAGTACCCTTCTGCATTTATTTATTTTGTCTACGAGGATCGACTTACCAAAGCATTTCTCGTGGTCAGAACCGACACTTTATTAGAACCATTGAATCGAAGGATGACGCTGTTTATTTGTGTTCACCTCCAGTTTTGAATTTGAGTTGTGATGATATTATAATTACGTGTTATGGAACTTATGGTTTATGTGTTATCTCTAAGTTGAATATAATATATTTAAGTAAAATTTTGCTTCTAGGGGAATATAATTTATTGTTTTATTACTTGACGCATTGTAATGCTATTCTTTGTGTTACCACTATCACCACTTAGTACAGGGTATAAGTAATAGTATTACCTTGGGAAACCGACTCACTCGCAGCCGGGTAACCGATCCTGGTTCCTTACTCCTGCCAGTAGGAATCCTCGCTGATGGGAGCGGCGGTTACCTCTGTACTAAACCTTATCTCCAGGGGTAGGTTCATTTATGGAATACAACGGAAAGTCAAATATAAATCGAAGTAGGTATAATCTATTGAAGTATACAATAATATCCCGACATGATATCAACACTCGGTTTGGGAATTCCGGGAACCATACGCGCACTTAATAGTCTTTACCGAACATACCGTTCTCATCCACGTTGGGACCGCAGTTCACTGACTGCCAATGACGTGCAGAACTCGAGTCCTCGAGACACGCCGCCTGACACCGGAGTCGCCGGTGTCGTGCTGGTCGCTGGCCGCCGACCGTGCCTGCTGACCGGGGGATGCTCGTGGTAGCCGCCCGCCGCAGACTTCACGCGTGTTCCCTCACACGCAGACCGCTGCAGACCTTTTTGCTAACTCCCTCGCCGCCCGGGATGAACTTCACTCGCGGATATAATGGCGGCTCGACCGGCCAACTTCTGGTTGCGTCTGTTCGTCCTTAGAGCTCCACCGGGACTGTCTCTCCGAGCGCGCTCGCGCTCCCTTCCTTGTTCCGCGTGGCGTCATGTCACGCCCCTTTTTGCCCAATTTCTATTGGTCCGTTCGTTGTGCGGTCATAACATTTCGACGGTAACAATTAGCTAGGAGCTGAGTTGTCATTCGTCTGACTGACAATCAGTCCACGTGGACATTATTTGTATTGGTAGTTTTCATCGCACGGTCACTCAGCGTCACTTTCGCCATTGGCTTGCATTTGTAGCTTCCATTTCAACGGACTTTCAACGTTTTTCCTTTTCTCAGAATTCGTCGCTTGTTCCCGGAACGACTTCTTCTAATCGGCCTCGAATGCCGGTTCCTTTGAATTCGCCGCAAGGCGCCGTGCGTTAATTATTAACTACGGAAATACCGCGGGTTTGTTTTGACATTTATTCTTACATTACATTATCTCCTTTGTTAAAAACAAAAAAAGAAAAGAGAAAAAGAAAAAAAAACTGAAGGTCCATCTGACAATCTCGGCTGCCCCTATGTGGGCCGTGACTCTAAGAGTCAACGAAAAGAAAATTAAATTAAACTTTACAAGTGTTACAATGCCTCTCAATGGCTTGAGGAGCCTTAATTTTATGTGTCCAGACGTGGCTATACATTACAAAATAGATCACTCTGTTTCCATTACAACGTTACTTGTTAACCATGGCATATACTATTACAACTTCCATATGTCATAACATTATATATGTCGCTTAATATTATCTTAAGCATTATAATATAATCTAGTAACTTGGCTTTACTACAAGGGAATGTACCCTACCATATGAACTAAGTTTAACATAAAAACCAAAACAAAAGGTACATTCTACGCTGTTTTCTTTTTTTTATGCGAAATGCCCAAGTATTACAGAATAGACAAAACAAAACAAATTACAAATGGCAATCAACCATAACAACTCGGTGATGTGATACCACCAGGCGCATAATCTTTAATTCAAGAGAAAAAAAAATACAGTAACCTTAACCTAAGTTTACCATTACAACTTGCGCCCTTGAGAGATAAAATGAAATTATAACCTCAGCACAATCCTTACAAGGAAGACTGTTCCTTATTACTTTATTTATTAGTTAATTACTAATCTTACAGCAGTGTCACCATTCTCCTATTCTCCGGAAAAACACAAATGTTACCCTATCTGCCTACAAAACCAGGCTTAGACCTATAAGCTTACAAATGTTAGTCTGATGACAATACTGTATGTGTCTCAACATACTTGTTTACTTCTTTTTATTATTACATATTTACAAATATACAAAGATAGTGTTTAACTGTTATTTACACACTTGTGGAAAGAAAGAAGTGACAAGTATTTAAAAGTTTAAGAAGAAAGGTTGGTGGAATTGAAGATGCGGAGTCCAATGTTTCGTGGCCCGACTTTAAGCTGTTAACCAAAAATATTTACAATGGGTGCTCTGTTATCTTTATGGTGTCGGGTGGCCACTATCTTTTAACGGATAGGGGCGACCCTAACCCAAGGTCTAGGAAATAGTGATGCCCTTCTGTGACGTATGTCACAGAACAGCATTACTCGTTAATTTTCAATGATAACCGACCTTCCGAATTAACTGGAACAAAAAAACAATATTAGCAAAACATTTTGCTCCCCCGTACCCTCTACCTTAACAGTAGTCTGCTTTTTTTTTTTAATTAAGCAATCCCGAACACTTTACTAAGACAAAAGTTCGGTATAACTTTACGTTTCCGGGCTTTCTTTAAAAGCTTGCCCTTCCTGCTTCGACTGCTCGAAACTAATAACTTAAACCTAACATTTGTTATCACTTATCCCTATATACCAGGATATACTCACGGGTGCATCTCTTGCACACGCTATAATTCACCTAGTCTGAGGTCGTTTCTTTACTACAGACTGTGTTATTCTTTAATTCTATTTACTTGAAACATATACTTATACTTATACTTCTAATATTTACACTGAGACCCCAGTATAGTGTTTCGTCATTATTACTCAAAAGATTACTCAGACTAACTGAATTTCCTTATGGCTCTAACTGTTGCTTATATGTACAATCTTAATATATTTTGTTTACTTTACTTAAAGTTTACTGCAAAACGGACGAGTGCAATTGTTCGTTTTGATATGTGAAATACTCTCTTTAACATAAACTACATGTGGACCCATGTGCGTACGCAGTTTTCTATTTACTTTGTACTTAGCTCCAATGCTTGTTGATTGTTAAGAGGTAACAATTTAACATTGTTAACTTGCATGTTTAACGTGTTCTTTCCCCACCGAGTCGATTGAAGCTATTAGTCAAAGTTTAACCATTCATTCATCATTCTTTTGTGGCCTTATCTCATACATCATACATTCAAACATTCAAGCGAGAGAAAAAAAAAAAATTTTGCTGGTACCAGACTTTTTGGAGAAACAACTCGTGAAACCTGTCAAGTGTACATATGTATAACGTTTGATGGATAGGCTTTATTGTGCGATAGGCTTAACTTAATCCGAGTATAGCCTTTTATGTTACCCAAACATGCAAAACCATCCTTTTAAACGTTATACATAGTTAATTTTTAAAAATATCATTTACATGATACAATCCTACTGGTGTTTTATCTAAATTCCCTAACACATAGGAATTTTTCGACTTAACCTCTAGTACTATCGATTTGATGAAACGAGGAGCCAATTTATTACTAAAAAATTCTGCCGCCTTTGACTGGTAGTGAGCTCTACGCCATACAATATCACCAACATTATAGTGAACCGTATGTCTCCTTAGGTTATACCTTGTAGCATTTTGCTGGTATGCTGCGAGCAAATGCTTTTGTACACTATTAAATACTAACTCTAATTCTTTTAAGTTTGTACTATATTCGCTGACATTTTCCACTTCTATGTCGTTGACTGAGTTAGGATTCTGTAAGTTATGCAATCTACCATCTAATAACAATTCCCTACCATGCATAACGAAATATGGTGATAACCCATGGGCTGCACTGACATGAGAATTCAAAGCACATTGTATTTTTATCAAATTTTTAGTCCAATTCCTGTGGTTTTCACCACAATATGATGCTATTGCAGTTTCTATTGTTCTATTGTATCTTTCGACAGTGTTGTTCTGTGGAAAATAAACACAGTTACGGAATACTTTAGGAATATTATATTTTTCAATGAGTGCGTTGAATTCTCTTGATACAAACTGTGAACCGTTATCAGTAATTATACAATTTGGCACTCCATAACGTAGGAATATTGTTTCCTCTAGGAATTTAATAACTGTGGCTGAAGTAGCCTGCTTAAGTGGGTGAAACCATACAAATTTTGAGAAAATATCGACTGCTGTTACTAAGTAAGTATGACCAGAGTAACTCTTAGGGAGTGGTCCTACAATGTCCACTGAAATAACTTGCATGGGAGCATTCACCTTTTTCTGGTGTGTCATTTTCCCTGCCGGTGGAGAATTATTTACTTTATGAGCTTTACAAACGTCGCATTTACTAATTACTTCTTTAATATCTTTCAACATTTCTGGCCAATAGTAAAATAATTGCAACCGTTTATACATTTTGTATGACCCTAAGTGTGCGGATTTAGGATCCTCATGAGTAACTTTAATGAGCTTTAACCTATCTTCTGCAGGTATAACCTGTTTCCACTGCAATGGTTTATCTAAATTAAACTTGATCTTACAATATCTATACAAAATGTTGTCTTTTAACCTGTAATTTGGAAACTTTTCTGGTGTTCTGTGAATGCCTTCTATAATTTTGTTGTACCACGTGTCCTGACTTTGACTACTTAGGCTACTATGTACATTATTATTACTAATATTTACAATTTCAATTTTGACACGTGACAGTGCGTCAGGCACAACATGAAGTTTCCCTTTCTTGTGTACAATTTCGAAATCAAATTGTGAGAGCCTTGTTGACCAACGTGCCAACCTTCCTGATGGGTTTTCTAATTTATACAACCATTTTAAGCTTTCATGGTCTGTTACTATAACAAAGTGAGTACCCTCTATATAATGTCTGAAGTGTTTTACTGACTCGATTACGCATAATAGTTCCCTTTCAGTAGTACTATAGGCAATTTCGGATTTTGAAAGTGTACGAGAGAAATAGGCTACTGGATGATCACACCCATTTTCGTCTTTCTGCACCAACGCGCAACCGATTCCGTAAGAGCTCGCGTCGCAGTGCAGGTAGAAGATCTTGTTGTAGTCTGGCACGTGCAGTACCGGTGCTGTCGTCAACGCCTCTTTCAGCTGGTTGAAGGCCTCCTCTGCCGGTGCCGACCAGGAGAACTTTACCTTGGTACTTGTCAACTGTGACAGTGGTCTTGCCATTCCAATTTTTCCAATCGGTGGAGTCTCGGGTGGCCGGTGCCGAAGCTAGTTTTTTGACTGATGCCCGGTGTTGTGCTGGTGCTCAGCGGCTGAAAGCGTGCTTCGCTGAGGTGCTCCGTCGCTGCTCAGCGCCAGTGCTCTGCCACTGCCTTGAGCTGGTGCAGCTGGCTGCGTCCACTGCAATGCCTTTGGTGCGGCCGGGTTCCTTTCGTGATACCGCTGTGTAGCATCCTGACCGGCTTTCTTTGCGGGGTTCGCTGAAACAGTTTTGTAGAGGGGTTTACTTAACATAGGACATTGTTTTTTCCAATGACCCTGCTGGTGGCATTTAAAACACGTGCTCGGGTTCGTTTGTTTCGGGGGAGGCTTAGCCGATATACTTGGCCTAAATGGTGGTGAAAGTTGTTGAGCAGCAGGAGTATTGCTATATATTGTGGAGCGGCTATTTACAATTGGGTTTGAGCCCCTGTTAAAGCTGTCAATCATCTTTCCTACACGGAGTAAATCGTTAATTGAGTACACCCCACCATAAATGAATGCTGGCTGATAACGTATATTCATGTTGTGCTTAATTATTTCCAACAGTTCACTTTCGGAAATACGGTGTGCTATTTTATTTGCCAGGAACTGTACGTAAGTTACGAATTCCAGTAATGTTTGTTGTGGTGATTGTTTATAATCTCGGATTTGTGTCATTATCTGATAACAATAGTCTAAGGGCTCGTAGTATTCCTTTAATAGTTCCTTAAGCTGGTACCATGATATGCATTTATGCTTGTTTACTCTGTACCAAGTAAGTGCGGGTTCTGATAGAAGATCATGGAAATTCACTAACATTGACTGCTCTGATAAACCCCGGGCCACCTGTAATTCTTCCACCCTACTGATGAATTCCCTTACATCCGTTGATCCGTTGAACTTTACATTCCAATTTTCCAAACCATGTTTTAACCCAGTGTAATTGTGAGAGTGAGTGTGACTCACCTGTGATGACGATGTCGATACCTCGTCCCACGTAATTAGTTCTTCCGTACGTGATAACTCTTGCCCTGCCATCGCCGTTGAGTGTCGCCACGAATTTTCCATGACAATACTAAGCTATATTAACAAAACACAGCGAAAAACAAAATAAAAAAACTTAAAACTAAAAAATAATTAAACTGCAGGCTCCTGGACTATGTGCAATATGCGCTGCAAGTACATACGCTCTGCGTATGCCAACAAACATACAGTAGTATTGCGTAACCTTCGCGTTTACTGGCGAACCCGTTACCCAACTTTTATTTTTATAAGAACTATATGTACCTATTACGTAGTTCGCGATTTATACTAAACTTAACGTTGTATATTGAACATAAATAGCCGTTGGACGCCAATGTAATGCTATTCTTTGTGTTACCACTATCACCACTTAGTACAGGGTATAAGTAATAGTATTACCTTGGGAAACCGACTCACTCGCAGCCGGGTAACCGATCCTGGTTCCTTACTCCTGCCAGTAGGAATCCTCGCTGATGGGAGCGGCGGTTACCTCTGTACTAAACCTTATCTCCAGGGGTAGGTTCATTTATGGAATACAACGGAAAGTCAAATATAAATCGAAGTAGGTATAATCTATTGAAGTATACAATAATATCCCGACATGATATCAACACTCGGTTTGGGAATTCCGGGAACCATACGCGCACTTAATAGTCTTTACCGAACATACCGTTCTCATCCACGTTGGGACCGCAGTTCACTGACTGCCAATGACGTGCAGAACTCGAGTCCTCGAGACACGCCGCCTGACACCGGAGTCGCCGGTGTCGTGCTGGTCGCTGGCCGCCGACCGTGCCTGCTGACCGGGGGATGCTCGTGGTAGCCGCCCGCCGCAGACTTCACGCGTGTTCCCTCACACGCAGACCGCTGCAGACCTTTTTGCTAACTCCCTCGCCGCCCGGGATGAACTTCACTCGCGGATATAATGGCGGCTCGACCGGCCAACTTCTGGTTGCGTCTGTTCGTCCTTAGAGCTCCACCGGGACTGTCTCTCCGAGCGCGCTCGCGCTCCCTTCCTTGTTCCGCGTGGCGTCATGTCACGCCCCTTTTTGCCCAATTTCTATTGGTCCGTTCGTTGTGCGGTCATAACATTTCGACGGTAACAATTAGCTAGGAGCTGAGTTGTCATTCGTCTGACTGACAATCAGTCCACGTGGACATTATTTGTATTGGTAGTTTTCATCGCACGGTCACTCAGCGTCACTTTCGCCATTGGCTTGCATTTGTAGCTTCCATTTCAACGGACTTTCAACGTTTTTCCTTTTCTCAGAATTCGTCGCTTGTTCCCGGAACGACTTCTTCTAATCGGCCTCGAATGCCGGTTCCTTTGAATTCGCCGCAAGGCGCCGTGCGTTAATTATTAACTACGGAAATACCGCGGGTTTGTTTTGACATTTATTCTTACATTACAGCATGACATTAAGCACTTTTAGTTTAATATTCTATTCATATCCCAATAGTACATTCTAGTACATTCTGATACAAGGGCGAAACATAAGATATTGCCAAAGAGTACATGTGATTGCAAATTTCAACGAACTAACATCATCATGATATCATCAACTAACACCCATGAGCCACAAGATGTTTTTTCAATGCTGTTACGTGTAACAGTTAGGTAAACTCTTCGCCAATATGTTTTTAAGTTAGACTCTCATCATCTCCTACCTTTAGACCCAAAGCCTATGACACCTTAGTATTCAAGGAACCTTTTATTTATACCACTATTTTTTTTTATGTGAGCGGGGGGCAAACGAGCATTTGGGTCACCTGGTGGAAAGCAATCACCACCGCCCATGGCGATCAGATGCCGATCCGTTGCCAGCCATTAAAGACGATGACATTTTATACCACGAACGGTGAAACTGTGGAATCAACTCTATTCAGCGGTATTTCCGAACAATTATAACATGGGAGCCTTCAAAAACAGAGTCTTTATTTCACTTAAAAGGCAACGGATGGCGACTCCTTGGTGTTGCTGATCTCCATCTCCATGGGCGGTGGTGATTGCTTTCCACCAGGTGATCCACATGCTCGTTTGCCACCAGCTCATATAAAAAAAAACTAAGAAACAATCATAAGATCCGTCAGATGACAAGAATCAATCGCAGCCTATGGACGCTTGCGTTACCATAGGCATCACTCATTCATTTCCTACCCTGAAAAAACCCCTTTACACTTTTCTTGTAGAGCCTCATATCATAAAATAGAGGGACATACTGTAGTATCCTAGAAAACCTTAGCAGGGAATTCATTCCACTACCTAAGAGATTGAAGTAGAAAAATCGTTTGACGCTCTGTAGCAACTGTATACGCGACTCTCAATACCTTCCCATTTTTATAATATATATTTTATGTGTTATAATTACTACTATACACACAAGTTTCGCACTACGATAATACAGTTTTATTTTTAGGAGCGTGAAAGCACAGGTTAATAAGGCTAACGGTATTATAATCCGCTAATGTTTCTCAATTAATCTGACAAGGTTTAGTTCAACTACTCACCGTTAACTTTTCTTTTTGTGAAGTAAAATGTTAATCATGTTGAACACTGGCATGACAACTAAATTAAAAACGAATTTAGAAATGATTAAACCTTTAATTTATTCACTCTTAACTGCATATTAGAGGTAGGTAGGCCATGTCGAACCCGACTAAGAATATGACTCCATCTCAGAAGACTACAGTCCAAATACTCGTAAAGGTGCACACATATCAGTCACGTCACCGTGAGGTCTCGATGCTCGAAATCTCGAGGGGTTCGATGGCATCGTCGCGCGTGTCATTCCAACCGAACACGCAAGTTAAGCTACAATGGCCGTAGACTATCCATGGATGGGTTTATCTATCTCGAGCTACTCCATGATTTATGAGGGCACGTTAAGCCATTAGTCCCAGCTGTTGTCATCAGATGACAGTGGTTAGGCTAAGGCAGTGGGCTTTAGGCTCGAAAACACTGGCCTCCACCAACCAGCAGTTGAGCAGCATGATGGAGTGTGTTGTAGACCAGTGTTCCGCAAAGTGTGTGTCGCGGCACACTGGTGTACCGTGGTCATTAGTTGGTGTGCCTCGGAAAAATAAGGTTATCTCATAAAGCTAAAATATACGGAAGAAAAATTCTTACACAAATAAAAATTGATTTATCATTTATGGTGTACCACCAAAAATTATCGTTTTCCTAGATGTAACTTAAACGCAAAAAGTTCACGGAACCTCGGTGCTCTACACCTCTTTGATTGAGGGGAGATCCGTATGCCAGCAGTGGAATGAATAAGGGTTGACGACGAAGGGCATGTCGAACCCGTCTGAGAAAATGCCTCCATCTCAATAGACTACAGATTAAATAAAGGTTCATGCACACAGATCAATTGTCGTCGTCGTCGCATTGAAGTTACCGATCAGTGACGTCAAAAAATATTCTTCACTAGAATAGGTACAATATGACATTGGCTTCGTAAGTCAATCACGTCCCGATCGGCATACAAGAAAGTCACGTCACCGGCACATTGAAACGTGTATCGTTGCCAACTGGGTACATACGAAAAGAAGCATTGAAATTAGGCACATAATGAATACAACGACGCTATGACTGATCACCAATTTACATATACACGTCATGTCCATAAAATGTGAGATTACCAGAAAGCCAATTCTCGTACTTTTCTACGATCGCAGAATGAAAATTGACCGAATCGAGATTGAAATGTGAAATTAATTATTTCCAATTTTCATTGTTGACAGTTCGAAAAACGAACTCTATAAGTTGCAAAGCAAGCGATATGATCTAATTATTTAATTATTATTCTTTGGGAGTCTTACAACAATGTTTACTTACTGAACGTGATAACTAAAAATAAAAACGAAGCAAAGATATTTTAACAAGGACGAAGTGCGTGTTAGCCAGTTTTTTATTTTAAAACGTTTGTAATAGTCGCAATTAGGTTGTTACAAACAAAAGTGATTGAAGTTTTTTTTAACGAAAATACAGAGTTTCACAAAATTACCACAGAATAAATTATTCAAAATTTTGACAGGACGATGATTTTGGGGCAAGTCTAAAAATGATTATTTAATAAAACACTCACAGAAATATCGTCCGAGCGAAACCCCGTTCGACCTACGCTAAGAGATCCAACAGAGAAACTCAAATAGTCTGCATCTACTAACTACTCGACCTTTTCGCTAGATTATTAATATTTAAGTTTCCAAACTGTGTCTCGAGCAAGAAAATTAAATTAACAACGCACGAAGTAACTACTACGATAATGAAAGCTCAGGCAGGCGGGCAAATTATCATCCGGTCGGCTTCACCGAGTTACGCAAGACAATAAGCAAACAGCTGGGGCGATGTGCAATAGGCAACCGCCCCACAACGAGGGCCGTTGATCATAATGCAGATAATACGCTAGGTATGGCAGGCATTTCTATCCGTAGGCCGAGAGGTGCACGACTGCCGTCGAAAGTGAATTGTCGTGCGGGTACATGTCCCTCAGCGTTAGCGTTTGCTATACGTCCCGCGTGACTAGACTTTCGCGCATTCGGACATTAAAGCAAGCAATCATAACTGACCTTATCGACGACTTCGACATTTAAACGTTGCCATTTCATGTTTACCTTCCTTTAATGGATAAAGAATTTATTACAGAGGTATATAATACGCAGTCGATTTCAATGTATCCACCATTGTTTACTAACAACCCTGCCCGTTTGAAATGTTGCTTCTCGACATTTCATAAGTCAAACAAGCAGTGTTGTTTAAGACATTCATTGCAACTATAACCCCATTATCAACAAAAAACATCGTGTATATAATGTGAATGTAATAAACGAGTCATGATCATAACATTCGAAACCTAAATCTTAGTGAAAAGTGTTCGGGTACAGGTTAAGCGCAATATTTACACTATCAATTCTATGTCATCGGCGTTCAGAGCGATGTTTTCACTCGCCCGCCGTGTTACCTTTCGAAAGCCGTCGACTCATAAACAAAGCGACCTTTGAACTTAATAACAATATGAGTCGGGCGTGCGAAACGGGAGATGCACCCAGCAACTTGCTATAACTCTTTCGGGCCTCGACCGTCGCGGGCCTCATGACGCGCCATAACTCACCAACGGCAAAAACTGTTCGTGTTTGGCCTTAACGATCGTTCACTCAGATTATGTCTTTATATAGATACTCTACTGTCCTATTTCTGACCTATATCTGATTACTTTACATGGAAATGAAATATATGAGAATTCGTCATGTTTAAATTAAACAGTAATAGAAAGTAAGATTCACTTAAAAGGCTTTGGCCCCTATGTCGTTTGATTCTAGCAACATGACATTATTCTACTACAGAAATAGCATTATATATGGAGTTGTTAGATGCATTTTGTGCACAATACAATCACAAGCCAAGTCTTCTATTATGCATGCAGATTATTGCTATTAAGACATAGGTATTGTTAGGCATACGTCCCTCTGTATTTTAATTTAATATGTTAGTAACCTAATTGTTATTAGATTAAAATAAAGAGGAGCGTATGCCTGCCAAGCCATATGTAATGTATTTAGAAAATTATGAGACAGATCGTATCAGACAGATAGTCGTGGGTTAACAATTTTCTTGTAATATTTTTAGGACGCAAACCTTACGAAACTGATAGTTTATAGCCACCATTAATGAGACAAGGTCAACAAGATTTATTGACAATAGAAAATATGGTTGCAATTATATGATATAGTGGAATTCGTGACTCACCTGAGGTCACTATGTAATGCAGCTATTGACATTTAAGGTCCTTGTTTTACCGTTGTGCCAATCTCTTGTTTAAAAAATTCTTCTAATTAAAAATAGGACACATGTCTGCAATGCTGAGAGCTACGACTGAATGGGACTCGTAGACTGAGTGTTAAATGAATGCTGAACCAAAGCTCCCACAAACGTCGACCGGCCTAATGTCTGGCCGACACTGAATACGCCGATCTGGGGGCTTACTGCCAAGCTGAAGTACTCGTAAGCTGAAGCCGAATCCCATCTAATTTTAAGATTGCCAAAATCAAAATTCAGCTTAGAGTAGTGGCAATTGTGTTTATCTTAGCTGATAGAAACCCTGAAGATCTATCGACAAGCGTTTGGGGTGTACGTGGTTCATCAACATCTTTGAACCAAAGCCATCTTCACCTGCACGCGGTGCACCCTGCTGACTGACAAACGAAGCTCTGGCGAAAAGAGAGGTAGGGAGCGTAATTGTAAGCTACCCGACTGGGGAATGTACCTCCACCTCACAGAATACCGCAGCCAAATAACAATTCCCTTGAGGGTTGTTGTGTTCCTGCGAGTGAGTGAGGTCACCAGAAAGGAAGGAGATGCTGCATTGGCAGCGAAGGTGGCCTTTGTATGGACGTTTGTCCACTCGATCCGTCAATAATTTGGATACTGGATGTCAGTCACGTAGACAAAGGGTACCTACATATAAAATAAATATATAGGCCGCGTCTTCGGTCCGTCTAAACCGCGAATTCATGACGGACAAGTGAACAAACGCTCTCAAGCCGTTTGTCCACATACGATCCTGTCCGAAATTTTCTCGGAAGAAGATGCCGAAGATGGTGAACTGTTATTATACTTCCGGAGATCTCGGACATATAGCGTGTGAGGATTGAGGGATCCCACTTCAAGAAACGTATTTTTTTTTTCTACAATTCCAGGACTCTTTCTACATTTTTTTGACACTAATATTAAACTTTGGTAAACTTATTTTGCGAATTTGAGATAAGGTCCAGTCCTCACACACATGGCAAAGGAAGGCTCATAAATTAATGAATTTTCGGTGACATTCAGCTGCCCTTAATGCAGGACCTATTAGTGAATGGACAAAAAACATTCATAACTAATTTTATGCATTCAGTTTCTTTTTATTTTACATTTGTACACTTATAAGTTGTAGTGTTTATACATCTACAGACTATGGTAAAGGCTTTACATCAGGCTGTGTGGTTGTTTGGAAACTTTACGGATGTAGACATACGTAGTACGTGTATGTAGACAAACTTATATTACAACTTAGAGAGGCATTAAATTAGACGAGCTCGGTGGTCGAATGGTTAGCAATGGCCACTTTGACTCCGAGGTCGCGGGTTCAATCCCCGCACAAGATAAACATTTGTGTGCATGATCATGTCTTGGTCTGGGTATTTTTCTATGTATTACAAGTATGTATTTACAAAAAAATATATTTAAGTATATATCAGTTATCTAGTACCCATAGTACAAGCTTTGCTTAGTTTGGGACTAGATGGCCGTGTGTAATTTGTCCAGAAATATTTATTTATTAAATCAGGATTCAGCTGTGATCCAATTTACGAGGATACATAATTTGGTTTGTAGCCAGTAATCTGATGCACTTTGGTCTCGAGAAATCGGCACAATACGTGCGGTTGTTGAGCAATCCTGCGCTGGCGCATTCCCCACCAAGGAATATTTGTTCACTCGAACACGATTTTAGGCTTCTTACTTACTTATGGACAAATTGGACCATAAATATTTTCAACTTGAGATCACGCTCTAATTATTAAAGGAGGTTTTTTCTATATATGAAGGCAGGTAAGTTCCATAAGACTAGGGTGACAAACAAGTTGCCTGATGGTAAGCAGTCATCGCAGCGTGTGGACGCTTGCGATACCAGTGGCATCACTCACACGTTGTCGACCCTTTATCAAAGAATATATATCCTTTACACCTTTAATGAAGAACCCCTTACTGTAGTCGCCTGGAAAAATCTTGGCAGGGAGTTCATTGCCACAACTTGAGAGTTCTAGATAGAAAAAAAATTACATAGGTTGTAGAGAAAGTAAAAGTGTAATTATGTATAACACAAGAAAATATAACGTAACAGAATATATATATTTTCCAATGCCAAATGTGGAACAGTTAAATAGAGAGACATAAAATAAGATGAAATAAATGCACGATTTGCCTAAAGGCCTTCGCACACTATATCCACAAAGACTCGATTGCAATTTATCAAAATAACGACATTTAGAAATAGTCTGAGGTAAATGCTTTCCATCAGACGGACCGTTGCCTGTTTGTCACCTTAGTGGAATAAAAAATAGGGTACAATGACATTCGACGCAGTGCAACCTTCTGGTCCCTTACTCACTATGTGTTACACCAATTTAGTGAGACCAGACCATACTCGATTCAATTGACACTTCTTGATCCCATATCGCGCAGACAGCTTCACGTTGAATACTGGTGGGTAACACGATGTCGGAACATACACCCTACCATCAATCGACTAGTTGACAGCTCGTTAATACAAAATCAAAAGTTGAGATAGCGTTGAATCGATATAATGTGCGAAGACCTAATTCCTACACGACGCTTTATATAGATTGTCGTATACATTATACAGAAAGGCATAAATGGCGTGGGACTGAGTGAATGTTAGGCAATTACCTTGCTCTCTTCTTACCACAATGGAGGCAGGTAGATGTCTGCAGTCTTTTAAGTTAGAGAAAAAAAAAACGAGAAACACATGTTTTACATATTTGACAACACCAATAAAATTACTGAAACTCACTAGTATTTAGATAACCTGTTATGTTGTTTATTAGACATCTTTTTATTTTTATTACCAGTGGTACCCATGCTAGACTAATCTGTATTGTGGGTGCCGATACAATAACAATCTACATCATACAGCATAATCACAACCCATATCCTCTATCGCAGAGGTTAAGACCATAGATACTCCATCACGCTGCTCAACTGCAGATTGGCGGAGATACGATGTAATGAGTATATATACAATCTCATACAGTGAGACCTTTGCCTAAATATTGTCTCGAAAAGAGACGACTTGGCATTATAAAGATAGGACACAATTTATAATTAACTTCGAACATTGTAGAAAGTTCACAGCAATTTGTTACAGGCAAAATAAAAGGTGTATGAACTTCACCCTTTTAAGACGCGATTTATTACATCTCGTTTATTGCCTTATTTCTTTGTTAGCATTAATTTGAAAGTTATTTAAGTACGAGTATACATTCGAATCCATAATTGTATAAACAAATTTACGTATTAATAACATTTAGCAGCGGTTTATCTACATTATTCTAAAACTCGAACACTTAAATATAAAATAATAATAATATATTTTTTATATGCGGAACCATATAATGGCATTTTTTTGTGCATATTCTTATTTGTTTATTATAAAATGTTGTTTGTTTTTTGAAGAAAATAAAATAGAAAGAAGTATGGCTGTCATTCATTCATTTGAATAAACAGCCATTCATTTGAATAAATTCTTTCTATTTTTAACCGACTTCAAAAAAGAAGGTTCTCAATTCGACTGAATATTTTTTTTGTATGTATTCGATATCTTTGCGAATTGTGAACCGATTTTCATAATTCTTTTTTTATTTGAAAGGGTATGATTGCAAGGTGGTCCCATATTCACCAAGTCAGGATCTGATGATGGGATGCCAGGGAAATCAAGGGAAACCCTTAAATTTTATAAGCACGTATGGTCAAATTAATTTTTTTTATTTGAAAGGGTAATTGCGAGGTGGTTCCATATTCACCAAGTCAGGGTCTGATGATGGGATCCCAGAAAAATCGAGGGAAACCCTTAAATTTGCCCTATGGTAGCCGGCAGAATAAAATTGTGCCACTCCATTGCTATGCGCTGGATGTCGTACAAGGCGACTAAGGAATCTTGTGTCACGCGATAACTTTTCTCCCGGAAGACGGGCAGCAGCGTCTGCCGGGGTATTCCACCAATAAGCTGCGCTCGCCGACTGAAGTCGGTTTCAATTTTTTTTTTAATCAACTTTATATTTTATTTTCTTAAGACTCTTAAAACAATTTTGTTTAAGATACATTACGATATGTTATGTGTTCCCGCTTCAAATAGTACTAATATAATAAATATATTATGTAAAAGCTACTGGATTGGATAGATATTTATGAAATGTCTAGTTTGGAAGCTTAAGTATGACTTAAACTTAATCTGGTAGTTTACTAAACATCAAAATTATAAATTCACACTTACATAAAATATCGAGTAAAGCTCAACTGCAGTGCATCAGGAATTTTAAATATTTAACACATTATTTTATATTTAACACATTTATTGGGGACCTAAAACAATGAGTTCGTTATCTAACACACCGATTCCAATAATATGAATTGCAAAATCTAGCCTAAAGAGATGTTTAGGCTTTTAATGCCTTATTTGACATATAGCTGTCTCTCACATAGCGAAGAGGGAAAGACATTGTTAGTTCCAGGGCAGCCGTAGTTTTCACCGCGTGACTGCAGTCAGTGGACTTCATTGTTCATTGTCTTTTTTAGTGGTCGCTGATGTTAATCCTGGCTAGACAGGAGACACAGTGGTGGGAATGTATGGTGGGCCCCCGTCCCGTAATATAAAAAATATACTAATTTTTCATTCATATGCATCAAATAACTCCATTTTTATTTTACTGAAAATCTACATACTTTTAAATTTTCTAACGTGCTATGAAAAAATGTTTCGATCAAACATTTTTTCAACGCACGTGAAGGTGCAGTTCATCCTTGTTCATTAATATATCACAAGCAATTAGTGCTTTTATAGTGAGTAATGGGCACCTCTTTAATTTGTATAGATCGTTCGACGCGGGCTACCGTGCGCGACGTCCGAGAGTTATTTATGACTTTGATGCGATATCGAGCACTGCCTATCTGCCCACGCACCCAGGCCATTCATAATGTGCCACTTTTAAAAGAGAAATACTGAAACAGCGCTTAACTTGTAAAAATAGACCAATTTATCGTTACAAATTACCACATTTGTACATTAACCATTCAACACTTACAAATTAAATTCGTGACTACAAACAATTTCAAAATCACGAATTAACAACTACATGATTGTCAGTTTTCTCACACTTTCCCACAATCTGTTCGATATAAAACTTAGCGTTAATAGGAACAAAACGCTTTAAAAATTAAATAAACACGCATAGGTACACGCTGTCCAGTTCGGTATAATTCGATAATTTACAAGACAGTGCTGTGGAGCTCGGGCGCCTTGGGCTTGTAAATAAGATTCTCATGAAATTCGGCGGCAGCCGGCGATCGTATCTCGGGCACGCTATCCATCACGCGGCGCTAGTCACGCCACAGCGATACTCACTAATTATTTCTCCCTAACAGAGACAATTTGTCATTAATTGTAAAACATCTCTGATAAAGAGACGTCAGAACGATACGCGATCGCGCTAAATGAGCCGGAATAAATCGAGTTAGCTGACTCTCCCGGTTGAAAGCGAACAGGTCTGTCCCGCTCTAATAATATCTTTGGACTTAAACAGGTGCACAATCTCATTTACGTGCACCTCGTTATTGAAACTGACAAGCGGTCACAGCAACATTAGCGATCGGTCCGCTCGGAATGAATAAATTGAGATAAAAGGAAAGGAACGATTCCCTACTTCAATTACGGCAACCCACACAATGATTAGACGTTTCACTAGGTGTGCTGCGGCCGATCGCGGCCCGAGTTGAGTTATTAAGTGCTAGCTTTGTTATAAATACATTCAACGTGACGTGGATTAATGGAATAAAATGCCTGGGCCTTTTTATATTTGATCGCGTTCATTTCTTGTCAACATTCTAACTCCCGGATTAAGTGCAGTCGTTTATCCAAGCATTTACGTCTTACCAAGTTGCTCTTTTATGGGCTATTTTGTGGCGGCGGCGTAACGTTTTATTTAGGATACTCGGGTCAGTGTTACGACACTTGCCGGAGGATACTGTCGGGGATGGATTCCGGACTTAACCGACGCACAGGATTGATGGCACGCAATTCTTCATCCCGCCGATGAAGTATACATTTTGTGAGTCAGTTGAAAGGTTTTATCGTCCACATTGTGACGCTGACCACTGACAATGCTGATAGGACCTAAATATAAACATTCCGTATATATTTCAAGTGTAGATAAATAAACGAATAAAAAGAACTAGTTGTTCGTTATCTCGAGCAGAAGGGCGACCTTCAACTGCGCTCGACCTGAATACAGAGTAGCATAATAACAAGAGACACTGGGAGGTAAACGTTGGACGCTTTCGTATGCAAAAAGCGTTAAGTGTTAGCCGACGCGGTTGTACGGGCCGAACATTAAACAAGCGGTTGCGAGCTAAAATAGAAATGGGTTGTTTGAGTAGGGTTCTTTCGCGAACGCAATTGTACTCGAACGTGTCTTGTTAGTGAATGCGTTATGCAAATGTCGGCCGGCGGCGTTAGTACGAAACCACTAACTTAGTTGAATGCTTCGATGCCGCCCCAATAATGGATCTCACATGCATTGAGCATAGGAAACGAAATTTCACTTTAGTCGATAGGGCTATTTACAAGAAAATACGGTTTGACATGTTAAGTCATACAGAAACATTCGATACTATTGAAACAATCCCACTAATATTTAAAAAAACCGGCCAAGTGCGAGTCGGACTCGCGCACGAAGGGTTCCGTACCGTTTCCGTATCTATAAAAACAGCAAAATAAATCACGTTTGTTGTATGGGAGCCCCCCTAAATATTTGTTTTATTTTAATTCAATTATTTATTTTTAATGTGAATATATAACTAAATGTTCTGTGAACATTTCAAGCGTCTATCTGTTGCCGTTATCAATATCGAGAAAAAACGAGCAAAAAACAAAATCACGTTTGTTGTATTGGAGCCCCTTCAATTTATTTATTCTATTTATTTGTTCATCATCTGTGAAAATTTCAACTGACTAACTATCACGGTTCATGAGATACAGCCTGGTGACAAACGGACGGGTGGTCGGACGGACGGTCAGCAGAATCTCAGTAATAGCATAGTAAATAGCGTCCGTTTTAGCCTTTGGGTACAGAACCCTAAAAATGCGAAAGTGTGTGAGGATGTATGGATGTTGTTGTTCTTTCACGGATGAAATTTAGCATACATAGAGAATATGTCCTGAATTATACTTTTTGTCTATGTGTGTTCACGCGGGGCAAACCCGCGGTAGAAGCTAGTACATTTGTAACTACGAAAAAAAATCGGTAAATGATTTTTTCCGTTGACAGAAAAAGTCACTTCTTTTTTTCTCAATTTACGATATAAATTTATGACAATACTCTCATAATATAGTAATGAAAATTCAACTTAAAAGAAAAGCTATAATTGGTTCCATTAACCCGTGGTTGTTCGTAATAGACGTAGACGCCTGTTAACAAAACTATTTGTATTGTCTATTACTATGACAAACACTGAAACCCGTCCGTGACTCATTCTTGTGTAACTTGTCTAGCTTATCTGCATTACTTAATCCAGGAGTTATAATTCCCAAGCCAATTGATAACACATTTTTTTTTATCTTCGCAAACAACATAAAAGCTGTGTGACATTTTATTTAGGTTAAATAAAACAAGCGATGGAGAGAGGCTATGCTTGGGGTTTCTCTAAGGGATTGAATACTTAGAATAAAAAATAATATGGGCTGTGAATGATGATGATGAAAACAAGCATGTGGGTTAACTGGTGGAAAGCAATCACCACCACATTATAATTATGTAAAGATTTCCAAAAGTTTATTATCTAGATAGCAATTTCACCTAAAAAAAAGTTATATGGCGAGCCCGGTGTACGACTGTGGTGCTATAATTTTCAAGCTTCACTCAATATTCACGTCTCATCAGGCTGGCAATCCATACATTGGGATTTCTATATTGGTAAGGACTGCTTAAGTAACTTGCGCCAAGCAAGTAAATTGGACTAATAATTTTATTAAATTATATTATATTGTAAATTTATATATTGAAGTGTTTAAATAAACCAAATTAAATACTTTCTTTAATTATTCAATTATATATTTCCTGTAGACAAACAGGATTCAAAATAATAAATCACAAACTCGTTTACAATAAATTACAGTGATTTCTAATGCATTCCAACAATGATGCCCTTTGATGCATTGCAACATACCCTGAACCGGTCCCAGTGGGGTTGTGGTTGTGACATCAACGAGAGTGAGGTCAGGCGTACGGAGCTTAGGCCAATAAATAAATTCAAGAAATCTATGCTAATGCAAGTCTTTCATAGTCGACAGAGAATCTTCAAAGGGAAGTCAAAGAGGCGGAAAAAACCAGCCAAGTGCGAGTGGAACTCGCGCACTAATAGTCCCGTATCATTAAAACTTATAATAATCATTGTTGATATCTCTTCAATCCTAACTTCTTACACGTAACATGAAACGATAGGCAGTCAGACCTTGCTTCTTGCCAAATTTCATGATTCAATGGATAGGTCAATCTGATCGGCTATAATTCCCCTTCGAGAGTCAAAATATGCGGCATGAATGGCTACATATTTTTAATGAATTGACTTAGAACTTCGATTCTTCTCAGCTCCAAGGAATTGCAGACCTTCGATAAAATTACAACTTCATCCATTTCAACCAAGTGATGCTATAAAACAATTCCTTCTTCCCTTTAAGATACGGGACCCAAAAAAAATTTGATTCAATCAATTTATTGTCCCATATTTTAATCATATAAGTTGTATACATTTTTATAATCACGCTTAACCACTTTTATTTTGATACCGTAAAATATTCATCTAGTATTATTACAATATTACTTTATTCAATGGGTTGGAAAAAAATAAAATAAAACGTACAGTAGTTACGTACGAGGGACCATAGACTCGAACATACATACATACGAATACATACCATACAGGCCAAAAACATAGCCCTCTCGTTGGGTTTAACCGCAGTCGAAGTTGAGTTAGACTTTATAAGTGCAAGCCGGCCCGCGACATCATCCGCGTGGAATAACATTAACAAAAGGGTTTTCGTTTTTTTCCGCCGAACTAATATATTTTTTAAAATTTCTCTTTATGACGTCCGCTATTTATACCATAATACGTGTTGTTTTAAAACGTACCGGTCCAGCTGTTTCGAAGTTTACCTGGAACAAACAGACAGGTTTTTTAAGTACCTTATATACTTTCCCATGCATTTAGTATAACAGTTATTTGTATAAATAAAAAAATACATATAAATAAGATAAGTGCCTCTCTCATAAAAGGACCATAAACGGATAGCCGGAGAGAAAGAAATTGAATTTTATAACGTACTACAGAAGAAAAGATTAACAATTCAGAAAACAATATAAGTTCTAGATTCATGGAACGAATTCATATTGAATCAAAAAGTTTTGCTGAATGAGTAAGGACTAGAAATCGGGTAAGTAAAGAAATTGCATCGACGACACAAATTCTCGTCGAGGGAGATGTGACATAGTGGGATCATTATATATAGATCTCATAGTTAATAATTCGATCTAGGCTTTATATTAGGATATTCACAACAAATACTGTCAGTATTCATATCCTATCATATCCTAATATAATGTCCAGTATTCATGCACCTTCATGTATATTAACAAAAGATTGTTATCCTCTACTCTTGTTTCATTGACACAACACGATCCATGATAGTTAAATGCTTTGGGGCGGGCTACCGCCGAAGCTGAAGCCGATTACCATCGAATAATTAGATTCTAAAAATATATCTTTAATATTTTAATTCTAAAAATTGGTCTTACATTTTAGTTATTGACAAACATCTTCAGTTCAGTCGGTAGAGCACCAGGGTTTCTACTAGCTATGCTGAACATAATTTTACCAACAATCTAAGCTGAAGTTTGATATCTGCAATCAATAATCGGATAATAATCGGCTTCAGCTTTGGCGGTAGGACCCCAAGTTAGTACATTATAATTCTTTAAGAAATATATTCTCATTTTATCACAAAGGTATAGTTTTCATCACAGTAATGAAATCAATATTAAACATTTATTAAAACAATTCTTAGATGTATCTATATAACCTAGGCATTTACATTAACAGTGCAAGTTTCTAGGAGAAACAATAAAGGAGAATTCCAAGTCTTTCTATCCCGACACTTACACCGTACCCTACTGCGAAAGACCTGTCTGCATGCTCCGAATACGAAATGCTTAGGCCAAACATTGTTGGTGTTTGTAAGAATTAGAATTTATTTGTGAAAACAGTTTGTAGCGACATCAGCAATATTGCATATCGCGCTATGCATTCCCGGCCACGCTCGCCAGACGGTCCGTGTCCATTACGAATATTAGGTTAGATTTAAATATTGTCATAAATATTAATAGTTTTGTGTAATAGTTAAGTGAATAACATAATAAATAGTGTCGATTACCAAGGACTTTATTTACTTTCCACACACATATCATCTAACCATATACATAAACTTCTATACTTCTAAAAGCTCTAACGTCTTGTAATGAAATGCATTTTTTTAGACTAAAAACAAAATATAGAAAAGTACTCAGATGGATAAAATAATATGCTTCTTTTATTCAATACAAAAACCAAAAATTTAAGAAAGTAAATCATTTTTTTCTGTCGACTATGCAATGATCTGCCATCATCATATGCAATATAAACTGCTGGGATACCAGCCTCCGTTCAATTGCCTAGACCACGCTGGCAGGTTGTCTGCGGATTGGCGGAAGCTGATTTTTTAAGTCGCCTCAAAGACTGCTTAACAGCTGTCATAAATATCCGGAACCGACGGCTTAACGTGCCCTGTGAAGGACAGAGGAACCAAGATAATATGTATATCCATACGCAGGCTACAGTCGATGTTGCTTGTCTTGCTTGTACGATTAGGCAGTCAATGACCTTATTAACTTTTCATCGGGCTTTGTTTGTTTGAATCTGGCAAACAACAGCCAATGTTCATCGACCGAATTGACGATATAGTAGTGTCGAAATAAATCGTTACGACAATTCGATTTTATTAATTTATTTATATTAAAACTTTATTGCTCGCTATTTAATTGTCAGTAGACAGCTGCTTGAAGGACCAGAACATTTAAGGGATCCCACTTAGTGCCACGAACGTTTCGTACTGTTGTGACTACGCAGGACCATCAAATATAAAATCTGCTGTCTATATTCAAACGGTCCAAGTTTTTGAATATAAAAAGGGACTTTATGGGCGCTTATTGGGGATTTATCGAGAATGTCCAGCATTTTTCCCATCTCTAAATACAGCATCATACTAACAATAACCTGTCTCTAATTTAGTGCACTTGATTTCAATAACAGTTATAACGCTTACATCCGATCAACTACTGTTAACCCAAAGACCGTAGAGATGCTATTGATTGCGTCAATTTGATCACGATTAAATACGACGGGCTATATTGGACAAGCAATCACTCAATTCCAGACAATTCACGTCAATACAATGATTGCCTCATATAACCCTACCGATAGAGCAATTAAAAAGAAATGATCTCAATATGCTTACTCAGATTAAAATCGTTTTAGAACGTAACAATACACAATATACTAATAGACTTTCGTTAAAAACTATCGTACCAGATATGTAATCGACCACCCTCATTCATTAGGAAGTTGAATGAAAAAAAATGCTCTGACTTATTATAGATTTAAATATCATATACTTTTGTATTTTTATTGATTGAATAGAGCCTTGAACTATAGGAGTTAGAATTTAATAAATCGCTGCCTATACTTAAGTTCACAATTCCATTTCCTACAGTCTACCGTTTATACTACGCGTTGATTCGTGACTGTGGAATTCTGAACACCAGGGATAAAACTATGCCACGGCAAATATCGTATATCCTTTCAACGTGGAGTTAGGCATTTGCCAAGGGCGACACCAGACAGGGGTCAGTTCAAATATGCGATCATTATGCGGCCGACGACATACCCCGACCGACCCGTCGATCCGTCCCGTTGTCTTCCCGCCTCCCCCCTTTAGCAAACACGTCGAAACTACGTCCGCAACATGTAGAGCTCAAACTGGTGAATGACATCACATCACAAATACCAAAAATTATTTAAATTTGTAAAATCGACAAAATATCATTAAATGGTCACTATCTTGGAATGTGTTTCGCATAGGCAAACACAACAAAAAATCAAGGCACATGGTTTCGAGTTCCGAAAAGTAAAAACTGAGGAATATTAGTTTGACGAGTTCGATTCCCGCACAAGACAAACGTTTGTGCGCATGAACATGTCTGTTTGTCTTGGTCTGGGTGTTTTCTATGTATTATAAGTATGTATTTACAAAAAAAAAATGTATTTAAGTAAATTTATCAGTTGTCTAGTACCCATAACACAAGCTCTGCGCTTAATTTGGGACTAGATGGAGCTGTATAAATTGTCCAGAAATATTTATTTATTAGTAGCTCCGTTATTCTTATAGTAATAAGTTATTTTTATAATAATATTCCTCAGTTTTAAGTTTTTGGAAGTACTTCAGATTGACTCTACTTATTGTATAAAATAAACAACAATTTTAATGACAAATTTAAAAAGATTACATACATAATTTAGTTGCAGATTAGTGTCCGTCTATACCAATATGGATTGAGATAATTACTTGACAAAACTTGAACTAATTATATTTCCAGAACTATAACTAAACTCATGAGTAAACATAATTTTAATTCACACCATTCATAATTCATTTAATAATAGTAGATTATTGCATCGAGCACAAAGTAATTTATTATTGCACCGAGTGCCTGATTTAGAGCCCGAGCGTTAGCGAGGGCTCTAATCTAACAGGCACGAGGGCAATATAAATTACTTAAGGCGAGGTGCATAATCTGCTTTTCTTTCAACTAATACCTATAGGAATAGTAGATAAAAGAAACTCATATCAAACAGTTAAAATAGAAGTTTCTATAACACTGTCGGCTTCATTTAGAATGTTTTCCGGAGTTAATGTGTCGCTAGATGATTCCATTTTAATTCTAAGCCGAAGCACTCAAAATCAGATAGTATCACACTTTTATCGTTTCCAAAAATATTGTCAAGCAAAATTAACAAAGTTCCCGCCAAATCACTTTTATAAATTTCTTTCATTTTTAACTCAGAGTTAGCAGCAATCATTTTTTAAATTTGGAACAAGTAGGATAGAAACGAATAATACGTACGAAAAAAAAAGTATTGATATCAGCTGGCTGAATAGAGCTAATCCATTGAGATTGGCACCTTTTGGTGCGATTAAAAAAAACTGTGCAATAATGAAATTTCATACATTTTTATTGCTCTAGAGCATTAAAGACTCGTTTTGTACTGAGTTTTTAGTGTGATTGTGATGAAATTAAAGCATAGTTGGAAGAAAATAATATTAAAACAAATAAAATTAAAAAATATGATCACATAGTTAAGGATTAAATGAAATAAATAAACAAATGAGAAACTAGTTGGGAATAGCGCGTGAAATAACACTTTTGCGTGTCGATGAACTGGTTTTGACATACGATTAGTATTAGTAATATGATATTAATAATATTTGCAATAAGGAAGTCCCACCTGTTTCTAAATAGTTGTTCTCGCCTGCTAAGAAAGTGGTCTGGTAACTAACCGAGAGCATTTTGCCAGCACGACCAACCGATTTATTGATATCGAAATCGATACGTGATAATTACTAATGATAGACACTGTTCACAGTATCAGAACTACAGCAAAGTATATTCAAAGACTAAAGATAACAAATTAAAATTCGTAAGGATTTAATGATGAAAACTTAAAGTAAGTATTTCGAAATCAATGAACGCCTACACCATCACATGCCGCCCGTATCGGCTACGCGACAAAAGGCTTAACTTCCCGACTAGTCTCGACCATTAAAGAAGTAATAAGTATCTTGATATTGCAATTTGAATCGAGTTGATTTAAAAGCTTTTATGGCCGGATAGGACGTTTCGCTCGCTCGCTAAATAGCAAGCGTAAATTGTCGATTAAGACAGTACACATTCAAACGACAAATGCAATCGCGTCAGAAACGGCCGCCGATGCAGATCTCAAAGCAATAAATTTCATAATTAATTTTATTATCGAGCCCATAGCTCGCATGTCGACTTAAAGGGAGATTTGCGACGCAAAGCGACCGCCGCGCCATCGCCCGTCTTATCATTATACGTTTACGAACCGCCCGCGCTCCGATTTCATAACGTTCCTTAATGCGCTGTAATTGTTTGTGAATAAAAGGAGCCCCCCTGAAAGGGTTCGACGTTGCATGGGGCACCCCTGTCAAAAGCCATCATTGTAATAGAGTTTTCTTTCTCGACCGCTGCACGGTTATAAAAGCTAACTCCTTTTCAAAGAAAAGTAATGAGAATTTAACTTGGCGGAAAACGGTTGGCCACCCCGCAGCCGTTTCGTAAGCAGCGATGGAGGGAAAAATATTTTTTACATTATTCGCGAGGCCGGTAGTCCTAGGAGTACCCACAAAGGGGACCGACCACGTCGCTCTCGCCTCCTTCTTTATTACGAGCTTAATGCGGAATAGCAACGACTTTAATGCAACTTTATACCACTAGGGTTACAAAGCTCAAAGTAAATTATGGTTTGCCTTCTTAATTAACGTGTAACTTAAAATGTCACGCTAATTAAACTGATATAATTAAAATTTTATACCAATTACTGAGTAGACATTTGTGATTAACGACGTCACCATCTGAACATTCGCGTGATAGGTATTTTCATGCACCGAGTACTATTACTTATAATGAAACACTAGTCAACCTTCATCTGAACCTAACTAAGGATCGATATTGTGTGAGAAAGTCTTTTAAAGGAGAATGCAGGATCAATTACTTTTCCTCTTTCTAATGAACTCAAATCCCTTTATTTTTTCCCCTCTTCTACATTTTCATATTTTCTTCTCTTTGTTATTTAAATTATCTTTAGCTCACTTTTCCTGCGTTTTGTTTCCCTTTTTATTTATTGTTGTTTCTGATACTTCTATGATCCAATTACTCCCTCTGGTTTCAGCTTTCTCTACCTTGTCTACTACCTTTCCCTGCGGTCGTCATTTTTTGTGATAACACTATCCTACTATTCGCAGCTAATATTACATATTACCCCCTAAAACAGAACCTCATGTAACGTTCACACTAAGCAACCTAGTGTAAATATAAAGCTTTAATCCCCCTTCCGACTGCTACCTTTTATCTCCTTCTGCCTCTGCCATTCTATGTCAATAATTGAGAAGTCCAGCTACTAGTTCTAGCATATGTACAAACTTTCCATTTTTTGTTTAATCAGTCTACGAAATAAATATTTCATTACATGTAAGAACTTAATTTGACTCATAGGACTTAGATAGGTAATTGATTCAGGTGTTATTTTGCGGAAGTCAAATTTACAGGCAATTTGATCTACACTACTTTGCGTGCTTCCGCCACCAATTAAGCCACATAGGACTTCCCAGCAGCTTCTTCAAAGCATTCTCTTTATTCATAACAATTTCTTAAGACCGTTTCTTATTTCCTCAACTACCAAACAAGCTTCGAGAATCAGAGATTTCGGCTTTGAGTCGAACTGTCAGTCAGTCAGACTAACTGACAGACCAGTAAATAATTATTTACCTTTATACGGATGCCACAATGTTTACCTACGAGCACAAAAATAACACATACTTTTGGCGCTTAATTTAGTCATAATAAGCGGTAAATTTTCAAGTCGCGAGTGAGACCTATGACCCCGCGAACACCATAAACGATAACAGTATTGTGGCCGCAAATGGTGTTTCAAGGGAACGTGACTCTCATTGTCCAATTACATAGTTACGGTTAAATATTGGCCTATAAACTTGTGGCATTCGATAGATATCGGCTTGAAGAAAGTTCATGATCGCGGCCAATTAACTACCGACCAGCTGGGATAACCAATATGTACAGAATTAATTGGTAAAATAATTCTTAGTCTTTCGAAACATTTTGTTAAATAAACTCATACATACATAAGGTATGTAAATGCCATTCTAATCGCTTAAGCAATATTTTTTATAGTGGCATACCACCTGCCTGATGGTAAACTGTCATAGACTTTACTCTAGTTATCCCTGGAGATTAGAACAACGAGACTCACGTTTACAGGAAACGGGAACCGTAAAAGGGTTTGTATAGTAGGCAACTCTTGAGTGATGCCTCTAGTGTTGCAAGTGTCTACAAGATATGATGAAAGCTTACCAATATTATCATTTCCACAATAGTGACATAGTGACATAAGAAAAGAAAATCACACTTTTTTTATATGAGAAGGGGGCAAACAAGCATGTGGATCACCTGATGGTGTGGGAAAGCAATCATCAGCGCCCATGGAGATTAGCAACACCAAGGGGTCGTTGATCCGTTGCCAGCTTATACTCCTTCATTTCTTTTGAGATTTACGAGAAACTACAAAATGAATGTTTCTTTGAATTATAAATTGCATAAAAAATGTGTCATATACTTTGTTTTTGCCTGCACATTACGTACGTGTAATTACCACAACTTAATGATAAATAATATGCTAGATACATAAATAATATGTACGTATTATTAACTAATAGTTTGACGTAGTTTCTTAACTACATCAATGCAATTATTTTTATGCATGCTACATTTTGTCTCAGCAAATCTGGTGGCTCTGCAACGGATACACGAACTCGTTCGGTATTCAAAGTGCAACAGAGTCGTGCATACATTGAGCGCATCTGCGCAAAAAGGCACAATCTCACCGAGATAGCATAACAAGATAACAACCGTGGAGCGGTGGACTAAGACGGATAAAAACAAGACATGGGTCTACGCAGACTTGTACCTTGTTTACTTAAATGAGGGCCACATTAACCGCCTCCGGAGTAGGCTCCTTCGTACCTCTCGTTTAGCCGCCCGGTAGGAAAAATTCGTATTACATACTGATCGCTGTAGATTAATCGTGAGTATCGTGACCAAGCCTTCAACATTGTTAAGAGTAATACAGGTCTTGTGTACGAATAAATTAAACAGAAATATTAAAACAAGAGGAAGAAGCATGTCTGGTGGCAGCATTAACTACGTAAAATTCTGTAGAGTATGGTATGTTACTTGCTAGCCATCATCTTCAAGCCAAAGTCACGCATGTTGACTATCGAGGCTCTAGCAAAAGACAGCAACAGCGTAATTTGAAGGCTGCTGGAATTGGAAAAACCGCTGCCTCGCAGCCAAATAACAATTACTAGAGGACAAGAGGGTTGTTGTCCTCCTTTGAGTGAGTGAGGTTACCAAAAAATAAAGCATTGCTATTTGTGGAGATGTATCTGGAGAGTATTCTTCAGAACAACTGCATGTATTTGAGGAATTCTTTCACCATTTGAAAGATGCCTTCCAAATGTGCATAATCTATGTATTATGAATGATGCAAAAACCTACGTTCAAATGCATGTAATCATAAAAGTTACAATATATTTAGTAGCACATTTACTAGAACGGCTGAAAAAGACAAATTTGTTTCGCAATTAGCGTAAGTTAACATTGTATGTGTTACACTATCTCATCTGATAAGTCTCTACCACTATTTACATTTTTTTAAGTAAGAAGTAATTGTATAAGCAATATTGTTACTAGGATAGACAGGTTTTTTTTATTCTACATCGGGTGGAAAACAAGCATACACCTCGCCTGATATGACGCGATTACCGTACCCATATAAACGCTCGCAACATGAAATATTGCTCGTGCAATATTTCATGTTGCGAGTACCAACGCAGCAACACAACAACCATCAAAGAAATTGATATTTGGCCGCGGTATTTTGTGTGGTGGAACTAGGACCTTTCTCTCTTTTGCCTTAGCTTCGTTAATCAGTCAGCAGAGTCCACCACGTGCAGGAGAGGTTGGGTCGGCTCAAATATGGTGAAATAACGCTTACACTTCACAGATTGAACGTTCCTTGCAGAGCCTTTTTAAAGACAAATTTGTTTAGCGATTAGCATAATAAGTTAATTTTGTATGTGTGACTCCATCTTATCTCCAGAATAGCTACCGGTATTTACATTTCGTTAAGTAACAATTAATTGTACAAGCACGTATGTTTCCATCAACGTCCCCTTGAAATATGCGATTTGAACACCATATGAATTTTCGATACAGCAGAATCTGTTTTAAAATTTTAGAACCACGTACCACTGATTTGTTTAAGGAGAAAGAAATAATGCCCAGACTACAAAATAATGAGTCCGTGGAATTTACATATAAAGGCATAAGTAATTTGCACTATTTTAGTACAATTGCTGATTTTTGTAGTACTCATACTTACACCGCATCTTTACTTACTTATACCGTTTAAGTAAGTGCTCCTCGTATCAGTTGCAAAGGGTTCGTAATAATTATTTCTCCAATAAAGGCATACAAACAAATGCTGCCCGACAGCTACTTAGTTGACTTTCTTCGCAGTAAGTCTTACGAATGATTATCTTTTGTTATCAGCATCGAGTAATCGTGTCATCAACACACGTACTCAGCCCACGGCCGTGGATTTGATGGCAGAGATCAGTTTGATGTGCTTACATTGTGTAGTGCATTGCTAGGAGGTTGTGGTGTAAATTATGAGCTAAAGACGTAATCTACCTCATTTCTACGTACGTAAAATGCACGTAGCCACATACTGTGATTAAAGCAAATATTAATTAAAGCTATAGTACACTTTACAACCTTTTGTGAGGCATACTAAACGTTATCGTATCGTTTAATACCGTAATTAAGTAACAAACAAAATGCCACATAAACAGACAGAGCAATATCTTCTAATCGAGTTATGATGAAAAATCTTTTCGTATGTGTTCTAATTTAACACAAATGTTATTATTAAGCCACGAGTATGTTCACCCGAGCAAAGCCACGGGCAAATAGCATAGAAGAAAAACTCAATTTGTAATTCGTCATCATAATCAGTTCAGGAGTTACCATCAGTATCTTGTAGTTTTCAAGATACTGACGGTAACTACTTATTATGTCACTAGTGACACGCCCATATGATGTAACTATACTACAAATATAAAACTTTCGAAAGACATTCTCCAAATAAAAGTGAAAACCATATTAAAATCCGTCACATGGTTCAGGAGATGTCGCCAGATAAAAAGACAGACATATGCTGTAACGAACTATTTCTTATCTATTACATTTAATTGAATATAATGACTAAGATTAATTAATATTGTATATACCGCTTTCACCTGTGACTTGCACACTTATACTCCAGTCAGTAACGTAGTGCCGGCCCACTCTCGTGACAATCTGATGTGCGCGTGAGAACTTACGCGCGGAGTCACGAAAAAATGTCTATGACTCAATATGGTGTGAACTCGGCTCGGTCTCGGCCATTTAAATATATCTCTGTTGTCGATATACCTTGTTAGGATTTATCATAATAAACTATATAAAGCAACTATAGAATACGCAATTATTTGTTACAATTAAATGACGTCTTAACTTAAGTGATAGACAAAACAGAATATGTCAACGCAAAACTGCCTGTATTACTTGAAACAAGTAAAACAATAGTTTATTACGACAAAGTACGATTCATATAAGAGATTTGGGGTGTAATTTGTTCATTAACATCTTTGAACCAAAGCCAACTTCACCTGCATGCGGTGCACGCTGCTGACTGACAAACGAAGCTCTGGCGATAAGAGAGGTAGGAAGCGTAATAAAATTGTAAGCTACCCGACTGGGGAATGTACCTCCACCTCACAGAATACCGTAACCAAATAACAATTCCCTTGAGGGTTGTTGTGTCTCTGCGAGTGAGGTCACCAGAAAGGAAGGAGATGTTGCGTTGGCAGCAGGGGATATTTTATGCTGCGAGCGTTAATATGGCTACGGTAACCGCTTCACATCAGGAAGGCCGTATGCTTGTCTGCCACCTGACGTAGTATAAAAAAATAGATAAAAAATATCAACAGGCATGGAAATCCAAAATAACAGAAGTTATATGTATGTATGTGTATATATCTATATATATAAAAGAAAGTCGTGTTTGTTACAACACTTATAACTCGAGAACGGCTGGACCGATTGCCATGGTTTTTGATTTGTTGGATTTGTTTCCGTCCCGAATAGCAGAATAACTCTTAAAAACATTGGAAAATTCTCGAAAAAATAAAATAAAAGAAAAAACATTTTCCCATACAAATGAAAGTGTCAGTTGAAAAAGGGATTACGATATTTATTGGTTGTCAAATATCAAAACGTCAAATCGATTGGTGTCACTTTTATGTCGCGAAAGTTGTCTGTGATTTGTTATGAAAATTTAAAAATGTCAAATCGCTTTTTTGTCGAAAAAGCTTTTCCCATGGGGTTCGAGCGCAAGAATCAAATCAGAGTAAACATCAAAAGAAATGACAATTACAAATCACCAAAATGATAAAACCTATTTCAAAACTAAAAAAAAATAAACCAAAACGTTTTTTTTTAAAAATTAACAATAAGGAAATCTTTATTTTTATGAAATCTTCAGTTTTTATGAATACGGGTCTTCCCTCAACCGAAGGGGTTTAGAGCGTACTCCAACACGCTGCTCAACTGCGGGTTGGCGGAGGCCAGTGTTTTCGAACCGCCTAAAGGCCACTGACTTAACTTAACGACTGTCATTAAATGATAACAACTTGGACCGACAGCTTAACGTGCCTTCCGAAGCACGGAGGAGCTCAAGATGAGCTAATGATAACAACCGGGACCGACGGCTTAACGTGCCTTCCGAAGCACGGAGGAGCTCAAGATGAGCTAATGATAACAACCGGGACCGACGGCTTAACGTGCCTTCCGAAGCACGGAGGAGCTCAAGATGAGCTAATGATAACAACCGGGACCGACGGCTTAACGTGCCTTCCGAAGCACGGAGGAGCTCAAGATGAGCTAATGATAACAACCGGGACCGACGGCTTAACGTGCCTTCCGAAGCACGGAGGAGCTCAAGATGAGCTAATGATAACAACCGGGACCGACGGCTTAACGTTCCTTCCGAAGCACGGAGGAGCTCAAGATGAGCTAATGATAACAACCGGGACCGACGGCTTAACGTGCCTTCCGAAGCACGGAGGAGCTCAAGATGAGCTAATGATAACAACCGGGACCGACGGCTTAACGTGCCTTCCGAAGCACGGAGGAGCTCAAGATGAGCTAATGATAACAACCGGGACCGACGGCTTAACGTGCCTTCCGAAGCACGGAGGAGCTCAAGATGAGCTAATGATAACAACCGGGACCGACGGCTTAACGTGTCTTTCGAATCACGGAGGAGCTCGAGGTAATATAAACCCATCCGTGTACAGGCTACGGTCGACGTTGCTTAACTTGCGTGTTCAATTAGACTGACACGCGCAATGACGCCATCGAGCTTCTTTATTATTTTCTACTATTGATTGTTTTAATTCCATAAAATCATAAATTTAGTTCAGCTAATATGTACCACGACATTCATTGATTGTTAGGCGGTACGAAGTTCGTCGGGACAGCTAGTGTATATATATATATATATATATATATATATATATATATATATATATTTGTATGCGTGTATTTGTGCGTGTGTATGTGTGATTAAGCGAGTATATTTTGAAAAATAACTGTGTTGCGTCGGATTGTCCGTCCGTGGTGTCACGAACTGGTCCCAGCTGAAAATCAGCGCTGGGGTCTGATATAGTCAGACAACGGCATAATGCTGAGCTGGGTCCAATTTGTGGCATAATGCAGCACTGTTTTTTGTTCCCTGTTCTCTTATTTAGACAGCTTGTAATTAATGTAATAGTGTTGTTTTATGTTACAATAAATGTTTCTTCTTCTTCTTCTTCTTCTTAAAAATGTATAGGTAAAATTAAAAGAATACCTATTTGTAACCTGTTGGCTCCTCGTGAAAAACACCAATATCTAGCACTGACGTAACGAAACAAATTACAAAACAAACAACATTTAATGCCACCTTCACGCCTGTGGAAGTCAGCAAGAGATCTCACGAATAATATTAACGAAAAGAGGTGAACAAACGCTCATCAAACATTAACTACTCATGACATAATAGAATCAGCAGAGTGCTGTAATCAGCTCGGTCTAATGAGAAGGTGAGAAGGCGATGCGTATTTATTACTTTAATGGAATATCAGCAATTAGGGCCGTAGATAGAATCAGTAGCGCTGACAAGGTGCAAACGAGAGTGGTTCCACCGGATACGTAGGGTCTGCATGGAACTAGTTAGAACGTCACTTCGAAATACCCTTAAGCCATTGTAGACAGTTTTACGTTTACCTAGAGATGAATATGGCGTGCGTATTGATGGTTAAAGTAACTTTAAAAAGGGTCTGTACGAAAATAAAACAATGCTGCCGATGAATTACCATAGAGAATGAGCGGAACGGATGGATTAAGTGAAATACAATCAAACAAGGAGGCGTGCGTGCCGAGAATTCAAAGTAGAAGATGGGGCGACGAAGTGTGGAGGAAAATTTGTTTGTCTCCATTTTTGTACATCGAGATTTGCATATTAAACTAATTTAGTTGATTTTCTTGGCAGACAGTATTTTCTCTTTATTTTCGTAAAAAGCCCTCAGTGAAGCACAAAAAATGCCCGAGCTAATGATTTGATGAAACGCAGAGCAATTTGTCGACGGCATATCTTTTTCTTTCCTTTTAAGCTTTCATCTATTGTAAAATAATTCTGACCGAGATATATTTCACTCTTTCATTTCTTTAATAAACTTGTAAAGTTTGGGTTGCTTTTTGGGCCGCGATTCTTCATAGATTTTTTTAAGAATTAAATTATTCTAAGAGAAATTGCGAATAGAATTTTAATTCTTGGACTACATTTGTATGAAGTACATAAAGTAATTCCACGGGCATTACACTCCGTACACATATGTGTATGTACATACATACAAGAATTCACAAACAGTAGCATACTTGTACCGACGCGATGTTAACCGATACAATCGCATACGCGTCCGCATACCGATTACATCGATACGAATATATCGATGTTGGATGTAAGGACTTGTTCACAAGGCGCCGACATCGTTCAACTACGCTGACTCAGCAGCGATGCACTCCCGCGCACTGGGAATCATTACCCCACAAGTTATCATTAGGTCGCGCGCGCACTTCGCAGAACCGAAAACACCAGTCATTGGACGTCCAATTCTGACCAATTAACCCACCGTCTGCAATTTGTGAGAACACAAAAAACCGTGACGAGATGTCGATACGTGTCCTTGTTAACTACCATGCGTTTTATTTTTGTTATAATTGCTATAGGCCTAGAGCCGCTCCAATAATATTAATTTTCTTTTCTAAAACACACTTCATAACTTTTATAGCTCGTTAAAAGTTTTTTAAACTACCAAAATAATCGTTACTCGGAAGTTAATTATGGATAGTTAGAAAACTTATTTTATTATTAAAAATAATCGAAGTTATAACTAGTTCAATTGTCCTTATGTGCATAGGTATATATACGTACAAAAATAACTCAGTAATAGAAAAAATAACGATGAAAGGGTTGTTTCGAAAAAATAACGAAAAAACACAGACCTCGTTGCTTTCAAGAAAGTAGGGATAAATCTCGGCAACAGAATCAAACCAAGCTGCAAGTTTGTTACAAATTATTAATTAAGAATATTTACAATACAAATAAATATTAAGAATAAAGAAAAATCATTTTTGAAGCAAGCTTTTTTCAATTGTCAATAAAAAAAATATAAAGTTGCTATGCTCCGCTCATCAATTGATACCCATATCATAGACGCGGTGATTACCGCCGTATTGAATTAAAAATAGCGACAATTATGTAATCATTTATTGTCACGATAACCAAATGAGTCTACCAAATTTCAGCTCTATCTGAGAACACCGAGAAATGGGACAAATTTAATTTCCAAGATGAGTACAGACACCGAGACAAACGATACTAAATAACAGCTTGAAATATACCAACTTTTACACTACAAGACACGGAACCTTGTTAAAAATATGATTATACAGTAGTCACACCTGATAAGGCGAAAGAATGCCAACTCGATGTTTACCGTGGCCATCTTTAATACCAACAGCCTGTATTGAACTATCAATTGGCGATCACAACGCCATTTATAAACAGAGATGATTACCATAAATGAAAGGGCGACAGCTGTTTTACAGTTACCTTTCTCGTACGCTGAAAGTTTAAATTTGATAGTGTTTTAGTTGGTATTATCTTGTGGGATTCACATGTAGATTTACAAATAGACAAGCAAGCAAGAATTCCCTACCGCAAATTATTTTCTAACATGAAAATCATTTATTGTATATGCAGTGTACATTAAAGGTTTAGTAGTATTAGTACATTACATTTTAAAACCAGTAGTTTGTAGTTAATAGTAGTTTTTAAAATCTGCGGGTTTAAAAATTTCATTTTCAATTTGATATATTTTTTGTTATAACAAAAGAACAGTTATCGTTATAGTTTTGTTTCAAAATCCATATCAAGTAACATTTAAGTTATTTTAAAGAAGGCAAAAAAATCATAAACGCAATTTGTTTGTCATCAACAATATAGCATACCTTAGTTTTTTGTTACAGATCTCGAAATAAATGCAATAATAGCTTTTTATGGACAACTTCTGCCCGCGGCTTCGCCCGCCTAAATATAACACAGTACCGACATAAAAAAATATCCTATGTCTCGGTCTAGATCATTTTCTATATGTATGCCTCATATATGAGTAACAAACATCACCAATCCATACATTTATCATCTCAAACTTTCGTAATACAATATTATGTATGGCTTTCCCAAGAGCCTGCAGCATGGGGTATTATATGGGCGTTAAGGGGCTGTCCTGCCATATTGGAGGTACGCATAGTCATACAGTTTTTTTGTTTATATGAGAAGGGGGCAAACCAGCATGTGGGTTACCTAATGGAAAGCAATCACCGCCGCTCATGGGGATCACCAAGAGTCGCCGATCCGTTGCCAGCCTTTCTTTTTCTTTCTTTCTTTCAAACTTTCTTTCTTTCATCAACCATAGTTTTTATACATCACAATGCATGAGGCAAGGCATATACAAACTCGTATATTACTTAAAGAATAACCGTAAACAACACAAGATTTACAAATAAATAATGGGTTACAATTTTTAGAGTTTCGTACTTCATAAGGAAAAAAGCAACCCCTATAGGCTTAACGGACCACTTTTATTGTCCATTCGTTTGTCAAGAACATTTTTCGAACGCGTCAAGGTATCAAGTTAAAATTAATACCAAATGATATTAATTTCAACAACCCATTCATTTGGAGCTGTGAAAAATCATACTTTTAAGCCAACGCAGACAAAAGATACGGCCTTACGGGTTATGGCATATATTCTAATATTAATAAAGGAATAAAAAGATATAGGAAAGACTTAAAGGAAGGAGGCTGGCAACGGATGGGCGACCCCTAGGTGTTGCTAAACGGGGCGGTGAAAATTGCTTTCTATTAGGTAACCCAGTGCTTGTTTACCGGGGGGTGAAAAAAAAACTTTCCGATGACCTAAAATCAGCACTGAGAAGGAAAAAATCCAAAAATTTATAATTTCCAATATACCTAGTGTATGATATTAGGGTCGTTCGTATTGGTTGAAGTATTGTGGATAAAGTGTTTAACAACTGATAATGATGGGAACCCTTAGCGCACGAGTCCAACTCGTACTTGGGCGATTTTTTTTTTCAAGCTACAAACCCTCTGTTTACGTCTATGCCCACAAGTATACAATTAATAATTGACAAGAGGTAGCCATAATATGCACTTAGTTGCATTCAGAGAAGCGATTCTAGTCAGAATTCGAAGAACGTATACAAACCTATTATGTTAAATACTTTGTTTCCATGGTTATTTAAAAGTAAGCCCAAGACTGTCACATTATAAGCGCTTTCGTTTATTCCAATAGTACATTATACAATACTACACAATGTGTGTCTGTAAGTAGTCTGTACACACTGATGGTGACACACTGGGGGTATAAATATTCCCAACACCGTCCATTGAACAAAAGAAAAACAGTAGATTGAACAATAATGACTTAAAATATAAAGTACTCAAGGCGGCCTTATAGCATATCGATCTCTTTCCGACAACCATTGTACGAGTACATATATTAAATTTAAGTTATTTTAGTACCATGAAAGTGGCAAAGATACGACCTAATCGTATATTGTATAATAAAATATGTCTAAGCAGTCATCGTAGCTTATGGGTGCTTACAACAAACATAGTTATTTTTTCAGTTATTTGCTAATTATCTACATCAGATTATGCCCTATTTTTCGGTTAGGTTACAGTTTTCTTGTGACTAAAAAATAGGATTTCTGGTTCGCGCTTCCTCTACTTCGTATATAGAAATTATATAAAAACTATTCCTACTCATTGATATCTTAAGACTTATCTGCCTAATTTTATTATAATCGAGCACTAGTTATTGGAACACAAACATTACAAACTTTCCAACAAAACAAATGCTTTTTAGCATCAACTCGATTTGTCACAAAACAGCGATATATTCTGTACCCCAGAGTAGGACGCATGCATTAAATAGTGCGATAGATGTATTTTTTGAAAACTGGGACGCAGTATATAAAATTTAAAAGAATAAACTACAGAATAAAAACAGCCTATCAAAACAGATCTTTTACGCTACCCTCTATAAAAAAATCTATCGAAAACTGATTTAGAATTTCTCAGTATCAACAGTACAAATGATGAATTTCTTACAATGGCTGAGTCATGAATTCATGATAGGTACATTCGCCACAGTGGTTCAAAATTCTATTAAACAGAATTTGCTAAGTGATTGCCGGTTGGGAGCGTCAATACCATACAATTAGTTACAGTTACTGCGATACAGGTTAATTGCTTGGTTTTAAAAAAGCCATAGCAAAAAATAAACAACGATAATCATGTTTGTCATCGAGAATATTCAATCTTGTTATACGAACCGGATGAAACAGGCGCGGAACTGAATAGTTCTTTACGGAATCAGGCACGGACTGTGGTTTTTCTTAGATTTTTAGTTTACGAACAAAAAGATATACCTACTAGACACCTAACTCCTTTGTTAGAGATTTTCAAGTAAGTAAGGCACCCGACTTAACGTAAAAAATCGTTTACGAATCGTCCTCAACTGATCTGAGTCCAACATATTTTTTGCCCAATTTGGTAAAATAACAATATTTTTATTATTGCATTTAAAGTTATATATAATTGAATGTTAACAAATCCATTACTTGAAAATTTGTATGTCTTTTCTTTATCTTGCGAAACCAGCCTATTTTCATATCCGTCACCTAAAAAGATCCACCTAAAAAGGTCGTCTTGAAAAGATTGCTTTTAGCAATAAGACCGCCTTGTTGCATTTACAGGTATAACTAAATAATAATTTTATTTGTTTTCTATGTGATGTAAATTGCAAATAAAGCATATTCTATCATTATATCTATCAAAATATATGTCAATGATCAACAAAAATTTGCTCACTAGCCTTATGAACCGGGTACAGGTTAAGGCTAATTAGCAAATTTTTGTTGAGCGTACCCTGATATCTCATGACAATTAAAAAAATCACAACCAATGGCGTAATAAACGTTGTAATTAGTACCTATCTATATACCAAATTTCAGCACAATTCTTTCAGTGGTCGAGTTATATCAGACTGCGAATACACTACCGCACACTTTTTACAGCCCATGCACATAAACCTACATTCTTCTTTTTAATCTCAGGGTATATCTATATTATCTAATATTATGCGATAATCTACTATATGTTATTATACGACTAGATCTATAAATAATAGAGCTAATAAAAACAATAATTTCTTTGTAGTGGCTAATCATCATCATCATCATTTCAGCAAAGGACGTCCACTGCTGAATATAGACTTCCATAATCATCAGTTTTGTGCCTCGATCTTTATGAGATCATAGGTTCATCTAGTGATGGCCATCTTGCAAAAAACAAGAAGAGGCCAGCAAGATGGAAGAAGTCGCTGCGTTGACAGCGGGGGTAACAACGCGCAAGAGATATATCATGTTAATATTATATGGTTGGTTACGGTAACCGCTTCATATCAGACGGACCGTATGCTTGTTTACCAGTTGAATTAGTATAAAAAAATACTCTACGATGTACTCCTTCATGACTTCATCAGGTAGAGATACTTTTAAGCATAGTTCTCTCCGTCGCAAGCTGCGCAATCTGCGTAAAGGGGATTTTACAGGGTCGGCATTGCGTGAATGGTGCTTCTGGTGTCGCAAACGTCCATAGGCTTCGATGACTGCTTACCATTAGGCTAATCGTATGCTTGTTTGTCATCCTAACGGTATATAAAAAATCTTGAGCTTCTATAATAAGGGCCATTAATTAAGAGACCAAGTCTCTCTGTACCGTATATCATAACCCATTACGCACTGGTCAACGACTTTTGTCTTGAGATATTGAGGATTTTTGGCCAAGATCTTTGACGCTGACCACATGACTAATATTATTGGTAATTTGGTAGAACGTCTCGTGAAATTAAATGTTTGTAAAACTTCTCTAACGTTGACTTTTGAACTCATCAATGAGCTTGCAAAAAAAAGGAACTCATTACAATCCGGTATTTCTGTTTATTAAATCGTAGGTTAGCGACTTACTCGTACTTTATTAGATGTAATCGTGCAGATAACTTACGAATAGAAACCTCATGACAGCAGCTTTCATAAGAGTTGCAGTGAATGGCCGTTGAGGACGTCAGCCGCCAACAAACCGAATACTTCTCATTGTGCTGTCATCATACTAACTGACAGTACCAAAATAATCTGCCACTCATTAAATATTCATACACACAATTACCCGCGAAATGCTGCCGAGACAACAATACCATCATCTCTCACATCCGACACCGCACACAATTATTAATTTAATTCACTCAAACCGCAAAGCACCTACATACATTAGATCGACATTACAATGAATTTTCTGTTTATTCAATTACAAGCGCTTCATATACACGGGCGGAATTTGCAGATACGGGGATAGCAGAAATGTTATAAACAGCGCGATATTTTCGCTCGAGCTTAATTAAATTGAGGTCGTAAACAGATTCTCGGTATAATAACAAGCTGCTTAGCGAGTGCGCGTGTAGTTTTAAAGCAACGACTCGCTACTCAATCCGAGAACTAGTTAATTGATAGGTGTTGAAGCTTCGGACGAATGAGATGTCGGGATGCGAGCGGCTTGAAGCTTTCAATTTGCTCTAAATCAACGCGGGGAACGCACGTTAGGGCGCAATTAAAACAGGGCGAGTTCAGTGTTGCACCATATAATCTACATCAACACTGCAGATAGCCTGTTCAGAATTATTTTCCCATATATGCCAAATATTTATCTTCTCACACGCTGCAATCCAATGTGTGAAGGGTCCATTCACTGTATACAAAATATTTGTTTTTATTGTTAAGTTATTGATTATTAAATTGTAAATTTTTATGGACCTTTTGATTTAAATGTGGAGCCCGGTGGTTGAATGACTTTTATCAAAAGGAGTTGCGGGTGAAAATCATCACAGAAGACAAATATTGTGTGCATAAACATATCCATTTTTATACAACTACACCCCAAGCTCTCCTTAGTTCTTCCTTACAACTAACTACATACAAGATCACATGTATAATTTTAATAATAATATTATTTTTTGAAGTAGACTAAAAAACAGATATTAAGAGACAGGATATTACACCTAATCGCATAATTAAGTTTCCAATATCCATATTATATTAGCACTCACAATATTCCATCGTCCCTCAGACAATTGGAAAGCATTGCAGCGTCAAATGAGACGTTGTCTGGGAGCCAATCCCAGTTCAATTAGCTCTAAATCAGAGCTAGCGCTCCTGTTTCCACCGCAGCCCAACGCGACACTATGATTAGATAGTAACCCTGTACGAAGCATTAGTATAGCAAGGGAAAATAAGAGAATAAGCAAAAGTTTTACAATCTGTGTGTCGACCAGGGGTGTAAGTGGCTCACCACGCTGTTTAGAGCCAAATACTGGCGATTAGCGAAAGAGGCCCTGCCAAAAGAGAGGTAGGATACAGCGTATTTGTAAGCTATCAGGCTGGGGAAGTATCTCCACCTCAGTGAATACCGCAGCCGAATAAATATTCCAAGACAAATTACACACTGCCATCTATTCCCAAACTAAGCGAAGCTCGTACTACGGGTACCGATTATGAAAATCTGTCGTTAAGAAACGTAACAGTCAAGTTATCTGTAAATCAGAAACAACACTTCTGTTTCACCTAGATAACATATATTATTTAATCTCAGAGTTTTGGATCATGTTGCTCGAAATACTGCACAGAAATAAAAATAAAGTAATGAAACAATATTTTACTTCCAACTAACGCTCGTTTTAGAAATCTATGACACACTCAGCTATGTCAAAAATGATGGCGTCGTTGCTATAGCAAAAAAAAAACTAAAACCGGATTTTCCGTTCAAATCAAAGTTTAAAATTATACAATAAAAATAGAAATCAAAATAACATCTTCTAAATTAGTAATACGGTGCGGCCAGTTTAATATTGGCAAGGTGCGGCGCTGGTGTCGCCAGGCTGTAACACATATTATCATTTTATCTAAAGGACTTCCACTTCCTTGTAGAAATCCAAGAGAAGGCGTATGCTCACGCCTTCTCTTGGATTTCTACAACAATACATTTTATCGCTACTCTAATGTAATCTAACATTTCTGGAGCGGCGATCAAGCACCGGAAAGCGCAGCGTAGGAATTTTAGGCATAATTTCCAGAAACGACAGTTTATTGGCTTTTTGGCGTTTTAAGTGTTGGATAAGTGCTGGAAAAATACATCATTTGCGAGAATAATAGTGTTTTATATTTTTTGTTTCCATAATCGTTATGAAATTTTATTATGTTTTTCAGTTAGTTGGCGCTAAGTACTTAGTCCTATTAACGGCCTAAGTGTTCTTCTTCAACTACTGTCTCAAAGGCTTTGTATAGGCCTCCTTTAAACCCCTCCAATATATCTGTTTTTGGCAATTAAAATCCAGTTGCTGCCTGCTATCGCTTTTAAATCGTCCTTCCATCTCATTTGCGGTCTCCCCTTGGTCTTACATGCTCGTACGGTCTGCTTGTATGGTTTTCACGTGAACGACGTCAACAAAGTTGCTGTTTTCACTAGTGTATGATAATTATACATTATCGACACATATTATTATAAAACTCAACGGTTCTGTTCATGAGCTTTCATAGGAAACCACTTATCAGCTTTACAAGGGGTTTTTAATTGACAGTATGTCCACGAGAAAGAGTCCGCGACCACATCTATTATAAAATAATTTACTCATTAAAGTCAAGTTTTAATTTACAAATTGGTAGCTATGCAAAATATCTACTAATATTTCCAAACTACATTATTGCACTAAATTTATTAGATAAATTAAACGGGTCACTCACGTCTTTTTGTCGGGAAAGCCGACTAGTTTCGATCTCAACTACTACTAGTGTCTGGACATTCGCCCTGAAGAAGGTCTCCTTTTGAGATCGAAACTAGTCGGCTTTCCCGACAAAAAGACGTGAGTGACCCGTTTAATTTATCTAATTAATTTAGTATAATGTGTCACGTGAGTTTTATAAATATTATATATACATTATTGCAATCAGTTAGTCAGGTGTCTCTTTTACTCGACGATTAAGTTAAAGAAACTAGTCACAGTGTATAAAAATATAGTAGAAACTAGACATAGTGACAAAAATACATGGGTGACCCTTTTTTTTATACTATGTCGGGTGGAAAACAAGCATACGGCCTGCCTGATGTAAAGCGGTTACCGTAGCCATATTAACGCTCGCAATATAAAATATCGCTCGCGCGCCGCCACCCCCGATGCCAATGCAGCATTTCCTTCCTTCCTGGTGACCTCACTCACACGTAGGAACACAACAACCCTCGAGGGAATTGTTATTTGGCTGCGGTATTCTGTGAGGTGCAGGTACATTTCCCATTTTAACTAAATAAATTTAAAATATTTCCAACTTTGCGAAATATCATCCAAAATTATGACGATATTAAAATGACAATGCAATATACGATACGCAACCCGCCCCGTGGCTAATTAACTTTTGTCGTGTTGTTAATTACAATTAGCTACAGTTTTCAGAATTTCGACGATATTGCGTAACAATTTAAATTCGTATTTATCGCAGTGTAGTCATAACGCTATCTTGTCATAAAACGATCTACTCTAAGCGAGAAGTAGTCATATAGATTGTGTGTGTAATGTATGATTACGTTCCCCGCGGCAAACGGCAGCGGCAGTGGTAGACAAGACGGCCCGCGCCGGGACGAGAAAAGGGAAGCGGATAGAGCAATCGTATTATACGTATACGAATGCTCTAGCGGCTATTGAAAGAGGTTCTGTCAAAAGAGAGGTAGGGTACAGAGTATTTATAAGCTGCTCGACTGGTGAAGTAGCTCCACTTTAGAATTTTCTTGAGGGTTGTTGTGTTCTTGCCAGCGAGCGAGAGGTCACCACGTTGGCCGCTGGAGACGCGTGAACAATAACCTTTTTTTTGGGGTGTAAGTAGTTCCTCAAGATCTTTGAACCAAAACCAACTTCACCTGCACGCGGTGCACCCTGCTGACTGACAAACGAAGCTCTGGCGAAAAGAGAGGTAGGGAGCGTAATTGTAAGCTACTCGACTGGGGAATACCTCCACCTCACAGAATTCCGCAGCCAAATAACAATTCCCTTGAGGGTTGTTGTATTCCTGCAAGTGAGTGAGGTCACCAGAAAGAAAGGAAGGAGATGCTGCGTTGGTAGCGGGGGTTGCAGCGCTCAAACAATATTTTATATTGAGAGCATTAATATGACTACGGTAACCGCTTTGCCCGACGTAGTATAATAAAAAACCGGACAAGTGCGTGTCGGACTCGCGCAAAAAGGGTTCCGTACCATTATCTATAACGGCAAAAAAATCACGTTTGTTGTATGGGGGCCCCCTTTAAATATTTGTTTTATTTTTGTTTAACTATTTATTTTTAAAGTTAATATATAACTAAATATTATATGAGTATTTCAAGCGTCTACCTATTGCCGTTATCAATTGCGAGCAAAAGAATCACGTTTGTTGTGTGGGAGCCCCCTTAAATATTTATTTTATTCAATGTTTTAGTACTGCGGGTACAAAGGAACCCTATTCGGAGTAATAGGGTTCCTTTGTACTCTTTGGGTACGGAACCCAAAAAAAGAAGGATAACATTCTGTCTCTTAGTGTCCACAGAACTACAATCACCTATCACAACGAATACTTAACCATTAACAATATTCCATTATGTTTAAAACAATGTATGATAATAAACTTAATATGTTTATAGAATGCTCACCACATAGATGCATAAAAACAAATAGATGATAGGTAAAGTGGTAGGAGACAATGAGCAATAAAACTTTACTGCTTTTAACAGTAATTCAGCCAACATATGCCTATGCCAATTCCTAGAAACGGAATAAATTGAATCAGGAATCAGAAACTACAAACGAAAATCATTACGGATCTTAATTTACACATTCAGTAACCACTACACTGCATCGTAAATCAATAAATGCTTTGATGTGTGAATTAAAAGGGAAAAAACCGGCCACGTGCGAGTCGGACTCGCGCACGAAGGGTTCCGTACCATTATCTATAAAAACGGCAAAAAAAAAATCATGTCTGTTGTATGGGAGCCCCCCTTAAATATTTGTTGTATTTTAATTTTATTATTTATTTTTAAAGTGCACATATAGCTAAATATTTTTGCCATTATGAATATCGAGCAAAACCGAGCAAAAAAAATCACGTTTGTTGTATGGGAGCCCTCTTAAATATTTTTTTTATTTTTTTTCAGTATTTGTTGTCATAGCGACAATAGAAATACATCATCTGTAAAAATTACAACTGTCTAACTATCACGGTTCATGAGATACAGCCTGGTGACAGACGGATAGACGGACGGACGAACGGACAGCGGAGTCTCAGTAATAATGTCCGTTTTACTCATTGAGTACGGAACCCTAATTACCTACTTAAAACGTTTTGGAGTACCGTTGAGATGTATATTATTATGATATAACAAAGATGGAAAGATAAGGTAATGGTTTACTCAGACAATAAGCTGTTAAGTCGTTAAGCAGAACACAGCCAGTCTGCGAAGCTTCACGAACTTTCGTTATATTCGGCATAAGCGAATTGTCCCATATTTGCTATATTTCATTTATTCGGGCTAGAATAGCGTTGTTAAATGACTTATTAATGATAATTTTAACAATAGATAATTTTAATAAGCTACAGGGCTTGCTTCTAAAATTCTATCACAAAACTTGATGCTGAAAGTGAGGTAAAATATCTTTTAGAGCTCATAACCTCATAACCTCACCTTGTTACGTCTGATATTATTATGTTATGTAATTGTTTATGTCCAATAAAAAAAGTTTGAAAGAGGCTCTGGGGTGTAAGTTGTTTATCAACATCTTTGAACCAAAGCCAACTTCACCTGCGAGCGGTGCACTCTGTTGACTGACAAACAAAGCTCTGGCGAAAAGAGAGGTAGGGAGCATAATTGTAAGCTACCCGACTGGGGAATGTACCTCCACCTCATACCGCAGCCAAATAACAATTCCTTTGAGGGTTGTAGTGTTCCTGCGTGTGAGTGAGGTCACCAGAAGGGAAGGAGATGCTGCGGTGGCAGCGGGGGTGGCGGCGCGCGAGCCATATTTTAGGTTGAGAACGTTAATGGCTACGGTAACCGCTTCACATCAGGCGGGCCGTATGCATGTCTGCAACCCGTCGTAGAACAGAAAAAAAAATCTAACATTTTTTGTAAAGGGATACATTTTCAGCACTAGCTGGGTTATTGTACTCGTATGGCTAAACAATAAATATTATCTATGTTTAAATTAAACATTGCACAATCAGCTATGTAAATGTACACAGGGAAACTAAGATTTTTAGAAATTCGACTGACTATACATTTTCGTCGATGAATATATGAATCAATAGTTAGACACATTAACAATATAGTGTTCTTCAATAGAGATGTCAAGGGGTTTTTACAACGGGTCGGAAACGCGTGAATCATGCGTCTGGTCTGGTGTTGCGAGCGTCCAGAGTCTGCGGTGACAGTTGACCATTAGGCAGGACGTATGCTTATTTACCACCTTAGTTGTATTGAATGTGAATAGATTAAAACCAAATTAAGCATAGACACTTAATTAACTTTGTCTTGACAGTCACATTTTATCCCAATGTTCATACGAGACAGTGGTATTAGCAAATACTAGTATATAATTTATGTATTCTTATGAGACTGTAAATTATACAATACAAGAATTTACTGATTTAAAAACATCGCACTAACCCAGTTATGCACTTTAAAAAAAACTTAATGAGTCCGTGACCAGAGTTACTTATCTATATATATAAAACAAAGTCGGGTTTGTTCGAACACTTATAACTCGAGAACGGCTGCATTGATTTTCATGGTACTTGATTTGTTGGATTTGTCTCAGTCCCGAATAGCAGAATAACTATCAAAAACATTGGAAAATTGACGATAAAATAAAAGGAAAAACATTTTCCTATACAAATGAAAGTGTCAGTTGAAAAAGGATTGCGATATTTATTGGTTTCAAATATCAAAATGTAGCAGTATCAATTGGTGTCACTTATGTGTCGCGAAAGTTGTCTGTGATTTGTTTTGAAAATTGAAAAATGTCAAATCGATTGGGATGAAAACGCTTGGCCCATGGAGTCCGAGCGCAAGAATCAAATCAGAGTAAACATCAAAAGAAATCACAATTACAAATCACCAAAACGGTTAAACTGATTTCAAAACTAAAAAATAAAACAAAACTTTTATTTTTTTATTAAACAATAAGGAAATCTTTATTTTTATGAAATCTTCAGTTTTTATGGATACAAGACCCTCACCGAAGGGATTTAGAGCATACTCCAACACGCTGCTCAACTGCGGGTTGGCGGAGGACAGTGTTTTCGAACCGCCTAAAGGCCACTAACTTGCTTTAACGACTGTCATCTAATATAACAACCGGGACCGACGGTTTAACGTGCCTTCCGAAGCACGGAGGAGCGCAAGATAATCTAATGATAACAACCGGAACCGACGGCTTAACGTGTCTTTCGAAGCATGTAGGAGCTCCAGGTAATATAAACCCATCCGTGTACAGGCTACGGTCGACGTTGCTTAACTTGCGTGTTCAATTAGACTGACACGCGCAATTATGCAATCGAGCTTCTCTATTATTTTCTATTATTCATTGTTTTAATTCCATAAAATCAAATTTAGTTCAACCAATATGTACCACGACATTCATTAATTGTTAGGCGGTACGAAGTTCGCCGAGACAGCTAGTTTCCAATAAAATTTTACAATTATCTCCTTTGTTCGATGACCGTTTTGTTTAAATAGCAATATAGATACTTAAACGTTTTAGTAATCATTGTCAACCTACATACATAATTACACTGCTGCTCATAAATCCATTACCAGAGCTTATTTTGGTTAGCGCCAGCCCATTAAAATAGACGTACACAGCCACCTACGAAACTTCGTAATCTTTCGCGGCTGCACTCGTAATCTTGCTCTGAATATTAATACAGAAAATGTACAAAACATTGTAATAAAAAAGAAAACAGATGTAAAGCGAATTGCATTTCGGAGGGGAAGACGTTGTGGTGGGGTAATATTTAATTATCCCGAAACGGAAACGCAAGGCGGGGTCGGGTTGACCCCACCCGTAAACAAAATGGCCGCCAACATTACAATTACGTTCCTTTATCAGACCGCGGATGTCGGCACTTTGCTTTTCATGTCAAATTGCCGAAATGGGCGCCGTGTCCTATTGTACTCAGTAATACAGCCATGTGGTAACCACAGTGTAGAAGTTAAAAGCAGGGGTCAAATGGTGTAATTTACATTTCAAGCTATATGGGGTCGAAATAGTGTTCATATTTTTCTATTTACTTTCTTAAACAATGTTAAAACGAATTACTGTAAGTTCCATTCTCAAGGCCCAGAATATAAAACGTTTTTGTACTAATTTTAAAGACAATAAATACATAATTGATGTTCTTTTTTATTATAATTACTTAATAAAGCTAACGAGTTTGTTTGTATGGTTAAACGGGCTAATCTCAGGTACTACTGGTTCGAATTGAAAAAAATATTTTAGTGTTAAATAGCTCATTTATCAAGTAAGGCTATGGGCAATATAACATCACGCTACAACCAATAGCAGCGGAGCACCAATGAAAAATACTGCAAAAAAGGCCAAAATCCCACACGGACGAAACCGTGGCGGATCACTTGTAAATAAATTAAGACATACTCACCCGATATAGACATCGAATGCAGCTACCGTAATATATACACGTTGCTACACAAAGAAACAGTACTTCTACTTACAACACTTACTTAGAAGCTTTCGTATAAGAAATACTATATTAGAGGCTAGTTATTTAACATTAGTTTAAACTAATATTTAATCTTTGTAGATCTTTTTGATTGATTTACAAACATTTAAAATTTTGAACATACAGACTTACACGTTTATAATATTCGTAGGTCTATCCTCATCATCCTTTCTATCTATTGCTTCATAATCTCATCTCTTTTGAAATGAGCAAAAATAGAGCTAATAGAGAGATTTTAGTTCACATTATTCAAATTATCCATTCAATTTTAATATGAATATTTATGCAACGCAAACAACGCAACCTATTAAGTATCGGATTAAGGTTGGATAGGTTTAAAACGTCATGTCATTACTTATGACGTGCCCTTATTAAAACTTCACTCGGCTACCTCACTGCCGTGCCAAGTTTTATAGGCTGTATAGAAATACAAAATTTATTTCTTTGTAATAAAGCTTAGAGCTAACGTTGCATTCATAGGAGGCTAGTATTCTCCTTGGGCAATGCCCTGATCTTGGGTAAGTCGGTGTGAATAATCGCAAAACTGCATGCACTACTAAAAGTGTCTGTTTAAATGGCAATATTTTTAGTGTTTAGGTATTTCAAACACCTACTAACAAACTGTATAATAAAATATAGTCAAATTTGCAAAATATTTATGAGCTCGTAATATGTAAATTAAAGACAGCTGAAGAAATATAATATATAATTGACAAAATTAATTGCCTTTTATAACACACCAGCATGCGACTTTCCTAGTGTTAAGTAGTTAAAATTATATATCCTAAACGCTAACAAAGCCAGGAATATTGCACGCACGCTTGAGTCGAAATGAAATTTATATTCAGATGGGATACTTACACATCAAGATGTGACAATCTCCATCTTAGCTGTCATATGAAAGTTTCTCCATTTTGGTTCAGGCAAATGCTCTGCTCTATCTCATGAATGCCCATTCTGTCTTAACGATTTAAATAATCACTTATCATCAACCGATTCTTTTGACCTTTCGGTAAAATCTAGTACTATATCCATTATATCTTCCATGGCCCAGCATCACAATGAATCTTTCTCCATTTCTCCAGTATCTGAGGATGAAATCCGTAAAATAAAACCCTCCATAAAATCCAAGGTAGTGACGACGTGAGCAATATATGATTGTTGTAATCTTGTAAAATGTTCTCCCTATCGTAGTACACCTAGTTAATTTCTTCTTTAGATTAGTAGAGCCTATCCATGGATGGCTTTATTCATATCGAGCTCATCCATGCTTCGGAGGGCACGTTAAGCCTTCGGTCTCGGCTGTTATCAATAGACGAAGTCGTTAAGCCAAATCAGTGGCTTATACGCGGTTTGAAAACATTGACCTCCACCAACCAGTTAAGAAGCGCGGTAAAGTATGCTCCAAACGCCTTCGTTTGAGGGGAGGTCCGTTTCCCAGCAGTAGGATGAATAAGGGTTAACTACGTCAACGATGAACAGGAAAGGCGGAGGATCACATATGGTGTAAAGCAATACGGGGAGTCTACATCCAACAGCGGATAGATACATGTTTATGATGACTTCATAGTAAGAACATTCTTTACTCATGTTGTATGGCCACTCCGCAACTACAGAGATATAAGCCGTCATAGTAACCAATTCGCGAACTCACACAAATACACAGTTACTGCATGCGTACATTAATTGCTTTTATAGTTTAGTAACAAATATTTTAATAAGGCAACATCCGTTTATAGTCAGTAGCCAACGTGTGACTAGGTTGAAGAATCTCCATAGAAAATATTTATTAAATTCAGGTAGCATAAATTACGTATGGTCGGTTCAGACTACAGTTAAAGTATCCAGTTATAAGACCCACCAAACATCCAGGTTTTCTAACATATGTGTACAGAAGTCTAGACGAGGAATGCTTCAACAAATAGTAAAAGACATAAAATTGACAATACGTCAAATCGTACTCGTATTCTCTAAGGCTATTTTATTTAAAACGTGCATACAATAAATCCATACTCAGAATCGAGAATTAGATCTGTTAAATCGAGGACGACTAGTTTTAAACACGCGTTGAACTCTTTTGTACGGTCATCAAATTGAAGACTAAAATGACGCTTGTCAAAGCAAGAAGCTAGATCATTATTGTTATTGACATCGTTATTCAAATTAGGTACTTTTTATTCCTTATTAAACGGCAATTTTGTATGAAAAATCTACAATATTTGAACTTCTAACGTCACTTGTTCTGACTACTAAATTTTTTTTTTTTTTTTGTATAACTTATCGATAATACTTCGTAGATTTGTAGTTTCAAGTATATTTTGTGATAGTTCTTTTAATAGATTACATACCACAATTTACTTTTCATACAGACCGTTGACATCTCATCGACATCTCGTCCCGTACTACAAAGTTCGGCAAATCCTACCTCTGTCGCACCATTAAAAAGTGGAACGCATTGCCGCCACATGTGATTTCGCCTTCCTAAAACAATCCTTCAAACGAACCGTGAAGAAGCATTTCGCGGGCCAGCATGGCAGTGTCAACTGACAGGACGCTGCTTTCTACGAGCGTCTTTAGTTTGTTGCCGGTACAATTTAGGATCCTCTTTTCGCTATTATCAGGCGAAGCAGAGCCGCTATGCTGAGCTAATATAAAAAAAGATACATCCCAATTTTGCAAAGCGGTCCTTCACACTTATAAGCCAGCAGATAATGTAAATAAACTAACAAGGCGGCAAAAGACTAAAACATTTCGTATCAATCTTCATTAATTCGAGTACAGGGGACGGAATGAATAAATTGGTGTGTTAAAGGGTGCATGAGATATTTAATTATGGCTGATTTCGATCAATGCGGTATGCGGTTGCGTGACATGAACAAAAGGCCAATCTTTAAAGAAGTTGACTACCATGTACATACGAGCGCAAGAGCGATAAGGATATTAGCAGCAATCAACGTCTTTGTCAATCAACATTGATTATTGCTAAGTAATGTAATACTTAATACATAGATGACGCCGCACTGCACTTTACAGAAGTAAATAGAAAAGCATAGACGGGGAAGGTGATTTTTCCATTTCGAAAATATTGCAATATACCCAATGCACAGTTCAAACATAGGCATACAACTTTTCTATTCTATGCAGGTTCTGGTTTTGACATGAAGAAGATTTTCGTACATAATCAATTTGTAAATTTGCCCCAAAAGGCAAGAAAGTTAACTAACAACAATACAGATCGGACATTATTCTACGGATGAGTCGATATACTTAACGCATCGTTAGCTCCATATCAAGCCTACATGTTTAACATTTTATTATACCAGTGTTTCAATCACAGAAAGGTACTTGGCTCTAAAGCCTGGAAGCCTACTGCCGGGCGAAACTTCGCATTTATACATATTTTTTTCAACCGACATATCGCCTCTCATTTTTTTATGTAAACAACACAAAAAATATCAAAATTATTCGCTATCACAACATGATTTCAAGTCCTGACTGACTGATATATCAACGCACAGCCCAAACCATGGGCGGTGGTGATTGCTTTCCACCAGGTGACCCACAAGCTCGTTTGCCCCCCTCTCGCATAAAAAAAAATACTTAAGGATATAAAGGATTTTTCAAATTTTACCCCTAAGAGGGTGAAACGGAGGTCCAAAGTTTGTAAGGGAAACGAGATTAGTTGGACTATTTTATCCTAAACTTTACACGAGTACTTCTTCAGATAATTGAGTAAACACGTGTTTCAGGATCTTTCAAAATTTTATCCTTAAAAGGGTGTAAAATGGGGTCAAAATGTCTGAAAATCATCATGGGTATTATTTATATGATTTATCGGGTCGCTGATTACGAAGCCAACAACGATTTTAAAACTCAACGTGGCTAACGTGACCATTATCCCCTATGGGGGTGCGATAGGGTTGAAATGTCTATATATCAATATATGTAAGCAACACATATATTGATATATAGACATTTCAACCCTATCGCACCCCCATAGGGGATAGGGTACGGTTTTTCGGAACGCCAATTGATACTAATATTATAAATGCGATAGAGTGTCTGTCTGTTACCTCTTCAAGCTTAAATCACTGAACCGATTTAGATGAAATTTGGTTCAGAGATACCTTCAGTATTTAGTACAATTAAAGGTGCTACATGAAGGTGGTTGCGTTGCCGCGGGCAAAAGCTAGTATAAATATAAAAAATATCGGTATCGAATATAAATGACATTATTTTTGTTATGACCTGCACCAATATTAAACAATTGTGTCGGCGTCAGTACCGACACAAATAAAGCTCAAAGCGCGAGAGCAAGACAACGCGTCGACTGCCTCCCGCGGCCGATTAAACGCTCGAATGGCTCATGTAATGAATCGAGATAAATCAACAGAGTCACACGCACCTACTGACATGACTCATGGCCATACCCCAGTTTGTTATAGTTATGCGAGCAAAAGCCCTAATGTACATTAAGTTGTTACAGTCTACAAGCTTCAGCAAGTTTTATTTACTAAAATATCAAAACAATCTTCGTTCATGTTCATGACCAAGATTTGCTAGGATTTTTTTAGGATCAAACTAATTTTATCAGAATTGAGACCCAGTTAGATCGATTTTCCACCCCTGTAAACGTTTATATTGAAACTGTCAGCGATTTCATTAAATTTGCGAGATCGACGTGGCATATATACAACAATTACTCATTCAATAGTATACGATATTATTGTCATAGTATATATTTAATAATTTTTTTTTACCTATAAACAAAAGAAATATCATCTTATATATTACTTTAATTAAACTTTTTTTGTCTATAAGTTACCTCCTCCTCGAGTCGTGTTCCTCATTGTTGAGGGTCGTGACCTCTCATGATCCTCGTACGGACAATATTACGCCATTTGTGTCTGTCTGTTGCGATATGGATGGCCTCGCAGATGGTGGTGTCGAGTGTAGATCGAATTTGATCAGACCAACGCATCGGACTCCGTCCCCTAGGTCGCTTTCCCTCAACCTTGCCGGTTATCAATAGTTTTTCGAGGTTGTCTCCGCTTTTCCTAGCAATGTGGCCAAAATACTCGAAAACCCTGCGAAGACATGTGGTGGAGAGTCTCGTGTGGATTTTGATTTCTTCGAGTATTGATGCGTTGGTCCTGTGAGCTGTCCATGGTATATGTAGCATATGTCTCCAACACCACATCTCAAAAGCATCAATGCGCAAACGGTCGGCCTTCCTTAACGTCCATGTTTCAGCTCCGTAGAGCAGGATAGAGAACACCAAGGCTTTGACTAGTCTGATCTTGGTGTTTCGAGAGATGTTCCTGTCTGTCCATATACGATTGAGCTGTCTCATGGTCTATAAGTTAAGGTGGAGTTAACTTTAAAGGCATACTAGATTATAGTAGATTAATATATTCCATAGCAGGTTTGCACCCACCTTATCCAACCACCCTTTACAACATTGATTTATAAAAGTTGAGATAAAAATTTTGATCAAAAGTCGTTGAATCGTTTGTCCAACTACATTGAGAACTCTGGACTTTCTCGCCTTATATCGCTATAACACGAAAACCACCTAACAATTATCGTCCAACATATTTAACATCAACCGAATCTAGCGATCTTTAAAAAAAAACGCAGGTTCAGACCTGGGCACAGCGATGCTACTGAGATATACGCAAATAAACTTATAACCCCAATTTTTGAGTTGAAATTAAAATAATATTTTTTATATATCATTTTTTTCTGATCAGATCGTTTTAAAAATATCTAAGTTATATATAAATATTGGTTTTCTCATACTGACTTAAGTTTCAATGACCTAAATTCAATACATCGAAGCTAGTGAACAGACTATTATGCTCGGCAGGTACGAGAGCTTGTGTAGAGCTGTATGCAGCCACTACAGGGCAAACTCTCCATTGTATTTGTCTGGGGACTTGGCCCTTATTCAACCGAAGTTAGACAGATAGAGGAATACTGCTACGTTAGGAAATATATTCTATACATACTCGTACAATTAATTTTTAACCAAACGATGAAACAGATAAAATAATACCAGTTATTTTTATTATTAGAATATTATAAATATTTTTAAAAAGGAAAAAATTCACCTCCCCGCCTAGGTGGGATTTGAACCCACGACCTCTCGATGACCGATCGAGTTCTCGTCCAACCTACCAAGCTACCAGGAAGGTTTGTGTTGGTGACTAATTTTTGCATTTTATATTTTGTTTCACATTGCTGTCACTCACGCAATAAAATATGAAATGCAAAAATCGAGAGGTGGTGGGTTTAAAAATCTAGGCGGTTTTAGTCTAGGCGGGGAGGTGAATTTTTCCATTTTCAAAAATATTTATAATATTCTGGCAAATTGGCCGAAACAACTATTTAAATAATAATAAATGAAGTAATAGAAGCCAAAACAACGCGTCTATTCTCGCTCTTGTACTCCACTGGGCAAGTTCCGTCTTCGTGGAAGGCTGCAAACGTACACCCAGTGCCCAGAAGAGTGATAGATCAGATCCTTTGAATTACTGGCCTTTCGCTTTAACCTCCCTTCTCTCGAAGCTGATGGAGCGAGTAACCACCAAGCGGCTCCAGGATTACCTAGAAGAGCACGACTTAATCACCGATCGTCAATATAGTTTTCGCCACATTCGCTCGATTGGTGGTCTTCTAGTGTATCTCACGCATCGTTAGGCCTCAGCAGTTGAGAGTTAAGGTAAGGCATTGGGTGTAATACTAGATATAGTCGTAGTGAAGGTTTCGATCAGGTTTGACACCGCTTTCTTCTGTAGAAGTTACCATCGGACTTAATCCTAGGCAGACTGTAGCCTAGGATTAAGTCCAATGGGTTGTTAGCTTTTTTCCAACAGAAGAAGGCTGTGGTTGGTGGTAGTTGCTCCGACAGCAAGGACATTGATGCTGGCGTCCCGCAGGGCTTGTTGCAGGGTACTGTCCTCAACGCTTTTCTTGCTGCATATCAATGATATATTATTGATCGATATTCGGAGGCACCGGGCAGCACCGGGGGTACTTTTTATACAGCCCAGTATATCCCAGCATTGGGATGAATAAGGGTTGACGACGATTGTATATTTTCTGAAATCCACGCGTACAGGCGCGAGCGGTCGTTTGTTAATAAATGATATTACAATCAGAGTAACATATTTTAGTTGTAAACTAAGAAACCATTAAAATTTGATACACTCAATTAATATTCATAATCTAAAAATAATTTAACCACGCGCCAGCATGATCGTCAATACGAAATCATAACTACCTACTGACAATTTGAATCCACGTGCGTAAACATTGGACGAATTATAAACCGAAACAAAAAAACATTCACGGGCGCAACCATTAATCTCCATCGAGAATATGAGATATACCTTAATTGACAATCCGTGTAATTGCATTCATCTAACTGTAGATTTAAATCCGAAGGTAACAAATTTTAAAATGCAATTCGAGATTAAGTACGTGGCCCTCCAACATTTTAAGTAGAAACAATAAATTCTTCGACACTAATTGGTGGTTTTCTCCCATTTATCAGCTCATTACATCACAGTAGCGCGAATAAAATAAAATATGTGTGCGGAGCGGCCGGTGCGCCGTTGGCAGATCATTCGCATGCGATAAGCGTCGCTGAGGCACATCGTAAATTCAAAGAGCAAGCCCCGCCGAACTACAGAACTGATTGTGCGCCTTAATCAGTGGTGTGCCTACTCGCTGCCCGCCTCCACCGCCGCACCCAAAATTGGGAACCTCGCAATCAACATTACTCGGACTTACCTTAACGTACTAACACACTCGTGTTTACACAAAAATAGTAGACGATGTTTTAAGTAAAAACTATACTAGGCCGGATTCTAGACTACGGGGCCGAAATCGAGGTTGAGTGGAGCGAGTAGATTCGCTGAGTGTATGTTTTCCATTGGACGTGTGGTTTCCGGCAGACTAGTTAGAAGACGTTTCTTCCCGTGGATGTCGTACAAGGCGACTAATTATCAAATATCGATCAGGCCTCCCCATCACGTTTGGCCAGCGTGGGGAGTGTAGGCCAAATCCTCCTTCCGTCTAGGACGGACGAGAGAGGATCGTGCTCCTTTAGTGGAGACTAAAATGGACCTGATGATGATGATGTTTTCCATTGATTTCAATAGAAAATGTATTTGATGATTATTTCTCAAGGACATGATTGATATATAGTTATGACAGGTTTCATCAAAATCGATTCAGTGGTTTTGGAGCCTATTCATTTCCAATAATGACGTTTCGGCGTATATAAGCGTTCCATTCGCTCCACTCGATTACTCAAGAAAAAAGTATAAATCGCACACTATGCTTTCATTAGTGGTAATAGGGTGTTTTGTTTCTAAATAAGTACTTATATTCTACATCAAAGATAAATCAGGTACAATCCAAATATGGTAGATATAAATAACAGTTCTAAATGTAATCGCATTATTATAATTCTCTAACGCATAATGTGCACTGTTGTGTGCAATAGCCGTGTGTTACGAAATGGATTTCAGCCGCAGTAGGACTACAAATCCGAATTTATCCGAGCGGCTGCGCTTTGAAGACGAGTGCTTCGTATGCAGATGAGCGAACAACGCTTAATCGTTTAATGGAAACCGCAGTCATTTATCAGATACATGTTTTTTCAGTACAAAATACATAAGTAGACATAGCAAGAAACGCATCAACACGAGATAAGACCGTGCAAAACTTCGATTGGAGCTACTAATGCATTCATATATTCACCTTTCTCCTGATATTGCAGAATCTACACAGAATGTATCAACACAAATCGACGAGGAAATACAAGCGCTAACATTGTTTAAGGTAGTTATCGAAATCGTAAACCCGACGCAGATGTAAACTCATGATCCGTGTACCAATGAACTTTGGAATTGAAAACGTTATTTCGAAAATTAATTTATATTGGTAGCATTTACGAAGCACGCGTGCCGGCAGAAGCATTGGCAATACAAACATCAGCCTACAATACCATTATAACATTCTGCATGAGAAAATAAAAGGTCTCAAATTTACATAGCACGAGTGAAGTGGACCCGATCCGCGGCTCTGGATGGAAATTCGCTAAATTCGTGACATCTCTTTTCAGCTTACCATTGTTGGCAAGCACGTTGCAGGAGCGAGGAGCAACGACAACAAATGCAACGTGACGGGTTAAACACACGAGCAAATGTCACGCTGAACCGAATTCAATTTCATTTTCAAACATCGGTTATGCGCGTGAGTTACAATGGTCGTGCATGTTTCGGGTCGTTATTTCAAACTACAATGTAAACTGAGAACCAAAATATAAGAAATTTTATTATTCATTGTGTTCCACTGTATATCACAGCGAATATTCGTTCTAATAAAATTAAACGAGATCGGCTCACAGGCTGGTTATTACAACCGTTCAAATTGTTATGACAAACACAAATTGTGGGTCAAACGAGATCTAATAGGGAGTGACAATGATCGTATACTGTAACTGCGCCGCAGAGCGAGAACGGCGTTAAATCGGAATGGAGACGTAAATCGCCGGCGAAACCTATAAGCCAGTGTTGCAATTCTAAAACAGAATTTGGAGCAAACGTAATGTATATGTAAATTTTGTAGAGCTCTGAGGCTTAGTCTAAGCTTTAGCATTGGCTATAGATCAAACTGTAGGATAGGAATGTAACTAGACTACTGCACCACTGTCTTGGAACGAGACCAAGAGTAGCAATAAGGATATGTGGTCATATATCAAAAAATCTGTATGTAGGAACTAAAATTATTACCTAAGCGGTATTCATATCGTGTACCTTAAGATATTAACTACGCTTATATCGACGATTCGATCCTTAAATCACTCCACACAAAGGGTAGGTAGAGCACGACAACGCAGACAATGTTATCGCAATGTCTATCTATCTATCATGTAATTATAATCGTTGCGCAAATGCAGGCAATATTTTAGCGACCATTAACCGGTCCACATAACACATAGCCATGGCAATTAGTACATAGTCCGGTGAGCGACAGCGTGCCTAACCCGATTATACCCAGCTTTATCGCGAGATCGCCGCCACAATGTTACGCCAAACAATACAGGAACAGATTCCAGTACTTGACGGACATCCAGAACAAACCATATCAACATGGCGTACGACTAACAATCATTTCAAACTAGCCGATGCTTTCAAAACGTCCATGGGAATACAATCCTCCTTGTAACCACTATTATAGTAGGAGAGCTGGCAGGAATTTTTGGGTAGGTATTTGAGGCAAGCTGAAAACTTGTTATATAGCCCCTCTATTATACGGAAATGCAGACCTGGCTGGTGAGTGGCGGGGCTAACTCAACCCCAATTTTTTTTTAAATATTATTTTTTTTGTAACAAAAATATATTTGAGGCAATATGCATTTTTTATATGTTGTAGTTTAATGTTCAAAGAATAGAGAAAAATATAAGCCAGACGATTTAGTCGGGGCTTTAACATTGCAAGGCGCGTGCAAAGATATTTTTCAAAAAAAATAAAAAAAAATGTATTTACTACTTCGTCTACTTGCCAGGTGATCTAACAAATTATGTATTGTCTAACAAATTATGTATAGGCATAATTTGTTAGATCACCTGGCTAGTAGAAAGTCCCATCAAAATGACCTGTATTTTTGAGAATTTTATTTTTTAGTTATAAATAATACCCTATTAAAATCTCAAGTTGCCTCAAATACCTTTTTTATATATATATTTTTAAATATCTTTGCATGCGCCTGGCAATGTTAAAACCCCGACTAAATCATCTGGCTTATTTTTTTTTAATTCTTTATACATTAAACTACAACATATAAAAATTGCAAATTGCCTCAAATATATTTTAGGAAAAAATAATGTTTTTTTTTTTTCAAATAAATATATTTGTGGCAATGTTAAGACGCGCCTGGCATTGTTAAAACCCCGACTAAATCGTCTGGCTTATATTTTTTTCTATTCTTTTAACAATATAACAACATATAAAAAATGCATATTGCCTCAAATATATTTTTGCAACAAAAAAATATTTATTTTTAAAAATTTTGGAGTTGATTTAGCCCCGCTACTCACCAGCCAGGTCTGCAGTTTCGAATTGGGGTATAATAGGAGAGGTATGTGACAAGTTTTCAACTTGCCTCAAATACCTACTCAAAAATTGGTGCCAGCTCTCGGACTATTAGATATTTGCGCTTAAAATCATTGTGCTGGTGTAACGTCTTATGTTAATGATATACCATGAGGACGAGCCCGGTGGTCGAATGGCTAGCAACGGGCACTTTGACTTCGAGGTAGCGAGTTCGATCCCCGCCCATGACAAACATTTGTGTGCATGAACATGTCTGTGTGTTTTGTTCTGGGTGTTTGATGTATTAAATTATTTAAAAAAATGTATTTAAGTACGTATATCAGTTATCTAGTACCCATAGTACAAGCTTTGTTTAGTTTGGGACTAGATGACGCTGTGTAATTTGCGAAGGACTACTTATTTTTTGTTGCGTTCATGTGGGAGTGTGAGATTAGTCATCAGACGGAAGGAAATGTTGAGTTCGCAGTGAAGGTGTCAGCACGGGAGCAATGCTGTAAGTGTCTATACGCTACGGTGACCGAATTACATCAGGCGATTATTTTGTATGCATGTGTTCGTATGCACCTGGCTAGATGTATAAAAACACACTAGCAGAAATAGTAAGTCGTAACACAAATTACTTGGTGAGCCTAACTGAAAAATAGCGCCTTTGGCCTTTATACTGTCTTACGTCTATTACTTAACTACCGTGTTTATTGAATTCATCATATATTCTTTTATATTGTTAGTATGAGCCAACAAATTAATTTCTTTTTCATAAATAAACTAAAGTGACTAAAGAATTTGAGGTAGTTACACTAGTTATTTAACAATTTTACAAATAGGTTAAATAGTTGACAGTTAAATACAAACAAAGCCATTAATACATCACCGCAGACATGAACTCCAACATAACTAAGTAAATAAGGTGGACCTCGAAATCTGAACAGTAGCGTAAAGGTTTATCGGGTGGCCATATTTTACCAACACCCTCGTGCAAAGGAAAATTGCATTAACATTTTTTGACAGTCACTAGTCGAAGCGATGACGAGGACGTTTAGTCTCCGCGCTGACAGTGAAAAATTACGACTCCCAGGTCGGCGTTGGCGGCGCGATCGCTCGATAGTTCCTAATGTATCGCTGTCAATCGCATGTTTTGACGTGCAGAATCACTTCTTACTATCTGAGAGCGGCGCGGCCTCCGCTGGCGCAACGTTCGCTTAGTCACCACCAGTAATAGAACCGTCACCCTGACATCACCACTGCAATCTAAATTGCTTCTTATGCATCAAATCACAAGTTATATAAGACATGCAAGAATTTCACTTAAATATGACGTAAACTACAATATATATATTTGTACTCGCATTTTAATAGACATTGAAGGCAACTAGCAATTATAAAGTAGCATAGCCAACCTATGCTTAATACTGTATCGATCAGCAACATTCTTGATGTTTAACGACTGGAAAATCTGGTTTGTCCAGCAAGAAAGTTTACGTAAAAGCAGTGAATAGACACATAAAACACTCAGTTTGCAAGCTTAGGAGAACCGCCCTACATGCAAATCAAGTCACGGCTCGTCCTAAATTACCGTTGAGAAACTAATATCTCTAACTGACTCAACGGAACCGGGAACGTGGCAAATCATGTCTAACGCAAAACAACACTACAATTATGCCGATTCGAGACTTTTGGGCAAATAGCTCTATTATAAATAGATTTTGTGATGACAAACGCGTGTAATATCAGTGTAAATGTAATGCTTTATGATACAAAAATGGCCGGATGTCATTATGTGGAATAGTTTCCACGAAAATGCTACATAATGTTATAAGTAAAATTTAGGTAGGTATAAATTTTCCTTGTATGAGACTTCAATCCGTCGATTGACGGGAGGCCCATATCCCAGCAGTGGGATGAATAAGGATAGACGACTACATGGCAATTAATCGTATCATTTAGCAGATAGGACTTAATGTCCAGAAACTTTACTGCAAGCTAACCGCTTCATTGTCAAGATTACAACTTCGTTGCACGGCAACAGGAACGCGCAATTTAGCGCGTAAACATGGCAGGAGATGTCATCTAACACAGGAATAAATTAACTGTAATAGGGGAACAGTCGAATATTGTGGTGTAGAAGCCTCGGGCTGTACGACAACTGCGGCCCTCTCACGCAAATGCTAACATTATGAAACCGCCACGGGCCTCAAACAGAGCCATCCAATGTAGAACTATGCGGCTTATATAGCACAATGTAGAACCAAATCACTGGCGATATAAGTAAAATTAAATTAATTCCCTTACTTTGCTATTGGCCGTTGCCACAAAAAGTGGCTACCTACTACATTTTTATAAGGTTAGGTGTATACCTAACCTATATAAAAAGACTGTATAGTCTTTTTATACATAGCAAACAAACATGCGACCAGTATGAAGTAGTCTTCGTAGCCTATGGACGCTCGCAACACCCATGGCATCACTCGGTCGTTACCTTTTCTGGGGTCAAGCCAAAGCGAACCTCATCTGCATATAAAAGAGTGAGTGAAGAGTTAATCGTTATTTATTGCATTGGCTACGGTACCTGTTCATATGAAAATAATTGGTTCCTGCGAGTGAGTGAGGTCAAAACAAAGGAAGGAGTAACGTTGGCAGCAGGGGTGACGGTGCGCGAGCGATGTTTCATGTCGCGACCGTTAATATGGCTGCGGTAACCGCTTCATATGCACATAGTCTACAAAGTATGTAGATGTACATCTTAATTTAATCGAGTATTACTTTATACTCTAGACCAAAATCAAACCATATTAGTTATAGACAGTTTAAGTTCTTACCCAAGGTTGGAGAAGGGTCCATTTATGTTGGTGGGTACGAGTATTGTTAAATTGCTGGCATTACGTTCCCAAGTGCGCTCTATGTGTCACCGGCGCTCCAGTTTCGCGAACACGTCAATGTTGCCGTGGGAAGTTGCGAGTAATTGCTGTCTATGACATCGACCATTCTGAATAAAGTCTATGGCGATATAAAGAACGTGATGCAATGAAACAAAGTACGGGGCGATTGTACAATAAAATAATGAGACATGCAACCGAGACAGCTACAATGTGTGTAGCCTGCAGCGTTGGTTTTGAAATTGATTCTTTCGTTAATAGTTATAACAATTAGGCTAGAAAATTGTTGCAAACAAGTCTACTATGGTAACTTACGCCGTATATATCTTCTGTATCTATAAAAGACACTGGATGGATTGAAATTTTCCTTTTCCATACAGGTAGCAATTTTGTAATAGGAATCCACTAAGAAAGGATTTTTGAAAATTTTCAAAGGATACCGGGATATATGCGTACGAAATAACGGGCGCAAGTTAGTTATTACAAAACATTGTTTAATGTCACTACAGAATACCCGCATACAGAGCGGTTCCAGAGCAGGCATTTTCCTACCGCACTATCATGTTGGGGAGCTCGTTGGCGTCGTTGTGCGTGTCAGTCGAATCGAACACACGAGTTAAGCAACGTTGACTGTAGCCTATCCATGGATGGGTTTATTTATTTCAAGCTTCTCTGTGCTCCGAAAGCACGTTAAGCCGTGTCGGTCCCGGCTGGTGTCGTTGTTGTTAAATGACAGTCGTTAAGCCAAGAGTTAAAAATACTGGCCCCGCTAACCCGCAGTTGAGCAGTGTGGTGGAGTATGCTCTAAACACCAGCGCTTGAGAGGAGGCTCGTATCTCAGCAGTGAGATGAATAAGAGTTGACGACGACCTGGTAATTAATCGTATTATTTAGCAGATAGTACTTAATGTCTAAAGTATATCAGTTGAAAGAAAGGTATTATAAGGTTCAGAGCGTGGTATACCGGAGCAGCGGATCTTCGAGAAAATGTATTCGACGTTGTAATTTTGACCTATTTAACATAACACAACCTACTTAACAAAACAGCATAAATCTGCGTAGTAGAAAATCTACATTAATCCGACCTAGTTGCAATAGCAACAATTCAAGTCAATCCGCATTCAAATGGCTGCAGTCAGATCGCATTCAATCAGTGTCCACGTTGTCAACTAATACGTTGCGCTGCGCGTGCGCAAATCAATTTGTTCGTGATCTCGATAGCGTGAGATATCCAATCTCTAACTAGCTATCCACTAGTCGGGTAATCGGCACTCACTAGTCTTCGGCTAGTCGGTAGCCCTTTAACTACAAAATTACTTTAAATCTGTTAATAAAGAAGAAGATTATAAATAATTTCAAACGAATTTGTAATAGTCCCATTACACCTAAGAATCTTCTGAAGAATTTAGTTTCTCAGGAAGATATCCTTTAAAGCAATAAGTCCACAGTTGTAGTACAATAAAGTTATCATTATCACGTAAGATTAATCACAAACAAAAAGATCAAACAAAAATTTTAACTCCATCTATTTGGGTTTATGCGTGATCCTCGCTCACTCACAGTAGTTAATCATCTAACAGTCTAATAGTCTATAGATAAATAAATGTTACAAGCATCATAAATTGAAGTCAGAGAATAAATTTGAGCTGTAGGTCCTAGAAACAACTGTCAGTCACTTTCATTTCTCGCGTGAACAGAATTGGTTGATGTCGTGCCGTAATCGTTATGAATTGCACAAAATTGAAATGATACTATTTGCTAATACTCGCACCACAGCGTAAATAAATTTTAAGACACCAACATATTTCTCACGAGAGCCCGAAATATGTCTCACAAAGTATTCGTAAACGTATTCGTTATAAGTTTCCTGCTCAAATATTTGACGTGAAGCGGGTGGGTACATGGTTACACAAGGCTGCGAGATGTAGCGACAAAATCGCTCAGTCACGATGAAAGACTAAATTGTACCGAACGAACTCATGGAAAGCGATAATTCTTTTCACACGTAATCTGTTTACGGCTGAAATACAAAATTATCTCGCAAACATATGAAGTTTGCCAGCAGGCAATCAATCATAGCGACTGAAGGGGCGCGGAAAGCCGCAACCGCGAAAACCGGCGAAAGGCACTCTTATGAAAGCTACGAATAATACACCACGAATCAATCATAGATTTTGCGACGATCCATCATGAATTTTCAATGAAAAAATTCTTGTTAATAATTCGATACGTAGACGTCGAGAGAGTCTTATGCTCACTTAAGATGATCGAGTTTTTTCTTCGACGACCTTTGAAGATGAAATTCATATAAATATTAAATGGTAAACTAATATATCGGTGGATAATCAGCAAACAGGGATAAATGAATTTTCAATTCGACTTTACGACGGTACAGTAGCAATAAGCGATCTCACATTAGATTGAGCCACGGGCCGGCGTGTCTTCGCCAATCGGCTGGCTGATCTCGCTTCCGCGAAGAGCGGCAGCCACTATTCCAAACCAGTCAAAAGCACGACAAGTACACAAAGGGCGTCGGGACGTGGCATTGTAAAGTGGCTTTAAGTAGGCACAAGTTCCTAGCGGGTGTCGATAGTACGGACGAGAGGTCGGGACTCAGGACTCGCTGAATCTACGATTCACTTATGCAAGCAGGAAACTTGAACTGTGGGAGAAAACTTGTGAAACATTGAACATGAGAGGTTTTTATTCAAGTAGTCTCAAACTGCACTCGGGACGAGGTAATATTGAAATGATTTTGTTAGCTTGCAAGTACATAAATACTCGTACGTGTTTATATAACTGTAAGATGAGTTATTTTTGGAACAAGTTTGGAAATGTATAATGTACATTTTTAGGCAATTACTAGCCAGTCGCTCTAGCATTGCGGCGTGGGATAATACAAATGTTTTATACGTGTAAACTTTTTGGAAGACAAGCTCTGGATTACAACATCAAAATCCGTCGCGCGGTTTATGAGTTAGCAGATAAACAGACAGACGAGGAAAGCGGTTATATTTTATACTATGTATAGAAATTCTTTGGTTGAAACGACGATGATAGAAAACAGAGCACATTTTTGACTCTTCTTAACACATAAAGGCTTTGAATGTACTTGTAGCTTATTCTGGAAGCAAATATTAATTTGTCAAAACATAATTAAATTATTCGAAACTTTGTTCGAATGATAGTGTTGAACAAAACTGTGGCATCTTTATTCGAGATAGGTTGGCACACAGCTCTACTGATGGCGCGGCGGCTGCGAAGCCCAGTCCTATTGTGCCGCGAACCACGTGACATTTCTACGGCCGTCGTCGGAGCTCGGAAGATGACAAAAGCATTCAATAACAACGGGACCACTTTCCCCACGATTTTCCACAACATACAAGCTTTTCACGGAAATTTCTCATGGTTTGGACGTTAACAACCATATAAAAATGTTTTTACGCCGTAAATTGTTCTGTTATAATAAAATCTAATTGTTATTATTTAACATGTTTACGTATTAAGATAAATTGTCGTAAAGCATAGGATGTTTAAAATGTATGTAAGTTAGAGAAATCAAAAGATGAATATGTATGGACGGTTATGGCAGTTTTTAAGTTTACTGTTAGATTGATTAAGTTAAAAAGCATATAAACTATAGTTTTAAAATTACTATTTAACTTAAATAGTTGAATGTTCATAAAGAGTCGATGGCTGCAAGTGGCGTTGGAGCCATCGTAGTGGAAATCTAAGCGGGAAGCCTATTCAGCTGTGGATTCGGCGTAAATAATGGTGTTGATGATTTGAATCCATGTTAATTAAATATTAAACGTCCTAGATTTAAATTTCATTGTATTTCGAAAGTATTCGTACAAAACACAATAAAGTTTAAAGATGTAACTCTTTTTTTCTTTAGGTTTTTTTTATATACTTGAGTACTTAATTACAAGATAAAAAGCGTCAAAAAAATTCAAAATTCTCGTCTCAAGTAATTTGATAAATATGTACTATCAAAACGATTTTCTAAATTATTATAAATAACAATTCCTTGAGGGTTGTTGTGTTCCTGCGAGTGAGTGAAGTCACATGAAAAGAGAGAAATATTATATGTTCCGAGAGTTAATTTGGCTACGGTAACCGTTTCACAACAGGCGGGCCGTATGCTGGTCTGCCACCCGACGTAGTATAACAAAAAATATGTAAAATAATAATTAAAATGGAAAGGTAATTCGGTTAATTACTAAAATATCTATCTTATTTATAACTTCGTAACTGATATTATGAATTCGAGTCAACGGTCGCCAGGCGCACTAATTTAACTCTGTTAGCTAATTTATCCGCTATTTAGCCGCAAACGTGAGATCCATATCTGGCACAGTGCAGTTTAAGTTGGTTGAGGGCGCGCATCGAAATCGCGGCGGGCGGCCGCCTGCTTACCGACCTGTTCACTAATGGAATTTACAGAAATAATTAGGTATCGAACGAAAGTAGGTACACTTTATGACACAGAACTTGGTCAGCTTATTGGGCAATGTTTGGGACCCGCATAGGACCACTTTCTCAATCCGCCCGTTTACGAAAACTTATTTCCGAAGTTTACAAAAGCGAAATATCAAAATTAATTAAACATGATAGAGGTAGATGTAACGGAAAGGTATGACGATAAAGACGATTGCGGATCAGTTTTTTTTTTTATATTATCTTAATCATCATCATCGGCCTGTATCTACCCTCTTCCCCGATGTTTATTAGGCGGAGGATTATGGATATGGATATTTGATGGAAAGTATTTTAAATATTACAATGTTACTTTACTGATTTATTTTATTATTAATGAAAAAAGCCGGAATCCGCGGTATGTGAGCCTGACTCGCACTAATCCGGTATATATTTTATACACCGGATATCCGACAAACATACAGTCCACCTTATGTACAGATGTTAACGTAACCTACAAACGCTTGCAATACAACTTCACTCATACGCAGAAACACGACAATCTGTTTGACACCTTTCTTCATTATCCATCGACTTCCATTAATTATGGTTTTATTAAAGTAATATAATCTTGTACATAATTATAGCTGTTCGATTTCAAGTGGCAAGAAAACCGTACTCAAATTCATTGCGTACCTCTAGGCACCCACATAAGTAGAAAATTCAAACAGAAACTTTGCCAAATCACATTGGCATAGCTGAAAGCACTTTCAGCGAACTTACCGTCAGTATGTCACTAATTATTTCGCCGTACAATGGCTTTTCATTGCGAGAGCAGTCTCTGCTTGAATCGCAATAAAGGAAAATTAAATAGTATGAGGAGCTCGATGGCGTCGTTGCGCGGGTCAGTCTAATCGATCACGTAAGTTAAGCAACGTCGACTGTAGCCTGTCTATTTGGAGGTTTATTTATCTCGAGCTCCTCCGTGCTTCTGAAGGCACGTTAAGCCGTCGATCCCGGCTATTATGCACTAGATGACAATCGTTGAGCCAAGTCAGTACCCTTTGGGCGGCTTGAAACCCGCAGTTGATCAGCATAGTGAAGTATGCTCTAATTCGATTGAGGAGAGACCCGTATCCCAATAGTGGGATGATTATGGGTTGATGCCGATGCCGAAATTGTATTCTCATTATACAATTAAAACGACACATTTGCGTATTTATAAGCTGCCGACTGAGTGATGTTTCATATTGCGAGCTTTAATATGCCTACGGTAACATTAGGCGGGCTGTATGCTTGTCTTCCATCCGACGTAGTATAAAAAAAAACAAGATGAAAAAAGAAAATAAAATGATAACATAGAAGATGATTTGATTTGAATGTTTCAATGATGGACCAGAGAAACAAAAGATTGTAAATAAAGACGTATAAGTTCCACTAAAGACCCGGAAGACGAAAGACTTTACAGATTATATTTAAGACGACATACAATAAATGTCATTTGATCTACACTACTTTACGTGTTTCTGCCACTAGTTACTTCATGCAAACTGCTAATACAATAATTTACACGAGAAACCACTTTTACTGCTCCCTATCCCTACATAAATGTACTAAATGTAATAGATATATTATACAATATCTGTGCCATCTTGTTCTAGATAGCAAGACATCTTGAGGCAATCGACTGCAGCTATATATATATATATATATATATAAGAGGGGGGGGGAGGGGGCAAACGAACATGTGGGTCACCTGGTGGACAGCAATCACCACACCCAATGTAGATCAGCAACACCTAGGGGCCACCGGACCGTTGCCAGCCTTTTAAGGGAAATATAGCTTGCGTACCTGTCTCATGACGGCCATGACTTTTATCATACAAAAACTTGTCACAACAGATAATTCAAACATTATTTAGTTTTCACAAAATTTGCTACAATTTACCTACTTATAATTATCCTATTACCATTAAATAGAAAATGCGCAAACACGTATCATGAGCAGCTACAATGTATACCGAAGTTATGGAGAATATAAATAGTCAGACATTATTCTTAATCTTTCATTTGCAAACGCCATCCATAATTCTATTCAAAATCCACAGATATAGACTTGCCATAAGAGGAAGTCACGGGTGTAATCGTGGCGATCGCAGTGGGCCGCAATGCTAGCCGCGAGAACATTTAAATTATCAACAAGTTAGATCCGCGCGCCCATAATCACACCGTTCATTTGTAAGTTACCCAAGTAACAGTACCGCGCGGCCACGAAAGTATCTGCATCAGATAGCGAGGGACGCTCAAGCTCAATATTATTCAGAACTGAGAAAAACAATCGTGCCTCGTTAAATTGCGATAGCGAGTACGCGATTGCCCAATACACTCGCTGCTGCCTCTCTATACCTACAAGCTCGTATATGTTTATTTTGGGGTGTAAGAAGTTCATCAACATCTTTGAACCAAAGCCAACTTCACCTGCACGCGGTGCACCCTGCTGACTGACAAACGAAGCACTGGCGAAAAGAGAGATAGGGAGCGAGTTGTAAGCTGCCCGACTGGGGACCGTACCTCCGCCTCACAGAATACCGCAGCCAAATAACAATTCCCTGCTTGAGTGTTGTTGTATTCCTGCGAGTGAGTGAGGTCACCAGAATGGGAGGGGATGCTGTGTTGACAGCGGGGGTGGCGGCGCGCGAGCGAGATTTTAGGTAGCGAGCGTTAATATGGCTACGGTGACCGCTTCACATCAGTATGCTTATCTGCCACCCGACGTAGTATAAAAAAAAAAGTATGCATGGATACTCGGGAATGCCTGTATAGGCAACAAACTATCGATCAAAGCGGTCACGTCAATCGGACAGTACTAATTACGAGTAAAGTTAAAACCACTAAAGAGAACTTTACCGTCGATGTATCAATCCGACGAGATAGGACACAGCCATCGAGCCATGCTAATGAGGCCGGCCTGTTAAAAGGGACAATTGGTTGCCAGCAACTGCAAAGCTATCTTTCAGACATATAAAGGTTGTATTTCTTGCCGCTAGACGGGAATAAGAATGTTAGACGTTGTTTAATAGCTCTTTGAATAGGTACAGTCAAAACAGTGCTACCGTACCGCCATTTTAAATGGAAAAATGTAGATGTACGAGTATCTCTTTGACGTATCGGTCGTAGCAATTACTCTGTTTAATGTGGAGTAAAGTACAAATGGGCGAAGTTAGACGGTTCGTTCGTCGCTTACGTCAATTTCCTGCTAATAAACATTAAACAAACAGAATGTCGAGTCGTGAGCGTCGTCGTTGCGAAAGCAATTAGTTCGACGACGGCGGGTGACGACGAGGATCGGCCTCAGCGGGTCTTATAACCATCAACTGGTGATTTAAATTTGTTACCAGTCGATAATCCTGATAGAGATAGAACGCGACTGACATTATCTGACTAGTTTATGTCCACGAAATGTCTACTGCTTTAACATTTAGCAGGAATGAAATAATCAAATATTGAGTTGTTAGTAACTACCTTTTTTTACTACAGATAAGCATACGGCGCGCCTTATGTGAAGAGGTTACCGTAGCCATGTTAACGCCCGCATCATCAAATATCGCTATCGCGCCACCACCCCCGCTAACAATGGAGCAACTCCTTCCATTCCGTTCCTCACGTTGTCCTCACTCACTCACTCACAGCAACACAATAATCCTCAAAGGAATTATGATTTGGATGCGGTACTCTGTGAGGTGGAGGTACTTCCCCAATCGGGCATCTTACAAATACTCTGTACGCTACTTCTCTTTCGCCAGAGCTTCTGTCGTTAGTCGGCAGGGTGCACCTCATGCAGGTGATGTTGGCTCTGGCTCTAAAGATCGTGGTGAGCCAATTACACTCCAAAACCGACCAGACGACTTAAAGCTTAATCCAACTACATCTACATGAAGTGCACCTTCCCAAGGAAGGAAACGAGGCTTTGGCGAAAAAGAGGTAGGGCATGTCGAAACTGGCGACTCACCTCACAGGAGACCTTAGTCAAATAACAAACCCTGAAGGATTGTTGTGTTATAGTGAGCAATCGAAGGTTACCAGAAGTGAAGAGACAAAAGTTCCCAACATTATAATGTCTTTGTAACTATGAAACACAAACAAACCCAAATATGAATGGTAAACATATAAATAAACGTAATAGATACTAATAAACATAAATGAACAAGACAGACTCAGTGTAAAATAATACAGGCTCATGGCTGCGATAAATCTATTAATATTATTGGTAGGTTCTGTATACAAATACGAAATTGATTGCGCCGTGTGGCGTGCGACATTTTCAGTATCCGCTATAGTGGCGGCGAAGGCTAGATAGGGTTGCCAACATGCTAGCTAAAATAATGTTTTACTGTTTCTTTTTCTATAATCGAGAACAACACTATCAATTCAGCAAAAAATGCAAAAACCAAAGGTATATCAGGGTATATCACACTGTTCTGTTATATGAAAACCGAGAACGTAAACAACAACGATGGTGTTTTGCACGGAGTGACGTTACACTTTTTTATTGGTGCTGAATTTATTTTCTGAAAATAATAACATTCTTTATTTTTTTAAGTAGATAGCAATAATTAGATACTCTAATTCATTCTTAGCCTATTATTAAATAAATAAATTGTGAAAATACTAACACCAATGTCACATACAGGTTTTTAAACAATACAGATAAGTTTGTAACTGCTTACTTATTTCAAACAAAAAAAATGTGTGTATCTTTCTTATTCTAGATACTGTTCAGTTCCTTTCGCCTGGGTTAATACTGTCTTTTTTGGAAAAATAAAATTGACAACCCTAACTGCGGGAGGCAGGGTGCCTTCACACTGACATTTGAATAGGGCTGCCTCGGCATATACCGGCACCAACCGTCGGCCAACGAAAGGCGACAGTGTTCCGCGAACACCGAACAACGTTGCCATTGAAAAGAAAATTTACTTTTATTCCATGTTCCACAATGGCAGCTTATTTTTCAACTCGACATCAAGGCAAAGCGGTTACAAGCAAATAAATAAGTTATGAATTCTATATGTCCAATTAGTTAAATGCCAAACGAATTGCAATTCATCGCGATTGTGCAACTTCAAATTCATACAGCATTGGTATAGTCAATTGAATAATAACATATAGTAGCAAAAGTTACTTCATCCGCGGGCTTCAAGAAATTTTTCATTTTTCATTTAAAACAATGTATTTATTTTTTATTGCATTGCGTGCGGCATTGGTTGCACCTTAAAAATTTCTGATAAATAAAAATGTATGTAGCCTTATAAACTACCATTCAGTGAAAATAGTATTATAACCGGATTAGCAGTCCAAATATTACACTGGACAAACAAAACAGAGAACTTTATTACATGCATTGATTTTGTACAGTCGGCGGCCAACATACATGAACGCAACCACCAACTGTACAGAAAAGAACAGCTAGCCTACCTAGCTGCACTCCCTACCTCTCTGCCCACACCTCTCTTTGTGTGTGTGTGTGTGTACACACACACAAATGTAGCCTACTGTACTCCTAACTCTTCCCTACTATGCCTTAACGTCCCTACCACCCTATCCTAACCATACATGAGATGGCAAGAGTAAGTAGCATGTACGTCAAGGTGTAAAGCTGTGTGTAATCCTATCTACCTCCTAACTCTCCCGACTTCCCCTATTGTCCCTACCACCCTATCCTAACCATATATGTGACGGCGAACCCGGTAGTGTGCAACGTTAGAACATAACGTTGTATATCAATACGTATATAAATATGTACGGGATATCTGTTACTAGAGACCTATAGTAACAGACGGAACTTGGGTAGGAATTGGGTGTGTGTACGTCGTGCAATGTACACAGGAAATGGTTTTCTCACTGCCGGTCGAGCAGACTCACAAGACCGATCGTACTGACGGCTAAGGGTGTCTTGGCCACAGTGAGAGGATGTTGAAACTCATGAGAGTCTTCCGTCCAGAGTTGTACTGTACAGGTATAGCCTCCTCCGGCTCTTCCAACGGCTTGTTGGGTACTTCAGGTGTTGCTTGAGTCAAACACGGTTTCTGGATAATGACTAAAATATATTTACAAATAAATGTTCTTAAATACTAATGTTAATTACTATACACTAATGTAATTATTAACTAGTGTGTCGTGTGTGTTATTTGTCGACACAGTGATTTGCAGTCAGGTCATTTGCTCGTGGTCGAAGTTTATTTTTTGTTGCGCTGACCCGACGTTTTTGCCACTATTGCGTATAGCGGCATAGTGGTTGTATGTTCGTTCTGAACAGATTTCTAGATGAAACCCCACTAAGACTCAGACTTCACCAAAGCGTAGACGAGCGTAGTGGAAATGTGTTTTTATACATTTGACAGGGCATGTGGTCTCAAGCAGATTATAGGGAGGTTACAATATATACATAGGTACATATCTCGCCGCACATCTCCGCTTGGATGGCGTCCGGGCCTAATACTTGCGCAATGTAAATTACTTGAATAATATATTACATTCTACGGTAAATAACAAACCATAAATTCAGAGAAGCTAATATCGGGAGCAATTACGAAGTACTAAAATACCACCAATCCAATTGAATCACGTTCCATTTTAAACGAGAATAGTGCATTAATCATAACGCAATATTACATTCGATACGATGTCTATAACGAAGGACAACCCGGTACATTCGATGCCCGAGAGTCCCACTGAGACCTAATAGGCTTTAAACAACGGAAACATGATACGTTACTGAGTATTACGTTCCAATAAATGATAGTAAAAAGTGTTTTATTCGATCATATCGGAAATATTCCTTCCAGCATTCGAATTACGTTTCGATGTATCCTTTAATCGGCGCATAATGGCTATTGTATATATGGCCGTTCGCTGTTATTTCATACGTGACCTTACATAGTAAAATACATTTCAAACAATAAATGCGTCATAACGCTTCTGCATTAGATTATCAGAGAGATACGTGTTCTGAAATAATGTTATAGCTTAGTGTGGTGGCTCTGGGGAACAACGCTCCGATAAAACTACTGAAATGATGTTACATTGCCGCAAACTGTTCGTTCGCCGACGGAAATGTGAGCGAAGACGTTCTTACCCGTAGCATAAAAACCGAATATAACACGTTGTGACTGTTCCGACGTATATGACTGTAACGAATGAATAATAAAAGATGGAGATACGGTGGTAGTATAAGGAAAAACAAAAGAAAAAGACGGTTGTAAATTCTATTTAATATTAAAACTTGAATAAAAGCACGATATGGGAGATAACTTGACCACAAAAATTCCCTAATTTTAAAGATGGTATATGTGGCTCATCTTCATCTTAAAGCCAAAGCCGTACCGCAGCCTGCCGATTAGTAAACGAACTTCTGGCGAATGATAGGTAAGGCATAACAAGCTATGGGAGAGTACCTCCACCACAGAAGACCGCAGTATTGGTTGTATCGGGAAGTGGTCATATCGGGATATGGTCGAAGAAGGAAGTAGTCACGCTAGCAAGGTGCCCTGATGGACCGAAAGGAGTAAGAAGACCTTGACATAACAAGATATTGTTGTCTTCCTGCGTGTGTGTGAGATTTTAATGCAAGGAGATGCTGCACTAGCAGAGGTAGACGACGGTGAACGGGCAACACTCCATTTAAAGCCTGGCGGTACCGCTTTATATACGGAGTCCTAAGCTTGCTTCCGATATGAAAAAAACAAAACGGTATGTGAGCTTGTAATCACACGACTGAAGTGAAAACTTCAACTCTCTCGCTCCTTCTATTTATTACCCGAACGAGGGTTACATAGCCGAGCATGACCAGTCACATTTTTTTTATATGAGAGGGGGGTCAAGCTAGCATGTGGGTCACCTGATGGAAAGAAATCAGCAACACCAAGGGGTCGCCGATCCGTTGCCAGCCTTTTTAGTAAAAAATTTACTCTGTTCTTGAAGACTCTCATGTCGGATTTATTTTAGTATACTGCTGACATACATGTCCAAGCGAGATGACTCAGTATCCCTTAGCCACGATATAAAGAGCTCAGTACGCCTAAAAAAGTTTCCACTTCAAAAATTACGACTGTAGCTTAAGTTACAAATTAAGGAGCCTGATCTAGGCATAATAGACATCTTCAAGAAAGGCGTGAAGATTTTTACAGGGTCGGCAACGCGTGAGTGATACCTCTGGTGTTTCGAGCGTCCATATAACTATAGGGATAGGATTACTTTAATAGCATAAAAACTTCTCAAGAGGCGGGCCGTATGTTTATCTGCCACCGGACGTAGTATTCAAAAAAATTGGTTAACTTGACAATCACAATTTTGGACTTTCAAATGTTCCATACAATATGCTACTGGGTTCTGACGTCATAACCTAGGTATTTTGTGTGCATTAAAATAGAAACAAAATGTGCGACAACTATGTTAAATATTCTGTTTATATAGCTAGTGGCGTACCTAACAAAAGTTTTAGTATTTTTTATTGTTTTTCCAACGTTATATTTTTTTAATAATTTCCTCATTTTAAAATGGACTTTTTACCAAACTTTGATCGACCATACAACAATCCGGACATACGTTAAAAAAATTAAGATCGCAGATCGTTTATTTTTTTTTAGAACGTAGTCATCTAGCTTATTCAATCAATGTTATGTAAAGAGATAGAAGTCATATAATACAACGAGTAAGTTTGAATCCCACCAAAAACATTTTCATGTAAAAATGTTGCCAAGACGAGTCTACATAGTTTACCCTGTGAAAAAGTTATCAGATCTCGTTTAGAGCCAAGATTCTTGATCTATGCGCCCTTAGTTTACCAGGCCTAACTTCACATACTCTACATTTTAGTCAAAACGATGCTTAGCCGTTTTGCTACCGTTACGAAGATTTCATAGGCATTCGTTCATCGTGTGTGAAATAAAACGGCCAAGCATTACGTTTTGACTAAAATGTAGAGTATGTGAAGTTAGGCCTGGTAAAGTAAGGGCGCATAGATCAAGAATCTTGGCTCTAAACGAGATCTGATAACTTTTTCACAGGGTAAACTATGTAGACTCGTCTTGGCAACATTTTTACATGAAAATGTTTTTGGTGGGATTTCATTTATTTTTGTAAGTTGCTTAATGGACTTTTTTGAGTTTAAAAATAACCTATTTTGTACCCGGGCCTTTACTTTCGCCTTACCCTTCGTCTGGAATTTAGATGAATCAACCAAAACACACCGGCCGGTTGTTTTTTGAATTGTTAATTAAATTAAATCTAAGAAAATAAAAAGAAATAGGTACTTAAAATAATTTGGACCCGTAACTAATAACAAATAATTCGAACGAATTATAGAATTATTACGACGATACGATACGACTCCGAAATTATGAATATGAAATGCAAATATTTCATAACAATCGATCATCATTCGCAGTAGAAAAATGTCGTATACGACTGAAAACTACCGGTGACCACCTCGTTATATAAGGCTGCCAGATGTACAAGCACAGTACAAGTCGATAGCGCATTTAAAAATACAGTCAGCACCATCTAGTGACGCCGGCTATGTCACCGTCACTATTATTATACCGTGCTTAAACTTTCACCCCATTTTTAAGAGTTAGGTGATGATTTTGTATAAGATGATTTTGTTATAAGTATTTTTTTTTCATATATCTAGCTCTTTGTATAGTTATTACTGCATGATTATGTAGTTAGTGCAAATGTAGTGCAAGTCTCATACAAAATTCCACCTCCTATTCCGAGGGGATAGGTTAGGTTAGGTTTGGTTTTTTAATTTATTTGTTTTCTTTGTAGTAATATTAGCTTACATACCAAATTTCAGCGTTCTAGGACTTCAGGAAGTACCTTAAGAATTTTGATGATCAGTGAGTGAATCAGTGACGAAATCGGGGGTTTTGAGGCATTAATAAAATCTAAAGTATAATAGCTACAACATTCAAACTTTGTATGTTTAATGATTGTACTGATGTCATTATATCTTGAAATTTTTAACTATTTAGCGTCATCAAAACCAAAGTTATGAGAGTTCAAAAAAACGACGAAACGTTTCGAGAAAAGGTAGGTAGTGCCCTTGCGCTCCGCTTGGCTCGTCTTGGCGGGGGCATTCCCGTGCCCCCAGATGTTGACGGATAGAAGTCACAAGACTACAATGAATAATTATAAAAGAACAAAAGAGCCAAGGCGTTGTGTTGCTATAATAATTGTAAATCTAAAATAAGTAATTAACATTTCTGTATTTGAACGAGACGTAACCGTTGATGTCGTTCGTCGATCAATCACGTTTCGCTCAGGGCATGGTCTACCATTCACTATTCTTTTTGCACATAGCTCCCTAATGTAAGTAAATGCATGAGTTGACTCGTGTTTCGCTGACTAAAATATGGAATTCAAAACACATTCTCCGTTACATGGAAATAAAAGAAGTATTTTTTTTCTGTTAAGTGTACTTTGAGTACTTATTATGTATTTTTTATTGCATAACTAATACAAAACAATTGCATACTATACAGGTAAATACAAAGGTGAGTTTATCTCAACGAGAGATCTCTTCCAGCCAATCTTACTTAGTATGTACTTAAAATGTAATGGTGTTATAAATGCAATGCAAAACATTAACTTGTAACTACTACTTACCGACTCAACTGTCTCATAGCTGAAGGTTGACTGGAAGAGATAACATCGTTTATAGAGATAAAGCTCACCTTAGCGAATTACTTTAATGTGACCTTTTAAATTGTTGTATGCAATAAAGTATATTATTATATCCTAAGAAATAAATATATAAAATAATAAACTAATGTAAGCTTGTATTTATTACTCAGCATGTTTTTTGAACACATTACAATGTCATGGCGAAAGATTTTATCCAACAATAACCGTTATATAATTGTCAAGCAATTTCTTACAGCGTATCTATTCATCTATCTAACAATGTCACCAGCAGCGGGAGGCGCAGTAACCTATGTAAATGCAAGCAGCAAAGGCATCCATTCTACTCACTCGCAGTTTCAGGATTCCTAGGCAGCTATGTGAGAACTTGGCCAAACAGAGAAGCTTGCGAATTGTTTGTATATATTTGTATAAGAAATGAGGCACAGGCGGGATGTACAAAAGTTTTTAGGTTTGTTTTAAACAAAGGAGTTTGTTGGAAATATTCGTGTTTAAAAGGCTAATATTAACAAAGACATTGAATATTTATTACTAACGATAGACGGAACAACTAACAATAGCACGCGCAAAATTACAAACAAAATTTTGCGTGTGCGCACGCAAATTTTTGTTTGTAATTTTTATTTTGATTCTCTTTTCTTTTTTTGTCTCTTTCTAGTTTGATTTTGACGTTTAATTCTTCTACAAGATAAATTAATTTAACTAGATACGGAATAGTGGAGCCTACTGGTACAAGTATTTTATAAATTAAAAGTGTGCTCCAACATCTGTTTATTAAGTGTAACATATTTTAACTGAATAATTTTTTTATTTTTATTTTTTATAACAACACGAACGAATTCATAATCTTTTACTCGTTACCTTGAGACATTCTAATATAGAGGATTTAGGAGGTATAGTAGGAGGATCATGTAAAGCCTTTATTTTTTCGTTGACGTGATAAACGATTGATAGAACGACTTATGATGTGACTGCCTCTTGCCATGTACGAGCTCTAGTTTTTGTATAAAAATGTTCTCAATGGCCATCTCTATATGACCTAAAATTTGTTAAATCTCTTAGAAAATTAAGTACCTCCTACTACTTTGTACCATAGTGACTTTTAAATGATACATGGTGCATGTAGCATATGATAAACAGGTGTCTACATCAATTTGATACGCGTTAATCACCGAGTGACAGACGGCGGCATTTGCATCCAAACATCAAAGTAATACGAGCACACGCTATCACCCGTTACTTGCTACCGTTTGCCATATGTTAAGCACGCGTTCCATGCAAATAGATTAGTCTAAAAAACCAAAATGTTTAGTATGCAACAGCACGCAATATGACATTGAAACAACACGGGGCCATGTGTCAGCATGAAAACATACAACGGATTCAATACAAATAGCAATCGTAACAATTTACATTTGTCATGTGGAACCAGTCGATTTGTCCTAGTTAAGGAAGCGTGCTACTAATAAATATGCAAATGGAAATGTACGAGTTCCTTTCCGAAGGCCCTAAGGGCCAGAGGGTCGCGTTCGCCACCTGTACCTTTAATTGCCGCACCTCTTGGATTCAACAGTTACTCGATGCTTACAATGACCGCATGCATTTCCAATAAGCAAATACTGTTATGATGTTTCCGATTGTATCGCGGCAATGTATTACGGACTTACAACCACATAAATGAAAGCATTAAATTTATATTAAAACGTTTAAGTTATTATCTTGTTGTATATGTTACCGGCAAAGAGTATAATTCAGGCAATATATAGAATGCCTCGTATTTCCTTAAAATACCGGGCTTGTTTCGGCAGTGCATACGATAACCTATTGATGTGTAATTATTACACACTGTACCTAAAAAATCTATACAAAGCCTTATAAAAAATGTCGGTTGTCCAGGCAATTTATAAAATGATCCAACTGTCGTGGTATTTTAGGAGAACTTAAGGTGCCATGTGAATATTGTTCATCACATAACTCGACGCGACAAGGTCATAAATAAAACTATTTACTTTATAACCTTTGATTATTGAAAGTATCTCATACACACAATACAAACCAAAACTAAACGAAAAACAACCCTTGTACCGATTTTCTAGCATCGCATAGATTGCCATTTTCCGAAAATTCTTATTTATACTAGGCGTTCGGCATTATATAGAATTCCAAGGCATTTAAAATTGTAGGCATGGAAAGTACGAAATCAATTATTTTCTTATAACTCAGCCAGAAATTTTAGGCATTCTATAAAATATCGCATTACACAGATTGCCGACAACATGTACAATTTCGCGTTAAATAAAACGGTACTCGGCTACAAGAAACATCAGAGTGACAGTCTAACTGATTCTATGAATTCTGTATGTATAAAATACATCAGGTAAAGCATCTATAACGTGTAATATCTGATGGCACTCTTGAGGACATTGTAGATAATCAGTGGGCAGGCGTAACCTAACGCTAAAGGCAATTGCTATTGTTTATAAACAAGTCGCGAACGCCTTTCATGAAACAATACACTAGGAAGTTACAGCACATTTATAGGCTTGAATAATATGAAATGAATATACGACTATGCACATTTGACCTTATAGGGTATACAAAAATGTAGCGCAAAAACAGTAAAGTTGTTGAAATGAATTAAAGAAGAAGTTATGTGTACTTAGCAAACAAACTTAGTGAATAAAATGTTGAACTAAGAAGCACCTGAGACTGTAAAAACTGTCTCACTACAGTTGCAGCTTATAGTTGGTAAAAACCATTGATGCTTTTGTAGACAATTTTACTACTAAGTTGTAATGATCTTATTTGAAACGTTTATTATATTTAAACATTTGTTAGATTTATAAATAGTTAAATTTGAACAATATTGTACTTTGAATTCTACAAATGAATGTTATATTTACATAGAGCCGGGGTCAGAAGCTAATAGAAAGTAACGTGGCAAAAATATCAACACAATACAAAACAATGAAATTAAAACAATATGCGCGTATATAATAAACTGTAGCAGGTGTCACGACAACGATTATAGAAGTGCGATGTGCATGAAAAGCCAATTGTGAGGTTTAGATCTGGCCGTCACTTCCTGGGAGCGGCGTGAAGAGTCCGTCCCTTCGTGCGTGCCAGTCACGGCGCAACCGTAACAACTAACACTGCATCAGGTCCAGATACAGCGCTCTGTGTCCGACACTACTCGTCCGGATTTATGCAACAACACTGAACAAAATTATAACCAAATAATGGAGAGGACATTTTTCCTAATATAAATATTGTAATCAACTTTATGATGTGCTCAATTGGCTTAGGTAAGACGTAATTTTGAAATCCTGTATTTATAATCGAACTGTTATTTTGTTTACGACGACGAACTCGGTGGTCAAAGGTAATAACCTTTTTGACTCCCGAGGTCGCGGGTTCGATCGCCGCACAAGACAAATATTTGTGTGCATAAACATGTCTGTTTGTCTCGGTCTGGATGTTTTCTATGTATTATATGTATGTATTTAAAAAAATGTATTTAAGCATTATATCAGTTATCTAGTAATAGTACGAGCTTTGCTTAGTTTGGGATTAGATGGCCGAGTGTAATTTCTCCAGGATTTTTTTTTTGTTTGCAGGGTCAGCTAGTATATTACTTCGCAAATGTCTCTTGATATGAAGATTTCAATAAGGTTTACGGGGGGGATAAAATCCGTAAATTTTATACACTGTAAGTCATGACTGTCACCGGGAACTCTGACTATACATACAGATTTGTCCGTTTAATATTTCGTCGTTGTCAAACCAAAATCGGCTATGTGCATTTTTTATAATTTTTACATTTTGGCAATTGCGACTGGTAAATGAACCAAATCATCGTATGAAAAAACTGCTATGTGCTGAATAGTTGTCTGTGATAACTATTCAGCACAGTACGTCGTATAGTACTTATAATCGTCGTATAGTAAAAATAATGCACGGTGCTCTGTGACCAGCCATAAATAGGTATCGTACCTTACAGAAAACAATTTATACATACGACCCTTAATTTTAAATCGATTACGTCCTACATCGTTTTTCACGATCGTTTTGCTCAATTATTGTAATATGGGAATGAGACGCGATCTTTAAATCTGTCAGCGGGAACTATGAGCATGTGTATTATTATTGAAATGCGTCGATTAGGGCGATGCCAATTACCATCTATAAGGCATTGTGTGCGGGGAGTTTCGCGCGGCGGTGCAACCAACAATTTCTACGTCGACGGTACTAAGTTACGATGCAGCAAACTGATGCTTTATTATCCGGTCCATCTCTTCCGCCCTTGTTGGTCTGCGATCACTCGTGTCGCCGCATAACGGTCCAGACGATACGTCCGCGTTATTAATCTTACTATTGTATTAGCCCAAGCTCGGACCATGTGCGCATTGATAACAGTAATGGTGATTCTCTCTGTGCGATCAATAACTTCAATTATTTCCGTTGGACACCTTTTATCTCATGCCGAAACATATTTTATTATGTATTACAATACTTTGGACCTAAGTCACAAACACGAAGATGATTTATTTCGTCGTGCATCTGTTATCTAACGGAAGCAGAAATAATTCATTTACCTCGTGTATATCTGAGCAAACATTAGATTTTTTAATCCGATATCAACAATTTTTGACTTAAAAACTACATAAGATGACATAAGCTTAAACTGAATGACAATCAAACATGTATTTTTTATTCCGTTATGCAACATATGCAGTGGATGTGAGCGATTTATTTATATTCATGAAGGCTGCTCTACAAAATAAACTGACCTAGTTTCAAGAAATGCAAGAGCCGAAAACAAGTGCACTTGGGAATTATTCGTCGCGTGCCCGCCCACCGTCCGCGTCGTCTTCCAGGCGGCGCGGCGGCGCGTTATGCACCTACCCTCTCTCCAATTATGATAACCATCACTCAAGGCGAGCGGAACGAAAGGGGGCAGGCACCAGTTAAAACGTAAAATTACACTTCAATTTTTAGTCGACGGCGGGCGCACAATAAAAAACAAATATTCTCATGGCGAGTATCGACGAAACGTGACCGGGCTTCGTCAAAATAGTCCGCCGTTGTCTTATTGGGCGGCGCTTACATCGCCCGACGAAGTGCTAAAGTGTAAAACGACGCAGTGAAATTTAACTTCACGTCACGATTATTGAATAATGACTTCAAAAGTTATTAGCGTCAACGCTGCATTAAATTATTACGTTTAACTTTAATCTGTTCCAATTTCGATATGACGGGCACAAAGTTACGTAACCGCCGCGAGGAATTAGTACATTACAATTTATGATTCTGCATTTATGCATTGTCCAATATTACAGTAAATCACTTAATTTGTATCCAATGAACGCGAAGTTGACTAGCGTAACGAAGTGCGTTAAAATGATAAAATATTAGACTCTCCTTATTTATACGCTGGCTCGTTAACTTAGATCGCCGAGGGGTGTGGCCATTTGTACGGCGTTGTCGAACCGCATGTTTTTACATAGCAACGAATGTTACAACAAATTCAACAAACGACCGGGCGTCATCTATCAAAAACGCTAACGAGCTCGGATGCCGCGGCGGTTTACATTTACAATCGCTGCGCCCCAATAATATGGGATGATGCTGACGAAATGATGGAAAACAACCTTTAATTTACACATGAATGCAACATCACAACAGTGTCGCTTTATGGCGCAATTTATCCGTGTTTGGAATCAATTTGTTTTATAAATAGAAATCATTATTTGAGACCTTTTAACTCGATTTTAAAATTAACAACTATGAACTAAGAAATAATCAACTTTATTATTTCTTAATCAATCATATTGACCGTGCCACTCACTGATCCCTCTTATCCTATCGGAGGTGGGCTATCATTCTTCTGTACACCCGCATTTGAAACGCTTTAAGACGATTGCTCATAGTCTGGGTTACTATCCAGCATTCAACCCCAATAGAAGAACCTATGATGGCAGATGGGGGAGGAAGGTATTAGAGTGGAGGCCGCGCGTAGGACGACGAAGTGTTGAGCGCCCTCCTACTAGATGGTCCGATAACCTTAAGAAAGAGGCTGGGAGCGGCTGGATGCGGAAGGCGGAGGATCGTATCTGGTGGAAAGCGTTGGGGAAGGCTTATATCCAGCAGGTAGATACAGGCTGATGATAATGATGAGAAGAACCTATAACACATAGCACCGTGCCAAATGCACCGTAATAGAGACCTCCAGCGAACAGTTGCAGGCAGATGACAAATTTTCATAAATGGGTTACGCGCCTGGTCTATTCGGCACATAATTTCGGCAGGGATATTGGCTCACTAAGCGTATTTTACCGCCTATATCATGGTGAGTGCTCTGAAGAACTGTTTTCCCTTATCCCTGCCTCCCCTTTCCGTCACAGAACATCACGTGCAAGCTCGCGATATCATAAGTTTACCGTTGGAATCATTCCTTCGCGTACTAAAAAGTTTGGCAACTCCTATCTATGTCGCACCATTAAAAAGTGGAACGCGTTGCCGGCATACGTATTTCCTCATTCATACGATATGGGATCCTTCAAGAGAAGCGTGAAGAAGCATCTTGTAGGCCAGCATGGCAGCGTCAACTGACAAGACATCAAGGTCTCTTGTCCGTTGCCGATGCGATTGGGGCTCCTCTTATCGCTTACCATCAGGCGAAGCGGAGCCAATATGCTGAGCTAATATAAAATAAAAAAAAAAAAAAAATCAATCACAATCACTATTCACAATACAACCATTATAATGTTAGCAATACCACCAAGGTTGAGTTAACTCTATGTACTACTTGCTGATTACTTATTTAAAAGTTATCATTAATGCAACATGTCGTGATAAGCTCTGTGGTCACACTTAATTACCTATTCATTACATAACATTACTAAAGCATGAAATATTTCTAAGTTAATAATATTTGCCATTTGATCTCACAGGTACAAAGTACGTATGTTTCGATCTTTCACCTGAAGTCATATAATTTTTATATCTTGAATAAAAATCAGCATATTCATATAAAACTCGACAACATACATAGTTGCGTAAGGTGTACTAAGTCACGAGCAAATGCAAGTGCATCGTATTCTTTTCAGTGCTCATTATCCAATGCCAGCGTTTGAGTACGTTCAGACTTTCAGTGACAACCCTGCAATACGCGTTTTACGACTCAATACGTCTTGGAATTTTGTTCCTACCTCCTAGCTCTACCTGTAACTTACACACCTGCAGACAATAAGACATTTTCAATTATTAGGGCGATTATTATATTGACACGCATGTTCAGAGCATAAAAAAATAATTATCGATACGTCTATTGAAAGGACGCCATATGCACCGGCCATTATTTGACTTGAACCGTCCGTTCGTTTTGTAAAGGAAATTAAATTATTTGGATGAGTGTAAAAAAACAACTTTTTCCATTATCGTTTTTGTTAAACACTTCACCCTCTTGTAAAGTTGTTAGGTAGTTTTTACATTTGCAGTTTATTAACGGTGCCCGTGGCACGTTTTTACAGCCTTCGTTAAACGTATTATCGTATTTTTTTATTATTACGCTTTCACTTTGCACCCTATTTTTTTACGGTGAAAATTAATAATAACACGTGTAGGCAATAACGGTAGCAAACATCGGGTTTGAATAAATAAGCATTGTATGTCGAGCGGAGAAAATTGAATGTGGAATCAAGTGGGCGATCGCAGTACATCGCATTAGGCGTAACCGTCGCCCATTTAGCGAGTAACGAACGGGCCTATTCATGTATCCTTAGAATCCAGCTATTTAATTGCGCGACGACAGGCGAATAGTACGGATATTCTTTCTCATTACCGTGGCGGCGGTCCTCATTAAGCACGGATGTGTCTGTGCGCGGCGTTTGTTAGCCGGTGGCCGCCCGTTTGTCCCGTCGCTCGCCGCGCGCCATACATTTTTCACAGTGATGTAATAAATACGCGCCAACGCACCTGCTTTTGCGCATTCAATGACAAATCGGTTGCAATCGAACGTTGTTGTTTTTGTGACATGGGACATGAAAGCTCAACGATAGTAAATATACAGACAGTGTGTTCACAATTTAATAGCTTTGGCAAATGCGGCTCGTTAATAAACCGCTCTACGTCTAAAATAAGTTACTTTTAATTTATACAAATACAAAAGGAAGTAGCATAACATTCACTCACAAAAATAATTGGATATGAGCGCGCACTATAGCTATTTTGCATGAATTTCATATACCTCAGAACACTCGTACCCAAAAGTATTACGATTGTACCATCTCAATACTTTTAGGAGCTTAATGCTTATGCTTTTGGGCAGAAGGAGCAACTAGATACCAGCTCGCACCTTGTGACTCGATTCAAAAGACAGCTGTCTCGATTAGCTTAGAACTTTCAAGTCTGTAAAGAAATTTTGTGTCTATTTATGTGTTCTACCGAATGGGGTGTGTTCAGAGGAGATATCTGACATGATACCCAAATTCTATAGTCACACTGTTCGCCTAGCCATTCATCCTCACACATTCGAGTCGAAGTGGTCACGAATTTTGCGGTTCCAATGAGGTTTTCTCCACGTACTATCATGCGTCCATAGGCTAAGCTAACTGCTTTCCATCAGGCGGCCCGTATACTTGTTTGTTACCTTACTGGTACAAAAAAGTATACGGGCCGCCTGATGGAAAGCAGTTAGCTTGTTTGTCACCTAACTGGTACAAAAAAAAGTACGAATTTTCATACGATTTTCACCAATAGAAAGAGGAATTATCTAGAAAGGTAACGCTTAAAGCTTTGAACTATACGTTGAAACCATCGAGTAGTTTGAATTATACGTTCATAAAGTTATAGAAGATAAAGAAATATCAGTCAGTCGGTCGACCATCTTTTCTTTCATTTATTTGAATAATTGTTGAAACAAACTTGAAGTTTCTACCACGTAACCGATACATCAGTACCACCAGCATCACCACTGAGTTGTTACACGCGTAAACTAAGAGAGTATATCAAATTTCAATTTGCATAATAACGTAAAAGCTCATATGCCGATACGGGGTGAAGCACGCTCCACATTAACGAGATTAAGCCAACATTACGTGACGTATCTACAGAACGGTGTTTACTATTTGGCCCAGACCGGGTTATGGCTAGCTTTGCCAACCATTTCGTTTTTAGAGGATATTTTAGATTTTCAATGTAAATTTTGCAGTCGTTTAACCCTGTGAGACATAGTCCCACATACATCGCGGGATGACCCCAAAATCAGAATTATTTCTTTTTATTGAGCCTGGTGGACAAATAGCTAGCATTACTTTGACTCCGAGGTCGCAAGTTCGAACCCTGCACAAAACAAACATTTGTGCCATCAAATCGTCGTCCAATGCGGCGCCCATTCCGAATCGAGGGACGAGGACATTAGCACGCAGTGTTCGTCGTGATTGAGAGAGTGTGGACGCGTCTGGACATTCGCCCTGATGAAAGTCTCCGTTTGAGAGCGAAACTAGTCGGCTTTCCCGACAAAAATACGTGAGTGACCTGTTCAATATAATTAATTATTTTACCTTCTTCTTAGTTTTTCTTTTTACATATATAGCGTTGCGAATAATCTTCCAGGGTATTGTTACTTAGTTGCAGTTTTCTATGAGGTGATGGTACTTCCCCAGTCGCGCTCTTGCTAGAGCCTCGTTTACGGCAGGAGGCACCACGAGCAAGCGAAGTTGGGTAGAGCTCTAAATATCTTGAATAATCGGTTTACGTGTCAAATATACAACAAAAACATCGATGTTAATTATCGTCGTCGACAACCCTGATTCATGCCACTGCTGGGATACGAGTCTCCCCTCAATCGAAGAGGTTTAGAGCACACTTTACCACGCTGCCCAACTGCAGGTTGGCGGAGGCCAGTATTTTCAAGTCACTTGAAGGCCACTGGCTTGACTTAACGACTATCATCTTAACTACAACAGCCGGGACCGACGTCTTAACGTGCCTTCCGAACCACGGAGGAACTTGAGATGAATAAACCCATAAATGGACTACGGTCGGCGTTGCGTTATGTTAATTATAAATTATGTAAATTAAACAAAAAAAGATAACAACCGTGTGCAAATTTGTGAGCAATTAACAGAACACTACTTTACTCAAATTAGTTAATTATGTTATTGTATAAATTCATAAAATGTCAACATATACATGTATATGCCGCCTTAGCTAAATAATGTTCTAGGCTGGAAGAAATCTCTTAAAGAGATAATCTCGCCCTTGTACACCTTGTTTACACTGTTATTCATGTAACCATGTCATATGCAATAAAGAATATGCAATTTTCCCATATTACTATAATAACATCTGGTCACACTAGTAACAATTGATGCGCTCTCATTGCAGTAAATCTACATTATCGTGCTTCGCGATCTCGGCTATTCATTCGTCAAATAGTTATGTTGTTGGTTTAGTAATAACACCGAAATGGGCGAAATGTTTAGCGCTGTGTGCGATGATAACCTGAAATTATCACTCTGGCTGTATGCCATCTCTATGCTATAGTTTCAGCCGCAATGATGTACTTAATACTTTAAAGTATTTTACACGACTGTCCAAAAAGGAGGGTAATGTTTTAGAGTTCAAGTATGAATGTTTGGGATTTTTGAAGTAAAAATTCTTTACGCAAGCTTGAGGAGTAAGCTAGTGAATACGTGACGAGGGCGTTACGGAAATGGCGAACGGAAGTTAAGAGGGAGATGTAAGTTAGTAGAGCTAAAGCAGTTTTACTTCAGTCGTGTGGTCTATAAAATACACTCGTTTTTATTTTTAATCTGCCTGAATAGATTTGAATTACTATATTTCGCAAATCAAGCTTTTTCATTTGATACCAGTACATCATAGGAGTTAATGTGGAAATTATAAATCGCCATTTTCTGGCGGCCGATTAAGGTGAAGTGAGTCCAGAGAACACGCTTATTCAAATAACTTTTTTATTTAAACTATTTCAAATTGGTTTCTAGAAATTTAAATATGAAATCTTGAGTCCTTTCTGCAGGGTTAAAAGCTATTGAAAACACAATCAATCATTTTTGGCTCGATAGAAAAAAATCGCGAACTTCTCTCTAAATTGCACTAATTAAAAGATATATCTATTTAATACACTCACCTTTTTACATGGAAATTATACCAAAATTTTCATAATTTTAATTAGGAGAGTGTTATGCTATTACTTTATTAAATAAAAATATAATTATAAAAACAAATAACGTTTTGCGTTCGCGCACCCTCCCCGTGTCTCGATCGCTCACAATAACGTCACGTCAGTGCTCTAGCAGCTGTGTTCGAGGTGGGACCTGTGCCGCGCGTCCGCTCAACGCGTTGTCGAAGTCGTCATTAAATTAAAATAATGGGTAACAAAAAAAATAAAATTAAACGTGCGAGACGCCGACGTCTCGCGACAGTGAGGGCCAATGGAAGGAAAACTGCTGCACTACGGTAAGTAAGTGTTCCGTATTCAAGTAAGGTTACAAAGTTAATTTCTATTAGACACCTAAACAAATATATATTATTATTTATAGTCTAATATATATTTAAATATATATATATATATATATATATATATATATATATATATATATATATATATATATATATATATATATATATATATATAAAAAATACAGTACTGTATTTTTTTTTTATTGTGTTTTCAATAAAGATTATTCTAATTGTAATATTTTGTTTCGTTGTTTTAGTTGGTCGAGTCACAATAAAGAAAATAACGAAGCCATGTCTATTTCTTCAAATACATCAGATGAGTAAGTATTTATAATATTATTGATATTATATTTTATGTAATTTTAAAAGAAACAATATAATTTATTGGATTATTCCGTAACAATAATATGAGTAAATACAGAAGCGAATATTCTTGTGTACTTGTGCCGGCCTGGACGCCGCGAAATGAACACAGTGCAGAAATATCAGTAGGACAATAAAACAACGTGATACATTTTTTTTTTACTGAGACCCGGTTTTTTGGATTTTTCTCATGCTAGATGTTTCGTGGGAAAACTTTAAATCTTCCTTGAATTATCGCGTCCCGACAGACAGACGCGGAGGGGGACTTTATTTTATAATAGTAGTGAAACTGGCCATGTTTTGTAGTCTATTGGAGAAATATGAATGTTTTAAATTTTATTTCAGACACACAGAAAAAATCAGGTCGCCGTCGTTGATGCGTCGAAAGTACGACAAGTGACAAGTAAGACGTCACTGACGAAACTGCAACGAATAGTCTGCTGTGCAGCCACGGGATCATTTCACACACCTACAGCAGCGATGGAAATGGTCCTAGACCTGTTACCATTACATATATTCATTGAGGCGGAGGCTTTGAAAGCCTTATACCGGATCGAAACATGGAATCGACATTACACTCAGACCAGACATACGCATATGGAGTATATGGAACCAAAACATTTGAAGGTACTGGAGCGGGCATTTTCTTTAAGGACATACAACATAGTCAAAGTATGGATCAATATGCTACTGTATTTCAACCTGAAATGTATGCCGTAACTGCTTGTGCAGAAATGAATCTAGATAATAATAATCGACACATCAAAAGCCAACACCTTGTACCTGGTACACGGTGTTGGCTGTTGATGGTACACTCAGGCCAAGAAAGAGCTACTGATCAAGGTTACGGCAATATACTTTGACCATTCTTGAAGCAAACTGACTTACGAGTCAGTGGTAATCATCAGAACATCGATGATAAACCTTCAACTGTATAGTAGCGCCCCCCATGCAGTGGTAACAGTTTCGGGACTCACCTGTAGCTGTATATTACACAGACTGTAGCGAGCTTATTTATGGGAAAGCAATAGGAACGCGACTATGGAACTGACATAAAGAACTGATAACATTGAAACAGGAATGTCGCCAGTGCAATATCAGGCAGTGACAGTGATGGACGGAATATGCTGGGTCAAACAATATAAGTATCTGGTAGGTGGGGTAGGAGGGGGGAAGAGGGACAATAGGGAAATAAACTGAGGTTTTGCTGTGCAGCCATGGCAGTCCAGGTAGTCATGCTCACTAAAGTATCCAAACTGGTGGTAGTGTCGTGTGGCGGGTCGACGCGTTCCCAATAAAGTGGTTAAACGCGGCAATGGCTGCCCCATGTATCAACTCGTGAATGGGTGCTGCCGAGAGGACTGGTCTACCGTGGTTGTCATGGTTACAAGGCAAACAATAGGAGGATTTAGATAAGTAGTATTAGGCAATCGTATAATTATTAGCACAACAGCGACGAGCAATTAATAATTAAAAGAAAATTATGACAAAAAAAAGATGATTGTTAACAAAAGGTACGAACCCCGGGGTCTGTAGATTGTAACTATTATTAATAAAATATATATATATATATATATATATATATATATATATATATATATATAATTTGACAAATAATAAATATAGTTTTCTTTTTATTTTCTTTCTTCTTTACTTCTTCATAATATACCCAAACATCGACTTGACAGTGTTGCATCACTTGCTCGCATGTTGAATATTAATCACGGGATGTGTTCAGAGGAGTTATTTTACATGATGCCCACGGCCTCCTTCTACAGTCGCATCGCTCGCCATCGACAGTGAATTCATCCTAACATGGGAGCCTAAGTGGTCGCGTACAGTGCGGTTCCAGAGATTTTTTAAGCTATTGCATAGCTTTTATCGCGGGCTTCGAGCGCGGCGACCGAATCAAGAAATTCCGTAACGAAAATAAAACTTAACACCCCCCACTCCGCCTACCATATAGCTGTGCCGAGCGTTTGCTTAACGTGTATGTAGGTATGTATATGGTACGACACACACACACACACACACACATATAGTTTAAATTCTCAATATGTATATATATGTCGAGCAATGAAATAAATAAATAATTATAATTGCATAAATTGATAAAAAATGCTATGCAATAGCTTTACTGCGGCAGTCCCCGAGTGCCACACGTTTTTATTCTCCCGCGTACTGTCAAGCTGTTGAATAAACGAGGTTTTCTCAGGAGACTACAGCATGAAGTTCTTCAAGAAGGGCGTGAAGAGGTTTTTATAGGGTCGGCAACGCACTTGTATGCCCCTGGTGTTACAGGCGTTCATAGGCTACGGTAACTGCTTTCCATCAGGCGGGCCGTATGCTTGTTTTCCACATTAGTGATATAAAAAAAAATACTACATTATTTTAAAAAAATATCTTTCTATATGTAGTTTATTTGTTTTCATTATAATTATATTTCCAGATGGATTAAAATAAAATATACTCAAGCATGAAACAATCTTGGAAAATACTTCGCATAAATAATATTTACATACTCGTACATCGTTTTCAGTAGATTATCAGACGTAATAAACATGACGTAACAGACATAAATAAACTTAATTTCACACTTATAATAAGGATAAGAAAAACAATAAGTAGGTACTTAGTTTATTTCAATATCAAATTTCCGATATCCAATCATTTTAATTTCAAAGTAAGTATTTTTAACTATTGTATTGTATTGACGATTGTTGTACTGTACAGTCGCTATATTGTGGTATCTCGGCAGCGAGCGCGCGCTTGTAAGGGGGCAACCCCGCGCCGGCTCCTCTCAAGCCCCGCACCTCACCCCCTCGAAAACGGCCAAGCCCTGGACTCACGTCACCTTAAACGTAGTAACTAATCGTGCATCATAAAGAAAACCAAATGAGTGTCCCTCCTTTCGTTCCACCATATGCGGTCCTCCGCATTCTGCATCCAGCCGCTACCGGCCGTTCCGTTGAAGTCATCTAGAGGGAGAGTCCCCGACGCTTCGTCGTTCCACTAGCTTAGATCAATATAGTGCTAAATAAGTTAATAAATATGGACAAATTACACGCTGCCATCAAGTCCCAAACTAAGCAAAGACAAATGCGGGAATCGAACCCGCGACCGCAGAGTCAAATTGGCCATTCGACCAGGTGGTCGAATACATATACGAGTATAATAGACAGCTAGGTAGCTTTAGGACTTATCTAGTACTAGTACCCTTTTACTTATTTTTTTTTATTTAAAATGTATATAATTTAAAACTATTAGATATTTTTTTCACTTAAAAAGCTATCTAATAGTTTACATAATTGGTTTACAAAATTAATAGTGCCACATAATCAAATTTGAAATTTACGACTACTGGCTAACATCATTCGTAATGTAGGCTATGATCTACATTTTCTGATGAGGCTGACTTAGTCTCGTCTCTCGTCTAACGATGATGTATTGAAATAACATGATTGTACCTTGTTCGACTACAGAACCCTAAAGACTCTCACTTAATACATTAAACGAGGACGAATGATAAGTGGGCATTAAATCTTAATGCACCGGTGTACGGAGCCGAACAAATACTAGTGAGTGGAAGAATAGAGGTTGTTATACATAACAAAACCACGCCCGCACGGGCACCCGCCGTCCACTACGTTGAAGAGACGCGGGTGGTCCCAGCGGGATGCCCACTCCTCTCTTTACAATGCCCATAATTCAATGATTCGCACGAATGTTAACTAACAACGGTTATCTGACGCGACATCCAATACCTTAACAGTAAGGAGGAAGCACCAAAACAATCTCAATCAATTTTATCATATGGGCACCAGAAATATTACCCATGGAACACAGAGTTGCCAATAATAGAAATGCAAAACGCGACACACGACCTATGTATTAAGAAATAAATTGGTAATTTATTTATTTCAAAAACAACTTACAAAAAGGAAGCATTATAATAAACACGCAAAGATTGCGTGACGGAGAATTAAATGACTTTGCGGTTAGATTCAATTTGCGGCCACATTGCTTGTTAGTACCTGTCATAAAACTGTTTATGATCAGACGCTTATAAAATAACATAAAAATATATTACAAGTAATAAATAAGCTTGATTATACGACGGCGAAAATTAGTTAAAAAATATTATTATGTTGTACAAAACCACTGAATAAAGTAAACAGATTTATGGCTGTGAAGTGGCAATGTTATTAATATTATGAGATCGCTCTAATTCTCATGATGTCAAGTAGCGTTTATGGACATTGGCCACCAACGATGAGCGCAGACGGTTGACATAACTCGTTAAGCAAATCGAGCACTTATTACATGTCAAAACCATAAATATACAGTTAATGTGACGCCTTCTGTACCAGCGGAAGTGGCATGCCACTGAACAAACTTACATGTTCGTAAAAATGGACGATCAATCTTAATCTAAAATAGGTTACCGTATGTCCGCACACGTCCGGTGATCTGCTGGTAATATAGAACAAGATTGTGCTTTATATAGTCTTTTAGTAAGCCACGATATACGTCCAGTTAATTAACAGAATAGTCCCATTACGAATACCTGAGTTGCTAGCCTAATAGAGACAAATCAGCCTAGGCGAGGATGAACCGACGTGTTGTTTATACAGCGGTGCAAATAGGCGAATAATACTTAATACATACAGTTATGTTTCCGACATTCTCTACATATAAAGCAAAGTCGCTTTATGCGAGTGTCTGTCTGTTCATCGGCTAGTTTTCGGATTTTGATTTAGTTTTCATTGTCAATTAAATATATTTTTACGTATACGTATATCCAATATAAACAAATTAAGCTTTTATGTAATTAGAAAAAAAAAACAATATTTAATACAAAGCCCCTAAAAGTAGCACAAGTGCAATGCCGCAGCCGGTCGCTGTCACGTTGCTACAATACAACCCCTTTGGCGGAAAGAGATGGCCCGAAACTGATGTTTCCTTTTTAGGAAGAGAAAGTCTAGTTTACGTACCGTACATAGAAACAGGCAAATTCCAGAGAGACTCGTAAATTATAGTAATAAAACCACAATTTCATTACGTATCCAAAACAATCAAACGCATGGTGGCAAGGACTAAACTTAGTTACCGAAACAACGACTTGATAATTAATTTGAAGCAAGGGTTTTAGAGTTAGTAGCTAATTTAAGCTCGAGCTATTATCCACTTAATGAAGGATACAACACAAACTAGCTTTGAAGGAAGCCATCAGAGAGCCATCTCTGTACACGGAACCACTTTAGTTAGAACTAAGCGCCTATTCGCTAAGTACTTCTGCTCATTCCAATGTGCAGGACCCACTCGGTAGGTAATACTCTTAGTAACCGTGTTTGTTCAGAGGCAAATGCACTTGTTACGGCTTTTAGTAGTGCGGCTGCAACTATAACGTCGGATTAAGAGGTTTATAAACTTGGATCGTGTAGCGTACGCGAGAGAAACTGCGCGTAATAAGAAAGTCAATTTAGTTCGCTAACGAGATTGGACGAAAGGCGAGGAGGTTGATTAAGCTCCATTAGGAGTCGAGTGGTGCTGCGGCGACATTCCGCGCCGAACCGCACTAGACCGCAACATCACACAGTAAAACAGCCATGAAGGGAGCGCGGCTCCGTTACTTTGTCCCACAAACGCTTCAAAATGACTTGCGTCTCCCGACTCACGGCTAATAAGAGGGAATCCTTTAAACGTCAACGGACATATTGAAATCTGTAACATTCTTTAATAAGATGCTATAGTGAGAAATGCTTGTATACCAGCATTTTTCACATTTGTACTAGTTTTGGAGTGTTGAATTGAGTCTCCATGATCTTTGGAGCCAAAGCCAACCTCGCCTGCACGTGGTGCGCCCTGCCGACTAGCAAATGAGCATCTGGCAAAAGAGAAGTCGGGTATAGCGTATTTGTAAGCTATACGACTGGGCAAATACCTCCACGTCACAGAATACCTAAACCGCCAAATAACAATTCCCGTGAGGATTGTTGTGTTCCTGCGAGTGAGTGAGGTCACCAGAAAGTAAGAAGTTGCTGCGTTGTCAACGAGGGTGGTGGCGCGCGAACGATATTTCATGTTGCAATCGTCAATATGGCTACGGTAACCGCCTTACATCAGGCGGACCGTATGCTTATCTGCCTCCCGACGTAGTATAAAAAATACATATTTAGTCGTGGAATAAGCTCCTGGCCAAGGTTTTCAAAGGAGACTATAGTATGGATTTCTTCAAAAGGGGTTTCTACATGGTCAGCAACGCGCCAGTGCAGTGATGCCAGTTGTGTCACAAGCGTCTATGGTCTGCGATGATATCAGGCAGGTCGTACGCTTATTTGTCACCCTAGTCGTATAAAAAGTAATAATAATGCAACAAAAAAGAAAGGAAGGAGTACAGGCTGGCAACGGATCGGCGACCGCTTGATGTTGCTGATCTCCATGAGCGGAGGTGATTGCTTTCCATCAGGTGACCCACATGCTCGTTTTCCACCCTTTCACATACAAATACAAGAATACTATATGATTAAAAATTTTATGTTAAATTATTACTTCGTTATAAATGCCATTTCAGAAGCCATAATATAAATAAATAATTTGACGAGCCCGGTGAATGGCTAACAATGACTACTCTGACTCCGTGCTCGCGGGTTCGATCCCCGCACAGGACAAACATTTTGTGTGCGTGAACTAGTCTGTTTGTCTTGGTCTGAGTGTTTTATATGTATTACACGTACACGTAAATATGTACATATTTACAAAAAAATGTATTTAACAAAATTTATCAGTTGTCTAGTGCCCATAATACAAGCTTTGCGCTTAATTTGGGACTAGATGGCGCTGTGCAAATTGTCCAGAAATAATTATTTATTTAATTTATTAAAAGTGTAGTTGTCTAGCAAATATATCTAACTCAAAGAGAGAGCTTTCTAGAAGATTGTGTAAGCTTCATACCACATACGAGTACATGTTTATTTGCAAACGCCGTAACTTAGAACACTGAAGTCTAAGTATATTAAATGTAACATGTAATAAGAGGAGTGTTGTGAGATTTCAACACAACTATGGCCATCTTACTAATTACCTAACTAGTTTGCGCGCAATGCACTACAAAAAACGTGAACTCTAATACATATTCTCATAGAAGAGCTCATATTATTAAGTAGATTGCACATATTCGCGAAGCAATTTTCTCAGTGCCGTAAACGAGAGTCACGCAATCGACACCGCAGATGCGTCGGCGAGGTTACATGACCAACATGTATTATAATTATTGAATTTGCATTCATAATGGTAGCTAACAAGCGCCGATTGCGATCGGCTAGTTCGCACCGCAACGACAAGTTGATACGAACCGATCTACGCTACCGCCCTTTTTGTATAGTGATGCTGCTGGGGAAACTATCGATAAGGCATTTCAATGTTGGTGGTCGAGATTTATAATGCGGTAAAATTAATGTCCTTATTTTGACGTGAATACGCTTTTAAAATTGTTTACTTAGGGAGGCAATTAAAAAAAACGATGATAACAAAATCGGGGATACAATTTGGTGTTGCAGCTACATGTCTATCATCTCCATCCAAAATTCAATCACATCACTGGATAGATCAAAGAATTTATTACGTAAGTAAGGACTATGGGACAACGCGTGCGATGAATGGCAAGCGCTGCCATTTTGAGATGATTTTAGTGCATATAACGTATTTACGTACAACACACGGACGTGACCATGACACAGCCATGACCCATTCTTTTTTGTTCATGCTTATATTATAAATGTAAAAGTATATGAGAATGTATTACCTATGTGTGGATGCATGGGCGATTGTTACTCTTTCTGTTATGTGTATCATAATTGAATCAGATGGCCTAATGACAGTTTAGTTCACCAACCTATACCACGTGTTTCAAAGGCGATTCCTAGTTCCTACCAAACACACCAACGTCATGTAGGCAGACTGGCTCTATATGATTCATATAACTGGTCTACACGCTATAGATATCAAATCAGCCGGTCTAACGATATTTAATCAACCCGTTGCCGCTTCTTAGACTATCTATAACATCGAAAAGTAACATAGAAAACATAAACTCCTTCAGAAATACCTGTCTTTTTATTCCCGTCGGGTTATTATATAATAGCTATTACTCTCGACTCATTATAATTAAACTTTTTTCCTGTGGAAGTAAGATGTTTTTCCGAGATAAAATATATAGCCTATGTCACTCTCCAGACCTTAAATAACCTATCCCCGTAAAATAAATCTTATCAATCTAATGGTTCCATTCTACGTGAAAGAAGGACAAACAACTAAATAAACACAATTTCACATTTATAATATTAACATGGAAGTATGGATTTGCTTCAATTTATTACAAACTACGAAACGCCCAATGATTTTCTTCGCACGATTAGTTCACATTCACGGTTAGCAAAGCAGTGAGATATATCGAACGGTAGGCATTTTACATTCGGCACGATTGTAATCATGCACAAAAACTATATGCCCGCACATTTAGTATGTTTATTTGTTGGTTTGTTTATTTGTGACTTAATCTTGAGCAAAAGGTTGAACAGATTTCGATGAACTTTGGCACATAGGTATGGTCTGCAATAACTGAAGTATGATACTTTTTATCCCCGTAGTGTTAACGCGCATACATACAAACATAGGTTTTTCGACATAACTCGATTTATAAGACATTGTTCTATTTATCCTAAATGACTCATTAACAAGTCATGCAAAGACTCTATATGACACTTATTATTAGGATCAAAGAATAGCCAACGCTGCAGACACATCTATCATTCCCAGACATAAAAATAAAATGAAAAAAAACCTAAATTCTACAATCTTATCGATGCAAAATCCGTAGAATTCATACCAGAGAACATCCCTAACGGTATAGTCCGACGGGATTGCTCGTAGTTAATTACAGTTATTAGAGAAGTTACCAAGCCCACGAGTCCACGGTCACCGATCCGGGGACCACCGCAAAACGCATGCGCGACGTTATTCATTACAACCTATGCTGCTAACGTTTGAATACACGAGAATAATGACGTTGCCCGGCAATTAAACGTAGTTTGTATATCATTAATATACCACGATAGTATTTACAAATCCGTACCGGTTTCGACTGGGAGGTAATCTTAACAAATGACAAGACGAAAACAACAGGAAATGTTCCTGGCTTATGGAAACTTTTCCACACTCCTATAAATAGCGAGCTTTATGTCTTCTTTTGGCATCGACAGTTTGATCTCCTCTCTATTGGTGCCAAAAATTGAGCACTGCTAAAAATAGGACTCCCTCATTAATCTTATACACGCATCTATTGGGTTATCCGTTGGGTATCCTTACCTGAGGCCGATTCCCATCGGATTTGTTGAATACAAAAAAATTAACTTCAACATAAATTAGTGGTAATGGTGTTTGGCTTAGTCAGTAGAGTTCCAGAGTTATTACCAGCTAGGCTAAACAGAATTACCAATAATCTAAAATGAAGTATGATTTTGTATAATCTACAATGAAGTATGATTATGTATAATCTAAAATGAAGTATGATTTTTGTATAATCTAAAATGAAGTATGAAATCGGCTTCAGCTTAGGCGATAGAGCCCCTGATAATCTGTCCATGAAGAGAAGTAGACTGTAATGAGCTGCTTTCAGGCCATGGTCGTCTTTTCAGACCCTTTCTGACTCCATAGCCATCGGTCCTGCTAGCTCTCTGACCTGGCCACTACAACTTGAGCCTGCTGATTCTAAGAAAATGGTATGTCTAACCAAATGTTAAATAAATGTTAATGCAGTTCTAAACTAACAGGTATGTTCATGGACACAAATATTTGTTTGTGCGGGGATCGAACCCGCGACCTCTGAGTCAAAGTTTTTTTTTTATACCACTAAGGTGGCAAACAAGCATACGGTCCGCTTGATGGAAAGCAGTTACCGCAGCCTATGGACGCCTGTAACACCAAAAATAGTGGCCAGTGCTAGCCATTCCACCAGCAGGCTCGTCAACATTCACACAAGAATTGTTCGTTTATTAATATACGACACGATATACAAAAAATCATCATTTAGTTGTATAGAATATGCGCACACTCGTATGCGAATTAATATAGGCTTTCCGCCTATGCGTAAGCAATGAAAAACACTTTGCTAGATTCCTGTGATTCTTGCTAGGTCTAAAGTATGGGCAAAGTTGAAGAACCTATGTATAATACATTAACTTTTTAGCATTATAAGTAATAAATAGTACTAAAATAAACAAACTCAGTAGTTCAAACTTTATTATTGTCATAATTATGCAGGTTCATTCAGGCATTCAATTATTTTTTTAAATTTAGTGATGCGTTGCAATTGCGTATCATTGCTAAACAAACTACCATGGGACGAAACACTGAACCACTTTAAGCGAGGGTTTATGGGAGGGTACACAATACACACCGTCAACTAGTCCCAAACTAAGCAAAGCTTGTACTATGGGTACTAAATAATGGATATAATACTTAAATATATTTTTTTGTTTGTAAATACATACCTATAATACATAGAAAACACCCAGACCAAGACAGACATGTTCATGCACACAAATGTTTGTCATGTGCGGCGGGGATCGAACCCGCGACCTCGGAGTCAAGTGGTCATTGCCATTCGACCACCAGGCCTGTCAATTGAGTTAAAAGACTAACCGATGTGATATTGTTATACATTACGGTTTTAATGTTTTACTATCTGAAAATTTTATCAATCCCACGGTTCCTGACTCGTTAACGGCAATGATCACTATGACCTACATGCTCATTACAATTATGTACTGTTATTTATAATGATTGAATAATACCACACAATACAATGCAGATAAGCAACGGAACCTAACACAATGAAGTGCTGACGGCTAGGATTTAGCGAGTTGCATTTAAACTTAGTTGCATTAAATCTAAAATACATGCGATAGTGCAATACATATATATGTCATAATTTAGTGCTGTGCCTTAGGAAGTGGGTTTCGGAGCGAATTGTTCAGAAACAATTCACAATGGGTGCAAGGAGTCTGGTATAATAACACCTACGCCACGGGACCGTTGCGAGCCGCATTTGAATCGCTTTACCGCAATTCCTTATACCCTGTTTATGTTAAAAGTATAACGAGTGAATTCACGCATTGAATTACGCATTGAATAAAATTGGCCGTTTCGTAAATCACTTATGTTTATCACTCGTTCAAATGTACATATTGGGTTCGTTCCCGCATTAGTTCTGGCGAGTATGCCTTCGCATCGACAGAATAATGTGTGCTAGCATACTTTTGTTTACGACCAAGCATACAAAGTGAAATAAACAAATGCTCCGAGGAAATAGAACCTCGCTATTGGATTGAAATGAAAATGTTTTACATTTTCGATTCGATTCCATTTAGAAATAAACTATTTGTGTTTTCTTTTTACATGTAAATGGTGGGACGTATGACGAAGACATTATAATAATAAATATTTCTGGACAATTTACACAGTGCCATCTAGTCCGAAATTAAGCGTAAAGCTTGTACTATGGGTACTAGGCAACTGATAAATGTACTTGAATACATATTTTTTGTGAATACATACTTATAATACATAGGAAACACCCAGGTCAAGACAAACAAACATGTTCATGCACACACATGTTTGTTTTGTGCGAGGATCGAACCCGCGACCTCGGAGTCAAAGTATACATTGCTCGTTCGTTTAGATACATTCAAATTTACTTGAAAGTTGTGATCAGTGGTCCAAATAAGTGGATCATGGATAATGTGGAGCGGTTACCGTAACCAAATAAACGTTTGCAGTATGAAAAATCGCACCGCCACCCCCGCTGCCAACACAGCAACACCTTCCTGGTGGCCTAACACCTGGTGGCCTAACTCACTCGCGTGAATTGATTGTGATATTCCGTGAGGTGGAGGTACTTCCCTAGTTTATAAATACGCTGTGCCTCCTCCTACCTATAATCTTTTGTCAGAGCCTGGTTTGCCAGTCAGCAGGGTGTACCACGTGCAGGAGAGGTTGGATTTGATTCAAGAATAATGACCCACTTACACCTAAAACTTTTTTCAATTTCAAAATTTGTAAATAGTATAAGTTATTCGCACGTCATGAATTCATGATAAGCAGAATCACAAATTTTAATGTTATTGAGTCAATATAATCTAATAGGAAGGTATTCAAGTCAAAATAAAATGCTCTTAAGACGAAGCATGTAAATAATCAAAACATATTAAATATTCTGCAACATTAAAAAAAAACTCTATAAAAGATTTAACGAAAAATATGTGAACCGGCACAGAGACACAATTGCACGTGTAGCAGATGTGTTTAATTACTGACCCGACAAATCTCGGAAAGAGTCGAGCTTCATTAAGGACACAATAGCCTCGCTTCAGCCAACGATAAAGTAAATAAAATATCAACACGTCGCTTACACCCTCACATAAAATGATGGGTAGCACACGCTAATATTTGCTTTAATAAAGTTCAGACATTTTGTAAAAAATACTCAGCTCGGCACAGAAATTAACTGCGGGGTTAGGCCTTTTTGTAGCGGACGGCAGACGTTACCTCTCGTAATATTAGCTAAACAAGATCCCCAGAGCGGGAGGGTTAAAAAATAACGTAACACATGCCGACGTTAATTTAAAATTAAAGAAAAAATATTGCGCGGACCCCGAGCTATAAGTAATTAACCTAAATAATTTAAGCACCGGTCTCTATACGGCACATAAAATTATGCCCGAAATTAATTTCACTTGTAACAACATACACCTACACTGTACTCAAAGAGCTGGCTACAGACTATTATCGCCTCAACGGCAAAGAAATAAAATTTGTAATGCCATAAACTGGTGTGAAAACTGTATATTTAACTGATCGCGACGCCATAAGTACGCGTTAAGAAATGGCGAGACTTAATACAAACGTGTTCGAAGAGATAACGCGAATGTAAGGAAGGGGTTACATGAAAGGTGGCCAGGGAAATTTTTGAGAGACGTACGCGCACTGGACTCGTCCCACGTCAGCCGCGTGGGCGAGTACGAATATTGATGCGCCTCCTCTACATCGCACCGCCTCGTTACGCCAAATCTAAGAGAATGATTAAATTAACATATCGTGATTTTGATGTAGTGTATCGCAACAGTGTGATATTAAACGTATCATAATGAGTTGACTCATTGAATAAATTAAACGACTAGTTGGATGACGAAGCATGAAAATGCGGATTTGATAAAGCATTGTTGAATGTAATGAATTATTTATTTTAATATTATGTGATGAGGTGTGGATAATATAACGGTAACAGTTTGGGATTAAATTCGCCGTAGCTAGCCGGCACATTAATAAGCTTGAGGTGACATTGGTACAGAGATGCAAGCAAGGCGCATCCTTCTGAAACTGTGTCCACTCGAACTCTCTTATATACGTGGAGATTTACGATGCGTTCGAACGCTAACACGACATAAGAGCTCGCTCGCTAGCATGCGTGTTGCGTTATCGCCGAGACACGGCCATTCGCCAAATTTACCCAGCTTATGAAGACATACGACACGAGGCAGACATTTGTACCAAGATTTATGATATCAACGTTGAAAACAAGAACATGAAAACGATAGTGATGACAGTAGGTATTCAGAATGTCAAGAAAAACACGTTCTTTATGATATCAATAAAAACATTCCTAAGCAGTTAGTAGCTCCCAATGATGAACAAGAAATCACTAAACATAAAACACAAAACACAGAAAAATAAACCGGACCGACACAATACAAAATACTAACTAATGAAGAAAATAATTTTCCTCCTCATTACACTCTTCTTTGCGCGCTTACTTCCCTTTCTGCGCTTTTCGGACCTTGGGTGCCACTGCCGCCCGTCAATTCTACGACCTATGTCACTTGCCTGTTACTTCAGCATGCTGATCCTGAACGTAATGTCGCTAATACGTAGATATACTCCGATATTAGCTCGTTCCATTGTATGTTGCGCAACCTTAAAAAGTCATACGAGATCTGTAGCAAACATTGTAAATGAAAACTAAAGCTGATCCATCAGCAACTTTATTTAAATAAAAACCTATCGTTTAGCATTTGTATTACTCATTGTCAACAGTAAATTTAAAGGATAAGCTACGATATAAAATTGTCGTTTCATAAAAACCTTTCTCTACTTCCGCGCCGAGACGTCCCAACTCGAGGCGTGTGATCCATTTCAACGCACAATGAATACGAAATAAGAAATCAGCGCAACCGCACTTTCCCTAAGCAATTTTCTTTCATAGCCAATATTTTTAGCGGCTCCACGAAAGAGGCTCTCCATCTGAAATATGGAGCGGCGCGTTGTTGAATTTTTGTTTAGTGTGCAATTTTGAGCCGGGCTAGACGTATATCACGTTTTTCGCAACTGGAAAGCAACCAAAATGGTATAATAAATCTAAAAGTCCATTTTCATATAAAAGAAAACCGATTAAGGAGCTTTCCCGATAGCGATCGCTCGAATGAAGCTATATATTTTCATGATCGAACGAATCCAAGATCACGGACGGCTGACGGCCGGTGCGTGAGGAAATTGAAAAGGAAAACGTTTCTTTTAATGGTATTGTCCTTGAGCGAAGGATCATTTATTTGCATTTCCTGTTCCGGTTTCCGTCCGCGTAAACCCTAACTCGACGCCTGGAACGTTGAATTGATTTTCACACATAAGTAGAGAATAATTTGACATATTGCATGTAGCTTTATGGCTTTTTTATAGCACGCTGAGTAACAAACAAACATAGCGCTCGCCTGATGTGAAGTATAGTTACAGTATCCTGTAGACTCTTACACGTAGTAGCTTGCAAACTGGCGCCCTCGGTACTGATGACGCATATCATGACGCCTGATGACCTCGCTCACTCGCAAGAATACAACAATCTTGTTGTAATCTTGCGAGTAAGATTGTTGTATTCTTGAGCTGGTCATCAGGCGTCATGATATGCGTCATCAGTACAGCTGCGGTCTTCTGTAAGGTAAAGGATGTACTTCCAGTTGGAGTCGATATCCCCTACCTTTCTTTCGCCAGAGCCTCGTTAACTAGTCGGCAGAGTCCACCAAGCACAGGAGAGGTTGCCTTAAGCACTAAAGATAGTGAACACTTTACACCTCTAGAGATTACTATTGTTTCTATATAGCTTAACTTCCCTAATACATTATTCCACTTCGACTTTAGTTGTGTCTAGGACAAACTTAATTTCTACAACGAGAATTAAAAAAATTAGACAACACAAAATTTATTTCCATTTTTTTTTTCTTTTTTATGTGAGAGGGGTCAAACGAGCATGTGAGTCACCTGGTGGAAAGCATTCACCACCGCCCATGGAGATTAGCAACAATAAGGGGTCGCCGATCCGTTGCCAGCCTTTTAATGGAAATAAAAACTCTGTTCTTGAAGGCTCCCATATCGTAGTCGTTCGGAAGTTGATCAATCAATCAGTTTTATTTGTATGAAAACAGGTATATAATATATAATACAATAAGATCTTATAAGTGAATATATAGTTCTGGACTGAATTCTGCCATTCCGGCGTACAAATATTTTTACAAAATTAGATGTCCCAAAAATATATAATGATGATTACATAGTTCCACGGTTCTTGGTATAAAATGTCTTAGAAAACGTACTGTAGTAGTTCGCCAATTATCAAGATGACATGGATGGAATTTTTATTAGTAATTTATAACCGATTACATACTCTAAAATGTATAGAACAATTTCAAGTAATTGCTTTTATCTGTTTCTGAAATCTATTTCTGGCAAATAAAACATTTCTGCCTCCCTCCGAATGTTTACATTGTAAAGCTCGAGCAGAATGTAGAAAACTCCGTAGTTACGAGCATTATTTACGGCACGGTTTGATATCATTATCCGATATTTGATATCTTCGGATTATCTATATCCCTCAATTCAAAGCAATGCTACGCTCGTGTCGTAAAGTTTACGGAATTGCTTGCTAAGTAAATTGAAGTGAAGCCGGCTTTAAGCGGGACATACACGGAGCTTCCATGACGACAAATAACCACGTGTATCGTGTGAAACAGTTTGAGCTGGTTGGCGTCTCCTAGTTGCTCGTTAGTTATCCTAACTTTGATCAGTTATACCCTAAGTTTGAGTATTTTTTTTTATATCAAAATCAATTACATATAATTAAAAAATACAATTTTTAGAAACAAACAAGCACTTCATTGTCAATCTCGGGGGTATATCTAAAGCATAATGAATTCCAAGTGTAGGAGGAGTCTAATGAAATCTCTACTACATTCAAGAAGTGATTTTCAGTGACCTTCTGGCTCATTCTACGGATCAGCTGCTTTTTTCCATATCGCGTCGAGTGCCAAACAAGCTTACGACCCGCCTGACGTAAAGCGGTTACCGTAATAGACGCTAGCAATAAACGAGCATGGCATGCGTGCAAGCACGCGTCATCTAACCACGTCTTGTGACCTCATTCGCTCACGGGAACACACCAATCCTCACTTAAGGATTATTATTATTTGGCAGTCTTCTGTGAGGTGCAGGTACTTTCCCAATGTTGCACACAACATGCTCTAGCTCTCTTTCTCAGAGCCTATATTGTTTATTGGCAATTTGCACCACGTACAGAATAGGTTAGTAGTAGTAGATTCAAAAATTTTTAATTTAAATTTTAGATTTAAAAGAAGTGAATCGGTCACTACGCGCTACGGTGCAGTTCACCGTGTGTAGCAAGTAATAAGGACAGATGTGGTCTAGAAGATGAGCTATTAGACGTGTTATTTGATTTTGTTCTTAGACGTGTTACTTCTTCAATTGTTGTATTACCTTCGTTTTTAATAAGTGATGTGTTAGCGGGTGGACGGTTTTCGTGTATCCAGGCATTGTGCTTAATACATTACAGTGTAACGCTGGTATTATAATTTTGATTCCTACTTATAATACACCTACATTATACTACCATCTATTTACATGGTCATTGAATGTCGAGGATGTTACATCTAAGTATAATTTGTGGTTAAATGAACTTACCTTAAGTGAAATTCAACCATAATTATACGCGATTTTACATCCGAAGACACTCAATGACCACGTGGTTTTAGTTAGATCATTTAACCATAAAATAAATTACATTTTTAGCTGTCGCAAATTGCAACGGCACGTGGCGCCGTGTATGTCTCTCATTATAGTGTTGACTTTACCAATCCAAGGCGCTCCAATCAAGCATCGCCTCGTTACTCCGCCGCAGTACGAGACAATGAACGATTTAAGTTACATGTGATACCATTCATGTGTTACACTATCACAGATGCACAAATATGTCTATGTCACTTAAAAGCTCAAACTAAATGTACGGGTTGTCTTCGACTAATTAGTGAAGTTTGGAAATATAACAAAAAATAATTCTCTTAGGCATAATTATAGCAAAATGAATTCTTCATTATAATTCTAGATTTTATGATAACAGTAAATATTTAATGCGGAACTAAGTCTAATGGAATCGAAAACGGAGGCTTGTCATTTGACTTCATTAGTAGAATTCTGATGAAAATCCAGGATCCAGGCACGGTTCAAAGGTTTTCGAAAGGTTTTCAATAGCTGCAAAACTTAATGAGTTACATTTATATGCCTACCAAATTATTATACCGGATGCACCACCGGTTCGAGAATTATCTATACTTACTCTACCACGCTGCTCCACTACGAGTTGGCGAAGATGGGGATCAGCGTATTAACTGATTTGGCTAAATTACTGTCAAATGAAGACCGATATCTTCGCGCCTTCAAGAGCATGAAGGGATTCCAAAGAGAAAATTAAACCTATTCAAATACAAGCTATGATCGACATTGCCTGACTTGCGTGTTAAATTTGACAGGCGCAATGAGACCATTGAGCTCAACATACGGAATAAATATATCACTTTTGTCTCTACGATCCCCGGCAAGACGGATTGCGAAATTATAATGGTGGAGGTTGTTTGCCCGGATATACGCCGACGGGTACGAACTGACTGACGGACAATTTGTCACTCATCCGCAAGCGTTATCCGCGTAAGAACTTGGTGCTTAACAAGCGTGCAGTTTTTACTCAGACCCACGCTTGTTACCATGTACTTTGACATTACGTATTCATTAAAAGGAAATAAATTGAAAAAAAAAGTATTAAGTCATTATTTAAGGAATGACCGATGACAATGCACTCGCTACGCAACTGAAGTTACTTGGATATTATTTTTAATTCAACTAGTAAAGTAAAGTCTAATTTAGGACTTGCACCTAATATGATGATATATCATATCTTATTGGACTAATACTATCCTATCCAATTGAAAAGGGACGAAATGGACTATAGATGGATAAGAATAATGAAAATAGGCAATGAATGGTTTTATGAGATTATATTTGATAGTTTTCGGTAATTTTACAACAGTTGGCACGAACTTCACTTTTTTATCTACAATGTCAAAACTACAATAATAGAAAAATAGAAGGTAACTTCAAAATAAAAAAAAAGGTACAATAACATAACCAAGGAGTCTGCAACATCCCGGGCCCTTGTGCAGAAAAGCACAAAGTTGATAATTTACCCAGGATGAGAAGGCCCCCTGGTGTCAAGCAATACTAGCTTTCTGCAGGGTCGCCGTAGCAAGCCCCCTGCAGTGGCTACATCTACCACTCTCACTACACCATCCTTGCCAGGGTATAGAGCGGCAACGCGTCCGCGCGGCCATGTACTTCTGGGTAAGTTTTCGTCAACTATTATTACCACATCCCCCGTTTGCAGATTGCGCTCTTTGTTGTTGTTTTGGCGTGGCTGCATCGTCGGCAGGATCTCGCGGACCCATCGCTTCCAAAAATGGTCGCTTAATCTGAGAGCTTTTTTCCAGTTTGCTCTGCGGACCAGGTCTCCATCGTCTAGAGCAATAGATGAAAGTCGTTGATTGGACGAGTTTCCGATTAAGAAATGGAAGGGAGTTAATGTTACGTCATCATCCGCCTCTACAGAAACGTGGCTGAGAGGCCGAGAGTTCACAATTGCCTCTGCTTCCAATAAGAAAGTTGATAAGACTTCTTCCTTAGGAGCTCTTTCGTGGAGGGTGGCGTTCAGAGCCACTTTAATACTTCTAATGAGTCTTTCCCAACAACCTCCAAAAAACGGTGCGGCAGCTGGAATGAAGCTCCACTTTATGCCTTTGTTAGCTGCAAAATCTTGTACTTCAGGCTGATAAAATTCTTTAAGCAAGCGATTAGCTCCTACGAAACACGTGCCATTATCGGAATAAATAGTGTCGGGGGTGCCCCTTCTCGCAATAAAACGTCGTAGACTCATTATGGCCGAATCTGCTGAGAGCGTGTGAACTAACTCTATGTGCACGGCTCTTGTAGTCATACAGGTGAAGAGGGCTACCCATCTCTTTTCCTGCCGTCGTCCTATCGTGGTATTTAATGGCCCAAAATAATCAACTCCAGTATAGGTAAATGGGCGTTTATGGTGAGCAAGTCGCTGTGGTGGTAGATCACCAGTCATTGGGTTAAGTGGTTTGGTTTTGCGTATGCGACAAATCAAGCATTCTTTGGCCACACCACGAACTACGTTTCTCAAACGTAGAATCCAATATCTTTGTCTGATTTCATTAATGACCATTTCATGGTTTGCGTGACCTGCTCTTCGATGGAAAAATTGAACCAACATACGGGTGATCGAGTGGTGACCATCCAAGAGAATAGGAAACTTGACATCTGTGTCCACATCTTGAACAACTTTAATCCTGCCAGCCAAGCGCAACAAGCCGTCTTTTCCCATCGTTGGTGATAATTTCAAGAGACGACTTGACTTTGGGATGGGAGTCGAACTTTTGATACATTTAATCTCTTCTTGAAAGCATTCTTCTTGGACGCGCTGCAGCACATGCCTTTCAGCGGCGTTAATCAGTTCCGCTGACAAGGGTGGGAGCGTGGTAGATGTAGAAGAGGTCGCAACTTGGCGGTCTGGAACAGTGGAGTTAGAGTTAATGCCACGAACACGATTCAAAATTGAACGTAATTTAGCCGCAAATTGCAAAACACGCGCGGTTGCTCTAAGTAAACGCAACCAATCGCTAAAACGACTGAAGTCGGCGGTAACAACCAGATGGACAGGCACAGGTTGGGAAGACTGTTTTCGCTCTTCTGTAGCCTCAGCCGGACCAGCTGGTTCAACTGGCCAATTCTCAATAGAGTCGAGCAGAAATGGAGGGCCCGTAAACCAACGGTGATTAGAATCTAAATGGAGAGAATTTGCGCGAGTAGCGTCATCGGCGACGTTCAAGCTAGTTGGAACCCACCTCCAATCATTGACACTCGAATTCTCTGTAATCTATATCTAATGTAAAAACTGAAAATCAGTGCCGGGTCTGCTACAGATTTTGGTTTATACTGAGTTGGGACCATTTTGCGACATTGCTCAGTACTATAAATTTACATTATGTAATATTAAGTCTGTATATAATTTGTTTGTATAGTGCTGTGTAATGTGCAAATAAATGTATTTTCTATTTTCTTCTTAATCTCACCAACTCGATGGGCCACAAATGGCTTGAACGTTCGCGCGTCGCTTCTAAGCCAGCCTAAGACTGTCCTTGAATCCGTCCATAGGAAGGTACGAAGAGGTTTTTTTTGTGGTATTCCTTGACGCTGACAGCAAGGCGAGAGGCAATCAGAGCAGCTTGTAACTCTAAACGCGGAATAGAGGTCGGTTTTAAGGGCGACACTCTCGCTTTACTGGTGATGAGAGCGAGCTTGCTGGTGCCATCAGAGTACAAAAGCCGCCAATATGCCACACAGGCATAAGCAAGCTCACTTGCGTCTGCAAAAATATGTAACTCTCTATTTAGAGGTTCGCCATTTTGTTTGGCGTACCATCGGGGAATCTTAATGTTAGACACAAGTGAAAGCTCTTTTAACCATTCGGTCCACTTGGTAACATCAGACGGAGGTAAAGGTGAATCCCAATCAATCTTAGACCTCCAAATCTCTTGAAGCAAGATGCGACCTTTTATCACGATTGGTCCGATTAAGCCAATAGGATCGTAGATTTTCATGAGATAATAAAGGACCTTTCGCTTGTTTAAATTTTCCTTAAAAACGTCACCATCAAGACCTGTCCTAAAACCGAGCGTGTCTGAGTGAGGATCCCAAGAGACACCTAAAACTCTCACATTTGAAGCGGTATTACAAAGTTGAACTTGCGTAGAAGGTATAGCGCGCAACTCATCCGGTATCAGACGTAGTGCATTATAATCATTTGATGTCCAACCGCGCATTTCAAAGCAACCGGCAGCATGAACCTTCACTATATCCGATGCCAGCTGAGCCGCGACGTTGACGTTATCGGTGCTACCTAAGTAGTCATCCATATAATGGTCTTTTACAATCGCATTGGCTGCTTCAGGATGTGAAATTTGATGAGCCTCAGCATTTTTATTCTTTATGTAAAGTGCTATGCATGGACTGGGTGAGGCACCAAAAATTACCGAAGTCATTCGGGTATGTCGCCAGCGCCACAGAAACCGTAGGGCGTCTCTGTCTTGTACGCGGATGCGGATCTGTGGAAACATCTCTTTGATGTCTGCAGTCATGGCAATGGAACCTTCTCTAAACCTAAAGAGAATACCTAATAGATTTTCTAATAGGTCAGGCCCTGGAAAAAGCAAAGAATTTAACGATACGCCTTTGTTCTTTGCCGCGGCGTCATGAACGACACGAAGTTTTCGTTTTTGTGGGTGGTAAACCCCAAAATGCGGTAAATAAAACCGATTTTTTTGTGAATTAGACGAGCAACCAAACGTAGAATCGGAACTTTCAGCTAATTTTTGGCAACTATAATTTGTACTAGGATCACATTTCTCTGCATATCCCTTGTCGACCATGTAGTCTAAGAACTTCTTATAAACATCAGCAAATACAGGATCGCGAAGCATTTGTCTCTCTAAGCTGTAGAAGCGTGATAAAGCTTGAGGATAACTGTCGGGAACATTTCCGATGTCGTCACGCCATGTAAGCCCTACCTCATACCTCCCTGACGGCAATCGCTTAGTAGTAGAGTCTAAAATCTCTATAGCGCGTAAATCCTGCTTATTGAGCAATGTGTCGCGTTTACAGATGCCTAGAGCGTCGAGTTTGTACTGTTCTTTGACTAAAGATTCTAAACTTTCGATTTCTGACCGTTCGCTTAGACCTACTAAACAGTGATTGATAAACTCCGTCGGTTTGGTTTTGCTAGAAACTTCTCCGTACAAAGTCCAGCCTAACGATGTATAGCAAGCTACCGGTTCGTTAGATTTGCCACTGCGTACCTCCCGTGTAATAGAAAGATGCCAATGTTGAGCACCAATGAGTACGGTGGGTACGGCGCAAGTGTAAGACAAAACGTTGGTCAAATCGTCTAAGTGGCTATAAGAATCTAGTTTTTCTTTTGAAATTGTTTGCGCATGTAAATTGAGCGATTTCATCGCTCTAGCATGTTTTACAGGATATATGTCATTTGAGTGTTTACCCTGTATATGAAAATCGACAAGCATAACTTTAGTCTGTTTTTGTAGGCCACCTACACCTTCAATAACGATCTCTTTTTCGGGCCCTGACAAACCAACACGAGTAGCGACACTTAAGTCAATTATCGTTGCGGAACTGCCATCATCAAGTAGTGCGTAGGTAGCATACGAACCTGCGGGACCATAAATAGTGACGGGCAGCACCTTTAATAGCGTCCTGCGCTCCTCGATGGATGGCTCGAAGGTTGAATCGAGCTGAAGACCCGTAATAGACACGACGAGCTTCTCTTCAATAGGAACGGCAGATGAAGACGCAGAAGGAACATCGTTGTGAATAGGTGCAGCACACACTGTATTATTGAAAAGATGTGTATCGGGTGACTGCGTTGACGTTTGCGTGTCCTGCCTACCATGCATAAGAGGGTGGTGGCGCAGTGCGCAGCCATCGATCCCACAAGGATTCACCCTGCATGATTTCCATTGATGCGAATTTCGACGTAAACATTTGTAACAAACTTTATTTTCGCGCAACCAGCGCCATCTATCATCTATGGATAGAGTTTTAAAATCACCACATGCCTTTATACCGTGATCCTGTTTGCAGTAAACGCATTTAGACTTAGTGTTAGGTTTATTTTTCGTAACGCTCACGGAATTGACACTTTCGCGTTTAGGAGGCTTGTACAAATTATGTTGTACAGGTGAAGCGATTTGCAAATATTGCGTAGCTTGTAAAAGTTCAGTCGACAGACCGTATTTTGTATGACGTTCATGCTCACGTGTTAGAAATTTAGACATTACTTCAAGTTTAGAGCATGGAAAACGTGAATAATCAAAATCGGCTGCGAAGTCGGACCATCGTTGCCTTGTATTATAATTTAACTTACCTAAAACAGTATAAAAGAGTGCCGGTGAGGATACATACTCTTCTTGGCCTAATAACTTCATGACAGAAAGACTGTTGCGTACCTTGTTGGCTATTGTGCCTATCTCCTTAAGGTCGTTGCCCAAACGCGGCAATGTACGTATCTCGTGAACCTGGGCGAGGACGATCATTTCAGGGCACGCGAAGCTCCGCTCGAGTGCGTGCATGATCTCCTGGGGATCCTCTGTAGAAAGTAGGAGCGACGCCACGGCCTCCCGTGCGTGTCCTCGAAGCGCATTTCGTAAACGAGCGACGTTTTCTAAAGAGGAAAAAGCAGGTTTAGTACTTTCGTAAGACCTTTTAAAATGAAGCCATTCTGACGCACTTCCAGAGTACGTAAGAAGATCGATCTTTGATCTGTCCGTCTTTGATTCTTTGCTTTGCATAGCTAATGCTTTGGTCGCTGCTGCAGTGTCAGCGATAGCCTGCAACATTAAAAAAGACGATAAATCTTTGTTTGAAACGTGTTGTGCTTCGGAGCCCACGTGAGAGGGTGGCGGCTTGGCGGCTGCCAACCCGGGCGTTTTAGAAGATATATGTGACATAGCGCGATACGAGAGGTGTGCTGCTGAAAAAGGAGCAGCTGCCTGTCGGGGCAGCAGTGGCGGGATTGCCGACTGGCCAGGCTGCGGGACCTCGTGTTCGTCATACGCTTTGTGAAAGTGAACTACGTTAGAAGTAGAAACGTTTTGTACCCACTGTTGTGTCCTGCTCATGCGTGTAGAACTATGCCTACTCCTATGGCTACCTTCCTCATGCACCTCTGCTTCAATTTGTAGAAGCTCCGCGCGATGCTCTGCTTCCTCGACCTCCGCGAGTTGTTCTGCAAGGCGGCGACGCTGTGCTAAATCAACCTCTGCTCGGCGGCGACACTCGGCCTCCTCTAAATCCGCAAGTTCCTTGGCGCGCTCAATCTGACGGCGCTTGAACGCAGCCTCTGCGATGGCCTTTCGGGCTTTCACGGTTGATGAACTACGGCCAGTCTGTGAGGAGCGCGTACCGCCGTGCGTACTGCCGGCGTGGGCACGGTCATCACCATTGCCTATACCGACTTTATTGGTTGTGTCTATCGGTTGCACTTGATGAGCGTTTGATGATGATTCGACATGAGGTGCGGTAGGGGTGGTGGTATTTTGTGATAACATGGCTTTGCTCCTACTACGCGTGATCATGTGAGGCGAAAACGGAAACAAAAAATGAAAATTTCACAAAAAATACGAGATGAAAACTACAATGACAACTAATGACAACTAAATTAGGTGCGGTGAAAATGTATTTCCGGCTCGAAGGACCAAATGAAAAGGGACGAAATGGACTATAGATGGATAAGAATAATGAAAATAGGCAATGAATGGTTTTATGAGATTATATTTGATAGTTTTCGGTAATTTTACAACAGTTGGCACGAACTTCACTTTTTTATCTACAATGTCAAAACTACAATAATAGAAAAATAGAAGGTAACTTCAAAATCAAAAAAAAGGTACAATAACATAACCAAGGAGTCTGCAACACCAATTAAACAAAGAAGTTTTGTATAGGACTGGACTGAACTGAACTGGAAATGGACTGGACGGCACCAACCTCAACGGCGAGTGTATCACTCACTCACCTTCAATTTGCCGATGATATAGTGTTCATGGCTGGGTGATCTGAGCACACCGCTCGAAGACATCAACGGAGCATATCAACGGATGAATCTTAGCATGAACATGGGCAAAACGAAAATTATGTCTAATGTCCGTGTTGCACCCGCCCTAATCACAGTTAGAAACTCTGTTATCGAAGTTATTGACGAGTATATTAACCTGGGGCAAACAGTTAAGTAGGTCCAACCACGGTAGAACAATATCGGGTATGTTCTTCCGATGACAGATAGGTATATTACCAAGACTACGTCACGAGTTTGGTTGTCCAATTCCATACATAATACAGCTGATGACGTAGGCAAGTTCACGTGTCCACATTTTTCAGGTAAGAACATACCCAGCGTTTTCTGTCATGGGTCGCTGGTGTGAGGAAGAACTCTCTCGTCGAATCCATCGGATAAGCATTCGGGAAATTACGAAACATATAATTTCGAAAGGTTTTCTTGTCCAGAATACCTCAAGGTAAAAAGGTATAAAGATAGTTTATGACCCTGTGTGTGTTGCAAGTGATGACATACGGCACAAAGAGATGGTCCCTTACGATGGGCTTCATTCGAAATCTGAAGATTGCGCAGCGCAGGTGGGAGAAAGTTTATCTACGTGACAAGCTCAGGAATGAATATTTCAGTAGTAGAATGTGTAAAGTGGCAGTGGGCATCGGCACTTTGTGCCACATGGGGCAGGAAGTGTGACCACGGACCGGAAAACGGCCCCTCACTAGATGGACCGACAATCTAATAAAGATTTGCAAGGAACCGATGAATGCACACGATACAAAACCGATCATTGGAAACAGTAGGAGGCTATGGGAGGACTATGTTCAACAGTGGACGTCCTTTGGCTGAGATGACAAAGATGATTGAATGTGTGCCACAGCGATCTTGTAAACGACACTAGCGATTTCGATGAAATTTACAAAATAAAAGCGCATGGCCGAAAAAACATCAAACTATTTTTTACTTCATTTTAACCTAAAAACGCAGAAGAAATTCTGGGTATTCCAATATAACGCCATTTGTTAGCAAGCGAATAATCTAGTGTTTAAAGAAAAAGATAATAAATATCATATGCTAAAATTTACAGCGGCGCAAAATATTAATTGCAATTGCGACACATTGTATTAATAACATCTCATGACTCGTTACACTTTCATTGTATAGATTAAACAGTGATGAAATTGACAAGCGAACGGACGGGGAGCCAATAAACGAGATTCCCAAAATATTTCCCTTCCATAAATACTCCATAAAGCCCGTTTTCCCACGCCCGTTTTGCAATCGACTTCGGGAGCGCCGATCCGAGTTGCGCCACATTAAATTCTTCACGTTTAATCAATTCTGGAGGGCGGTTGTAAAAAATATCAAAGTGAAGTGTTTCCTTCCGTATCGACAGCGCTGAGAGCCGGCAGACAGCAAATAAATTGTTGGCAGAGATTCAAAAAGCACCTAAATTGTAGGGGGTAACTCCGCGGACACGCCTTTTATCTGTTACGTCTATCACGCGGCTTCACGTTCGCCGTTTGCACGTAAATAAGAGCAAAAAGTATTACAGAATAAATATTAAGGACGAAAGAAGTAGGGACACGAGCAGCCGTGCGGGATTAAAAAGTACTGGTTCAGTTCACTGAGCTGACCTACTTCGTAAGCCACGGTCATTATGATAAAGTTCGTTTAATAAATTATAGCGTAAGATACGATACACGACACAACATTCCCTATTTTAAAAAGTAAATATTCGCAATTTATATTTTCATCAACATCATTAGCCACTATTTAAACACTGCTGAATATGCCCAATGCCTTCCGCATCCAGCCACTTTCTTAAGATCATCGGACCATGTAGAAGAAGGGCATTCAACGCGCTCCGTCTAGATCTAACATTTTAATGATTATTAATCAAATGAGGACCTCGATGGCGTCGTTGCGCGTGTCAGTCTAATCCATCACACAAGTTAAGCAACGTCGATCGTAGCCTGTCTATGGATGGTATGATGATGGCCTGTATATGGTGGTCTTTATTTATCTCGAGCTGTTCCGTGCTTCGGAAGGCACGTTAAGCCGTCGGTCCCGGCTGTTTTCATTAAATGACAGTCGTTAAGCCAAGTCAGTGGTCTTTAGGCGGCTTGAAAACACTGGTCTCCGCCAACCCGCAGTTGAGCAGCGTGGTGGAGTATGCTGTATGGAGGGGTTTACCCTTTGATTGAGGGGAGACTCGTATCCCAACAGTGGGATGATTGTGGGTTGATGCCGACATCAAACGAAACTTAAACCTTTGTCACTGATGCATCACCATACAGAATAGAGTCAATATTTTTTGGTGGTCTACAAATTATTTTTTTATTAACAGTATACATATGACCCAGTTACAGAACTGTTTTCGAAATCTGTCTTACTTGTTCTATAAGGTGTGTATTTTTGTGTTTCAGGTTACCACAAAACAAACCACAATACGTTGGTTAATATGCAAGCAACTAAAGGAAATTCATGATATGGTTTCACAATACCACTTCACTAATGTAAAACTAATTGATGAATCTAATATGACTATCATTGTCAATACATAACTTATGCCACGGCTCTAACTCCGAAGTTGCCGCCGAAAAGTCAGACTTTTCTGGCATAAATTATAATAAATTCGATTGCTGGCTACAAATTTTCCATACGGCGCGATCTTAGTCCGTACCCAGCACGACAAACATTAATTATTTATGATCATTTCATCGTAGACAAAACAAAATCTATTGGTAAGTCCCCGAACTTCTGGATGAAATCACCTACCAAGTTCAAATGTGTTGTCGTCAACCCATATTCATTTATTCATTATACAACTGCTGTGATATTGGCCTCCCCTCAATCGAAGAGGTTTCCAGCACAGTCTACCACGCTGGTCAACTGCGGGTTCGCGGAGGTCAGTGTTTCAAGCCGCCTAAAGGCCACTGACTTGGCTTAACGACTGTCATCTAATGACAACAGCCGGGACCGACGGCTTAACGTGCCTTCCGAAGCACGGAACAGCTCGAGATAAATAAACCCATCCATAGACAGGCTACGATCGACGTTGCTTAACTTGCGTGATCGATTAGACTGACACGCGCAACGACGCCATCGAGGTCCTCATTTGATTAATAATCAATAAAATGTTAGATCTAGGCGGAGGGCGTTGAATGCCCTTCTTCTACATGGTCCTATGATCTTAAGAAAGTGCCTGCCCTAACGCCGACGGTCGACGTTGCTTAACTTACGTGTTTGATTACAATGACACGCGCATCGACGCCATCGAGCTCCTTAAGTTTCTCCAAAGTTCAAAGTGTGTTAAACACTACCCTATCATATAATACAGGAACCAACCTTTACCAGTAATAGCGAACCCGGATGTGGGTGGGTATAAGACGCATTCACTTTGATTCAATTTATTATGGCAAAACCAGACTGGCATACAAAGGTGCAGGTACAGTTAACCAAAGTTTATTAATTAATTGTATAATATTAACAATTTATAACTAAGTTTATTTGAACGCAACTCTAGAGCACCGCATATGTAGTTCATCAAGTTGGACCGATAATGGCTTCTCGCTCCGAGCGCTAAGTTGCTTCCACGTATGCATAAATACGTACTCTTATAGCAAATTTAAGTTCAACTACTCTACCCATTTATTCATACTTATACTGAACTAGACCAGAAGTTGTATGCAAATACATACTTGTACATACTCGAGAAGTGAAATTAAAGCGTGAGCGCAAAAGTTAAATTATATTTTACACATAATATGAAATACTCTAACACAATTTCTTACACTACTGTGGTAAATTCCACAAGCGGCTCTTCTTACGAGAATTCATTTATACAAACAGTACACGGATATTACCATAAAACACGTTACACAAACCGTGAAAAATATAATTTTTCATATTTTTTTTAAGATCAAACAGGCTGCCTTAAGTAAAGAAACGGATTGCAAAAACCTTTTTGCCATCCAGAGTATCCAAACCAATCATTTTGTAAAGGAGATTTTTATATAGTGACAAGGTGAGTAATTTTATACTCGTAAAATAAAATAAGTGAAGGCAATTCAATAAAGCTCCTGCAGCAGCGTAAAGTGTAACCGAAGCGGTGGATAAAAATTACAGAGTAAATATGGCGAGTCACGACGTTTGCCGAAGCGGTCCGACCAGCGTTCGTTACGTTGGTTTATGCGGGGTGGTTGCAGCTATCGCCTCACAACAATGTGCCGGCGAACTCATAAATTCGAAACAATTAGACGATAAATTCCCACTTGAATTAGTATTTTTATTTGCGCGTCACGTGCGCGCGCCTCTCTCTCTAACAATTTATGTAAGGAGGCGTCAAATTCAACAGCTCAAAGAAACTGATGGCGCTCTCCTAAGCTCTTGCGCGCACTCGTGATGCCCCGTAATTATGTTCGGAATTTATTTGTAGCTAAACAAGCGATAAATTGTTTATAGTGTTAGTGAGCACATAGTTTTAGTTCATAATAATAAAAGTGGAATATTGAAATTTGCTTCATAAAGTAAGTTTAAAATATTCAATACGAATAAGAGATAAGTTGCAATGAACGAAAAAAATTATAGTAGCGTCGAAGCGATTTGCAACCATTACCGGCCACCATGCTGATCTGTGGTCTGATTAAGAAAAACGAATAAGAGCGAAAGCGTGACACAAAAGCAGAGCGATAACGGCGGAGAAACGACCAGTGAATCGCCCCCGAGCAGACGGTATCTGCGCCCGCCCGGGAGTTATTAAATATTAAAATAAACTCGCATTCCGACACGAGTCCTACGCGATACGCAAGATTATGGCCAACACAATGAGAGCACTGCTTCGATCGCTCCCTCGCCTTATCATATCAAAGCACAACCTTACATAATTCAGTCTGGACGATATACCCTGAGAGATCCCTCGTTGTTGATGAAAATGTAGCGCCTGTGTAAACAGACGATACTCAAAAATCGTCATGTGGTAATACAATGCACTGGAGTTCGATCTTTCAGCGTTGCAACCTTTGGATCGTTCAAAGGGCAAATATACACACTCGATTCACGAACCAAGAGTACCAGTGAGTTCCATTATAAGACTTAACTAATCGCATAACTTACAAAAGGTGGTATTGCTCCATCGTGTCTCGAAAGTGTATCGGTGGTCGCATCGCTCGGTTGCTTAAGCATTATCACGCCCACTTACCTGAAACAATACATCATTACAATATCACTAACTGAGAGGCAATGCATATATTAAACGATTCGACACCTACAAGTCGGAATGTCATAGAGATCCTTCACGCATTTCGATTTGAATAAATTAGAATAATAGGTAGGGGAAAAAGTCTTTTCGCATTTTAGTATGTATGAACTTGTAATAAAATCTCTTTGGTTATACCATTTGTATCTGGCAGGTTTTGATATCTTTAAAAAGTTTAAATTTTAAAAAAGATAATTCCAAATTCAAATTAGGTAAATGTGTGATTTTCATTTGTTTTTTTTACTGTCAAGATGAGTGAATCTAATGAAGAAATTCGATTCATTTTAAAATTTTACTACAAAAAAAGTAAAAATGCAACGCAAGCTGCGAAAAAAATTTGTGACGTTTATGGATCTAGTGCAGTGTCTGTGAGAGTAGCACAAATTTGGTTTAAGCGTTTTCAATCAGGAAATTTTGATGTGAAAGATGCACGTCGCTCTGGTCGCCCTGTTACGGATAAAATGGATGCCATTTTTGAAAAAGTGGAGCAAGATCAGCATATCAGTAGTTACGACGTAGCTGAAGAATTAGGAATTGACCACAAAACAGTTTTGGCGCATTTGAAAAAAGCTGGGTACACTAAAAAGCTCGATATTTGGGTGCCTCACGATCTCACTGAAAGAAACTTAATGAACCGTCATACTCATTTGCGATTCTTTACTACGACGTAATGAAAGCGAACCGTTTTTGAAAAAGCTTATAACTGGTGATGAAAAGTGGATCACGTACGACAAGAACGTACGAAAAAGGTCGTGGTCAAAGGCCGGTCAGGCTTCACAGACTCTGGCAAAACCCGGGTTAACCCGCAATAAGGTGATGCTGTGTGTATGGTGGGATTGGAAGGGCATTATTCATTATGAGCTGTTACCGCCAGGCAGGACTATCGATTCTGAACTCTACTGTGAACAACTGATGAGATTAAAGCAAAAAGTTGAGAGAAAGCGGCCGGAATTAATTAACAGAAGGAGTGTGATTTTTTATCATGATAACGCTAGACCTCACACATCTTTAGCCACTCAGCAAAAATTAAGAGAGTTTGACTGGAAGGTGTTAATGCATCCGCCGTATAGTCCTGACCTTGCACCTTCTGATTTCCACCTGTTTCGGTCTCTTCAGAATTCTTTAGGCAATGTCAGGTTAACATCACGAGAAGACTGCCAAAACCACTTGTCGTGGTTTTTTGAACAGAAGTCCCAAAATTTCTATAGTAATGGGATCATGTCTCTACCTACAAGATGGCAAAAAGTTATCGAACAAAATGGCACCTACATACTTTAGTTAAATGTAAATAAACTTTAGTAAAAAATGTTTTGAATTTTCATATAAAATACGAAAAGACTTTTTCCCCAACCTAATATTTCTTTGAACATAAGAAATAAATAATAAATAATAAATAAATATTTCTGAACAATTTACACAGCGCCATCTAGTCCCAAATTAAGCGCAAAGCTTGTGTTATGGGTACTAGACAACTGATAAATGTACTTAAATATTTTTTTTTTTTTTTTTTTGTAAATACATACTTATAATACATAGGAAACACCCTGACCAAGACAAACAGACATGTTCATGCACACAAATGTTTGTCTTGTGCGGGAATCGAACCCGCTACCTCGGAGTCAAAGTGGCCATTGCTAACCATTCGACCACCGAGCTCGTCGCTCGCTCGAGAAATATACTCAAATAATCTTAATCAACTAGTTAGGGCTGCAATACTTGGAAATTGCGATTGGAAATTTGAAGAAAGATGGGATAATTAATTTTATTCAGTTCACAAATGTGTATAACCATATTCCGTATCATAACTTCAGAAGTACACCGCTTGTAGCGTATTTACAACTAACGAGTCGCTAAGTTCAATAATGAAATCATTCGCTTTCAGAATCTCTATCGGTACAGTTTATCGGCTCTCCCATTAAGTTTAACTACTGTTATTATTAACTTAAGCCGCGATTTCACAGGAAACTTCCAGATTGCCTCCGCAATGTCACTTCGCGCTACAGGCGTTTCGATGGAAGGGGATGTAAAGACCGCAGTCAATAAACGTTAAAGATACAGTACAAGGTTCTGCAGCAATTTAAATGCTCGCTATGTGAATTTGGCTATACGGGGCACAAAGATAGTATACGTGATAATGTAATAAAATCACCATTGGACGGGATCACCTGGATTGATATCCACCCTCGTTATAGCACCATGTGACTCGGTACAGAGACCGGCTGTATGGATTATTGACTACTAGCAACTCGCTCTGGCATCACCTGTATGGGATTTCCCCCGTTTGCGCAACATTGCGTGATATTAGCCGTCCTCGAGACGTCCCGCTCATGAGCCGATAAATGGACTATCAACACTAATAACATTTTTCAATTCTAACCAGTAGTTCCTGAAATTAGCGCGTACAATCAACCAAACAACGAAACTATTTTATATTATTAAGCTGAAGGTTAATAATATAAAATAGATTCCAAGCTTACAGGCAGTATTGAGCCATAATTCTAAGGAGAGACTTCGCCTCCCTTAGTGTGTTTTACCGACTGTATAATGTATTCTCACTGGATTCATAGGAGTTGTTTAATACGATGCCCACAGTTTCCTTATACAATCGCACCGTTCGCCATCGGCAAGGAATTCATCCTCAAACTTTAGAGCCGAAATGGTCGCGTACGGAGTGGTTCCAGAGGAGATTTCTCCCGCACATTATTAACTTGTGGAAGGAACTCTGTCGAGATTCTTCTAAAATGGATGACTAGAATAGAATCACTCCGACTGTTCCCGTGGATGTCGTACAAGGCGACTAAGAGAAATACATTATCAAACCTCGATCAGGCCTCCCCAACCAGTTTGGCCAGCGTTTGGACGGCCAAGAGAGGGTCGTGCTCCTGTAGTGGAGACTAAAATGACCTGATTACTAGATGATGATTTCTAAGATGATGCCTATGTCATAATATCTTTCTGTATGTCATGTTTCAACTCGATCCGTCCAGTGTTTTAAACTATGGGTTGATAGATCAGTCAATTCAATAATCCTTTATAGATTCCTACAGAAGAAAATAAATCGTCTCCAAATTTTAGAGACTAATTCAAAATAGGACCACAATATAGGTGGTGAGCATTCAAAGGATTATTAACTTCAAAAATATATTCGGAAAAAGAAACTGCGTCAAACTCCAGAGAAAATCAAGACGGATTAACGGATTTTCAGATATTAATGAGATGCTATACTCGTATTACAGGGCTTCCAAAAGAGTGAGTCGCGAGTCAAGACCCGGCACCGGGTCAGGAAAATAAAATACTGTATATCGTAGCATTGACACCTTGTATTACATTTTATAAAGGTTTTTAGTGTATCTATAGTTTAAAATATTTTCATAAATCAATAGACAAAAAAATGGGGTGTGGCTATGTCATAGACACGGCCGTGTGTTGTGTGGCGGTGAATACGGTATATGTACTAAAATTATCTCAAAATGGCCGTGCTTCCTCCTACCCGTACGCAATGTTCCATAGTCCTTACATAGCGTAATAAATTCTTTGATCCTTCATTTATCCAGTGGTGTGATTGAATTTTGGATGGAGATGATAGATATGAAGCTGCAACACCAAACTGTATCCCCCGATTTTGTTATCATTCGTTTTTTTTTAATTGCCTCCCTATGGAAGCCATTTTAAAGACATATTCACGTCAAAATAGGAGTACTCGAGGCAGGTGGGCGGTTAATTGTGCCTCTGACTGTATTTATTCTTACAATCATATCTTAAACGATTGACAGATAAATATAAAATTTTGTGGGCGTGATACAATTTCATTCAATTCATCGAGAGCAGAATGTCCCGCGAGGGTATACCAGAATAATTTTGTCGAAATGTGCTGCTGTTAGATTTTATGACAACAATTTATAAATGTCCCTTGGACATTTAAATATTCGACGATGTTTTTACACAAATGAAAGAAATTTTGATGTCATTCAATAAGGCTTTAGGTAAAAATAAAATACTGAGATACACACGTAAAACATTATGGTACATACCTACTTGCTTTTACTACAGTGAAAAAAAATACATAACATTAATGTCACTTAACCACACCCATGCATTGCTCTGGATCCAACTAGGATATTAGTACCTGACTACCGATACCGAGCATGACTCGGTCTTATAGCATAAGAGTCGACCGAAACAGAACCTACCTCATCGACTACCCAGTCGAGCTTATTACATACAGACCGTTAACTCACACTTCCAGCTTAAGCTATCAAAAGAAAGAACCAAAAGCATGTGAACAAGTCACTTAGGGTTTAATTTATTTTATATTTGAGTAATACGAAGACAGAGTTAGAAAACGCGACTTTAAATAGACCTCCTGCAATGTAAGATAATCAGAAACGGAATCCGTTTCAAATCTATGCGCCAAATACATTTTCATCTCGGACTTAGATTGTTAACGAAGCGAGTTCTGTGGGATATCGGCACGGGATCAGTCGTCGTGTGCAGGCGATGTCCAGCTAATGTTGTTAATTAACTCGTATTCATTATCGCAGGAACACGGACTAGCCGCGCGTGCTTGCTTCTGCAGGTGCCACTCGCCGACGCGGGACCACCATTCATTACTGTTTCATATCCAACTTCTCGATGGAGTCGTTGCGCGTGTCGGTCCAATCGAATACGCAAGTTAAGACACGTCAACCGTAACCCGTCTACAGATGAGTTTATCCCAAGCTCGCCTTACAGAAGAGGTAATAGAGGTTCTGGCTATTACCATTAGATAACAGTCGTTAAGCTAAGCATTTGGGCGGCTTGAAAACACTGACCTGTATGCTCTTAATCACTTCAATTGAAGTGTTCAAAGCTTATAGTTTGACTATATTACTTTAGTAGTATTATATTCACTCTTTTGATAGATCTATAGCAACTTGAGCTCTAGGATTTCATAAAGCAACCTTTCTCAACTTGAAGTCGCGCGCAACCGTTAGGAGGCCGCCTTCAGTATTGGCGGACGCAATCCTTTTCTTTTCTTTTTTCTATTATATGAGAGGGTGGCAAACGAGCACCTGATGGAAAGCAATCACCACCGCCCATGGAGATCTACAACACTAAAGGGTAGCCGATCCATTGCGAGCTTAATGTCATTCCATTCTTTCTTTCTGGTGACCTCACTCACTGGCAGGAACACAACAAACCTCAAGGGAATTGTTATTTGGCTGCGGTATTCTGTGAGGTTGCAATGTGTATAAAATACAAGACCTGCGTGCAAAATTTTGTGGTTCGCCTAGAAAGGTCGAGAAACAATGCTCCTCAACCTTCAAAGTTACTTAATATTCAATCATTTATTACCATAATAACCCCTTTGCCCATTAATATAAGGTACGTGTTAATAATTATTTTTACTTTTTAAACTATCTTTCCACATGTGTCAATTTAAATGACCCGCTGATGTAAAACTGATAACATGTGTTGAACTACGAAAATAATTATTTATATATGATGTTAATATCAAAAAGGCAGGCACCAATGAGCTATACTTTTTTATCTAAGATTCCTCAAGATAACATGGAATCTAAGTATAAATCATGACCAGACGACTTTTAGCGAAATAAGATCAAGCTGGTCAGTCTGGTTTTTTACCGGACTGTCCAGTTTTATCGTGATTTATTGATCTCTGGTATCTTAAACTGGACGCAGATTTATATAACTACTACTGGCGATATATTTGAAAAATAAGGAAAGACGAGCCCGGTGGCCAAATGGCTAGCAACGGCTGCTTTGACTCCGAGATCGCGGGTTCGATCCCCACACACGACAAATATTTGTGTGTTTAACACGTCTGTTTATCTTGGTCTGGGAGTCTTCTATTTATTACATGTATTTACAAAAAAGATATATTTAAGTATAAATATTAGTTATCTAGTACCCATAGTACAAGCTTCGCTTAATTTAGGACAAGATGGCAGCGTGTAATATGTTTTAAAAAAAAATTAAGAATAAGAAAAAAAATCACATAAGTCTGCAGTAGTCCCGACTGCGAAGTATCTCCCACCTTACAGAATACCGCCATCAAATAACGATCTCCTACTTGAAATCTAATGCTTTGAATTTTTGATCGAACATTAAATACTCGAATGGATCTTTACTCTTTAATTGGGGATTATATAAAATGGTTTGCAAAACTGAAGTGCTCTACAAGTAGGAATTTTAATCCCGTAACTCATTTAATACAACGGGATTCACCAATCAAGCCTTATTAAAAGAAATGTTATAAAATCGGATTGAATCTACAAGTTTTTGTTTACAAGAATCGGCATTTATTAGACATGTCATATACTCATTCACCCATATTATTTAAAACAATCAAGTATAAGTAATCAGACTCGGACGAATCAATCAAGTAAATTACCTGTAAATCGGAGCTAAGTGAAAAAAACGCGATTCATACCTAACGTTTTTTTTTTTTTTTTTAATAATTAAATGATCAGTATTTTATTCAAATAAACTTAAGCTATAAACAATAAATACATTTCAACTATAAAACTAAAGTACCTAAAATGTTCTTCTTAGAGTACGATAATTTTTTAAATGCTTCCAATTACTGCTGCCAATTCATTAAACTTACGGCATCCGCGGATCCGCATATTGGAGGTTCGGGATTCCGCAGGTCAATAAATGGAGCGGGGATCCTGTTTTACGGGATTACAAAAAAAACAATGTCGCGCGTAGAGAAACGCAGAGAACACGCCTAATATTTTTTGGCTAATATGGCGGCCGGTCAGATGGTGCATGAACATCAAACAGTTTGATAATAAGTTGATTAAGATGAAAAGACCTCGATACCTGACCTATAAGGCGATTTATGCCGTAAAATTCATAGATTTTCTTAAAAAGTAGAATATTTGTGGTTATATTATCATTGAAAATCTTTTAGTAAGTGGGTATGACTTAGGCAATAGTTTAAATTAAAAGTTAATAATATTTTTAGTATATCTATTGGAAAAATAGAGAAGGTACATTGGGACGTCGAGAACAGCAATAGCGCACGTCATTTACAACAAAAATGTGGCATAATTTAATTTACGAACTAGAATGAGTCAAGAGCACGTTTCAGATATTAAGTAATATTTAAATAAGTAAAATAAAGTTCACATGGAACAATTCACTATTTGTTTAGCATATTATGCGATTACTATCCACAAATCACAAGGCTTACGCCTTGACAGCGTTCTTCTCGACATGAGCTCCTCTATATTTAGTAAAGGGCAGGCTTACGTTGGACTCTCCAGAGTTAAAACCTTAGATGGAGTACATCTTATCAATTTAGTTCCAAGTCAAATCAAGCCACAAGAGAGCTCTATTGTAGAGTACAACCGCCTGCGCACATTATACAGCCCCGACTTTGCCACATTTTCATTTAGGTAGGAGGAAGAAATAATGATACATAAAATTGCATACGGCATCAAACAATAGCGCAAGAAAACATTCTTGAGCTCAAAAACATAAATTTGAAATGAGAGACAAGTTCAATATTATGATATATTATGTCTTGGTTGTTCAACGACAAAAGAAGTGAAATCTCAGAATCCAGTGAATAACGTAATAAATACGAAATGATAAAAAATTACTAGTTTCTGATTTTTTCCTTTGTATGCACCCAACTGCCTATTTGGATGCCAAATTTGAACTTTGTAGGTCATCTGGAACTGGGATTAGACTTTTGATCTACAGGTCAGTCAGTGATAAAAATTTTTGGACGTTAATATCTAAATAACCATTTGAGGTGTGTTCATGAAATTTAGAGGGCATATGTAAGTTTCAATATATGAGCCATATTTGACATGTTTATGTGACAAAGTTTTTGAGTTATGAGAGGGTCGAAAGTGGCTACAAATACTTCGTGTAATAATTACACATGGTGCTGCTCGACAGTTTTGTTAGCTTGAACTTGGCTTAACACGCTACCGCGTGTCTTGATAAGTCGACCTTTTTGACGTTCGAAATTGCGTCCATAGGGGGCAATATAAGAAAACGAATGATAACAAAATCGGGGGATACAGTTTGGTATTGCAGCTACAAAACTATTATCTACATCCAAAATTAAATACACACACCACTGGATAGATAAATGATCAAAGAATTAATTGTGCTAAGTAAGAACTATTGAACATCGCGTGCAGGGGAGGGGGAAACGCTGCCAATTTGAGATAATTTTAGTCCATATAATATATTCACGTACAACACTCATCCGTGCCCATGACACAGGCACACCCCATTTTTCTGCTTTAATATTGTCCCTGTAGAAAACATACCTATTTTTTTATTTGTTTTCATTTTGATTAAATACCCAATTTATATAAAACATCAATCATCTTTAGTACGCAATTGTATTCATTATGCAACGTAATTGAATAATCACAATCGTCGATTATACAGAATGATAACAGTAATTGCAATTGTTAACTTAAGTGTTACATCACCGATCGCAATCTGTTTCAGGTCTAGACGTTGCTTTACTTACTTATATCTGCCTTATATATTACGCGCATGGATGACATATAAAACAGATAGGTTAAATGCAATTCCTATATATGTAAGACATAAAACATGGCTACAGTACGACTAAAGATCATTTACCTAATATCCTATTGCATTGGATAAGCATTTCCTTTGTCGTCTCAATATCGATACACTCGATTATTATTAGCGTGACATTATACGATCTATTCTGTGGACAACTAAAATCCTTAGTTGTTCTTCCATCACAAGAGTTAGCGCTCATTTTACTATGCTTTTTCGTTGAGTTTGCTGTGTTGTAATTTCAAATTGCTTTAGCTGGAATTTGTGCCGTTTTTAACCATGCCTACTGGTTTTTAACCATACCGGTACTGCAGCACTGGACCCACTCATCATCACCATACCTACTCATCCGTAGAATAAAGTCTGATCCGTATTTTTGATAGTCCGTCAAATACAACTTTATTCGATTCCAAATATCACAAAATAAATCAAATAATAAAATTTACAAATATACGTCCATAGAATTCATAATCCTTTACACGTCGAGCTACTTAACTCGTTTTTGGTCCATGATCACATCGAACTCTGTTCTTCGGATGTGATGTCACCTCGTAGAGAGATACATAACCTATCTACACTTTCTTCTTGACGTCTTGATACGCGTATTAATCCAAGCGTCAAGCGAGTTTCGTGTCGTCGAGCGGCACAGTCAGAGAAATATTAAAGCTATTAATATTCGGAGGTTGCACAGACGAGATAGCTCGTAGAGTCAGGTGACCCTAATGCATTGCTTTGTAAATCTTAACTTCAATACGAAGGATGAACTTTGTAATATCTTGGAAAAGTTTTAGTATTGCTTTATGAATTTATATAATTACTGCACTAGTAATGTTTTGACAGTGTTAAAGCATATTCATTTATGCATATATAAAAGAAATTACTGATACTTCAGTTAAATTTGAAGTGTCAATTTGTGAATTTCTTTTCTGCATCTTTCTCTGTTGTACCTATTGTTGGGTTAAAGGTTTCATCATGAGCTTTCCACTGCTTTCCACTCCGGTCTTATTTTGGCTACGCACACGCACATCCACATTTTCCCCGCCACTTTGACGATGTCGTCAGCCCAGCGCGTGGGTTTGACTCCCAATTTTCCGCCGGCCGGTTCATTCACGCGCCCTTCGACGGCCATCATCCCTCTTACTCAATCTAATTTCTTTTATATGTGTATAAATACTAACTAATCCTTCTGTAATTGTAGACACGCACTAGAAATATGGAAGGCGTAGGAAAGATTTTTATTATTAGTGTGCGTTAGGTGTACATAATTTAGATATTTCTTTCAAGTCATCATAAAATAACTACGCTGTAATTTTAAAGAATACTGAACACAATAAGATTAAATTTAAGAGAGCAGAACGCGACTATTTAAAAAAGGTTTCATGAAAATCGTTTGCCAGATCGATGTGGAATATATATTCATAATATAACTACAACTGTTCTAAACGAGTAGCTACATCATAGCATAATGCAAGTATGCTTAGTTTAAATCAAGATGACATTATTTTTTGTAATAAAAATAATATAACACTTAGAAGGCGCCACTAGAGCCAACACGTCCGTTTAATAACGTCTAACAAGCCCTTAATCAATTGAAACATAACTTCGCTTAGCATCAAATATGCACTTGACATACGAGTACCCATTAAACAAACAGGAAGACAGCAATCATGCTTGTTCAACTTGTCCGGTAAATCCTATTCATTTAAGCGATTATATACAATCAATAACTATTAAGACTCCAATCATGTAACTTGTATTTTTGAAATATATGTACTTTTGAATTATATTTCTAGGATTTCTCAGAAGAACATGGGCTCGAAAGAAATTGCGTGGGAAGTTTACACAAGGCCGGCAAAGAGCAAATGATGACGATGTTGTATGTGTAAAAAATAGTCAAAGCCCATTATTAAAATAATAATAAAAAAACAATAAAAAAAAATAAAAAAAAATAAACATTGCCTCTACTTTGTAAGTAACTCTATTGAGTATCCTATTGTACATTCAATACTCCAAATGTTTACTTCTCCAAAAGTATAGATAGGGAAGAATCATATGATCAAACATAATATTAGAAAACTTGATGAGACTTAAAGCTAAAGATTTTTGTTGACATACCCGCAATGAACGGTAACTACTTTTCATCGGGCACAGCGTATGCTTGTTTGCTTTCAAGTGTATTTTTAAACCTATACAATTACACGCCTATACAATTACTGAGACCAATTAACGACATGAACCTTTTTACTTGAGGCAGTTAATCCGCAAGGAGTGGAAGCTACCTCGCCTGGGGATAAATGAGCTAAGTACGGTGCAAGTATGGTTGTGTGATAACTGACATTAAGAAAAATACGCACCGGACTTTGAAACTATTTGTACTATGTATCATAAGTATGTATTTACAAAAAAAAAATGTATTTACGTATGTTTATCAGTTGTCTAGTACCCATAACACAAGCTTCGCTTACTTTGGGGCTAGATGGCGTTGTGTCATTTGTCTGACAATATTTATTTATTATTTAGGTATAAATAATATCGATTAATGTCTTTAAATTAATATATTAAGAAAATTTATGCAGCACACTAACGTCGCCACTGTTTAAAATATTAGAATTCGTAAACGATGACAAAGAAAAATTATAGAGCACTGTTATTCTCACAAAGATTATGAAGTATTTTTACATCTCTCATCAAATATTTAAATGGTAACACAGGAAAAGAATTACGCAAAAAAAGTCTAAAGCGATCGTTTATGGCAATAATAAATAAAAAGTGAATAGATTTTTACTATTAACTTTTGACAGAACGAAGTCTATCCGGGCAGCTAGTATAAAATAAAAAGAACGACTAAATGATCTATCAAAGTTCAACTTAAACCACTAAGCGGACCAGGCACACACAGAAAATACCGCGCGTGTAAAGTCGCAGACAAGAGCTAGTCAAACTAAGAACAGATAATGATAATCATAGTGTGATTGTAACTCTTATTATGTATGGCATAAGCACAGTACAAATATTAAAATGTCAAGCTTGAAGTGCTCTTGGCCGTGTTTCTTGTAAAAATATAGGCAACATTAAATACAGCCTAATAATGATATGCATCGAATCGAAATAAAATAAAGAATATATACAATTTCAAAGTCAGTCGTGCGAAGCTGATACGATTTCGCTACTAGCCCAAGTCCCATCTCGTTACCGAACGCAATTTTATTTAATGTACTTAAAATTTGTTCCACGTACAGTGATAAGTATGCAAATACTTTACAATTACATATCTCCAGCTGCGTAACAAGAAATGGTTACAAATAGGATCGCAGGCGCATACTTCGTGCTTTATGATAATGTTGGATAAATAAATTCTCATTACAACACAGTCCAAATAAATAAAACGGTGTGATTGCGCTACAGTTATTGCCTCCATTAACGGTACGTTGGTGTTTGTACTAATGCTACTGAAATATCGGGTATTATACATGGGTACAACGAGAATTTATTAGCTTGTTTTAATTCTATTGTTAGACGTACTAATAAATGTTAAACACAAAACACTTCATATGATCATTATTATTACAAATCCCAACTTCGTGATTTTTCACGATTAAACTTTAGAACAAACGACATTTGGTATGATGACAATATAAACACTACTCTTACGAACGCTACGCGAGTGTACTTCTGCTATCATTCCAAAATTCTACTATGGAATGGACTATGGAAGTATGGAGGCTCGATGGAGTCGTTGCGCGCCTCAGTCCAATCGAACACGCAAGTTAAGCAACGTCAACCACAACCTGTCCATGGATGGGTTTATTTATCTGGAGATCCTCCGTGCTTCGGAAGGCACGTTAAGCGGTCAGTTCCGGCTGTTGTCATTAGATGACAGTAGTTAAGGAAAGTCACAAAAATAGAACAAAAAATATACAATAAATAAAACAGCCCTATATTATATATAGAATAAATATAGATACATGTACACATTAAATAAACAAATTAAAATTATGCCGGTTATAACGACAATAAAAATAATTAGAATTTGTCAGATCTAGATATTAATCGGAACATTATCTCCGATCTTGTAACTTGTCACGCTTATATGGCGAACGCGAAAACTTGTTTAACATTCAATTTGTATAAATAAGGTAATCGAATCAAATCGACAACCGTTGTTATATGCAAACAACGGGTTTAAATCAACTATAAATGGCAAATAGGTGGACGTAAAATGGAGTGTGGTGACAATAATAGGGTCTGACGCGAGCCACTTCTCGGCGAGTCGTCGTGTTATCGCTCGTAGGGCCGAAGATAAAGATCTCGGATGTAGTTTTGAGAGGAAATTTACAAGTGTGCCAGCTAATAACCGTATACATGCCAGCGATATGTCCGTCCGAGCGGCGACAACCGTCCGACGACTCTTATGACCCCACTACAGTTCCGATTTATGATCGACCCAATTCGGACAAGGGTACATTTTACAACTTAATTTAAAACAGGACGGTTTTTTGTGTATTTTTATTACGGATGGTCACTCCAATTAGATCTGTGTCAAAGAACACTGTCCAGGTAAATAGGAAGGACCATGACTTTTTTCTAAATGCGTTTATATCGCCAATGAAATCGATAGCATAGATAGAAGGGTTAATGTGTTTCTCGTGCGCGTCGATATTTATTTAGATAAAAATAATGGCTTCGGTGACATCTCTAGAAAGCGATAGAATCCAAATTTTGATAACTTTTTGTGTATGGTTTTTGGAATTCCAATATAATACCTTTAAACTATTTCATACGTAGTTAAGTAAAACATCTTCATGTAAAATGCAATATACTGACCTGATCCATATCATGCAATCTAAACCAATCCCTACTAATATTATAAATAAATATGAATGAAAGTTTGTTTGTTACGCTGTCACGCCGAAACTACTCAACTTTCATCATCATGAAACTTTGTACACATATTCTCAAATGTATTAGGAAGGACACTTTTTATTTTAAAAAAGTCAACGCGGGCGAAGCCGCGGGTGGAAGCTAGTAATCTATCAATTTGATATTCTATGGGCAGATTGATTGTTTTATAATGTAAGCAATGCTTCAAAGACTACAGGCATCAAGATTTAACGCCAATAAGCATCAAAAGAAAGGTATTATTAGTGGATGGAAAAAATAATCTGGTCTGGTTAAAACCTATATTTTCACACAAAGAAACATGTATTTCGCACATTTCAAAAATTCTCCTAAGAGCAGAAATGTCTAACTGCGATTACATACGCAATAAATAGGATAAAATTCATTGTATGAACTACAAGTACACAATACAGTACAAACAACAGAGAGAACAGACTGTGTTAAATTATTACTGACATACTTTGCTATAAACTGAAACAAAAAACACGACTGCAAAAATCTGACATTCTTCTTTTTAATCGTATCCTCATTTTTTTTTTTTGCACGGAAGCCAAATTAAAATTATATACATATATAGGTCACTCTCACGGCTGAGACAAATCTAATGACACCTCATGCGCTCTAAAAAACATTACCCTTCCGTCTTCAACAGTGGGATAAAAAAAATGTGGATCCTATTGCCCATACAAAGTATCATAAAAAAGACAACGTGCATCGTGAGCATCGCACAACAGCAACGAACGTTGCATCAGTCCAATGCGGCGTGTGACATAAGCAAGCATCAATCGTGACGTCTCAATCTCGCGATCTTTTAACACGGAAAAGCTCTATTGAATAGGCCGATAGGGCACATTGCGAGAGCATACCGTCAATCAGTTACATAACAGAGAAAGTTACACGAAATGTCATGTACACACAATGACAATAACTAAATCGGTTCGGTTATCAAACTGTACCATCTTGCGAACTGTGCTTACACTAAATTACGCAGATAAACTGAATATGCATTGGCTGATCAGATAAGATTTTTGAATACTTACGACCTAAAAATCACAAATGCCTAAAGCTATCAAACTTAAATCTTTATGGCCGGTAGATAGTTTTGGTCGTAGGGGCTTATTCACACAAGTACTTTTTTACCTTTGGTACCTTTTAACAAAATAAATAAATGGCATCGGATTACGCCCTGAAGCGAAGTGAGTAGTTTCACTTCAACACGAAACTTATACAACGTGTAATAAAGAACACGTTAAGCTTGACACTTTGACGTTTGCAAAGGTAACAATTGATAAACGTTCGTATATTTAACTCGCACGACGCACGCAATAGGTGTCAAAATCTGTGGCGTCAAACAAAATATGTTCTTAGGTGTACCGGTACTAGTAAAGTGACAAAATATTTGAACTATTTAGTTTTAACAATAGCAAACTTAGTGACATATATTCGACTTATCTATGTATTCATGTCATCGCGAAACTTTTTAACGTACTACAAAGAATCTAAATGCTACCAAATAAACAATTTATTTTTTACATTCCATATACCGTCATGATCTCTTAACATTTTACAACAACTTAATCACCACAAAACCATCACACATGAACTTTATAGATCGATTAAGATAGATTACTCTGATATCACGCACAATATATTGCCACATAAGCCTTCCCATGACTTCATTATTGCTATAATTTGAACGCTGATTACAAAAAGGTCAGTGCGATAGACATCGAATCTCAGTAGGAATTGCATCGCGTTGTACATATTCATAGGTTGAGGTAACAGATTTAGAGTGCAAACTAGATACCGCATGCAATCCAAATGCGTCACTGCAGCCAGTGCTGTGTACTCTTCCAAATCGCACAAATTTGCCAAAAAGGTTTGGTCGTGAACTTTCAGAAACGGATACCATTTTGTGGATATGTAGAGAATATGAATAATATGATCACTTGTCTGTCTCAGACAAACCACCTTTTGAACTTCTCATTTTTACAGAAATGAAAGAGTTCATATTAGGAGTATAGAGCAAAGTTAGAACAATAATAAATTTTCTCCTTATTAAACTTTCCGATCAGTGGTGTCGCAGCCTATGGACGTATGTTTGTCATCCTAGTCGTATAAAAAAACACACAAGGACTAAAATTCAGTATGAAATGAGATTTTCAGGAGGTGATTTTTCCAATACAGACAAATCTATTGATATTATATGTACAAAATTTCGTTCATGCGTTGATTTCTGAAATGCGGAACCGAAACCTTGCCTTCTGTAATTTCCCAAATACAAATGACTGATTTCTTTTTGTGTCATACATACATACTATAAAGTCAAAGTCATAATCGTTAAAAGATAAAACATACCAACACACTGTACGATTAAACAGTTCCTGGGGGTTTTGATACCCCGAAAAGAAATCCGAAAATTCAACCGGAATTTTTCATACACGATTTTGATTCGATTCAGTTGGTATGTAGGTACAAAGATTTATATAATGGCTTAATATATTGTGTATATGATAAATTCGTGTATCATAATTAAATAAATGTGTCTATTTTATCGTATCGTAGAAAATCGTACGAAACTATCCGAAAGATTTTGATTTTTCAACTTAAATTTTTATATTAGTATCCCAATTATATTTCTTTTTACTCAGTGATGCACACTAATCGCCTTAATCCATTCTAATCTAAATCTGTGGCAGAGATTGTCCCCTGCGTAGGCAGTGTGAGGGCGCGGTCGGGCACGCATTCAAGAGACAATGAGATTTGCATAGCTGGGCGTTACTAACTGTCAACCAGAACATTAACTAATCTGAACATGTGTAATGTATACGAAATAGTTTCATTATGAACTTGTCTTTAATTAAATCATCAAACAATTAGCTATTAAGATGTCTTTTATGGAATTTCAAAAGAATTTCAATCTCAAAAGTTAAACAAAATGAAATAGCAGTTTACCGGTCACACAGCTCGAAAAAGATTCTCAAGTAGTGATCCCCTACCTGGCGATCGCGCTGTCGAGCGACCTAAAGAAAGTTGTAGGGAATCGATGGATTTAGGTGCTCAGGATCGGAGTGTGTGCCTCTCTAGGGTAAAAACCAATGTTCAGCAGAGGATGAATACGTGTTGAGATGGTGCTGATAATGAAGTGGTAGGTTTACTTTATATCCAACCAAACGTTGCGGCGTATATCTGAGTGTGCTTTACTTTCAAGTGCTTGTATAGAATGTCTATTGTGGTTTTTATTTGATTATCAAATATGTATTAGCTGGTACATAGCTGGCACATGAACAAGATCATAGAGCAACATTTTAACCGGAGGCTATCTATGGTACTTGTATTTTGGCATGAGACAAACTTATTAAGTCCTTAGCACACGCAACGTGTATTCTCTCATTCCGGAGACAATTACAAAATACACGTGACGTGACGAGAAAACGGACTGGGAGGGACGAGATGTTTCCACTCGAGTATGTAATTCATAACAGTCACCTTAGGTCGTTCTCAATTTCACGTGCCCGTCCCATCCATGGCATTATCCCATTATGAATGCTGATATCTTTAAAAATACTAATCACTACATAGTATAAAACAAAGTCGCTTTCTCTGTCCCTATGTCCCCATGTATGCTTAAATCTTTGAAACTACGCAACGGATTATGATGCGGTTTTTTTTAATAGATAGAGTGATTCAACTGGAAAGTTTATATGTATAATATATGCATAACATAGTAGAAAAACGCTGATAATTTAGAGGTTTCTAATGTGATGTCGTAAATAAACACATTTTTTTGCTCTTTCATTGCAGACGCTGGCTGAACCCAACGAGATAGATCAAAATAATGTAGTACAGTATTGTTCACCTTAAAATGGTCTACAAAAAAGTTCGCGATGGTATATGTCTATCTCTTAGTGGTAACACACAATAACCGTTATTTTATCCTTTGCTTTTTACAAGAAATAATGCCTTATTTACGAAGCGATTTTAAGCAATACAGAATTAATCCTTATCCAATTAAGTACCTTAAATACATTGCGCATTTAATATAGATCAATATGGCCCTTCACAGCATGTAATTTAAATGAATAGTTTAGAAGATATTACACATTTAAAATGCAGGGACATAACGGCTGTGGCGGTACCGGCCGCGGAGCCGGCGGCGTGTGCCTATAACTGGGGAAGGACTGGATAGGACAAAGCGCAAAGACCTTCTGTAGTACATTTAGTATCAGCATTGCACCCGTGCGAAGCCGGGGCGGGTCGCTAGTTACACATAAATATAACCCACTAAATTTGAAGTTGAATTGTAAACTTTTCTGCTTTCAGATAAGTATAAACACAACTGTGGGCCTGAGAGTGCAAACTGTTCAAGCAATCACCATGATTAATTAATTGAAATGAAAAAAGGCAAATTAACTCAGATGCATTCACGTAATGCGCATTCAACCGGATAAACTTTTTGTTTTGGAAAATCTTATATATTCAAAATGTTATCGTCATCGCATTTTTAAAGTTAATGGTCTTCACTCTCTCATACTATTTTAATGTAAAGTAGTATTTAAACATACAAATTTAGACAAGTAAAAGAGAATACGACTGGTAGTGCTAGTAATAAATAACCGAAATAAATTTGACGGCCTAAGTGACTGAAGGAAATCGTCTTACGTACTTCAGAAATCTCCATCTTTATAATGCTTGCCCGCCCCAAGTGCCGCAACCCATTCCCTCGTATGGTAATTCCTTTAGAGGGAAAGTGGGCCGGTTTTTTTCCAAATAAGGCTCAAAGAGCGGTGTTCATTTCGACTAGAAAAGCACTTATACTGTGAATACGTCCGCCCGGGAGCTTAGGGCGCATTGTACATTCGAGAGGCGTCGCTTCCTTACCACCACCCGACACCACCGCCCGACACGCTTTGCAATAATGCGCTTACCACACTTACTGGTTAGGCGCCCCTTAATGCCATTCTTCGCAGTCGACTTATATCCAAAGTCTGAACTCATGTTACCCGTGACACCCTTAAAATATAACAAAGAACTGTGTTATACTTTTCATTGGAAACGAAGAGAAATTTTGTAACGATTTAACATTTTATTTAATTTCTATAGGAAGAACTTGCCAATGTTACAAGCGTTTATTTAGTTTCATCGCGGTGTCTGTAAGCAAATCATACAAGTTAAATCTGACTGACTTCTCAGTATCCGAATGAGCTGAAATTTGACACACTCATTTGGTTTTCGTGACAATGAGGGATTATCTAAATACCGCAATTTTTTATCTAATATGGCAGCCGCCGCCAAATGGTGATTTATAAATACTAAATAAATATTCCTGGCCTAATTATACACTGTCATCTAGTTCCAAACTAAGCAAAGCTTGTACTAAGGGTACTAGATAACTGATACTATACTTAAATACTTTTTTTTTAATACATATATATATAATACCTAGAAAACACCCAAACCCACACAAACACACATGTTCATGCACACAATGTTTGTCATGTGCCCCCGCACATGATCGAACCCGCGACCTCGGAGTCAAAGTGGTCATTGCTAGCCATTCGACCACCGAGCTCGTCCGGTCTCGTCGTCGAATAATTTTATCTTTAATCCGTATGATATGGACATCAAATTAAAGGGCTTGAAATATGAAATACAACTAGAGTACTTAAGGAAAATACGTACAGCGTGACTTAAGTAAACTTTGCAGTTTTTCTTTTTGTATAACTCAAATAAAAGCTTGTTTAAAAAAAAAATTTTTTTTGTTCTTGTTTATTGTCAATTATTACATTACATATTAACACTAGTAAGATACACAACATCCTTATAAGATGTCGTTAGATATTTCTTTTACCTTTTAAAAATTGTATTTATTCGACAAACAAGCATACTATCAATACAATCCAGAGTCCAGACCAAGCTCCTGGAACAACCTCGACAGATAAGCACAGACCGAGCAATCCAAATGATTTGATAGTTCAAAGGTATGAAATAACTCAACACGAGTGTAAAATGTGTTAGACGACAGAGGACACGGAAACGTTTCTATTAAGTTCAGAATCACGTCAGTAAATCACTCCCCAGCGCGGATAGTTTAGCAATTAAAGGTGGAATCCGAGCACGCTATCTTTTCAACAAACTAATGAGTGGCGACGGCTAAGACTGCCGACGAACGATGCCGCACTCACTCCCAGACACTTATCTTCCTGATAAACAACTACAAATGGGATACACGTTGCTTCCAACCCCTACGCCCCTCTATTTCTTTAACGTCTTAAGTAAGAAAGCACAACTTTTATCAGCTAGACAAAGAGTTCCCTCCGAACTCATTAACTAAATGTGTTACCAATGAAACCGAAGTCCATTATCGTGATTTAAAGCCTCAAGTAATGACTAAAGCCATTACTATATAAGGTGTTAAAGAGTATATTTCGATTTACATATAGGCACAGTTGTTAAAAATCATCCAATTCGCAATTAGTTGAGTTGTGAAATGGATCCTTATTTTGCATAAAAGTAGTCATTGTTGCTTAAAGAACATGGGGTTCTTCAAGAAAGGCGTAAAGGGGTTTTTACAGGGATACAGGGTCAGCAACGCATGAATGATGCGTCTGGTGTCGCAAGTGTCCATAGGTTAATATGACTTACCATTAGGCGGGTCGTATACTTGTTTGTAGCCCTAGTCATATAAAACAGAAACTCTCTCAAATCATATATCGGAAAGGGACGAACTAAGAGAAACAGTACTAATCAGTTTCTAATATGATATCGCGAATTGAGAGTTATCGAGACCATAATATCGCGGTGATCTTTTTTCTGTTATGGTCCCAAATTCTTTTAACTTTTTTTTAAGTGATAACTTCTTTGAGCGCTCTGTGCACAAGTCTTGTAGCTAGGGAATGAGAGTATGCAGGTCGGCTCTGTAACGCTAGTTCGGGTAAAGTCGGCAGGGAGGGAGGAAAGACGAAGCGAGAAACTGTCACTTCTGTGTGGTTATGCACGCACTTTTTTTTTATTAATTGATTTCAACTTTAATAATCTAATTACAGTTACAGTGTCTATTATTCGAGAAACTGTGGAACAGTTTCTCGGCAGTCGGCGACAAAATTTTATAAAATTTTGTAGCCGTGGGTCGTGGCAGTAAAGGAAATGGATTTCTTGCATATAATTGCGTGAAGAAACGACAACAAGACGACGAATTATTAAGATATTTATGGGGGTTCACAGGACCGATGAGATTTGGTATAAACAAAGCTGTTCCGCGTTACCTTACGAACAATAAAGGGATCCTAACATATCCGTAGCACGTTTATTGCTACATATTTTAAAGGTGCGTAGTCGTTGGTACGTTTACGATACATGGAAATAACATTTGAGTTTTTCTTCAAATTGATAATGGCACTATAAAACTGTTTCTTACTATTGGGATATAAATAAAGCAGAAACACTGGGGTGTTATTTATGAAGCACTTGCATCATCTTTGATATGGCCTGAGTTTGTTTACTTTATACAAGTAAATATCGTATTTTACTTTTAAAAAGGGACTTTTAATATGTTATTTTCATTGCTGAGTAGGTTGCCGCACTCTTTATGGTCTTTTTTTACCCAATCGCTTGTTGGAATGGACTTCGCGGCGTTCGTACACTAAAACTCATAATTTTAAAGAAAGAATGTTAATAAATAAATATCCACCGACAAATTACACACTACCATCTAATCCCAAACTAAGCAAAGCTTGTACTATGGGTACTATATAACTGATATAATACTAAAATACATTTTTTTTTTAAATACATACATTTAATACATAGAAAACCACCCAGAAGAAGACAAACAGACATGTTTATGCACACTAATATTTGTCTTGTACGGCAACCTACGTAAATATATACACATGTAGAAAATTTTCTATAGCTTAATTTATTATTTAACAATATAAAAATAAGAGGGTAGGGCAAAGCGTATTTTTTAAGTTGCCCTACTGAGGAAGTACCTCCACCTCACCTTTGAGGATTGTTTTGTTCCTGCGAGTGAGTGAGGTCACCAGAAAGAAAGAAAAGAATGAGTATATGCTGTCAACGGATCGGCGACCCCTTGGTGTTGCTGATCTCCATGGGCGATGGTGGATGCTTTCCATCAGTTGACCCACGTGCTCGTTTGCCCCCCTCTAGTATAAAAAAACCGGACAAGTGCGAGTCGGACTCGCCCACTGAGGGTTCCGTAGGTACGTAGTATCATTATTAAATTTGATATTTTTCATTATAAATAAGAAATAATGCGTCGATTTATAAATAATAAATAAAATATATTTTGCAAAAAATAATAAATAAAATGTACATCAAGCCCTTTCATATCATACCCCATTTGAACTAGTAGTTTCAATTTGAAATTTCGACACCCTATAAAAAATATAGACCCCCTATTTTTTAAGATCTATTTACAAATGTATAGTTTTGAGATTTATTCCTGTACTACTTGCCAAATTTCATAGTTCTAGGTCAACGGGAAGTATATGTTTTGATTCCCTTGAATGTGTCGAAATATGCGTTTTTTGCTGAATAAACGGCCGTAACTTTTTTCTACGTAAACTTAGCAGTTTGATTTTTTTACAACTTCATGGGACCGTAGACCTGAGTATACAGTTCAAATTTCAGCTTGATACCTCTACGCATTCTCGACATAGAAATTCTTGACAGACAGACGGACAACAAACGGGTTCCGTTTTTCCTTTTGAGGTACGGAGCCCTAAAAACTGTTTATTGGTCGTCATTTTCCAAAATAAAGGCGCGAGCGGCAAAGACAAAATGACAAAATCGAAATTCGTAAAGAATGCATCGAAATCTATAGAATCCCCATAACGCCCGATTCCCGATTCAAAGTTTTATGTATTCGTTGGCATTTTATTATTGAACTAAGATCTCATTATAAAGGTGTTGAAATGCAAAAAGCCAGAGCCCTGAGGGTGCAGGCAGCGCCGCCACGGAAGCCACTTGCTGAAGCACAATTCAAAAGCTCGGGAAACCGCAACGCGCGATGGCGATGGAGCGAGCGGAAAAAGGTCTTTAATGAGACCTCTCATTAGATTTACGTTATTCTTTCAGGAATCTCACACGTATCTTTTGAAACTAGATATTTCTATCACATAAAGTCAAATACATATAATACATAATATTAATATTCTCTCACATTCACGGGCTTAAACCCGGTCATTTGGTAGGCGTGCGCGAGGATATGTATCCAACGCGTAGAGGTCCCTTAGGGAAGTTTAATGTAATTGTGTTTATTATTGAATAATGTGCATGTTTTGAAGTAAACAGCCCCATCAATTTTGCATCATGAATAGGAAGTGTAGCCAACTATGTAATAAATAAATATTTGGATTTGATTTTATTAGATATTAATAATATAAATGCGAAAGCTTGTTAAGATAGATGCTATGAACGTTATAGTTTTTTTAAACTGACCGTTTCGTAGAGTAACTTTTATGAGATAAACTATAAGCAACAAAGTTTTTACTTTTCAATCAAGCAATCATGAGTCACGATAATCTTTTTTATAAATAAAAATGAATATTTGTATTCTATGCATTCGTTTACCACACATGTAATTGCAATGTTGGTGGGTTATGTGGGCCCACCACAGATTCCCACCGCTGTCTCCTGTGTAGCCAGGATTAACAGCGGCGACCGCCGCAGGCAATGAACATGAAGTCCATTGCAGCCCAGGGATAAAACCACGGCTGCCTTGGAACTCACAACGAATTTAATCATAAGAAATTAGTAGGAGTAAGAAGCTTTTGAAATGTGACTGTTGTCGAAATGCTGGTGGGTTATTCCGAATATGCCGAGTATCGGGTCAGTTAGTAAATAATAAAATATATATGTATTCCTATTTGAATATAGATAAAATTATACCACTCGCTTCAATTTTCATAAAACATATGCATTACAACTACCAATCATAGAAGGGAAATAACTTTTGCATAACCAATAAAAATATAACGCCGTAAAGTTTACGACGGACATCATTTAAATTCTATTGCATTTCAGCCCTCCACAGAATCGTATAATGGTGTTTTCGTTTACGAACAAGGTTCGATGCAATAGAGATCAGATGGCCAATTCTCGAAATTATTATCGCGGAATGAAAGTTGGCCGAATCGAGATTGAATTGTGAATTGACTAAATATGATATTGGCAATTTGATCTACATCTTACTTCATTATTCATGCAAACTACTGCAGCCGGCAGTAGTTTCCATGAACTAATGGGTGGCGAAAGCACGCAAAGTAGTGTAGATCAATTTGCCTGTAAATTTGACTTCCACAAAATAACACCTGAATCAATTGACTATCTTAAAATGATATTTTTGACTTCATTCATTATTATTATCTATTTTTATTACTATCAAAATAACATTCTCAGTTTGTTTAGTTTTCGCTCATATTTCGTTAAAAACCCACTATAAATAAACTTTGGAATTTCATATTGTGACTCGAGAATACCAAATTTGACATTTGTAAGATCGAGACTGGATCAGAACTGAATCTTGACTACATTTTAATTACGAGAATTGCCCCTCTGGGTCAACTAGCAAGTTCGTTCGTGTTTGTTTTTTTATACTACGCCGAGTGACAGATAAGCAAACAGCCCGCCTTATGTGAAGCGGTTACCGTAGCCATATTAAATGCCCGCAATATGAAAAATCGCCCGCGTGCCGCCACCGCCGCTGCTATCGCAGCAACACCTTCTTTCCTGGTAATTACACACACACGCAGGTACACAACAATCCTCAAAGAAATTGTTATTTGGCTGCGGTATTCTGTGAGGAGGTGGTACTTCCCCAGTCGGGCAGCTTACAAAATACGCCCTACCTCTCTATACGCCAGAACCTCGTATATCAGGTTGTTTGCAGGTGAGGTTGGCTTTGGTTCAAAGATGTTAAAGAACAACTCAAACCCTAAAAATTACTACTGCTATAAGTTTATATCGTCAAGGACCCATAATTATCTGCTGCTCCGATTATCGCTGACATTGAAAACGGGACTAAAATATGAATATGACATACATGAATACACATGTAGCTATTATATCATAGGCTTGCACTAAAAAGGATTCTCGAAAATACTATATATACTGGATACTGGGAAAATCGCATAAAACTCGCAGGCCACTTAAATATAAAACCTCTTTAAATACTTAATTCTCGTATATAATGCTCGTATAAAATCTACAAAATGAATAATATGTTGAAATGGTAATTATGTATACTCGTTTTAATTTAAACTATCAATTTCTTGTGTTTGTCCAAAGAAACAAATAAACGCTATACCTATCTCTCTAAAATAAATTGGCTTGTAATAGGTTTTGTAATATAAAAATTATTAAAAATAATATCGACAAACATAACGCCTGCAACTCATGGCCGCAACAGAGGGCACGTTCAAGCCCACACAATCCACGTCATCCAACAGTAGTGAGCCTAAACTGTTAATTTTCCCGAACAGATAATAATCGAGTTTATCAGCTCAATCATCAAGGTTAGCTGCTGCAACTCGAAAAACAGGTTGGCTACCACTTCAGTGAGATGTAAAAATAATTTGATATTATCGGCAGGCAACGGTAACCGACTATATTACTCTAAATTTCGCAAGTTTCATTTAGCGCCAATCTGGTTAATGAACGTTGAACTTTTTCGGTTAAATAAACATTAAGAAGAGAATGGACGGCAAACCACCGAACCTTTTACCGGAATTACGCGGTTAAGTGCTCGCTTTTAGGAACCTACGTTGGAATGACGTTGCATACGAGGAAATGTCTGACCATCAGATTTGGATTACCTGCCGCTTTTAGAAAATAACTCGTTCTCTACATTAACAATAATGTTGCATTAAATATTAAGGCATACACACAAAACAAGTAGCAAGCATGAGAAAAGTGTTATATAATTACTAATAAAGTTAATGTGGAATAATCTGACTCTAGTCTACTAAAAATAAAGAATGTGTCAAAAGTTTAGAACTATAATTAAAACTAATGTTGTCTCAACGCGAAACACACGGTATACGATATCCACAACCCGGGGACGAGATTAAAACTTTGCCACTTGAAAGTGCGCTGGCCGCACAGTTGAAGAGAAATTTACTCCGAGCAAAAGTTAATATAAGCGAAATTTGTCCTGTGGCGAGCGGTTTGCGGGGTGTCCCATCAAGTTGCAGCCTCGGTGAGAACTAACTCGGGACTTGCTACCGGCACATGTGTTTTCCACTTTACTTCCCCTCCCGTCTTGTTTTTATTGCGATCAAACAAGATAAACCTGATAGACAGCGCAACCCTATCAAAATAACATTTTAAGTTGACGCCTAATTAGTGCTTAAAATTAATCGTTCCTTTTTGCAGTCTACGCGTGATACTATCACGACGCGACGTTGCGACTTTGAAGCAAAAATTCAGTATTTAATTAAAAGTAACTTTTCGAATTATTTTTTGATGTTATCAGAGGCACATTCAGACAAGTATCTGATGTAATTGCAGTGAGCAAACCTTTAAAATATGCCGCCGAACGGACTTTTGACTCGTCCGTACATAAGTAAATTTAAATTAGTCACTTGCAATAACATTGACTTACAAATATCGGCGTACAATGAATGAATTTGAGAAAAAAAAACAAATCTTGGTGCATTGTTCATTCGTTTACAAATAGAAAAGGAATGGAAATAGCGGAAAATATAATAGTGAAAAATAATCATTAATAAAAACGGACACTAGAAATCAATCCTATTCAAACAGGTGGCATACAAGCATACGGCCGCCTGATCAAAAGCAATTGCAACAGTCTATGCACGCGTGCAACATCAAGGGCATCTTTCGTGTGTTGCCGACCCTTTAAAAACATTTTCACGTCCTCTTAGAAGACCCCGAGGGTGTAGTCTCCTGAACAAGGACTTCATTCCAAAACTTGATAGTATATAGGGGATATCCTGTCTGGAGTCGCACAATACACGACTATTTCGATTTTAAATAGTAAATGTGAATTACTTATCGATGGCGAACGGTGCGATTGTAGGAAACGGTGGACATCTTATGAAACAACTCTGAATACAACCCATTGTACAATCGGTGGAACACAAAGACAAAGTCTCTCTTCAGCCTTACGGATTCAATACCGTTTACAAACAGCATTGAATATTCAAGGCTTACAAGCTTGGGAACGTCAATAATCCCCACAGCTCATCTCTGAACCAAGTCACAAAGTTCAAGTTGCTATACCGGAGCTCCCAAAAGTGAAACAGTAATCCTTTGAAATAAAGGCAGTAGTCTTTGCAGTGAAATGATATACAGGTTATCGCTATGTTGTGCACGCCGAGTGTAGTCGACGCCATATTAACTTCCTTCTCCTAAAGACTTCGGAATAGGTTTGCTGAAGATCTCGACACCAGACATCCAAATACTCTTTGCGATGGTACGAGATGTGCCCTGGAGGAATTGAGAAACTATAGCAAATGGGGCCAACACAACAATTATTACTAGCGAACGCGCATACTTGTGTCTTTGTAGGATTTAATTGAACCAAGTCCAATCGTCCCCAATTGTCCGGGTACTGCAGTTTGCAGTGCTCTGGATTTCTCGCACAAGTCGTTTGTGGCTTTCCTCCAAACGATAACCGTATAATAAGACTATAGTTGTACATAATTGTAAATATTAATTGAATTTCTGCGACAACATTAAGTTTTAAAATGCAGAAAACAGCTCGTTGCCGAGTGTTCCGAGTAAACAGTAACAAAGGCATGGTTGCAAATGAGGTCGGCGAGATAGTGGAGCTCGGAAGTTAGTGTAAGCATAAATTAAAACAAGCGTTTCCATAAAAAGTTGATAAATGGCTTTCCACAGGCGGGCGGCACGACAAAAAAGGGAACTGACGTCAGCTGAAGCGCTAACGTGTTTCATTTTGCACCCCAAGCCGACATCTGGGCCGATTTCAGCACGGCCAACTGTGAATACAGCATGAAAATCTAGCTGAACTGCCCAAACATTTAAATCGTTTGATGAATTTCAGCCTGTCAACTACATTCGAATGTGAGATTAATTTGTATATGTAAATATAGGAAATTGTAAATAATTAGGAATAAAAAAGTCGATAGAGAACCGTCTCAGCTAACGTGATATTAATATATATACTAGCTTCCGCCCGCAGCTTCGCCCGCTTGAATGTCGGATATATCGCGTCAAAAGGTAGATAATCTGTGATATAATCTTATGCCAAATTACATTCAAACAGAGTCCCTTTACTCGTGAAAAGGTAACAAACAGATAGGACAGACAGACACATTTACGTATTAATAATATTAGAACATAAAGAAATTATTTATTAAGACTTGTGAAAAATTTCGTGAAAACCTCGGAGTTTCTTGCCGTTTCAAAAATCTATACAATCCAATATGCTGATGATGTCTGCGACTTTTACTAAACCCATTTTTTTAAATTATCTATAAGAGTCAATAGGATTTCATCATCATCATCATCATCAGCCTGTATCTACCCACTGCTGGATATAAGCCTTCCCCAATGCTTTCTACCAGATACGATCCTCCGCCTTCCGCATCCAGCCGCCCCCAGCCGCTTTCTTAAGGTCATCGGACCATCTAGTAGGAGGGCGTCCAACACTTCGTCGTCCTGTGCGCGGCCTCCACTCTAATACCTTCCTCCCCCATCTGCTATCACTTACTCGGCAGATGTGACCGGCCCATTGCCACTTCAGCTTGCAAACTCTGAAGGTTATGTCGACAACTTTACGACGACGTTCTCCGTCGAATTTCTTCGTTTCGGATTCGATCCCGCAGAGAAATCCCGAGCATAGCCCTCTCCATCGCTCGCTGCGCGACCTTTAGCCTGTGGACCAGTCCGATGGTCACTGTCCAATAGGCTTTATATCGAGACAAAAATCTAGCAGGATTGAAGATTTTACTAGATTGGAATCCTCAACCCTAATAAACGTAGATAACAAACTGGTGAGACTACCTTACCACGGTCCTGTGAGAAAATTATAGATTAGAAGTACAAACGCTATAATGCAATTGAGCTTTTTATTTTAGTTTCAGTGTAGATATTCGAGTAAAATACGAATTAAGCAACGCGACAGGAATGGACGCAATTCACGGTGCAATGAGCGCAGGCAGCGACCGCGCCGAGACAGCCCTACGCCACGCTGCTCCGGACACATGCCTGCCCGATTTATAAATCGTTGGCCATAAAAAATTTATAGCAACAAATGTATAAAATTTAACGGATCAACGATGAGTGGTTCGATGAAACCAAAAATACTTTTAAAATCCTTTATAGTAATTTATGGTACTTTGATAATACATTGAATAACAGTTACAACAATTAAGTCATTTTACAGTTGTCACGATACGGTATGTAGAATAAAATAAAATTAAATATACAATTTTAAATTAGTTGCGGTAAGTATTTAACATTGGGTTTGTTGATACCTTAACGGTACAGGAAAAATGGGCTGTGTGCTTCCCTATGGAAGCAATTTCGAAGACGTATTCACGTCGAAAGCATAGTTCTTATTATATACATTTGATTCGTTACATACAATACAAATACCCTTTAGTTCTTACGCGCGACAGCGCGCTTTGCTCTGTATTATCTACTCTACTTTTCTGAACTGTACCCTAGCAAAACTGGATAGTAATTTCATGTAGATTTCTGGCTAATGTACTCCCGCTTCAATGGGATAAATCAGAGCAACTTCAAACGAAACTTCCGCACGATAAATTACATTGCATGCAATAAATATTCCCAAAGTTGCAGTACAGCATGTTGCGGAATGTAATACAGAAGCCAACAACGTTAATAAAACCGCAATACGCTACCATTAGAGACGACCGAGTCCACAGACGGAATGTTAAGCCTTCTCAGACGCGCAATAAAGGGACATATGCACCACCGCACATAAACGTCGCAAAGACCCGAGGCAACACTTACATTCGCCTGATATTAAACCGTATATATCATACACGCATTTCTAACTGTTTAATTATCTATTCGAATGACAGTTCGACAGATTATTTCCATAAAGGATTATATAAACGTTCAATTTCCCGTGTAAGCATTGTAGAGGGCAGCCCACTAACTATCCGTATACCAAAAGTTGAGTAATCTACAAACGTTCCCTTTAATTGGTTTACCACAGACCTCTATTACCGAAATAAGATGGGAAATCAGAGTATTAGCATAACAGTGAATTCAATTAGGGTTCACAAAGAGGATTACAACTTTTACAATGAAAGGAAAGTTAAAGCGGGGGCCCGATTCGAACTAACGTGGAATAATCAAAATTTGAATGAATATGATTATTAAGTTGAAATTAGATTCGTCTTCGTCCACTTTCATCCTTTTAATGTGATTTATGTGATTATTTGAAACTAGTAACGCCATCCTGTTTAACCCGTGTATGTTGATACAGAAATTTTAACGCTCGTATTTTTTTATACCATTAAAATGGCAAACAAACATACGGCCCGCCTATGAACGCCTGTAACACCAGGGACATCACACGCGCGTTGCCGACCCTGCAAAAACCTCTTTTTGAAGAACCCCACACTATACGCTCCTGAGAAAACCGCGACAGGCAGTTCATTCCACAGCTTGACAATACGCGGGAGAAAGCTTCTCTGGAACCGCACAGTAAGAGACCACTTAGGCTCCAATGTGTGAGGATGAATTCCCTGTCGATGGCGAGCGGTACAACTGTAGAAGGAGGCCGTGGGCGTTATGTCAAACAACTCCTCGTCGTAATTTCCGTATATATTGTTCAATTGACATCATTTGCATAGTTTATTTTCCTGGATTAAGGCGGGCTACAAACAATGTTGATACTGGTGTTTGTTGACATTTGCTGGAACTTTGGAGACATTTATTGTGTAAAAATAAAATCAAATAATTTGTACTGTTTAACTTAAATAAATATATTTTTACAATGAAAATAATAATTTAGTGAAAGAGTACGAGTAATTTATATTTATACAAAACAGCTAATAATCCTATAAGCTGAGCTACGTTTTGGTTAGTACGAAACTTAGTACGAAAAAAAAACCCGTTTCGCGATCTTTGTACACGATAAACTGTTTTTTTTTTTCTAAGATCAAGTGTAATTTAATCTTACTTAAAGGGTTGTTTTTTTTTAACATAAAGTAGGAGAGAGTTTTATGAAAGTCCTCGCAGACGAAATCGCGGATGACTGCTAGTATATAGAACATAGGCCAAGTCGAACACGACCAGGACTCGAGCAGAATAGGTCGTATCATCTTCTTCTTCAGCATCATATATGCGCGGATGCGCCCACCGTTGGGCATATGCCTGTCCCCGGTTGTTTCCATGTTTCATGAGTTCATTGTCTTACGCCCAGTAAACCAAACAAGCAAGTACCTTTATCCGTCCCGCTATCGCGCCCAGTAAACCAACGAATGGCTGCGGTATTCTGTGAGGTGGAGGTACTTCCCTAGTCCGGCAGCATAAAAAAATAATATTATTGCTATATCACTAATCATCAGCCTCTATCCCTAACTATCTATCTACTGCTGGAAATAGACCTGCCCTCATGCATTCTATAGGAGGCCTCCACTATAGAACCTTCGGTCGGAACCTTTGGGTTGGCAGTTGATCCCCCAACTCAACACTAACTCGGCAAATCTGACCGCCTACGGCCATTGTCACTGTCAGAAAATCAGCACGCTAACATTGTTACTTTTTCGTTACTGAGGACTTACATTACCTAATAATAGTAGTTAGGAAGGATATCTAACTTATCGGTTGACAACTAAAATGAGAGAAGAGAATAGCTAAAAATGATAATAAATTTAAACTTACGGTATGTAAGTTATTTCGATATCCGGCACTATTATTGGTATCAAGCTATAAAAGAGAAACTTTGAATAACAGAAATTATTGGAAAACGACCGACGAGAAACAATATATTATTCAGTGTGACGGTTGAACGTGCAAATGCGCCTCGATAATGGCCAATTGTTGGTAATAAAACTACTACTGTACACGATGCAAATTATATTAACGGAGCGAGCTGCCCAGAGGGGCCGACGCTGCGCAAACGAGACTAAAGTAATTATCAAAAGCAACTTATATCTCTCCACTACAAGTAAGATCACCCGATATTTTTATTTTCTTGTTATAAAAATACTTACTACCTACTGAATTAAACATTAACTCGCAAAATTATTGGTTAGCAGGCGAGAGAAATGCACTGTTATGTAAGTAAAATTGAAAACTACTATAACAAGTTTCAGAATTTTGTACTAATCTTCACAAGCTTATTTTTAAGTAGACATAACAATTTATTTGAAGTAGTTATAATACGATAAGTTCGAAGCAAAATGTTGTAAATTGGTATAGAAACTTTAATATGTAACATATAAATAAACAGTATGATGATGATGATGAAATAAATAAACATAAATTTTATTTATTTCATTATTTATATATTTTTTATTTCCTTGTCAAACATCAACAGGGTTGATTAAGATCAAAATCATAATCGTAATTATTCGGGCCGTAAGCACTTACACTTACACACTAAGTCTTGTACCGTGGATGCACATAGCATCCACGGTACAAGACACAAATTTCATTCTATGAAACAACACTTTGCTTGCATTACACGGCGCAGCTGCTATAAGCCATAAACAATTATTTTTCTATTTATTTACTATTGTCATGTTTGTTTATTTTTATAGTTTCTAAATAATAAAATATTGAGAGTGAAAACAGGAGCCGATAGTGTGCAGAGCAAAGTGAACAGTTTCATGTTATACGGTTATACACTAGCACACCACCAAGCTTACTCGGCTCACTCCAGTGTTTGATTCAGATAAACCTGCGTTCTTGATTCAGATATTTCGGTTCCTGCCGCCTTCGATCGGTTAACAGCTAGCCCCCTTACCACCATCTATTATTGCGATTCAATAACTGACTAGAATGCTTATTGATACCAATGAATAAGCGACTCTATTTCAAACTGAATAGAGTCGCTTATTCATTGGTATGAATAAGCAATCTATTCAATCATTGAATCGCAATAAGAGATGGTGGTAAGGGGCCAGAACGGCTAAACCACGGGATAAATATTAATAATATCGTAGCACAGTCGAAAATAAATATTTTATGAAATAATAAAGTACCTATCAAACACCACAAAACATACTATGTGGGCCACTGAAATACTAGGTTAGGTTAGCTTTGGTATGTTTATTCCAACTTTAGTCGCCAAGTTAGTTTAATAGTCCCCCAGTTTTATAATTTTAAATGCTCCGTTTATTACTACCCGTTTTTGAATAATACAACACCGATTGTTCCAAAACAATAGAACAATTAATTAAAAAAACATACTGTTTTGGGGTCTTTAGTCGATTCACACCGCGAGCTGTTCGGACCGCGGTGCGAATCGCCCAAGAGTTCATTTTGAATGGGTCCTTTTGCACCGCGTGCGAATCGCCCAATAACTTTTTGTAATGGGCTGATTCGGACCGCAGTGGGGAACAAAACAGTTCTCTTTTTGAATATCTGTACAAATCAATAATTAGAATCATTGGTTTCGCCCCGTGGTCCGAATCGACCCATTACAAATAATACCTTGGGCCTTTCACACCACTCCAACCACTGCGGTGTGAATGGCCCCATTCAAAATCAGCAGTTGGGCGATTCGCACCGCGGTCCGAACAGCTGCGGTGTGAAACGACTAAAGACCCCTGTTGGGTCTTGTCTCCATAATAAAATGAATATTTAAAAAAAAACATATGTTTCTATCCGTCGATAAAATTAATCCGCATTCATATCAACTTGTTTCATATTTCAGAAAACTATATTGCAAGTAAAATAATTGTTCAGTTAAATCAATTTATACAACTAGAGAGGTACGTTTAGCACACATCTGTTTCGAATTCAGCCAATCTACACAAAGAGCTTTAGCGTGTTATGCCATCTGTAGTCAGGTTGGTATTGGTTATACATATACAGTGCAATATTCTGCATGTATGCAGGCCCCAGGGTGACGCTATCGCGTTAGAACATTGTTTACAATATGTTCACCTGCAATTAGGGTTGTCAACTCTTCCAAAAAAATATGTCGAGAGAACTGAACAATCTTGACCAGTTTATCCGGCCGGATAAGTAAATAATATATTTCTTCTCTTTTTTTAATAATAGCTAGGTAAACATATCTTTCAACGTTCAAAGTAATGAAAATATACCTATATGGTTTAAATGTAATTTTCCAATAATCGTTATCAAACAAGATATTTTGTATAATTTACTTTTATTGATCAGCAGGTACTATTACTTATAGAGCAAAATAAAGTAAGTATAATACTGTTTCCAACAATATCGCTGGCACCCCTACCTGCGATACCATCGTTATTGTCAACAACGAAGACTCGATACACATACTGCAACAGATTCATGAAATATTGGAGATATGTAGTAGCAGACTAAATGATACCGATGCCCTATATACGGATAAAGTAGTTTAGGTAAAATGGAATTACATGACCCGGTATATTCATTGGTAAGCGCATTACATGAGAACGGCTGCACGGATTACGTGCTGTTTTGTCTGAAATTGTTTGTAATAGTCCACATCAGATTAAGAAATAAATTGAAACGTACCTATCCCGAAAATACTTCAAATTCCGAAAAAAGGAAACATTTTTTCATACTTATAGGGTTTTATATGAACTGACGATTACTCAATAATTAATCGATAACAGTTTTGTAACTCTATTTTTGATTTGTTTACGATAATAGAAAAATAGGTTACAAGCAAATAAAAAAAATATGGAGAATAAAAAATGTAACGTAGAATTAATTCTACACGGTGCTATTATGTCTTTTTCCGATTTAGTAATATTTGTCATGTATGTATAATAGTTACTAAGAAAATTGGAAATATGGGAAAAAACATGAAAGTTGTTTTTTCAGGAACGATGTCCCGTTCCTGAGCCGAGTCAGTTAGTTAGTTTTAGTACTTAAAGAAAACAAACTATAATAACAAATAAGCATATTATTATTTTTTTGTCACAGCAGCTCTTTGCCTGCTGCCACACGTAATGCTTTACGTCGCGACCAACACTTTGAAATTATCTTTGTATTTGTATATTTTAGCTATATATCAAGGAAAACTACAGTAACCATCATTTAGCGGATCTCAAGAAAAATCGAAAAATATGTTCATAGTACGGAACGCTCAAGGCGTAGGCCCGAGTCGCAATCAACCATATTTTATTTGTTAGTTCTGAAGAAAAGTTCAGTGAAGGTGCACCATTCGCTCGTTAGGCAGGTGTGATGCGCGATTGCTTCCGAGCGGTTGTCAATTAGACGCGTGGAGCGCGCCGCCCGCACCGTCTCGCCACATAAATTCTCGTTTCTGGCGTTTACTATAGCAAGATTCTATAGAAAAGTACCTATCGCGATGAACTACTACTGCCACGACATCTGAAATCATTATCTACAGAACATTTTCTGTACTCTTCAGGGAACAAATAAGCATAGATAGATTTCATGCGTCACTTGTCACTCTCGCATTGACTTATTTGGTTGCAGACGTCTGGGGCATAAGTACCCAACAGTAAGGCAGTTAGGTTGCTTCAAATTAAACCAGAAATATTTGTGAATGAATATCTGCGCATTTAGTACTTGGGCTCGTTTTTGGTGCCATCATGCCAAGTACCAAGTAGTGGCATCTATTCTCAAGTGACTAAGATAGCTACTTGCTAACATATTTGTAAATTGCTTTAAGATTTCAATTATTTTTAGGTTAGAACTGATCAGAAATTCTAGGAAAATACGTTTACCCTTCATCTAGTTAACTAAAGCTCAATCGATTTCTTGTCCAACTTGTTATTAAAAAGTAGACTGTATGTATGAGATGTTAACTACGCGTTATTTGCATGGAGTGGTCCAATTGTGGTGGAACAAGAATGCAATGTTTAATTTATGTGGTTCATGCTAGAGGATTGGCCATTTGCCACTATACATTCCGAGCTCTTTAAGGTTCGACGAATGCAAATTGCACTACATCTAACACCGTAAGCATTTAGGTCGCAGGAGTCGTGACGTCATTCACAGTGAAAGCCAAGAGACGCGAACAATACGTGTCTCTTGCGCAAGCCGAGCGATCGAGGGGAACAATGGCGGGTTAATAGAGCCATTCGTCGGCTCATTGCTTATTCATCTACGCCCCTGACGCCTCCGCGGGCGACGCCACCGTCGCGATTGATGTCCTCGTGAGGCAAGAGACAAGCAGCATGTCGACACCCTACCTCGCGAGCTTGCAGCGAATTATGACCCAGACGAGCAATGACTGATCACCGAAAAAATATCCTTACAGCAATAGCCACAAAGCATCTTATAGAATACAGCCTAAAAAGCAAAATAAATCTTTTCGAAGGACAACAATGTTGGAGAACACCTAGTAAAGACCATCGAAGACACTATTAAAGTTGAATAACACACCGTCTCGGCTTGTTACATCGAATGAAATGTTCGGGAATTCAATTTTACAAAATAACATTCTTAAGTAAATATTCATAGAAAATGCGATTTGAGAATATAGAGATACGTACCTTCGAAATGATTTATATCTACACAGCGTTTTGTTTATTTTATGCACCCTAATTGTGTAAGTATTGAGCAATATTGAGTATTATATTAGCTGTACGGAAGTACTATTTACTTATACTATGCCAGTAATGACGTATGACGATCAGCATTATAATAACTGTTATCTCTGATATGAAAGGATTTCTATTTATATAGGCTTGGATCTCTTAATCTCAGAAAAACTTCTTATTCCTACGGCAAAAATAACTTATTATAATAATAATGTACACGCTCATTATTATAATAAAACGTTGTTTTTCCCGTAAGAATAAGTTATTTGACTGACTTGACTTAACGACTGTCATCTAAAGACAACAGCCAGGACCGACGGCTTAACGTGCCCCCCGAAGGCCGGAGGAGCTCGAAATAAATAAACCCATCCATGGACAGGCTGCGTTCTACGTTGCTTAACTTGCGTTTTCGATAACACTGACACGCGCAACAACGCCATTGAATTCCTCAGGCTTTAAAGTTACACAGAAGCAAACAACGTTACTATTGTGGCATGTGCTTCTCTCCCTCTCTACACCGCGACTCCTACTTTTTGGTTTGATTTTTTACTTTAGATGATTTTCGGTCTAATCTCATTAAATTAACCTGACAAAGTGATTTCATGATTGCCATTGTAATGAATAGATGTTAATAATTTTTGGATTGCAATGCCTATCTGGAATATAAAGAACCTATGTCACTCTCCAGACCTTAAACTGTACCCATAAAATATCATGCCAATCTATTGGTTGCTTTAAAAATCAAAGGAGGACAAACAAACTAACAAACACACGTTCACATTTATAATCATAACGTTGTTGCGTTGTTTACATAAAATAATGTATATCCATCCAAACTTGTTTTGGAGGTAAAATAAATTAACATATTGTATTATCGTCACTATGCAACTTCTTCACTGTCAAAAATATTCACCAATAGTTAATCAGTTACGTAATTAGCCTATAGGGCAAGATTGTAATCAGTACGAGCTGCAACTGCAAGTGTCCCGCGTCTCGGCACGACCAGAGGCTGTCTTAAGGCGATTTACACACGGAGCGATGCAACGCCGCCTGCCACGGAGAAGCTGATTGCTCGAACTGCGCGGAGGAGGCGCGATCCTTTTGAGAATGGAGGTCCCTTTTTCCCACCGCCTTATGCACCATCACACTACATGTCGATGGAGTAGATGCATATAAACAGCTGGCCTTGAAAAAACTAGAAATGTTATGCCATTTTATAGGCCTATACTAGATGCGGAGGATTTCGATAGCGTTCGCGTGTTAGTCCGATTAGACTCACGAAAGAATCACGCAAGTCAAGCGACGTTGTAACCTGTCTATGAATGAGTTTTATTTTGAATTCCGCTAAGCTAAGGACACGTAAAGATGATAACGGCTGGTATCATTCAACAGTCATAAAGCCAAGTCAGGGGCAAAGGCCCTTGACTTGTAGAGTATGCTCAAAAGCCCTTCGATTGAGGGGATCCTTCAATCCAGCAACGGAATCAATATGGGTTGATAACTGTACATAAACTGTATCGCTTCGCTCGCTACAGCGGTGTCATGTACCAAGACTAGACAGATTACATAATAGTTAGTACCTACAAACAAAGTTTCAAACTAATCGCCGCGTACCGCCGCGTTATGCTGCGCCGTGTGTTATTCGCCTAAAGGCAACGCATCGAGATATTTTATTCATAATACTCGTGATAAATGGGGAAGACCGTGGCTGTATTACATTCATTATTGCCTCACGCCACGCATGGCGTTATCAAAAACTTGTTACCGCTGCAAGCCCGCCTAGAGAACGATCTCTTCGCCCGAACACCATAGAGGCAGTTGGACACCTCAGTGACTTGTTTCAAATGCCATTTGTCGTTAGTAAACAGCGTAACAGCCTATAATTCATCTTGACTGAGGCTTTGTTACTTTTATGATATATGTTTTTCTCGTGTATCGATAAGTTATAGCGGTTGTAATTATTACCGAGAATATTTAACGGCCTGTTTTCTCACTATTGAGTGGCAGCGTATGTGTAATATTATAATTACAATATCATTTTAATCCTATAAAGGCCAAGAAAGGCGGTAAATCCTACTTATTGCCGTAATAAATGCCTGTTGAACTCCATTGTAACATTGCTTATCTGGTTTGCAGGCTCGATTCTCGCATGTTAAATGCATTATTGCTACGCATGGTGACGCATAGCTAATAACTTACGTATAGGCTTAATGGTAGCAACAAAAATGTACAAATATACATTGACGAGCTCGGTGGCGTAGCGGTCAATGACGCGGCTTCGACACCAACGCTCGTGGGTTCGATTCCCACATAGAACAAAAATTTGTGTGCATGAACATGTTTGTTTGTGTTAGTCTGGGTGGTTTCTATGTATCATAAGTATGTATTTACAAAAAAAAATGTATTTATGTATGTTTATCAGTTGTCTAGTACCCATAACACAAGCTTCGCTTACTTTGGGGCTAGATGGCGCTGTGTAATTTGTCTGACTATATTTATTTATTTATTTTATACATTCGCAGTACCAATGTAAAATTGTAGAATGTCATTATATCATCCCACGGCGGGAATAGGTGTCTCCTATCCTCTTAATCGAAGTGGTATAGAACGCACTCAACGACGCTGCTTAACTGCCGGTTGACAACTAACGACAAAAAAGCCACAAACAAAAAAAAATAGATTCTTTTTTTTATGTGAAACGACCATGTGGGTCACCTGTTGGAAAGCAATCACCACCGTCCATGGAGATCAGCAACACCAAGGAGTCGACGATCCGTTGCCAGCCTATACTCCTCCCTTTTCGTTCTTTCTAGTGACATCACTCATTCGCAGGAACACAACAACCCTCAAGGGAATTGTTATTTGGCTGCGGTATTCTGTGAGGTGGAGATACTTCCCCAGTCGGGCAGCTTAAAAAATACGCTATGCTCTAGCTCTCTTTTCGCCAGTGCCTCGTTTTTATCGACTCCTTGGTGTTGCTGATCTCCATGGGCGGTGGTGATTGGTTTCCATCAGGTTCGTTCATGCTCATTTGTCACATGCTCGTTCGTCCCCCTTTCACATAAAAAAATAGTGATCGGATACTAGCCGGTGCTAGTTTGCATCAACTAATGAAATAATACATCAATGGCATGATCTATCTGGCAGCAATTTGCCTATAGATTTAACTACCACATTTACCTACTTATTTTTTTTATGTGGGTGTTGTTTATAAAAAAATAATTCCAGTATAGTTGTTCACATAATCGTAAATCTCATCTTATTAGATACACATTTCTGTAAACGTATTAATAAACACAGCTACAAGTCACGATAGCGTTTCCATAGAACGGTTAACAATCGTTCAATTTGTAGGGCCCAGAGCTTGGGGGCTACAATACACGTTGCACGCGACGACTCCTCAACATTCTCATGAGTAGAATAACGTACAACAATCAAGATGTCATTTTTCAACGACCCACGCAAAGGCACAGTGAACAGTGAGAAATATGGCGGACAACGCACGCACTGCCCAACGTCATGTACAAAAGAGGCATCCAGCGCCGCGATACATATCTACTTTACCGTCTGAATAAACAGCGCAGTAGTCTATTGCACTTTTTTATTATACTTTAACTAAAAACTAGATCATTCCTATAAAACAAATTATTATTTCATAACGAGATATTAAAAATACTATAGAAGAGGTTTTCCCAATAGACTACAACATATAAAAAAGCGTTAATTAACTCGGCGGGCATCGGCATCAACCCATTATCATCCCACTGTTGGGATACGAGACTAACCTCAATCGAAGGACTTTAGAGCATACTCCACCACGCTGTTTAACTGCGAGTTGACGGAGGCCGGTGTTTTTAAGCCGACTAAAGGCCACTGTCTTGGCTTAACGACAGTCATCTGTAGACAACATCCAGGATCGACGGCTTAACGTGCCCTCCGAAGCACGGAGGAGCTTGAGATAAATAAACCCATCAATAGACAGGCTGCGGTCGACATTGCTTAACTTGCGTGTTCGATTAGACTGACACGCGCAACGAAGCCATCGAGCACATCGAATGACTCAACATGAAGTAACTCATTGCATTAAAATTGTTTTCTTCGTCCGCGCACTGCTAAGTTGTGGAATGAACTCAATGTTGAGGTTTTCCCAGACGGGGTTGTTCAAAAACAGCGTCAAGAGGATTTTATACGGTCCCTAGTATTTTATGAGTCCTGCTGCTGGGATTAACGCTTTCCGTTGACCGAAGCATATGCTTCTTTCCCAGGGTTTCTTTTACATAGTGGCATAAAAAAATGCTATAAACCATGTATGTATTTGACATACAAAATCGCCCATTTGTCGAATGTCGACCAATGAGCGACCACTAGTAACATTAGATACATACTCTATTTTGCTACTGGGCTCCTGTGAGCAGTTAAACAAGACATTTTTTTTTAACCAAAATCTTCTATTCAGTTTCCGTAATACAGGTTCTATAATGAAATTGTTAATTTAAACTAGCAGGGTCAATTTAAATAATATATTTATCCGATTAAAATAATTTTGAAAATAATATAATGACTACTTCCTTCAAAACCACAAAACCAAAAATTTGGATAAATGAAGTCCTGAAGACAGTTTCTTTTGCACAAAAACTCCGCAACCACAACATATGGCTTGACGAAACCATTCAAACGTCAATAGCCCACAACAGCTACGGCTCATACCCATATTGGCAAATTTCTTGCGAACATTTCTCTTTTGCCAATAGTCAATACCGAAATGCTAGTAGATAAAAATACAAAAAAAATGAATATTTATTTGAATAAAAATGAATCTCTATTTCCCTTGGTCATCGCATCACGCGTGAACAGCTAGATCGATTTCGCTAATCGTCGTTGTCAAACCAAAATTTGCTATGTGCATTTTTTATAATTTTTACATTTTGACAAAATTGCGACTGGTAAATGAACCAAACCATCGTATGAAAAAACTGCTATGTGCTGAATAGTTGTCACAGTACGTCGTATAGTACTTACAAGCACATAGCAGTTTTTTCATACGATGGTTTGGTTCATTTACCAGTCGCAATTTGTCAAAATGATAAAATTTTAAAAAATGCACATATATTATTTTGGTTTGACAACAACGTAATTCTCTTTTGTTGTGTTTGGTATTGATGGTTGGGGGGTGAAGTTGCTCCCGTCCGTAGGATTTACCACCTTCTCCTAGGCTTACCCTACACGTGCCCCCTGGGTGGTGCTAAACGAGCAACAACGCCGAGCAATGGGCGGCGGTCAATTAACCCATCCCGGCTAAGCACTGGCCACGAGGAACTAAATACCCTCTAAAAACCGTGCCACGGAAGGACGTGGGAACCCACCGTGTTAACTCTCCCAAGAAAACCTCTCCATGAATTCACTGCAGGATAATGATGCTTTGTCTGACGACCCGACTGACCCTCGGCGCCATTCGGTGACCGGGCTGAATGGTGTGAAATTGGCTACCGAAGCTTTCGATGGGGTGGCTCACCGGGCCTCGAAAGGAAGGAATACTACTGGTGACAAGAAGATTACTATTTTAAAGAAAGACGCAATACGCAAACACCATCGTATTGGAGCCTGGAATGTTAGAGGACTATTGCAACCAGGTAAACTAACCATCGTCGAAAAGGAGATGACATCTTACCATATAGACATCGTATGTGTAAGTGAAACGCACATGCGTGGAAATGGCCATTTCATTACGGCCTCGGGTAACGCAATGTACTTCTCTGGGCCCGCAAACTCGAGCACGAGTGGAGTCGGAATAATCGTGCCGTACCACCTGAAAAAACATGTCCTTGGATTTAATCCAGTATCAGACAGAGTATTGACACTCAAATTGAACACAAAACCCTGTCCACTGAATATAATATCTGTTTACGCACCGACAGGGCAGGCTCCGGAAGAAGAGATAGATGCATTTTACGGAGTTCTGGAGGACACACTGGATAAAATCCCAAACCGGGAAATCAGGATTATTCTAGGCGACTTCAATGCTAAGGTTGGCGGCACTATTGCAGACGATCACTCGACCTGGGCAATCGAAGACGTTAATGGCCAGCTAATACATGAGCTTGATGGCATTGCGGAGAGATGGCGTGGGTACTGCTCACAGTTGTACCGTAGATCCCTGGACATCCCTGATTTCGATCTTGATTGGAGCAGTATAGAACTAGAACCTAATATATTGCGTTCTGAAATCACTGCCGCTTTGCGACATCTTAAGGACAAGAAAGCCCCAGGTCCTGATCACATAACAGCAGAGATGCTTAAAATGTTAGGGGACAATGGTATAGACACTCTTCACAGGATCTGTAACAACATATGGCGAAGCGGTAAATGGCCACGAGACTGGGTTGAGTCTATCATCATATTGCTCCACAAAAAGGGATCTACGAGGGTCTGCAATAACTACCGCACACTTGCCCTGATTTCTCATGCCAGCAAAGTCCTGCTTCATATTATTAACAGTCGCATCCGTCACTACCTGGATTGGCAAATACCACAAGAGCAGGCAGGTTTTGTTAAAGGGAGAGGCACGCGGGAGCAAATTCTAAACATCAGGCAAATTGTGGAAAAAGGCTACGAATTCGACACTCCAATCGTCATGTGTTTTGTCGACTACAGTAAGGCGTTCGACTGCGTCGATTGGAACTGTATGTGGAGAGTGCTGTGTGATATGGGAGTACCAAGACATCTTGTTGCACTATTGCAGTCCCTGTATCGATACAGCCAGGGTATAGTTAGGGTCGACACCATTACTTCGAAACCCTTTAAATTTGAAAAAGGGGTACGACAGGGCTGCATATTGTCTCCTATATTGTTCAATGTCTACGGGGAGCACATCATTCGTCAAACCTTGGAAGGCTGGGATGGTGGAGTGAGCATCGGCGGGGTGAAACTCACCAATCTGCGCTACGCCGACGACACAACACTCGTGGCAGCGAGCGAGGCTGAAATGACTGAGCTGCTAAAGAGACTTGAACATGTCAGCAACGGCATGGGGCTCTCTGTGAACAGGTCCAAAACAAAGGCGATGGTGGTGGATCGCTCAGGCAAATTACAACCCAGAGGCACTCTGACACTTGACACCGTTCAAAGCATTAATTACCTGGGCTCCACAATTTGCAATAACGGATCGTGCGAATCAGAGGTGCGTAGACGCATCGGGATGGCAAAGAGTGCCATGTCTCAGTTGCAGAACATATGGAGGGACAGAAACATCCGTGTCACCACAAAGATTGGGCTCGTACGATCACTGGTATTCCCAATCTTCCTTTACGCATGTGAGACTTGGACTTTAAAGGCCGCCGACCGGAGCCGAATAGATGCCTTTGAGATGTGGGTTTGGAGACGAATGCTGCGCATTCCTTGGACGGCGCGACGCACCAACGTCTCGATACTGAAGGAACTACGAGTGAAAACAAGGCTAACTACCATATGTCTGCAAAGAATACTGGAGTATTTCGGACACATCGCCAGGAGAGAAGGAGACTGCCTTGAGAAACTCGTAGTCACCGGGAAAATCGAGGGCAAAAGACCCCGTGGCCGTAGTCCGATGCGTTGGACTGACCAGATCCGTACCACTCTGGACACGACGGTGAGCGGTGCCATTCACGCCGCTAAAAACAGAAGTAGATGGCGAAGCGTTGTGCGTCGCTGTGCGGTTCTCCGGAGAGGTCACGACCCTCAGCATTGAGGAAAACGAAACAAGGAGGAGTGTTTGGTATTGTCAGGAGAGGGTTCTTATTAAAGAAAATAAAATAAGAAAGTAGCGTGAAAATTAGAAAATTTAAGAAAACTGAACAACCATATTAACTTTTCTACTGTCACTGTCATGAACTGTCAGTCATTTGACAGATAGCGCGACACCAATTCAATATTCATTGTTAAGAAGACAGGACGACGTCTGTTGGGTCAGCTAGTTACCTAACTAAATATTCATAATATATTATATATTAATAAATAATAATAAATAAATATTCCTCGACAATTTACACAGCGCCATCTAGCAAAGCTTGTGTTATGGGTACTAGACCCATAACACAAGCTTTGCGCTTAATTTGGACTGATAAATGTACTTACAATACTTTTTTTTTTTGTAAATACATACTTATAATACACAGAAAACACTCAGAACAAGACAAACAGACATGTTCATGCACACAAATGTTTGTCTTGTGCGGGAATCGAACCCGCGACCTCGGAGTCAAAGTGGCCATTGCTAACCATTCGACCACCGAGCTCGTCAAATATCTATACATATAAAAGAAAGTCGTGTTTGTTACAACACTTATAACTCGAGAACAGCTGGACCGATTGCCATGGTTTTTGATTTGTTGGATTTGTTTCCGTCCCGAATAGCAGAATAACTCTTAAAAACATTGGAAAATTCTCGAAAAAATAAAATAAAAGAAAAAACATTTTCCCATACAAATGAAAGTGTCAGTTGAAAAAGGGATTACGATATTTATTGGTTGTCAAATATCAAAACGTCAAATCGATTGGTGTCACTTTTATGTCGCGAAAATTGTCTGTGATTTGTTATGAAAATTTAAAAATGTCAAATCGATAGGGGTGAAAACGCTTTTCCCATGGGGTTCGAGCGCAAGAATCAAATCAGAGTAAACATCAAAAGAAATGACAATTACAAATCACCAAAATGATAAAACCTATTTCAAAACTAAAAAAAATAAAACAAAACGTTTCTTTTTTTTTAAATTAACAATAAGGAAATCTTTATTTTTATGAAATCTTCAGTTTTTATGGATACGGGTCTTCCCTCAACCGAAGGGGTTTAGAGCGTACTCCAACACGCTGCTCAACTGCGGGTTGGCGGAGGCCAGTGTTTTGGAACCGCCTACAGGCCACTGACTTAACTTAACGACTGTCATTAAATGATAACAACCGGGACCGACAGCTTAACGTGCCTTCCGAAGCACGGAGGAGCTCAAGATGAGCTAATGATAACAACCGGGACCGACGGCTTAACGTGCCTTCCGAAGCACGGAGGAGCTCAAGATGAGCTAATGATAACAACCGGGACCGACGGCTTAACGTGCCTTCCGAAGCACGGAGGAGCTCAAGATGAGCTAATGATAACAACCGGGACCGACGGCTTAACGTGCCTTCCGAAGCACGGAGGAGCTCAAGATGAGCTAATGATAACAACCGGGACCGATGGCTTAACGTGCCTTCCGAAGCACGGAGGAGCTCAAGATGAGCTAATGATAATTGATAATAACCGGGACCGACGGCTTAACGTGCCTTCCGAAGCACGGAGGAGCTCAAGATGAGCTAATGATAACAACCGGGACCGACAGCTTAACGTGCCTTCCGAAGCACGGAGGAGCGCAAGATGAGCTAATGATAACAACCGGGACCGATGGCTTAACGTGCCTTCCGAAGCACGGAGGAGCTCAAAATGAGCTAATGATAACAACCGGGACCGACGGCTTAACGTGCCTTCCGAAGCACGGAGGAGCTCGAGGTAATATAAACCCATCCGTGTACAGGCTACGGTTGACGTTGCTTAACTTGCGTGTTCAATTAGACTGACACGCGCAATGACGCCATCGAGCTTCTCTATTATTTTCTACTATTCATTGTTTTAATTCCATAAAATCATAAATTTAGTTCAGCTAATATGTACCACGACATTCATTGATTGTTAGGCGGTACGAAGTTCGCCGGGACAGCTAGTAATATATAAATATTAATGAAAATGTGTGGGACGTGTCTAAGTGCCCACAAGGACCCAATGACAGAATAAATAATTTAATTGTATTTCATTCAGAGAGACTCGAGACCAGTGTTATTGTTTACCGCTAAGGTGAAAAACGAGTATACAACCTGCCTGATGGTAAGAAGTCATGGATCTATGGGACATTCACAATACCAGAGGAGTCACTCACGCATTGCCGACTTGTAAAAACCAATTTTAGCTTGCAGACTTGTAAAAAACACATTTGAAGAACCCTGTACTGTAAGTCTCTTCGAAAAACCTCGGCAGGAACTACATTGCACAACGTGAGAATTAGCGGAAGAAAACCTCTCTGAAACAGCACGGTACGCGTACCATTTTGGCTCCAATATTCCCTGTCTATGGTTAACGGTGCGTAGAATATGGACTCTCTCCTAAGACTTTGCCTCCCTTTGCGCGACAACACACGCGGCAGCGTCGTAATCACAAACACATGCCAGGACATTATATTCACAGAAATGCTGGGCGTGACGCGGCAATAACTACGAATGTCTCCGCGGCGAAGACTGCAGCGTGGCCTGCAGTTTTGGTCAGATATCGATATCATACAAACGCACTTTGTGTTCATAATGATATAGACGTTATCCACATATTTTTTTTTTACGAGCCCGGTGATCGAATGGATAGCAATGGCTACTTTGACTCCGAGGTCGCGGGTTCGATCCTCGCACAAGACAAATATTTGTGTGACATGAACAATCATGATCAAGACAAACAGACAGTTTGTCTTGATCTGGGTGTTTTATATATATATTACATGTATGTATTAACAGTAAAAAAATATATAAGTACATTTATCAGTTGTCTAGTACACATAGCAGAAAGCTTTGCACATAATTTGGGATTAGATAGCGCTGTGTAATTTGTCCAGAAATATTTATTTTATTCATATTTTGGAAGAAAATAGTCATTTGAAAAGTGATGGTATCCTGAGTACAGTACAGAACGTAATACTGCTACCACGGTCATCCCCGCACAGCAGAGAATGCGAAAGCGTAGCCCCATGTCCGTCTGTTTGGTACGTTATCACGATTAAGCGGCTTGTATGAAATTTAGCGTAGACATATATTATAACCCGAGGAAGAATTTTTGGCGTGATATTACCTAAAAGTTATTATGTATAAAAGAAGAAACTGACTGGCTAACTGAACGAGTAAGGTACAGTCGAATCTGCTGAACAGATCTGACTGAAATTTGTTATATAGCTTCATGATGTAGTCAAAGAAAATTTATGTTATGTATAGTATTTTTGGATGTATCTTTGGACGAGGAGTTCGCAGGCATCGATGCGCGTGTCAGTCTAATTCAACACGCATGTTAAGCAACGTCGACTGTAGCCTGTCTATGGATGGGTTTATTTATCTCGAGCTTCTCAGTGCTTCGGAGGGCGCGTGAAGCCGTCTTTCCCGGGTGTTGTCATTAGATGACGGTTGTTAAGCCGAGTCAGTGGCCTTAGAGCGCGGGCGGCTTGAAACCACTGGCCTCCGCCAACCCGCAGTAGAGCAGCATGGTGGAGTATGCTCTAAACCCCTTCGATTGAGGGGAGACCCGTATCCCAACAGTGAGATGATTATGGGTTGAAAAAAGGATTTTTGAAAATTCTCACGAGATACGATATGCGAAAGCTACTGGGTAAATAAAAATAGAGGTAGAAACAAAGCGATTGCAATAAATGCTACGTATTTTTACAACAAAGGAGGCTGTCGGTAATATGAAGCAATAAAAATAACAGCGATAACTATATTATGTACTAAAATTGTTTGCTGTGCACATGTGCAAAGTAGTTAAATGCAGGCCCCAGCATTTTCTGCAACGCTCATTATAACGATTCACAGAAGTCTGTGGATAATTTATCGAATGAAGAGGATGGGAGCTCGTGGTGAGAAATGATAGTAATTATTGACACGAACCACCGCTCGGGGCTGAACCGCCATCCGCTCTGAAGATCACACACGGCCACTAACTCGAAAATTCCACAATCATAACGGAGTCGGCCCTTGGGCACGAACGGGGGCAGATCGGACCTCGTTCGCGAATCGCAATCGATTTGTGCCACTTACAAATTATTAAATTCATATACTGTTGTCATTTTTAAATAACTCGATAGTCTCGTTATGCGTATCAGGTATTTTTTTATTCGTATTCGTGGTTACTATATCGGAATAGTTGAGTCAAGGAACGTTGACTACAACATTTTTTTTTATATACTACGTCGGGTGACAGACAAGCATCCGGCCCGCCTGATGTGAAGCGGTTATCATAGCCATATTAACGCTCGCAACATAAAATATCGCTCGCGAACCGTCACTCCGCTGCCAACGCAGCATCTCCTTCCTTTCTTTCTGGTAACTTCATCCACTCGCAGGAACACCACAACCCTCAAGGGAATTGTTATTTGGCTGCGGTATTCTGTGAGGCGGAGGTACATTGCTCAGTCGGGTACCATACAATGACGCTCCCTACCTCTCTTTTCGCCAGAGCTTCGTTTGTCAGTTAGCAGGGTGCAATTCGTGCAGGTGAAGTTGGCTTTGGTTAAAAGATGTTGACGAACCACTAACGCCCCAAAAACAACATATCTTTGGATGGTTTTAATAATTCTGAGCCATTTATGTATTCATGTTATATGGAGATAAAATTATTGATTGTAAAATAATATATACTCCGTATAGTAGGTATATATATATATATATATATATATATATATATATTCTTTATTGCACATAAATTAGCATAACATAGTTACATCAAAAGTTTACAAAGGTGAGCTTATCTCTATATACAAGAGATCTTTTCTAGCCGACCCTATAGGCAATAAGAGAAAGAGTCACTTGACAGATATTACACAATGTGCGCAGGTACTTATTATGAAAGTAAGTATAGTGATTTGCAAAAATGGATACAAAATTTGCCAAAGAAATCGCCTGGACCAGTCGAATAGTAATGAAAATTGTTTTAAACCTTAGGTCGTTGCATTAAGATTCATGTTACTAGTGATAGCTTACAATTATTGTGAGCACGCGCCTTTAATCTTCAAGCTATTTACGGACTTTTGCAACGCAAATGACTGTACAGCATGTGCCCCACCACTCTCTCAAAAAGCAACTTCACAATCTCAACATTACAATGTCGTTGACTGGAAGAAATCCCTGATGGGATAAGTCCGCCATTGTACTAGTAGTTAATATTACTGTATGTCTCTCTTAATTCACGGGTCAAGCCCGGTCATTTAATAGGCGTGCGCGGGGATATGGATCCAACGCGTAGAGGCCCCTTTGAGAAGTTTGATGTAATGTTGTACGCCCGCCGTGATCCGCTCCAAGATATGTCAGTGGAACGATATACCCATGAGCAGGTCTCGGCAGGCGTTGAGACTATTGCGAAGTGTGATGGAAAATAAATGGGCTATGGAGATGAGATCTGGGTGAACTTAATACCGGGCTATTATAGAAGAGGGACGGACGCCTGCCATAACTGCTTTTATTGCTAGTTATTTGTGGCAGACGGTGGTTTGCCAATCACTAGATGGGCCTCCGAAATGCCAGGAAAACGGCCGGGGACAACACCGGATTACTGTATGTATTATTATTAGAGTGCAATAATGGTTATACAAACAAAAAATGTGACGAATTTCTGGTCGCTTATTCAAAGCGGCACAAACATCACTTTTTAGCTAAGTAGTCATCATCATCAACATCATTCCAGCCGAGCGCTAAACATAGGCCTTTTCTTTACACTTCCAAGATCTGTTTAGTATCTATCACTCACACAATTTCTGTCATATTTATTGAAAAGTCAAAATTACCAATAATTTGGTTACAATGTTTTTACTTACACATGCCTTGGAGATTGAATGTATTTAGCCTAGTCAACGAATAATTTGTGGATGGAAAAGTCGAAAGCAGAAACTTTGACTTAGGACCTTGTTTGAACTAGTTAGGAGATAAACATACTAAAAGTCCTTACCCCTCCGAGGTGAGCCCGAGTAGGGGGGGCACAAAGATGGTCCCGTTTTTTAGTTTTTTGCTTACTTCTTGTAAACGGTGCTTCGTACGAAATTTTGTTGTATTACATAATAAAAGCTAATTAAATTCTCTACAACTTTATCTTTTGCAATTTGTATCTATCTCCAATAATTGCCTAGCTATGAGCTTCTGAAAGTGGTCGATTTTCAAAAGTGTGTTTTTTTTCTCTGGAGCACATTGTAACAGTACAAATTTACCAAAATCATTTCTTATTTCGTATGGATGAGCACCCACAGTATTAAAAACAACAATATTTAAAAATAACATAAGCTGGAAGTACCGCCACGCGGTGAAGGCGGAAACAGTTATAAACTAGCTGAAACTCCCAATGATATCTATCAAGATGCCTTCGGGCTTATGTTGTTGTTTCGTTCATGATCTATCGAGTATTGTGGCACCCGGTAACGCAGGGAAGCAGTCACAAAATATTTCGCACATTTTAAAGATGACAGACAAGTGTTTCGTTTGTGATGAACTGCTGGAAGAAGGTGTAGAAAATGTTTCCAAGGTCGGTGAAAAAGGCATAAATTCTCTAATTTCTGCCAGTAACCTCAGAAATTATCAATAGAACTCCCAACTTAAGGATTTGAAGTCGCTGAGGGTTCACACATCTTGTCGTAAAGACTACACTAGACCCGACAGCATCAAAGCTGATCTGACAAAACGTGTTCCGTCCGCTGGGCTGGGCCCTCCACAGTTCATACTTTAAGATCATCAACACCCAAATTTGACGTCAAAACTCGGACAAGATGGACAAGACCTTTCTCCTGAACTATGGGGATGGAAACGGAATGAAAGCAATCTCTTGGTTCCTGTTCAAACTAAAGAACCAGCTGCACCGGAAGAAATACTGAAACTAATATTTTGCCGGTGCACTACTGATTGTAGTAGTTCTAGATGTGGGTGTAGGAAGGCTTCCATGCTGTGGTCTACCATTTGCCACAATTGCAACGGAAGCTGCACAAATAGCATACTCATGTTGGAGGACAACGACGGTGACGACGACGATGGGGATGATGAAGCAGTAGTAGCCTACGTTCCATCATATGATAATGATTTGACCGATGACGAGAAAGAAGAGGCAAAAGCTAAGGAACCACAACCAGGCCCGTCATGCCCAAAGAGGAGGCGAGTGGTTAAGTAATCCATTTATTCATGGATAGGATGAATATTTTTTTAGGTAGTTATGAATCTTGAAAACTACGGTCGCAGCTGAGAACAAATATATGTCAGAAAAGAGTGTAGAACACATTTTTGAAAATCGACCACTTTTAGAAGCTCATAGCTTGGCAATGATTAGAGATAGATACAAAGTGCTAAAGAGAAAGTTGTAGAGAATTTAATTAGCTTTTATTATGTAGTACAACAAAATTTCGTACGAAGCACCGTTTTTGAGAAGTAAGCAAGAAACCAAAAAACGGGACCTTCTTTGTGCTCCCTCTCCTTGGGCTCACCTCGGAGGGGTGAGGACTTTTAGTATGTTTATCTCCTAACTAGTCCAAACAAAGTTCCTAAGTCAAAGTTGCTGCTTTCGACTTTTCCATCCACACTCCCCTTGTGAGCATTCATTGACTAAACTAATTTTGGATATAAGTGGCGCACGGTCGTCTTTAGAATCAAAGCCAACTACACCTGCACGCGACGCACATTGCTGATTGGCAAACGTGACTCACACGAAAAAGAGTAGAGTATAAAAAAGCCCGGTATAGTCACAGAAATAAAAAAACAGGTAGAAATCGTATGACGACCTATTAGTAAGAAAACCTTTGTCGCCAAACTCACACATGTAAAGCAAAATGTTAACGTGTTACTACATGCATGTTTGTGCTATGATTGGTCTAAAAATACTGTAAAAAATGACATATATACAAAAATATGTTAGTTTAAATTCAACCTTATGCAGTTATGACACGGTTCATAAACAATTAAATCCCGAATAAGCATCTAGTGAGCAATAGCTGTACTTCTTATTCTGTCAGATTCTAAACAGTATAGCTAATCGACGCAAGGTGGCGCTACTAATATTAATTTTAATATTATGACTTCTGTCCTTGACTAAAGGCTGATATTTGAATGACCGTACTGCACGAATGTCGATATCACTACTTTTCGAAGTGATGTAGTAATGAGGAACACCAAGTATCACCGAGTACTGCTACCGGATTAATGAATATCTACCTATTATAATTTTTGGTACCATAAAATTGAATATTTTTACAATCTTTTCTTCAACTTACAATGTATGTATGTCAGTATGTAACAATGTTTGTTCGGGTGGAATGCATTCGGGTGGTGCAACTTAATTTTGAGACAGATTTTCAACCGATTGAGCTGAAATTTTGTAGTACACGTTTGCTTGGATGACAATGCATGATAAACGTAAAAGCTGCCGTAGAAGCTTGTCCCAAAAAATATTTTTTTGAAAAAACTTATTAATTATGATGATATATGATGATAGGTGAAATCATACTTCACACTAATAATTATAAATGCGACAGTTTGTGAGGATGTTTAGAACTTTGTGACTCGATCAGACTAGATGAAATTTTGCACAAATATAGATAGTCTGGATTAATATATAGGATACTTTATATGTGACAACGAAGTGCTACGCGAGCGAAGCCTCGCGCTACAGCTGGTTTCTTATGCCTGCCTATATTTATTTATAATTTATAACATTTCTTACAATTTATTATATTATGTTCATAATTATGATATAATATGTTTTCATAATTCAAAAATTATACTGTTTCTATATCGTGATGGGAGTAAATAATCAAGTAAATAAATACTGACGATACATGAGTCACATCACTAATCGATTAACGCTAGAATGTTCTAAACAAGAGACGTGGAGTGCGTTAGAAATTTGACCTTAAAATTAAACGCATAAAGGTTACTTTAGTTTGTTCGCGTTTGTGCATTTTATTGAATATGCTTAAATTCTATTAAATAATGAAAATAATGAGAAATATTACTTACCGATGGTATGAAATGCCACCATTAGACACATTATTTTTGCTACTATTATTCTTACACGATAATATGGCACAAGAAAGCATTTTTATATTTTTTTTCTATGATTGTTTCCGCGGCTGTGACAAATGACGACTGAGATATGCGACGATCGAGATATGCCAAATTGGAGTATATTGACCTACGCGGGTAACGCCCACTTGTTATTTCTAGTCCTTTTTTATTTCTGTGGGTATAGTCATACCGCTAAAGACCGCAGTCAAATAACAATGTCCTTGAGGATTGTTGTATTCGTGCGTATATGTGAACAAAGTGTATACGATAACTGCTAATCATCAGGCGAACCGTAGGTACACTAGTATGTATTAGATATATTAACTTACTGATACAAAGACAAATGTACCACGTAACATAAAAACAGACAGTAACGTGTTAAGGACTTTTTACATACTTGGCCTGCAAAATTCAGTATTCCAGCTGCCCTATGTAGACATAACAGTTCAGCAATACGAATTGGAAATATTAAACTCTTCACAATCTAAAAACGTATTAGGCGAGAGATTACTTAAGTGTGCTTTCCGCTACATTCCCGTTTGCGGGAGCAAATAAGAGTCAAAGGCGAGCCAATCCTTTTAAGGACAAGTATTTCTATCGAGCATCTTTTGTTGTTATACAATGGCGCATCGATCGCGATAGATTGCGCGGAAACGGTCGGGAACCGCTAACGAATGCTGCGACCGCGGGGCTAATTGAAGTTATTGCTGCTAGAGACAGTCGACGGCATTTGATTGGTCGCGATGAGCGACAAGCGACAGGCAACGGCGTTCAGATTCCTTGCGACGGGCGATCAGTGAACGCTTATCTACGAGTATATAAAAATGATTCCCTATTTCCCTTGAGCACGGGATCACGCGTGAACGACTGGACCGATTTCGCTAATTCTTTTTTTGTTGTATTATTTATTATCACGAGAAGGTTCTTATAAAAGAAAAAGATAAGAAAATTGCGTGGAGAAAAATAGAAAATTTAAGAAAACTGAAAGACCATAATAACTTTTTTAATGGAACTTGATGTCGTTTTACAGAACTGTCAGTCATTTGACAGACAATTCGATATTCATTGTTAAGAATTCAGGACAACGTCTGTTGGGTCAGCTAGTCAATAAATAATCATCTACAGTGGTCACGTACTGTGCGGTTCCAAAGAGCTTATCTCCCACGTCTCTGTGTGTGCAATAAACTGCCTATCGAGGTTTTTCCTGGAGACTACAGCAGGGTTCTTCAAAAAGGGCGTGAAAAAGTTTTTATATGATCGAAAACGCGCGTGTGATGCCCCTGGTGTTACAGACGTCCGTAGGATGCGGTAACTGCTTTCGTCAGGCAGGCCGTATATTTGTTTGTCACTTTAGTGGTATAAAAAAAAGCTTCTTTTAATTTTTGATTTTTTTCTTATAAAATTATTATTTTGATGCACTACTTACACCCCGATATAAAATTTACCAGCCAGTTTTATTGTGACAGCCATAAGTATTTTTTTTTATTAACCGACTTCAAAAAAGGAGAAGGTTCTCAATTCGACTGAATATTTTTTTTTGTATGTATGTTATTCGATATCTTTGCGAATTGTGAACCGATTTTCATAATTCTTTTTTTATTTGAAAGGGTATGATTGCAAGGTGGTCCCATATTCACCAAGTCAGGATCTGATGATGGGATGCCAGGGAAATCAAGGGAAACCCTTAAATTTTATAAGCACGTATGGTCAAATTCATTTTTAGGGTTCCGTACCTCAAAAGGAAAAAGTGATCTCATAAGGGTTCCTTATAAGATCACTTTGTTGTCCGTCTGTCTGTCTGTCTGTCAAGAATTTCTATGTCGAGAATGCGTGGAGGTATCAAGTTGAAATTTGAACTGTATACTCAGGTCTACGGTCCCATGAAGTTATAAAAAAATCAAACTGCTAAGTTTACGTAAAGAAAGTTACGGCCGTTTATTCAGCAAAAAACGCATATTTCGACACATTCTCAAGGGAATCAAAACCTATAGGGTACTTCCCATTGACCTAGAACTATGAAATTTGGCAAGTAACATCGTTATAGACTACAAGTACAGGAATAAATCTCAAAACTATACATTTGTAAATAGATCTTAAAAAATAGGGGGTCTATATTTTTTATAGGGTGTCGAAATTTCAAATTGAAACTACTAGTTCAAATGGGGTATCATATGAAAGGGCTTGATGTACACATTGCAAAACATATTTTATTTATTTTTTTCGACGCATTATTTCTTATTTATAATGAAAAATATCAAATTTAATAATGATACTACGTACGGAACCCTCGGTGGGCGAGTCCGACTCGCACTTGTCCGGTTTTTATTTTATATGAAAGGGTAATTGCGAGGTGGTTCCATATTCACCAAGTCAGGGTCTGATGATGGGATCCCAGAAAAATCGAGGGAAATCCTTAAATTTGCCCTATGGTAGCCGGCAGAATAAAATTGTGCCACTCCATTGCTCTGCGCTGGATGTCGTACAAGGCGACTAAGGAATCTTGTGTCACGCGACTTTTCTCTCGGAAGACGGGCAGCAGCGTCTGCTAGGGTATTCCACCAATAAGCTGCGCTCGCCAACTGAAGTCGGTTTAAATTTTTTCTTTAAATCACCTTTATTTATTTAAACTTTATTGCACACAATACAAAATTTGTATACAAAAGGCGAACTCAATGCAAAAGCATTGTTTCCCAGTTTACCTTTGGGACATTTTAAACGAATAAATTAGGGATGCAATACACAAATACGAAAAAGTTATGTTTTTGAATTCATCACTTAAATATACTACGACTAATACTATGTACTTAAAAATATAATAAAATAAAACAAACGAAATGAAATTCTATATTCAGCCATTGGGCCCTTATGGGCATGTTATTGCTTTTTATTATTGGATTTCGAAAATACCATTTTGGTGTCTTTTTTTAAATAATGAGATAATACAGCATTTACAGCATATAATATAAATTATATATTTCGTAGGAAAGACATCAAGTACATATTCGATTTAAATATTGCTATTTATTATTACATGTCTGTGCTTATGCATTTCATATCTCATGATCTCGTGATCGTAATGGAGGTACAAGGTTTTTTTTTATATGCCCTCATATAAAAAAAACTTGTTCCTCAATTCGTGGCATGCATATAGTAAGAAATCACCAAGATGCACGACAATTCTTTGCCCTGCGATTACATGATTCGCTTTATTTCGATCGATATTAAAACGTCGTATCGGATATAATTTGTGCGTGTTATTTCTTTCCAGTAAAAAAATACGCCTTCTGTCAATAAATCCGCTAATGGCTTGCAACATAACCGCAGCCTAATACTCGTGTGATTAGTGAGGGAAACTAAACTAATGACATGTTTGATATCAACGGTTTTGCTATTACATCGATCAGCGCGCGACGGCATCGCGTAGCGTAGATTGATGATTGACGGGTGCCCCCGTTTGTAACGAAATGTTCCGTAATCTAGCTGAACATCAATCGAGATTCATAAATGAACTATGTACATAAGATATTATGCTGCTAATAGCTGGGGCCCTGGCAAAAGAGAGGTAGGTGATGTCGAACTCGACTGCTGAAGTACCTCCGCCTCTCAAGAGACCACAGACTAATAACTATGACCTGAGGTATGTACTGCTACTAGCTAACGACGCTCAAAAGAGAAATAGGCCGTGTCGAAAAATTCTGGGGAAGTTCCTCCGCCTTACAGAAGGCTCCAGCCAAATAACTATACCCTTAGGCCGCCTTAGGGTATTTAATGCTACTAGCTATCGTAGCTGTGACAAAAGAAAAGTAGCTCATGTCGAACAAGAATGGGGATGTTCCTCCACCTTACAGAAGGACTCAGCAAAATAACTATACCCTTAGGGCGTTTACTGCTACTAGCTATAGTGGTTCTGGCAAAAGAGAAGTAGGTAATGTCGAACAAGACTGGGGAAGAGCCTCTACCTTAAAGAAGGCTTCAGCCAAATAACTATACTCTTAGGGTATTAACAGCAACTAAGCATGCCTCTGGCAAAAGAGAAGCAGGTCAGGTCTAACAAGACTGGGGAAGTTCTTCCACCTTACACAAAGCTTCAGCCAAATAACTTTACCCTTAGGGTACTTACTGCTGCTAGCTAATGTAGCTCTGGCAAAAGAAAAGTAGGTTATGTCGAACAATCCTCACCTTACAGAAGGCCTCAGCCAAATAACTATACCCTTAGGGTGTTTACTGCTACTAGCTAACGTGGCTCACGCAAAAGGGAAGTAGGTTATGTTGAACTAGATTATAGACTGGGATACCTGCCTCCATCTCACAGAAGATCCCTACCAAATAACTATACCTTTGGGGATTGATGCATTCCTGAGAGTGGGTGAGGTGAGGTCACCAAACGTAAGGAGATGCTGCACTAGCCCTTTCACCGCCATATCAGAAGGCCAAATTCTCGTAATTATTTTACAAGCTTAAGTAAAAAGTGTTAAAAAGTTATAATCCGATAATCAAAGTTTAAGTCTGTAATACTCGGCGTACGAACGGTTTAATATTTTAAATATTTTTTCTCGCAATAGGTATTAGTTTGCAGATAATCTTCGCTAAGTTTCATAAAGGTCCTAGAAGTCAGTTCAGTTCAGGAGTTAGAGCAGTCACAATAACAGAGCCGGGTGCCGCCGCATCAAAGCGGTGGCGTCCGGTACACAGACCGCGTGCGTTGCCTGCTAGCGATAGCTTACAGGACAATTAAACAAAGTACCAAATAACTAACTTTTATAATGATTTTAACATTGATAAGCCTAACAATCCCACAGCAAAATATTAAACTAGCTCGTCACACGTCCGCGTCCGTTCAGTAAGTTGTTTCTATTACACGATTTTCCATCAGGTGACCCACACGTTCGTTTGCCCCCCTCTCACATAAAAAAAGATACCTTTACGTTTAATCATCAACCGATTTTGTTTTCCATTTTTGTTTTAACAGCGGAATAACGTTGTAACAACAAATAATTTTAAAAAAACCGAACAAGTACGAGTCGGACTCGCCCACCGAGGGTTCCGTACGTAGGATCATTATAAATAGTTCAGCAATCTAACCCCCTATTTTTTAAGATTTAGTTACAAATGTATAGTTTTGAGATTTATTCCTGTACTTGTAATCTATAACGATGTTACTTGCCAAATTTCATAGTTCTAGGTCAACGGGAAGTACCCTATGAGTTTTGATTCCCTAGAGAATGTCGAATTAGGCGTTTTTTGCTGAATAAACGGCCGTATCTTATTTTTACGTAAACATAGCAATTTGATTTTTTTACAACTTCATGGGACCGCAGACCTGAGTATACAGTACAAATTTCAGCTTGATACCGCCATGCATTCTCGAATTAGAGGGTCTTGACAGACAGACAGACATACAGACAGACATACAGACAGACAGACATACAGACAGACAGACAGACGGACAACAAAGTGATCTTATAAGGGTTCCATTTTTCCTTTTGAGGTACGGAACCCTAAAAAAAGATGAAAATTCATAGAAAAAAAAAACTAGACGCACAAGTTAAAAAAAAGTACCTAATACTTATAATAGACAAAAAATTGCAATTTTTTTATAAAAAAAAACTTATAAATTCAATAACTCGAAAACGGTTAATTTTGTAGCAAATACGTCAGTAATGATGAAACCTACATCCCCCTAAAGGATCTAGGTCGACTTAACCTGTAACCCTGTCTATTTTAAATCAAAACTTCCACGTTACTTTAATAAACTTTGTATACAAACATACATGCGATGAGATATGGAAACTGGATCACGCATTTTTTTAATTAGGGGTCGAACCACATCTGTAAGCATGGAATCGCATTTTTTATGCTCTATCCTTTTATGTTACTCAGGAACGTAATTTGTTAGAGGGAGAAAGACAGCGTCAGTGCACCAACGCTTTCGCGCTCTAGCAAATAACGTTAATATTAAGTGAAAAATATAAATAAATGCATCGTATCATAACGGTGATACTAGTCGAATCTTATCAAACGAATTAGGAAATAGTATGCTATATGTATATTATACGCTGTGCGGTTTGAGACGGACTAGAATAGAATCACTCCGTCTCTTCCCGTGGATGTCGTACAAGGCGACTAAGGGAAAAGATATCAAACATCGATCAGGCCTCCCCAACACGTCTGGCCAGCGTGGGGAGTGTAGGCCAAATCCTCCTTCTGTATGGGACGGACGATAGAGGGTCGTGCTCCTGTAGTGGAGACTAAAATGACCTGATGATGAGATGCTATATGTGTTCATATAAATACCTGTTAAATGGTTGCCAGTAAACTCGAAGTCGTCATCTTGGTCCCAGTGCTTCAGCGAGAGGTTGCCGAGGGGCGTAGCGTTGGCAAACTCCAAGTTTGCGAAATGCCAGTCGAGGATCTGCCTGTCACGCACTGACAGGTATACAGAGCTAAAACAAAATTTTATAATATAGAAGAAGTTTCCTAAGACATTTTATACCACGAACGGCGAAACTGTGGAATCAACTTCTCTCAGCGGTATTTCCGAACAATTACGACATAGAAGCCTTCAAGAACAGAGTTTATATTTCCGTTAAAAGGCTGACAACGGATCGGCGACCCCCTTGTCCACTAGGTGACCCACATGCTCGTTTGCGGGGTGCAAACTTATCTATAAATCTCTTATAAATAAAATAATAAATAAAAAAAAATATATAGGATCAGCAAAGATAAGTTAGCTAAATCGTGAGTTAGGGAAAACGATGTAGATCCCCTGGACCTACTCACTCTAAGTGGAAATGCAGCCTAATAGGTGAAGGGCTTATATACAAATTTATGAGCATCTTTTATAGTGACTCAAAAAATGTCATATGAATAAATAAACAAAGTTAGAAGAAAATCTTCTTTCAAGGAAATGATTTATGTATTTTTAAAAATTATAATAAATATTCCTGGACAAATTCCACATTGCCATCTAGCCTCAAACTAAGCAAAGCTTTATTCTATGGGTACTAGATAACTGACATTATACTTAAATATATATTTTTATATACATACATAAAATAGACAGAAAACAACCAGGCCAAGACAAACAGACATGTTCATGCATAAATATTTGTCTTGTGCGAGGATCGAACCTGCGATCTCGGAATCAAAGTAGCCATGGCCAGCCATTCGACCACCGGGCTCGTCAATATGTAACTTTGCATTTGCAGTGTAAAATTGCAATTGCTGTGTGTAACCATACAATTGCATTTACATAGAAATATAATAATAAAAAAAGCATATTTATTTATATTATATAGATTAAAAACAAACAAGTTTGGTGTTTAATCCACGACCCTAGTTACTCATTTCTGTCTGTACAATTAGTACATGTTTTTTTTCTTCTACTTTCTCTCTCTATTGGTTCTTACCTTACAATATTTATCTTCATCATGAAGACAAATCGACTTTGAATTTACGTGACGATTAGTGAAATATTTCTAATAGAATGTATCTCATCTATATTTTTTTTAATAATCATACGACCCGTGAAGCGATAATCGTAGCTTAGAGACACTTGCAACATAAAGTTTCGCTCACGCACTGTCACCCCAGGTGCCACCGCAGCTACTCTTTCCTCACTCGCAGGTTCACAACTAGATTTTTTTTATATGAGGAGGCAAACGAGTATGTGGGTAACCTGATGGAAAACAATCACCACCGCCCATGAGATCAGGAACACCAAGAGGTTGCCGATCCGTTGCCAATCTATACTCCATTCTTTCTTTCTTTCTAGTGACTTCACTCACTCGCAGGAACACAAAACCCTCAAGGGAATTGTTATTTGACTGCGGTATTCTCCGAAGTGTAGGTACTTCCCCAGTCGGGCAGCTTAAAAAATCCGCTATGCCCTATCTCTCTTTTCGCCAGAGCCTCGTTTGTCAGTCATCGGTCAGCAGGGTCGTCAGTCAGCAGGGTGCAACGCATGCAAGTGAGGTTGTTTTTGTTTTAAAGTCGTTGATGAACCACTTACACCCACTCTAGGGAATTTGGCTGTGAGGTGGAAGTACTTCCCCTAATCGATAACAATTATTATATCTGTATATTAACCTGGGTGGATTAGTTTCCAGTTGGGTCAATTTGTCTTCAATACTGGCATTTTGCGATACCAATGCGTCATATTCATTGCAAAGTTGATTCATTTCCCTGTTGAGACGACGTAAATTAAACTCTTGCAAGATGCCTGCGTCTCCTGACGCTGGTCCCTTCTCTCTGTCCGACAACAGGTTCTCTTTTTCTATTTTCATCGACTTCAAAAGTTCTAGGACATCGGACATTCTGGAAAAAGTTAATTAATTAAAAATACATACAAAAAAATATATTTAAACAAGTAAAAACTAACAAGATTAGTTAGTGTGTTTCGCTCATCAAGCACTGTCATTTGAATCCTGTTATGCGGAATAGTTTCAACCGACATTTTGTTACTTTTAGTTACTTTAAGTTAAAGCTAGCTATTGAAACTTTAATGGGAATAAAAATATGACACAGTATAAGCTTTGAGAAGCATATTTCATCAAACTGCTAGAATCTGTTGCGAATATAAAATACTTGATTTGAATTTTCTCGCTATGTATATCTCTCAATTTGGCATAGTTTGTCGGTTTGTCTATTCTGCATAACAGCCCCCTTACCACCAACTCTTACTGCGATTCAATAACTGAATAGAATGCTTATTCATACCAATGAATAAGCGACTCTATTTCAAATTGCATATAGTCGCTTATTCATTGGTGTGAATAAACATTCTATTCAGTTATTGAATCGCAATAAGAGTTGGTGGTAAGGGGCCAGGGTCCATTTGATACCTTTAATATAGGGGTTAAATTGAAAATTATAAATCGCCTTTGTATGGTGATTTATTTCACAGCGCAAATACCGCAAACTTTAAAAACTAAAGTCTTCAACCAGTGCATCCACCCTGCCATTACCCACAGTGCAGAAACTTGGACTATGACCGTTGGGCTGGTCCATAAATTGAAAGTCGCGCAGCGAGCGATGGAGAGAGCCATGCTCGGCATTTCTCTCCGGTACCGAATGCGCAACGAAGAAATTCAATGGAGAATCAAAGTTGTGGACATAGCTCTCAGAATCAACAGGCTGAACTGGCAGTGGACCGGCCATATCTACAGAGTTAATGATGGCAGACGGAGGAGGAAAGTCCTAGAATGGAAACCTCGTATGGCGACGAAACGTCGGGTGGACCGATGATCTCAAGGAAAATGATCTAAAGGGAACGGCCATAAGCGGCTGCGGAAAACGGAGAATCACATATGGTGGAAAGCATTAGCGAAGGCCTATGTCCAGCAGTGGACAGATACAGGCTGACGATGATGATAATGATGATTTTTATGGCGGCTGCCATATAGTTTCTCATTAATTTGAGAATAACTATAAACAATTCTAAAGCTTACGCTGGCTTACTACAAATCTTGGCGTAAAGAGGTTTTTACAGGGTCGGCAACGCATGAGTGATATCTCTGGTTTTGCTAGCGTCCATACGCTGCTATGATTGCTTCCCATCATGCAGGCCGTATGCTTGTTTTTCACCTTAGTTGTTTAAATAAAATCTGTGTGCCATGATGATATCATCCGATATCATCATTATTATTAAATTACTTGCCTATATAGGATCTGGCTATTTCATGGCAAAAATATACCTATAATACAATGTTATTATCCCCTAAAATAATTGTAGTAGGAGTCGAAAATCGAGATACCACCCAAGCGGAAGTGCGAATAAATTACTTACTTATTAATATTGCTCTTCAGTTTCTCTTGCAGGGTTATAACTGCTTTTAGATGCTGGATCTGCGAATGAAATAAATTAACATTATACATAGATATTTTAAATATATAGCTTGATCCATGGATTTTCGAGGTTTAGGAATAAACAGGCAGGCGCGGAAAGCGATTGTGATTTATACTATGAGAGATTCTTTAGGTCTTATAATATTATTATTTACTGGAGCAATGCCTCTGGTGTTAAGCTTCCATAGGGTGCAATGACTGCTTATCGCCTTAGTGATATAAAGAAATTCTCTCCATGCAGGATAAAGTTACAACTTTTAATTGCACCCCTGTCAACCTCGCCATAATAAAAATTACTTAATCATAAGTATACAATACAATATTCTTTATTTCACCAAAAAATATATTAGATACTACATCTACCGGACAAGCATACGGCCCGCCTGATGTGAAGCGGTTACCGTAGCCATATTAGCGCTTGCAACATGAAATATTGCTCGCACGTCGCCACCGCTGCTGCCAACGCAACTCAACTCGGTGTGCCCGGAGTTCGATTCCCGTACAAGACAAAGATTTACGTACATGAACATATTTGTTTGTGTTGGTCTGGGTATTCTCAATGTATTGTGTATATATTTTTAAAAAAAATATTTAATAAGTTTTGTTAAGATTAGATGGCGCTGTGTAATTTGTCCATGAATATTTATTTAACTCCTTCCTTCCTAGTTACTCACTCGCAGAAACTCAACAACCCTTAATTCAATAGGCGGTCTTATCACTATTCAATCTCTTCCAGACAACCCTGACGAAGAGGCAAGGATCCTGTGTGTTCACCCAAGTGAAACAAACTGTTTGTGAAATTTCCATCCAAATCCGTTCAGCCCTTTTTTCATGATGATTGGTAAGTACCAAACTTTCTAATATAAAGCTAGCAGGATGTTTTTACCTGTTTATGTTTAACATTTTTCTGTTGCAACTTTATAACCCATTCCAACGCTTGGCCAAGAGAAACCGGTGTATCATTGTAATAGTTGAAGTCTACTTGGTGCGACAGATAAGACGTAGCATCGAGAAGGCGATTGAATTCACGTTCGACCTGAAACAAACAAACATATAATTTAAAAAATTGAGCCATTGTAGGGCGATTGGCAGACAGGCGCGGATCTAAGATTTCGCTCAGGGATGGGCAGTATTTGTAATCCCTATAACCAATAAAGGAAATATATTTACCCTCATCCTAGAATAAATGTTATTGGTCGTAATTAAATTGATATCTTTTAATGACTTTATCATCCCTACGGAACCCCTGTTTTACCCCTGAGAGGGTAACTAATCCGATGTTAAGATGGTATATAGCAACTTAGTAAGATTTGGCGACATGCTAACAAGTCAAATTAAATTAAAACTTGTCAAAATATCTAAATATAGTTCATCATATATTTTTAATACAACTCTGGTATCTTCATCATCAGCCTGTATCTATCCACTGCTGGACATAGGTCTTCCCCAATTCCCCAATAGGCCTTCCACCATATGCGATACTCCGCTTTCCGTATTCAGCCGCTTCCGACCATTTCCTTGAGGTTATCGGCACATTTAGATGCGCCCGTCGCTTCATCGCCTCATACGAGCTATAGGACTTTCCTGCCATCACTAACTGGGCAAATGTGGCCGGCCCCCTACCACTCCAGCCTGCTGACTCTGAGAGTTATGTCTACAACTTTGCTTCTCCGTCGAATTTCATTGTTCTGGATTTGCTCCCATAGAAAATTGCCCAGCATAGCTCTCTGCATCGCTCGTGTCATCACTCCTGTATACCACTACAAAAATAAAATAATAATACGATTGTATTTCTTACCATTTCATCTTTATGTTTAGGTACTTGGTTGCCAGTAGCTTCATACAAGGGACACTTCTGTTTTATCTTGAGTAACTCCATATTCATTTGAACAAATAACGTCGTCACAGGGTTGCCTCCGAGCCCTGTGACCACCATGGCACCTAGAATGAACAACTTTATTATGACTTCTGATATTTCTGATATTATGTTAATGTGTACATCTAACTACTCATACTTTTAAACAAGCCAGTAGTTTTAGATGTATTATACAAATGTGTATTTTTTTTTATATTACGTCAGGTGGTGAACAATCATACAGCCCGCCTGATGTGAAGCGGTTACCGTGGCCATATAAACGCTCGCAACATGAAACTTGGTGACCTCACTTACTCTCCAAAAGACATCAACCCTCAAGGGAATTGTTTTATTGGTAAATAGAAGAAAAATAATGACGAGTCAAGAGCAAGTCTGGGGCTCTAGCGCCGAAGCTGAAGCCATTGAATATTTTGATTCGAAAAATAAGTCTTACGTTTTAGCTATTGGCAAGCATTTTCAGGTTAGTCGATAGAGCACCAGTGTTGATACCAGCTAAGCTGTTACACAAATAACGTAAATCTATGCTAACGTTTGATATTCGCAAACAAAAAATCCGATGGTAATCGGCTTCAGCTTAGCCGGTAGGGCCCCTAGTCCAGGCAACATTTCTTTCTTCAGACTAGCTCCAGACTCAACTCCCTAATATTTTACCTAAATCAGCTACATATGGTCCTTTTCTGTATGTGACTACTCTCCCTCCTACTCTATCTCTCCCCTCAAGAATGACGACTTCACAACCAAATGACTGCAGTTGACGAGCAGCAGCCAAGCCCGATACACCTGAAAGAAACAAACATTAAGATGAAATTAATTACCAATTAACTGTACAGTAGCATTCGTAAAAAACCTTCGCAAGATTAAACTCCAAAATAAAAAATATCCAACCAGAATAATGCCCAACTAGAATATATCCAACCAGAATATTGCCTAGCTAGAATAATGTCCACCAAGAATAGTGTAGAACCAGAATAATGTCTAACTAGAAAATCGAACTCCATCTACCAAAAACCGGTCAAGGAGAGCCACGAATGGTAGAGTTGGTGACGCCATGATGGTTTCTTAAACATGATTTCTAAATAAAAACATGATTTCTAAATAAAGCAGAGGCGGTAAGAAGTCCGTTGATCATACAGAATGAGAAAATAACCTATCGATTTTTTTTTTGTAATCCTGTATCGATAATAGACTACATTTGTACAAAAGGTAAGACTTTTGAAATGAAAACTTCTTTATCGGCGTTGTGCAGTTTTTGGGATGGGTAAAAAATGTTAAACTTCGTAAGACGGGTAAAAATGTTAAACTTCGTAACTTCGAAAATTCGTAAGACGGAGGGAGAGTAGACCGCCGGCGCGACGTAGGAGAGGAAGTAATATCCCCCTCTCTTTCTACCGCGCGGCGAAAATGTATGCCTGCTCCTGTTGTTTATTTTAATTTACGAAGTACAATTGAAGCAGTTTGATATGCAAGATGTTTATTTTTATTTCTTAACTTATGTCAAAGAATGATTTACCTACTACAAATTAAATATTAGTTAAATACGCTCACACGGTGAAAACAAGCTTTCCATCAATGTAACTCAAATAACAGTAAATGAAAAACTATTAAGCTAGTCTATCTTTAATTTCAGTAGTAAAGTACACTGGTGTAATATCGTCATAAATTCTATATACACACGGTATACCAAAATCTGGGGTGCAAGTGGTTTGTCAATCTTTGAACGAAAGCGAACTTCACCTGCAAGCGGTGCACCCTGCTGACTGACAAACGAGTATCTGGCGAAAAGAGAGGTAGGGAGCGTAATTGTAAGCTACCCGACTGGGGAATGTACCTCCACCTCAAAGAATACCGCAGCCAAATAACTATTCCCTTGAGGGTTGTTGTGTTCCTGCGAGTGAGTGAGGTCACCAGAAGGGAAGGAGATGCTGCGATGGCAGCGGGGGTGGCGGCGTGCGAGCGATATCTTATGCTGCGAGCGATAAGCGATAATATTATCGCTCGCAACATCGGCCTGCCTGATGTGAAGCATGTGTACCATAGCCATATGGCTATGGTAACTGCTTCACATCAGGCGGGCCGTTGTCTGCCACCCGACGTAGTATAAAAAAAAAGTAACAATGATTATATGATCTAGCATGAAATAGGGTTTCTTAATATACTTTTCCTAGTGAGAATAAGATTTTTTTTTCAGGTAAAAATATGTCAATCCATTGGTTCGTTTCGATGTGAAAAATGGACAAACAAACATACTTTATAATAATAATAACAGCCTTTATTCAGACATTTTGATACTACATGAAATAAAAAAAAACTTCTAAGACATATTTGGTACATGTTTGTATTTAAATCAGCAATAGCAAGTCTTAATGTTATAATAAAGCACTTTTACTATTCCACGTTATTATATTTCATATTACCGACCGGTTTCGCCGCTAAGGCATTATCAAGGTAAACAGATGGTGTTTGTGTTTCTGATGTGTGATGGTAGAAACACAAACACCATCTGTTTACCTTGATAATGACTTAGCGGAGTTTAATAAAATATAATAACGTGGAATAGTAAAAGTGTTTTATTATAACATTATGATAATAATGTTCCACCAAGTGCCAACAATCAACACTATCAACTTTAATAGCAAGTCTACTTGTTATTTCCATCGATAACCCTGTCTTTTTGCCTTTCATAGGCAAAAGCCTCACCCAACATACTTTAACATTTATAATATTAGTATGGATATTGCATCACAGATATACCTCCAGTTATAATATTTTACTTGTAAACCTCTACCTATATGTACCTACCTACAGGCCATACTTATTCTTAACAGTTCAGTAATACACATCACTTTAAAGTATTTACCTGCTCCAATGATGATAACCTTTGGTCTCTGCTTCCCTTTAGGGGGGCTTGGTATAGGTGTGAGTCGCTCATATATGCCATAATTGATAAAACCATGTCTTTCCAAGAAAGCATGTGTTCTCATCACCAAGCCTGGATCTCCATTATATGGTGGCTGAAACAGACAATGTTTTTTAATTAGAGTGAAAATATGATAAAATTACATCAATCCAATTGAAAATATTCATAAAAATGATTCAAGAAAACGAGTTGAAGAGCATTGGCTCTATTTTATGAAGGGATATCACTAACTTATATTGTAAATAAAATTATTTACATTTGTCATCACTACATAGTATAAAACAAAGTCGCTTTCTCTGTCCCTATGTCCCTTTGTATGCTTAAATCTCTGAAAATACGCAACGGATTATGATGCGGTTTTTTTTTAATAGATAGAGTGATTCAACTGGAAAGTTTATATGTATAATATATGCATAACATAGTAGAAAAACACTGATAATTTAGAGGTTTCTAATGTGATGTCGTAAATAAACACATTTTTTTGCTCTTTCATTGCAAACGCTGGCTGAACCCAACGAGATAGATCAAAATAATGTAGTACAGTATTGTTCACCTTAAAATGGTCTACAAAAAAGTTCACGATGGTATATGTCTATCTCTTAGTGGTAACACACAATAACCGTTATTTTATCCTTTGCTTTTTACAAGAAATAATGCCTTATTTACGAAGCGATTTTAAGCAATACAGAATTAATCCTTATCCAATTAAGTACCTTAAATACATTGCGCATTTAATATAGATCAATATGGCCCTTCACAGCATGTAATTTAAATGAATAGTTTAGAAGATATTACACATTTAAAATGCAGGGACATAACGGCTGTGGCGGTACCGGCCGCGGAGCCGGCGGCGTGTGCCTATAACTGGGGAAGGACTGGATAGGACAAAGCGCAAAGACCTTCTGTAGTACATTTAGTATCAGCATTGCACCCGTGCGAAGCCGGGGCGGGTCGCTAGTATTTTATATAGTAGATTGGATATATCGACGGTCCCACGTATATCGAAAGATAAGCACTATCCATTTATGTCCAAACAATGAAGAATGCATTCAAGGTGCATGGTATATATGTATATCTCAATTTAGTAGCATTTTATTTATATTTTATGAACATTTTTGTTAGCCCTTAAACTTAAAGAAATAATTTATGAGACTATAGATAGGATAAGGATACAAGAGGGACATTACAAGCGAGCTCTTAAGACACTATATATAAGAACAGGTTTAATATGAACTATTTATTTGCTCACCTCCATTTTCTGCACAACACACTCTTGAGTCAGTTGTTTTTTTGGATCTTCAAACCATAGTTTCAGTATACGGTTTCTTATTTGAACAAAAGCATGTCCTGATGGTCCTTGAAGATCGGAGAAAGATTCAGCTTCTAATGAAGACATCTTATCAAATGGCAGACGTGACTGAAATGCAGCTCCTTCTAAACTGTAATCAAAATTAATTTAACATGGCTACATTATATATATAGAAATGCAAAAAACTGGATTATTGAATAAATAAAAATTGAGCAAATGCAGAAGGAAGTTAGTATTTATATTAAATCAAGTGTGTACAGGTGATATTAGCCCCTATGACAATGTGTTAACTGATTTTCTGTATAAATACTGATTAACTCAGACATTTGTTATCCACATTCAATTGCCAATTGATAATATTTTAGCCACACAATAAGCACTTCAGCCAAATATCTAATTATATTGTATTTTTTAAAACCACTACAAAAAACTATGGATAGTAAGCATATGGCCCAACTGGTTGGAAAACAGTTACCGCAGCCTATGGACGCTTGTAACACTGGAGGCAACACATAAATGAAATGAAATGAAATGAAATGAAATGAAATATCTTTATTTGCTGTAACACGGTGGATCGAAATCGGTTATAAGTCATATATAGAACAAGCGTGTCACACCAATACTTGGCATGCAAATGTCTTAAACAATTATTAATTTATTACTACTATAAATGATGTCAGCTTACTAATAAAACAAAATAATATAAAATAAAAAATATAAATTAATACAGAGAATGTCCAAATTAGAAATGTCATATAAATCAAATTAATATTTCAACAATTAACAAGTACACACAAAATTTATGAATATTTGTCATAATGGTAGTTATCTTTTAATAAACAGTAATCAGAATTTAATTTTTTTAAATTCTTCAATACTATAGATACATTCTTTTGAGAGAATATTGTATAGCAACTTTTTAAAAGTGTTAAAGGGCAGTGTCTTTATATACTCTGGTAGCAAGTTATATAGCATTACAGACATATTGAAGCTATTTTTTGAAAAACAGGCTGTACTACGTGAGGGCACGACCAATCTGTTAGGGTACCTAGTAGGAAAGTTTAAAATTTCCTTTTTCGTAGTATATAAGGCCGAATTTTGCTTCACGAATTTGCAAATCTCATAGATATACATAGCAGGCAATGTCAGGAGATTTAATTTTCTGAAAAGTGGTCGACAAGATTCCAGAGGATTTGCACCACATAAAGCCCTTATACATTTCTTTTGGATGATGAATGCGCGATTGACATCTACAGAGTTCCCCCACATGACAAGCCCATATCTTAAAGAGGAACAAACGAACCCATGATAAGCCATCAAAGCCGTCTCCAGATCACAAATTTGAGTCAGACGACGCAAGGCAAAAACAAACCTGTTTATTTTTTTGCAGACTGCCTCTACGTGTTGTTTCCAGGTTAGCTGTGAATCCAAAACTATACCTAGAAATTTCACTTCTTTCGCTTCAGCGATGGGCTCGTTTCGATTAGTTACTGTTACACTCGACGGTTTCGCATTTTTATTGTAAAATTGTATGATTTTAGTTTTATTAGTGTTAATGTTTAAATTATTAGATTCCATCCAATGAACTATTATGTCAATTGTGTTATTTATTTCATTTTCGTAGTCAATGTCAAATTTCTTATTTATTATAATTGAAATATCGTCAGCAAACAATGTACATGGATAATCTGTTACGTCTGGGAGATCATTAATATATATCAGAAAGAGCAAAGGTCCCAGAATGCTACCCTGAGGCACGCCGTATTCATTTTTTAAAACTTCTGACTGATACTTAGTGTTTTCTAGATTGTTATTAATTTTGTTTATTTCAACACATTGAGTTCTTTCACAAAAGTAACTTTTTAACCATTCATATGCTAGTCCACGAATTCCATTGTTTTCAAGCTTGGCCAAAAGTATTATCTTTCGTCGCTTCATACTCAGATATATAAATAATTACATAATTTATGTTTACTTGTAGTACCCTTCAGGTACTCGGCAATATTCGCACAATTTTAAAGAGTATGAAAACGATTTTCTTTATAAAATCTCACCACTGTTCACTTCCCACCATGTGACCTCCCCACCCTACCTTACTTGGTCAGCCATGCTTGCGAATTCACCTCATTCCTTCTTCGTGCGCGGCAGTGTTCGCACCTCTCACCACTCAACGGCAAATTAATCGAATATTTTTAAAATGCCACGTACAAAACGGTCAGCAGAAGAAAAACTGGAATATTATCGCAAAAAGTTTCGAAAATATGAAAATACTTTAAACAGTAAGTACGTTTTCCCTCTTTTGCGTCTAACACGCCTGATTTAAACTATCACCGGTCTGTCTAAATATCATTAAACTGGCCTAAGGATTAGCCGTGGGCTAATATGATGGCAAAGTAACGCCTAGGGGTTAGCCGTGAGCTAATACAATGGCAAAATAACGCCTAGGGTTGACTGCGGGTCAACACATGGTGTTCAATACTGATCTGTTCTATTTTTCTTTGTTTTAAGATCCGGAATGCTGTCCTGGGTCTTCCCCTAACCTTACTGAACAGACCTCAATTATCGATTCCTCCGATTGTGACGAAATATCGTTCATAGATCGTGAGATGATCCAAGTTGATCCTAATCAGGACGTAGATGCCGATAGTGGGGAAGACATCTTACCGGTCGACCCTGTTCTTCAGGGTACATCCGAGGCAGTCGAACAAGAAATGTCGACTGAAGCTACAAAAACGGGTCCAACACCCCCTATCGATTTATCTATAGATCCCGAACTATTAAAAGCGTTGGGCGAGGCTACAGATGATAAGCCTGAATTTGGAGAACAAATTCAAGCAAATCTGGCCAAGCTATGGTTGCCCTTATTAAAAAAGGGGTTAGCTAAGGAAGCAAAAGAGAAAATATGCAATGAGTATCTGGTGCCCGAAAATTGCAAGCTTTTGCAGGCGCCAAAATTAAATGCCGAAATTACGGTAGCAGTATCAGAACTAGCTCGAAATAGAGATAAAAAGATGACAGTTAACCAACAACAGCTAGGTGTAGCCGTAACAGCTATTAGCAAGGCCATGACAACCTTATTGCAAAGCGACGACAAGGTGAAAGCGGTTAAACATCTTAGTGATGGATGTCGTTTGCTGTGTGATCTCCATTTCTTAAAAACGAACGAACGTATAAAACTTATCACGTCCAACTTGGACAAATCGTTCTGTCAGATTATCCAAGATGTAGATAGAGACGACACTTTATTTGGAAACCAGTTATCCGACAAAATAAAGGCCTCAAAAGCGATTGAAAGACAAGGCCTGCAGATAAAGAGATCCATTCCGACACCGTCAACATCTCAACTCGCTACCGGTCGTGCCACAAGCTCCAACCAGGGAAACTTGGCAAGCCGTTCTCGCTCATCGAACAGGGGGGGGGCGAGGAATAGGCCGGAGACCCTACGGGAGCCGTTACAACAGAGCCTCACAAGCAGTACAGCAGCAGCCTCGGTCCCAGCATCAGGAGAGGCCGCACAAAACACGTGCTCCGCAAACGCAGGGACGTTAAATCAACAAAAACAGGTACATGCCGGTAGAATTCAACGTTATTATAATAGGTGGCTCGATATCACTAACAATATCGAAGTCTTAAAGTGGATACGCTATGGTATAGACATACCATTCACTAATAATAATATTAAGGGGCCAGATCGTGAAAACTGTGAAAAGAGTGTTACGATTTTTCATATTTAACCTATTTAGATATGATTGATATCAATGATAATTTGTATATATTACAATCAAAGACCAAAAATTATTGTATGATTATATTAAACTCTTAAAATCTAATAGTTGTTTTATAATAAAGGTCAACAAACGCACAAAATTGAGAAAAAATGCAAAAACATGCCTTCGTATTTTTCAGATTTAACCCAATAAATCAACACAAATTGATAAAAAGAAACACTTTTTGAACACTGAAGAAACCAATAAATATAACATATACTTTTTTTTTGTACCTTTACAAACAAAGACTTCCTCTTTTAAAGCCCTAAAATCTAGATATGTTTTACGTAAATTCTCCATAGAAAAATGTATGAAAAATGACGCACATTCCGATATTACGAATTAGTACCCAGCGTCGCCACTAAATCGCCAGTGTGTTTTTATATGTCAAGGTGACACCACGCGCGTCGGATGCTCCAGCAAAATTACGTGTTGTGAATTTGTGTTTTTTGTGAAAAACTGTAAGTATAACTAATTTACCAATATAATGAATGTATATAAATCGTAAAAAATACAAAGAATGAATTAGATACTTTGTTGAGTAGGTTATTTTATGAACCTTGTAAAATATGTATCAATTCAGGCTTGAAACATGATTTCAACATGCTATAGCCAATATCATAAACGTATCTAGTCGGTAATCGAGGGTTTTTTTCGCAGGACTGATTGAATTTGAATTTGCCAGGGAAAAGAAAGTTTAGTACGCATTATAAAAATATGAAAGCCAAAAGATCTCGGAAAAAATGTAAGTTCCTTCCTACTTATTTATTTATCTGCCTACTTTACTACGTCTTGTCCTAAATACCTACCTAGAAAAAAATTACGAGATTTCTGTGAAAGTGTCATGTAAAAATCCTAGTTTTATTTGTGTGCTTATCCTGACTAAGTAGTAATAATAATATAATTTATTTTCATTTGAACAGGGTACATTACAAAGCTAATACAATACCTATGTCATATGATTTAGATCGCTTGATTCAGACATATACAATAGCATGTAAATATTGGTTTGTATTTTATGTAATAAAGTCAATTTCTACCTAGTATTCGTTTTCATGTTCATCATTATTGTCTAAATATCAGATTGTGGAAGTAGGTATGTTTCATAACAGAAATAGCACGGGCACGCGGCTTTGTCGACATACTTACCGCCAAAGAGACGCGACGCGCCTAGGGTCTGGTGTTGTACAAAAATTACAAAATAATTATAAAGTGGATAATAATGATGAATAATATTTCCAGTATTGAAAATAAAGAAAACCTTCAGGCCGAGACTCCAAGCAACACTGCTATGCTTAGACTACACACTATAGACGTAAGTTGTTATACGTAATTCTTGTAGACTTATTACATAAATAAACAAACTACCTTGGGGTGTAAGTGGTTCATCAAGATCTTTAAACCAAAGCCAAATTCACCTGCATGCGGTACACCCTGCTGACTGACAAACGAAGCTCTGGCGAAAAGAGAGGTAGGGAGCGTAATTGTAAGCTACCCGACTGGGGAATGTACCTCCATCTCACAGAATACCGCAGCCAAATAACGGTTTCCTTGAGGGCTGTTGTCTTCCTGCGAGTGAGTGAGGTCACCAGAAAGGAAGGAGATGCTGCGATGGCAGCGGGGGTGGCGGGGGTGGCGGCGCGCGAGCGATATTTTATGTTGCGAGCGTTAATATGGCTACGGTAACCGCTTCAGATCAGGCGGGCCGTATGCTTGTCTGCTACCCGACGTAGTATAAAAAAAAAAAAATACCTAGTTAGTGATGGACGAAGACAAAATCTCAGTAGGGTGAAGTCTTCTAGTATCGGCCTCCTCCTAATATCGGCCTTTGCGAGAAAATGGAATATAGGGTAAGTGCTCCATTGAATGAACCCTTAAGGGCATTCCAAACTTTGAAAATTACAGCCAGCTACTTATGAGATCCTAACCAAAAAATATTTTATTTTATTATGTTCACAATTTATTCATGATTGATACAGTATACATATTTTAGCAAAAATGCTGATAGTTATTGAGATAATCTGCATTTTATACAAATATGGGGTATATTTGTATAAAATGCAGGTTATCTCAATAACTATCAGCATTGAACACACAAATCACCAGAGAATGAACAAAAAAATCCAGTGAATAAACCTTTTGAAACCCATTGAATGAACTACCACTTTTATATATCAGTTCTATATATAAATTACTAGCAAACCCGGCGAACTCCGTTTCGCCACCAGATGGCGCTGTATGTGAAAAAAGATTTTCCCGCTTTTCTTTTCAAATTTTTCCAGAATTTTCTTTGCTATAAACCTCACGGAGCCCGAGACCTTTCCAACGAATGCAAAACCGTGGAAATCGGTTCGTGCGTTCTGGAGTTATAGCGTCAGGAAGGAAAACCCGACTTATTTTTATATAGTAGATTATATTATGTAAGAGTTTATTTCGGGTAATTGTTATTGTAAATATATATATTTTTTTATTATATTAAATAGACGATATGATTACTATTATAATTGCGTGTTACTTGATATTTTATAACCTAAAGAGAACTATCTAACATTTTTTTTTTATACCACTAAGGTGGCAAACAAGCATACGGTCCGCCTGATGGAAAGCAGTTACCGCAGCCTATGGACGCCTGTAACACCGGAGGCATCACATGCGCGTTGCCGACCCTGTAAAAACCTCTTCAAGCCCTTTTTGAAGAACCCCATGCTGTAGTCTCCTGGGAAAACCTCAACAGGCAATTCATTCCACAGCTTGATAGTACGTGGAAGAAATCTTCTCTGGAACCGCACAGTACGTGACCATTTCGGTTCTAAAGTGTGAGGATGAATTCCCTGTCGATGGCGAGCGGTGCGACTGTAGAAGGAAGCCGTGGGCATCATGTCAAACAACTCCTCTGAACACACCCCATTGTACAAACGGTAGAACACACAAAGGGACGCAAAATCTCTTCTCAGACTTAAAGGTTCTAAACCGTCTGTCAGTTTGGGATCGTCAACAATCCTCACAGCACGCCTTTGAATCGAGTCACAGGGTGCAAGCTGGTATCTAGGCGCTCCCGCCCATAGATGGCAACAGTACTCCATATGCGGCCGAACTTGAGCTTTGCCGCGGGTTGAAGTAATGTTTCGCCCTGTTGAGCACACCTAGTTTCTTCGATGCCAGCTTGACCTTCCCCTCCAGATGACATCGAAACTGGACGTCGCTGGAGATGTCAACTCCTAGAATACCAATACTATTGGCGATGGTGAGGGGTGTGTTTTCGAAGTGTGGAGCCACAGCAAATGGGGTTTTCTTAGCGGTGAACGCGCAGACTTGTGTCTTAGAGGGGTTAAATCGCACTAAGTTCTGTCGCCCCCAGTCGGACACTCTACTCAGTGTGCTCTCAATTTGCGACACAAGTTGTTCGCGGCTCTCCTCCATCAAAGAACGAGGGATATTTGCGCGGCCCGTGTAATAAGTGTCCCCGGTGCTGTCGTCCGCATAACAATGAATGCTGTCATTATACAACATATCATTAACATGCAGCAGAAACAGCGTCGGGGACAATACAGAACCCTGCGGGACGCCAGCATTGATGTCCATGCTATCGGAGCAACTGCCATCTACAACGGCTCTAATGCTTCTGCTGGACAAGAAGCTAGCAACCCATTCGCATAGCCCCTCGGGCAGACCGTAAGGCTAAGATGCCAAATGCTTAAAACATAATATTAATACTGGATTATTATTATAAAATATTTAATATTATTATTCATCACTTCTATGTTAGATTCTCCTTTCTCTTCTAAACTATTATATTTCTATAATAGAAGATTGGTTCTATATGTCATCATTATTTATTAATTTCTTTTTAGCTTGCATTTTGCTGTCTTTCCATGGTCGTTTTAGCTGAAAGGCACTTCTATGTGCCTTTCAGCTAAAACGTTTATTTATTTTATTTAATCAGTTCACTCCGTCTGGTTTTCGTCCTGGGCACAGTACTATTACTGCACTTCTAAAAGTTACTGAAGATATCAGGCTAGGTATGGAGGATAAACTGGTAATAATAAAAGAACACCTCGTTCGAATATTGGTCAAAAAATTGACAACCGTTTATAAAAGTTGTGTACAAAAAATTAGCCAACTGCATTAAGGCTAAGATGCCAAATGCTTAAAACTGTGTGTTCATTGACTAGATTTTCTTCAATTTCTATAATTTATTTATGATAATTAAAATTTATGCAATCTGCTTTTTGTAAGATAAAACAGTTCTTTTTACATCCTACTATCAAATTTTGTTAACACTATCACACTTATAGTGTCTACAAAGTGAATATCAGAACACGAAGTCTCAGCAATGCCCTAAATTCTGCTCCATACAATCAAAAATACGACAGAATACTTTCATTTTAGGCGGTCGCGATTTTGAAACTATAGGTCACAGGCAAATACCTGTGTGTTCAGTTGACGTAATATAATGTTTCGATTGAGAAAAAAATACTGGCTTGAGTAGAAAAGCTTAGATTTCTTATTATATTGAAAAATGTGTGTTTTGTTCATTCACTGGTGGGTGTTAATTCACTGGAGCACTTACCCTAACTATTAAAATAACCCTAAAATTATAATAGTTTTTATTCAAAAAGCGACTCTATATGCGAATAATCCATATTTTGGTGCGGGTGCTTCAATATTTGAACGTTCAGTTGGCAATAGAGCACGCGCCGGTACCGACTTGTGTCGTTTAGTGGCAGTGGCGAGTCAAATCCCGGTTGCGAGCGCATTGAGTTAGTTAGTATTTAAATGGAATTAAACATACCTATGGTATTTTATATTGTTTTTTATTGAAGAAAAACCAAGGTTTTTACATTTACTTGTCTTTTTTATGAAATAATCGCAGGGTCGAGGTTAGGGATCTTTATTTATTGATAAATCCCAATATCGGCCACCCGGCCGACATTAGGAAAATGCATGAAAACGCTAAACAACATGTTTAGCTATTTTTTATGTTAACAGGAATATTAATAAGGTTAAAAATGAAACAACAGCTTTTTTTATTAAAATTATTGTCCTGAACCGACTTTACAAACAACCAGTTTTTATTACGTTTATTTATATAAAACGTTCAAGATTTTGATCTAGTGTTATGTGTTTCAAAGATGTATTCTAAGGGAGTTCTTAGCTATGTTTGAAGAAATTTGGCCCATTCTTTTTTAATTATTTTTTATAAAAAAAAATAAAGCCATTATCTTTCTTTACAGGAACTAGTTATTGAAAACAGTCAAGAGGGAAAGGTGGATGAAGTGGAAGTTGGGCGTAGAGTAATAGATATTTCTTTTTTTTATAAAGCTCTTCAGGCCATAGGGGACAACGGTCCAATGGATTGTAAGTTAAGTTACCTCAGTATAATAGGTGAAGTAAAAGTTGGTCTGGACTCAAAACTCATCATGAAATGTAGTATGTGTAGTATGAAGTTTACTGTGTGTTTGGTTGAAAAGAAAGAAGATAGCATGGAAGTGAATCATCAAATTGTATCTGGTATCATATCATCTGGTGGGAGCTACTCTCAGTTAAAAACATTAACTGCCGCAGTAACCGTTACCAATCATGTCACCTTCATTATACAATGAAATTAATAATACGGTTTGCGATTGGTGGGAAAAGACAGCAACACATTCCATGGCAGAAGCTGTCAAGGAAGAAGCAGAGTACGCAGTCTATAGGTAGTGTTGATAAAAATGGTACACCATTAATATCTGTTGCTGTTGACGGTTGTTGGAGGAAGAGATCTTATGGTAAGAATTTTTCCGCCTTATCCGGCGCAGCTGCGATAATTGGCATTAAAACTAATAAAGTATTGTTTTTTGGAGTTAAAAATAAATACTGCGTAGTCTGTGCACGAGCCGCAAAGAACAACAGTCAGCCCCCGGAACACCATTGTTTCAAGAATTATTCAGGATCATCTACCGGGATGGAATCGACCATAATAGTTGAGGGGTTTAAACGTTCCATTGTTGATCACGGTGTAATTTATAATAAATTTGTAGCAGACGGCGATTCTAGTACTTATAAAAAAATATTAGATTCGCGTCCGTACGATAATTTAATAGTAGAGAAAATTGAATGCAAAAATCATCTTTTACGAAACTACTGCAATAGCTTGGAGAAACTGTCAAAAGACACTAAGTATCCTTGCGAATTGCGGAAATTCCTAAAAGAAAGGTATTTGCGTTTAAGAACGGGTGTAAAATGCGCGATTAAATATTGGGCGGATCAAAATCAGTCACTCGAAGAAAAAATAAAAAATCTTAGTGAAGATATCCTAAATGGTCCACAACACGTATTTGGTAATCACCAACATTGCAAGGAGTATTTCTGTAGACCTGATACTCGTCGAATAGAACCTGTTGGATTACTTCCAACAATTGTTGGATGCGGATTAATGGACGCGGTAGAAATTTTAAGTAAAAGACTGTCATATCATTCTAGAAGTTTAATTCATAATTGCACAAGTAATATAGTTGAAAGTTTTAACGGAGTAATTGCCAAATTAGTTAAGGGTAAGCGTGTAAATTATTCTTCCCGTGGTTCTTATGCGGGCCGATGCGCAGCTGCTGTTGTGTCTTTTAATACGGGATCGATTCATAGTAAAACTCATGAAGTCATATTTAAATGTAGTCCGATTCCTTTGATCGCGAAAGTGGAAAATTGTAATCGTAGAAACCGTTTAATTGCTAAACCTAAATTAAGATTGAAAAAAAGCCACAACACTGTATCGAAAGACGCTCACTATGGACCAAACTGCGAAAAACCTGATCTGAGTCCAGAATTATATGAGAAAGCCAAGCCATCTTTTTTAGCCGATTTAAAGTTGTCTTGTGCTGAAAGAGAGGAGCTTGAAAGGTCGACCCATTTGCAAAGAAGTAGTGCTGAGTGGATGAGTACAAGGAGAAAATTACTAACCTCATCATCATTCGGGGAAGTTTGTAAAAAACGAGAGAGCACAAGTTGTGCTGCTTTTGTTGGTAAAATCGTTTATGGTAGTAATATCTCCAGTTTACTTGCTGTACGGTACGGTATCGAAAACGAAGAAACCGAAATTAGACAGTTAGAAATTCAAAAGAATATTAGTATACAAGGTTGCGGTTTGTTCGTCGACGATCAATATGAATTTCTTGGTAATACACCAGATGGCATTTATGCAAACGGTTTAATTGAAATTAAGTGCCCACATTCTTTAGCTGGCATGACTCTTGATGAAGCAATGGCCAAACATACCTTTTGGGTTAAGGACAAGGCTTCCAAGGGTTATGTCATAAATAAAAATCATAACTGGTATTTCCAAATTCAGGGACAGGTACATATTACTAAAAGAAACGTTTGCATGCTTGGCATCTGGTTTGGTGCTACTGTACCTATGAAAGTTTATATTATAGAAAAGGACGACAAATTTTGGAAGGAGAAAATGGAGATTAAATTAGTTAGGTTTTATTACGATTGCCTACTTCCAGAATTAGTTGATCCTCGGCAGTCACGAAGCATGCCCATTCGTGACGCGCCCAGTATCATAGAGGCTATGAAAGAGAGGAAAGAAAGAGCTTTACGTGTTTTGAAAGAGAAGAACGCCTAATGATTTTGAAAGAGACTGAGGTAACTTAACTATCCAGCCGGTCGATTCACGTAAACACGCCAGTCCAAAAGTCGTTTTAACTTAGAAACTTAGAAATCGCCTTTTGGTTTTCTGTTTTAAACGCACTTACTTATCTAGTCTTGGATTGTCATAAATCTTTCAATAGCTCAATTACTATACAATTCCTATATGATTTTGAAGAGTTACCTGGTGTAAAGAATCATCAAAATCGTTTCAAAAATACAGCGAATTGAGAAGCTTCTTCTTTTTTTAAGTCGGTTAAAAGGGCTTAATTTGCAAAAAACGAAGTGACATTTTTAAGTCCCTACGCTACGGTTTTTATTACGTGAATCGGGCAGCTGGTAACATTTTCATTCTGATAGGTTTTGCAATAGCAATTGATTTTATCATCAAATTAGCAGAAATCAGAATTTGATCAGTAATCGTAGAATTTTGAACTCATATTTTGTTATTGTTTACTTACTTTTAATTAGTATATTAATAATTTATAAACTTGTGTTTTATTTATTTTTGTACAACCCTAGCACGCTTTTTAGATGGCGACTCATATTTGTTATTGTTTACTTACTTTTAATTATATGAATCATTTTTATACTTTCGTATACTAGCGTAGCAAAAGTGCAAACAAAGTTGAAAAAAAGTTGACATGGCCGATAATTGGTGCCACCACCCTATTTGAGTTTACGCAATAGGCACATTTCCTTGCGTAGAGATATACACTAGCGAGGAAAGCTCGATGTTATTTCGACCGTACTTCCTACTGAATTTGCAATTATTTTGTTGAATGAATATTTTACGAAATAAGAATAAACTTTGGTAGTAAAATTACAAAGAAATACATAGTTGGAATTTTTGGTAAGTAGAATACAAAAAGGTCAGTCCGGACCTGCTCTTGATTGTTTATTATAAATAGAAAAACATAAACATTGTGTCTCAACTACTCTTATTAATCTAGTAATTAGGATCATTTTATAACGAAAAACTAGTCTTAGAATATTTTACACTCGTCGTTTATTTCCAATTATTATTTCCATTTTTGTTATGCTGTAAATATTCAACTTTAATAACAATATAACTCAACGTGGAACGTTTGTCGCAAAACATTTTGAAAATCGCGCTGTCTTTGGGTCATTCACCCGCCCCGACGGTTGTTTCAGTAAACAGTAGCGCTGCGGTCGCTCAAAAACGATGTCGCGCCTAGGCAATCTGGGCCCTTAAACAGCATACGGTCACAAAAAATAAATGGTCTTCAAAAGAAAGACTAGATATGATTGTGGCCATAAATGAACTATTAGACTTAGGTGCTATTAAGAATTGTGAACCCTCTAACGACCAGTTTATATCACGAGTTTTCTTGGCACCTAAACCCAATGGTACCAAGAGATTTATTCTCAATTTAAAACCGTTAAATAACTTTATTCCAAAATGTCATTTTAAAATGGAGGATTTCAGAACAGCCTGTAAATTAATACCAGAAAATGGATTTCTTGCTACTATTGACCTAAAGGAAGCCTATATACTTGTGCCAGTTTCGGAAAATTATCGTAAATACTTAAGGTTTGCATTTCCATATGAAAATTTAAGCACTTTATCTTACTTTGAGTTTACAGCAATGCCCTATGGACTCTGTATTGCTCCCAGAGTATTTAGTAAAATCATGAAGGAAGCAATAGCAACATTAAGAAGTCGAGGTTTTAAGTCTGTAGCATACCTAGACGATATATTGTGCATTGGAAACGATTACTCTTCATGTATGTCAAATGTAACAGAAACTGTAAAGCTACTCGAGAGCTTAGGTTTTGTTATTAACTATTCGAAGAGTTCTTTAGAACCGAAACAAAATTGCAAGTTCTTAGGGTTCAATTTCAATACCAACGATTTATTACTTACTCTACCAAAGGACAAAAGACAAAGCATTAACACACTTTTGAAAAAATTTAGTTTACAGTGTATTAGAGAATTTGCTCAATTAATTGGCACACTGGTAGCTGCTTGTCCAGCTGCTAAGTATGGATGGTTATATACCAAAATTTTAGAGAGACAGAAATACCTGTCCCTTACTAATGATCAAGATTACGATACCGTAATAAATCTCCCCAAAATAGTATTACATGACATAAACTGGTGGTTACAGAATATTTTTACAACTTCAAATCTGATGAGACCATTGCCTTTCAAGTTAACTATCTTCACAGACGCGTCTCTTATTGGTTGGGGAGCGTACTGTGATGGTAAAAGAGCACACGGGGGATGGAAGCATGAAGAGTCTCAGTTTCACATTAATTACTTGGAGCTCTTGTCAGTCTTTCTGTCAATTATAACATTTGCTAAAACTAAATCAAATATATCAATATTATTGCGTATAGATAACACAACGGCCATATCATACGTTAACCGTATGGGTGGCATACAGTTCCCACATTTGAGTGATCTGTCGAGGGCAATTTGGCAGTGGTGTGAGCAACGTAACATTTGGCTGCATGCATCATATATAAACACTAAGGAAAACCGCGAAGCCGATGAAGAATCCCGCAGAGTAAACCCTGATATTGAGTGGGAATTATCCGAGTCCGCTTTTATTCAAATAACTCAAACACTCGGTCAGCCAGATATAGACCTTTTCGCTTCCCGCACTACTGCCAAATGTATAAATTATGTATCATGGAAACATGATCCAGATGCAATAGCTATTGATGCCTTTACGGTAACATGGAATGAATATTTCTATGCTTTCCCCTCTTTTGCCATGTTATTAAAATCAATTAGAAAAGTCATACAAGATCAAGCTTGTGGAATTTTAGTATTTCCAATGTGGTTTTCTCAGCCATGGTACCCACTCCTTAAAGAAATACTAGCATCAGATATGATTATTTTTAAACCTAATAAGAACCTATTGTACTCCAAATACAGAGCTTGCCACCCGCTCCACGCTCAGCTTACCCTGGCTGCCGCGATAGTCTGCGCGCGGCATTCATGCAGAAGGGGACACCAGCGACGGCTGTGAACCTGATGATGGCATCGCTCTCAGACAACACTGTTAAGCAGTATAATGTGAGTTATAAATTATGGTGGCAGTTTTGTCAGACTCAAAATATAGAACCGTTCCAAAGTTCAGTTCATGCCGTTATTAGGTTTTTAACTGATCAATTTGATAAGGGCGCATCCTACAGTTCATTAAACACTCACCGGTCAGCATTATCACTGTTATTAGGAAACATGATTGGCACAGATGAAAGCATCAAACGTTTGCTAAAAGGAGCATTTAAGTTAAGAGCACCCAAAGCAAAGTACAATTGTATTTGGGATCCACAAATTGTTTTAAATTTTGTTGCAAAATGGTATCCTAATTCAACTTTAAATTTAGAAAAAATAACAAAGAAACTTGTTATTTTACTGGCCCTTTGCACAGCTCACAGAGTTCAAACGCTATCACTTATAAAAGTTGATAACATAAAAACTTGTCAAAACGGAATAAATATCATCATTACTGATATCATTAAAACATCAGCTCCAGGCCGTGCACAGCCCTTGCTGTCACTGCCATATTTCAATGAAAATAAAAATATTTGTCCTGCTAGAACACTACAGGAATATTTAAATTTAACCAGCACTATCAGACCGGCGAGTGTTGATAACCTCATCCTAACACACAAGAAACCTCATAAACCTGCTACATCACAAACAATTAGTAGATGGATCAAACAAGTGTTGTCTGAAAGTGGAATTGACACATCAATTTTTAGTGCCCACAGTACACGACATGCCTCTACATCCGCAGCTGCGTCCGCTGGTGTCTCCATAGACACTATCCGACGGGCGGCAAGCTGGACAGAAAACTCTAACACCTTCGCTAAATTTTATAATCGCCAAATTGTACCTAGTAGGGATTTTGCTAGTTATTTATTAAATTAGCCTGTTCTGTTATTAATCATAATAATAAATGTTTAATACATTATAATGAATTTTCATTTGGCAAAACTTCCTGCTCTAAACATCTACAAGTAAACATAAATTATGTAATTATTTATATATCTGAGTATGAAGCGACGAAAGATAATATAAGATCAAACGAACTTCTAGAAGTGAAGTTCGATCGATATTATCTGAGTCGCTTCATACGAAAGATATAAATACCCGCCCACCCTATTTACCCGAAGGTCAGTTTTGCCTAATTTTTCTCTAAAGGAATGAGGTGAATTCGCAAGCATGGCTGACCAAGTAAGGTAGGGTGGGGAGGTCACATGGTGGGAAGTGAACAGTGGTGAGATTTTATAAAGAAAATCGTTTTCATACTCTTTAAAATTGTGCGAATATTGCCGAGTACCTGAAGGGTACTACAAGTAAACATAAATTATGTAATTATTTATATATCTTTCGTATGAAGCGACTCAGATAATATCGATCGAACTTCATTTCTAGAAGTTCGTTTGATCTTATATTTTATGGGAAACGTGGTCAAAGGCCTTGCTCATATCGAATAAAATGGCAGATACTGGTATCTTTCCATCCATGAACTGCGATATTTTCCTAACTACAGAGAAGCAAGCCTGAGAAGTGGATTTTTCTTTTTGAAATCCATACTGCTCCAATCGAATGATTTTATGCTTGGAAAAAAAGGAAGTCAGTCGTTTATGCATTATTCTTTCAAAAACACATTGTCTACCCTGTAAAAATCTCTTCCCACCTTTATTGAAGAACCCCATGCTGTATTCTCCTGAAGAAACCTTTTCTAATTAAAATTTTTGAAACTGTAGAATAAAGCAGTCTGTCTTAAAACTGAGTTTTTGTAGTTATGACAACACAAAGAATGCTGCATAATGATATTAGTATTTTGTACATTTCTCGAGTTCTATTTAACTTATATTGTTGTGTAAGGTGTCGTTGGAAAGCTTATTTATCAAGTGTGTGCAAACAATATAAGTGAAACAGATCTTAAGACTTTTAAAATTTGAATATTTGGCAGTATGAATCAAAAAGGATCCACTGTAGCTTTATAGATATGTAGACATTAGTTATAGATCAGTTATTTAGCTTACCAAAAATATAACTTATATTGTCTTATTATGATAAACAAACAAGCTCATGTGAGGGATGTTGGCCATTCGTACTCAGTCAAAATATTATACATAATGTTTGTTTCGTCTCAGTTAATCAAGTAATTAGATTATATGAAAATATTTTTTTGTTACCTATGGTTTAATTGTTTATTTAACTATTTCGTAATACATACAAATACCAGTACTAAGCATGCTTAAAATTTATGTCGCTTTTTCTTTGTCACCTTGTATATGTTGAAATGGAATAAGAAACATTGAAATTGGCGAGAACATGAATTGTATAGACCCTTTGACATCAGAAGGCTAATTAAAACTCAAAATATTTTAGCGCAATTTTTATATGATGTAATATAAAAAAAATACGCACCTATTTAACATTTCCTTGTAGTTAATCTCTTCAATGTCATCATTTTTAGTTTCTTCAATGACCGGTTTGTCTTCTTTCTTGATGTCCTTTACGTCGGTCGTTCGGCTTGAAGATGACTCTCGGCGACCACCGAGAGAAGTAGGACTCGAGGATGTTACCTTGCTCCTCTCAGATTGATCCGATTCAGAGTCATCCTGCTTTAACTTTTCGTCTAATTCCCGGTTTTCAACCTGCAAAAGCAACATAACCTCATAATCAAAACAAACTATCCGGTAATAAAAATAATCAAACATTTTTTTACCTTTGCACGCTTACGGCGACTCATAGTAAATGCTTTACAAGAAGTCTGCGAAGAAAAAATATTTAATAACAGGTAAGGAAGTTAATAAATTAATGAAATTGAAGAAAGAAGATACGAAACAAAACAAAACTAGTGATACTTTCGTTTAGAAATCCAAGGTGTCAATGTGACATTTGGCTGAATTGTCGAAGTTGCGTCTAGAAAGTGAAGCCAGAAATAGTGTCAATAACGGTAGTACACCCATACTCAAAATTTCATATTTCTTCTTTTAATATAAATAGTATCTAGTTAGGTTAAAAATGAGTATTCTTAGTTTAAAAAACATATACAAATTATATTTACTGTGTACGCTAGCGCTAGCGATAAGGCTACATACACCTGATCCTTAGCTCTCGAAAAAGAATTACATTAAACTAACCGAATTAACACGGAATAGCTCCTGCCTACCTTGCCTGGCACCTTTATTATTAACGCAGCATGTTCGCACGTCCAGTGACCAGACTCATTCTCATGAACTTAACAATTCTCAAAATTTAGTAGGTATGTGGTTGAAAGTCGCAATTGAGTCATTATTTTGACTTTCATAGTTTTATACATTGATATCATTTAAAAATACGAAATCATTTCGGGAAAATTTTCTTTTAATTTAGGGTCAAGAATTCAAACGCCAACAGCCAATGATCAGCAGTGTGTAATTTACACTAGAAAATCACCAATCGAGCGAATTTGTATTCACTTTGAAATGAAACGAGTAAATTCAATTAAATGAGAATATTTATTCTGCCATTGGACCCTTGACATGTCTTCTTTCACATTAAGCAGTACGTTGATTAGGTGAAATATGCACAACACTGACCTTGGCATTTCAACATTGATCAAATCATGTTCCTACTATACCTGGAGAGGAGTTAGTATTGTCACACTTGATACACTTGGTACATGATTGCCCTTTATTATAATGGGTCTGAACTGTCACTCTTTTTAACCGACTTCAAAAAAGGAGGAGATTCTCAATTCGACTGAATATTTTTTTTTTGATGTATGTTATTCGATATCTTTGCGAATTGTGAATTTGTGAACCACTTTTCATAATTCTTTATTTATTTGAAAGGGTATGATTGCCCATAATCACCAAGTTAGGATCTGATGATGGGATGCCAGGGAAATGAAGGGACACCCTTAAATTTTATAAGCACGTATGGTCAATTTTTTTTTATTAGAATGGGTAATTGCCAGGTGGTTCCATATTCACCAAGTCAGGGTCTAATGATGGGATCCCAGAAAAATCGAGGGAAACCCTTAAATTTGCCCTATGGTACTTAGCCGGCAGAATAAAATTGTGCCACTCCATTGCTCTGCGCTGGATGTCGTACAAGGCGACTAAGGAATCTTATGTCACGCGATAACTTTTAAGCTGCGCTCGCCAACTGAAGTCGGTTTTTTTTTTAAATCAACTTTATTATATAACAGATACAAATTAGCAATCTTTCACGAAGATGGGACTAGGCGAGTGGAGTAGAAGAACGTGAGAAGACGCTTCAATATACAGTACAACTTAGACGTTGCATTACCGCATCACGGGATGATAAGGTAGGTAGCAACGTGGCAAGGCGACTGCATCATTCAAAGTCGTACTAGTAGAAACGAGGCTCATCAGCATGATCGGCATTATTTTTACCGGTATATAAGGTCCTAACTTATTAATTGACAATACTGAATTGAGGATGCGTATTGCTTAAATACATCACATTACTAATGGAATTTCACGGCTAGCAATTATTATTTTTTTATTTTAAGAAAAAATAAATTATCATTTTAATCAAATAAATACCATATACTGAACGCTTTAGTGAAGAAAAGTGTTTGTATAACAAAATTTATTTATCATTAAAACATGTTTAAAATGTTCTTTTTTATCTTTACATAAAACCGTCCTTGTTCACGAGTTCATACCAGTGCAAATGTTGGTAGTATCATGTGCGCATGTGCAGTCTACCTACCATTCATGCTTGCGCGCTGCGCGAACGGCGAAAGACAATCAGTCGCCGCTAAACTGAGTTTGTGAGCGCACGCGTGTTTTCTGCATTACCGGCCGGCGCCGCTACCGCCCGACAACGTAGTGCTCTTGCTCGTACGTTTTAGTTTTAGTGTGATTTGTTCAAATTTGCCATGCCAAACCGACGTTACACCAACCAGGAATACCTGGCAATGGTAATTGCGTACCGTGATAGTGAAGTGATAGTGGGGAGATTGTTCTGCAAGCGTAGAATCTACTAGAGCGAAGGCTCGGAACACGTGTCAGCAGGAACACGATTCTCACAGCTGTTTACCCTTCCGAGAACATGGACGGTTCGACCAACCTGCGGTGGACGCTGGTAGGACTCGATATCCTGCTGTCTTGAGGAGGAAATATTGGACTTTTTTAGTCAGCATCCGATGGCAAGTACCTCTGACGTATCTACATATCAGCTGCGATTGCGAGTTCTCGACATTTCAATCTACGCTATTGAATTGAGACCTCATTAGATCGAAAGAAAAAATAAATACTGTACCGTTGGTCTCGATATACCCTACATCTTGCCAAAACCGCGTCTGTTTATCAGCTGGCTGCACCACGTGCACTAAAGATCAGCTTTAACCCTAGTAGGTAATTGGTAGTGCATTGATAATAATGATACTAATGGCCGTTCGCTTATGAAAGACAGCTGTGAGGGCGATGAACTTGTGCTTCCGAGAAATCAACAGACATCGACTTCCGAGAAATCAACAGATTTGACGAGCTCGGTGGCGTAGTGGTCAATAACGCGGCTTCGACACCAACGCTCGCGGGTTCGATTCCCACATAGGACAAACATTTGTGTGCATGAACATGTCTGTTTGTCTTAGTCAGGGTGTTTTCTATGTATCATAAGTATGTATTTACAAAAAAAAAATGTATTTACGTATGTTTATCAGTTGTCTAGTACCCATAACACAAGCTTCGCTTACTTTGGGGCTAGATGGCGCTGTGTAGTTTGTCTGACAATATTTATTTATTTATTATTTATTTATTTATCGGCCGTTACGGCTGGCCCTCTACTTTACTTATTGGGGTATGTACGGAAGTTAGAAAGCTAGCTACATACCTATGCCGTCAACTCGTATATGGGCGATGACTTCTTTTATTTAAATACGGCGCGATTGAGTTTAGATGAAATTTTAGGTACCTAACTAATTTTTTGACAAAGTTGTTATTATGATTTTAATGTTATTGAATGTTTCTTTTGAATCTTTTGCAACAATGAGTCTTGCGGCCCTATAAAAAAGTAAAGGGGTATGTTTGGCTTACCGCGATCTTTAGATCCAAAGCCTGCACGTGGTGCATCCTGCCGACTAGCGAAAGAGACTCTGGCGAAAGAGAGGTAGGGTAAAACGTATTTGTAAGTTGCCTGAGTGGGGAATACCTCTACATCACAGAACATCGCAGCTAATTTACAATTCCATTGAGGGTCTTGTGTTCCAGCGAGTGAGTGAGGTCACAAAAATGAAAGGAGTTGCTGCGTTGGTAGCGGGGTTGGCGGGGGCGCGCGAGCGTTGTTACCGTCGCGACCGTTAATACGACTACGGTAACTACTTCACATGGAACATGTCTCCAGACAAGTAGGGGAGAGTGACTAAAGGATTAGGGAGAACACAAAAGATCCATGAGGGTCGACGTGTCACCGGTGCTGCAGCACTGGACCCACTCTAAGATAACTACTTCACATCAGGCGGACTGTATACTTGTCTGCCACGCGACGTGGTATAAAAAAGTTAAAAAGAGAGGGAAAAACAGAGTTCAACGCTCGCACGCGTCACCGTAGCTGTCATATGTGGCAGGTACTTGGTCGTATACGTATCGTCGTACCTAACTAGTCATTATTACAATTTCATTCTTACGCGTGATGGTAAATGCGTAAGGGAGCACGTTAGAATATTTTTTCTTGGTATACAGAAAAATAATATCATTTTAAAAACATTTTTATTTATGCAAAATTTCATTCACAATACGATGTATACAAGCTATAGATGCCAACCATATAGTATTGTCAATTAAAAGGTTAGGACCTTATATAGACCAGAATAGTCTGGTATATGGTATATATGATATAGATTTAATAATAATAAATAATTTTTGTTTTATTTCTTTTCTTCCTTTTTTTTCTACCTCTTTGTAAATATTTTATTTGTAAACATTCTTATTGTAAATATTATCCCTAAATTAGTACTAAATAAAAACAACTAAAAATATAGACCAGAATAGACTATAAAGTCTGATTTCCGCAGGTGGTAGAAAAGACGTTTTGCAAAATTTTCCCTCTGCACCCATAGCATTGGACCAGAACGCACAGCTCCCGGAAACCCTGGAGGTATGTTTTGCCAGAGTCACTCACCATTTCTGCCGAATTATGCCCTAGCGTTTACCAATTACCATTGCAATGAACCTCGAGGCGGCATTAAATCTACATTTCTTATCAGAAGCATGAGGGTTCCAACTCTCGTTACTAGGAGCCATGGTCCATGCGTTATATGTAGCTTGCTTGAGTTGTCTAGGTTCACTGGAAGACCAATTAAATCACCGTGGTTTTTTAGCCTCTACTGCAGTCACTAGCAGACTGCGAATAATACTATCCAATCCAATCCAAATTGCCTAAACCGCAGCGTTTACTCAGAAATCAATATATTCCGACTAGGAGCAGACCTACGTAGTACTATTACATACTTATACTGTGTCAGAGCTGCCCACATGGGCTCATTGCAATAGAATATATGTATAATTGTTGATACTGATGATTGTTGGCAGTTGGTGGAACTTTGTAGGCATTTTTTATTAGTAAAATCAGTTGCACTGTTCCACTTCATTAATTTATTTTATCGACCGGTTTCACCTTATGGCTTTATCAAGGTAAACAAACAGGTGTTATCGATTTCAACATTATAGTAGATGTCGTGCAATTTATGACAGATAATTTAATACCCATGTATAATTAATTCATTTCAATACGTAGGTAAGTATAATTGATTAAAATAATATTTATTATTGGTCAAGGCTTTTATTTTATTACCAAAGAGTAAAATTCTTAGAACATATAATGGCTTATTAATAATGTAGGTACTAGTTCATTTTAACAGCACAAAATCGCATGTATCATTTTTCTTATCAAATTATTCAACAACTTAATTATCGATTTGTATTTAAAGTGTTTTCCTAAAGTGATTGTGAAGTGGTCCTTCTTCAGAGTAGCCAGCTATTTCTTGAGGAATTATTGCGCTTTCTTCAATACTGCCACAAGGACGACACATGCATTCCAAAGGTGCTTTAGTCGTAACCTGAAAATTTTAATACTGAGAACATAATTTCCACCAAAATTTAAAATATAAATTATTCTGTTTTAAATTTTGGTGGAAATTATGTGAAGAAATGGTCAGCACAGAAGCTATTAATATAGCTTCTGTGTTGACCATTTCTTAATTGGATAATAAGAACTAATATGTAATGGATGTAAATTTTCATTCATCAATTTGTACATAAGTAATATAAATCAAAAATACTTCAAAGGCGTCTGTCTCTGTTTTCCGCAACTTCTCGTCTATATACCACACAGGCGAAGTGCATATGGCGCTAATATGTTTACTAGGCCGGATTTAGTCCACGTCGCCGAAATCCAGGTTGGAGCGAGAAGATTCGTTGAGTGTATGTTTTCTATTGATTTCAGCGGAAAATTGTATTTGATGATCATTCCTCAAGGAGATGATCGATCTCAATTTTTTTCGACACAAACCTTAAGCATGTCGAGGTCTTTAATTGTGACAAGTTTCATCAAAAGCGGTTCAGTGGTTTTGGGGCCTATTCATTTCCAAGAATGATTTTTCGGCGTATATAAGCGTACACCTCGCTCCACTCAATAAAACATTTTGAGAATGAAATAAAAAATTCAAAATACATGTAAGGTTTTTTGTTACCCTTCGAAATCGTTTTTCTTCGTTCTTTGCTTTGGGACATGACAAAACCACAGAGGCTTCTCTCTCGCCTGATTCTTGACAGCAGTTGCAGGTACGTTCCATCTGCCAAATTTTACTTCCAGATACCTGCAACAGCGACATTTTATCATTCGTTAAAAGCCAGAGTGAAACTTTCTTCAAAAACTTTAATGAAATATATTAACTACATGCAAGGATTAAAAGTGGTATACCTGCACATAACTAGAGCATTTGCCTATACATGCAAATGATGGTATTGCTTTAGGAACACATCCTGGGTGTTGTAGTACATGTATAACGGGGGTCATCTGACATTCTTGCCCTGTAAGTTGTCAATTAGTAAAAAAATTTGCAGTTCGGGACAACTGGGAGAAGTGCAACATCAAAACTATTTTGTATAGGTAGCTCCATACATTAAATTTGTTACTTTTTGTCCTTTTTAGGGTTCCGTACCTCAAAAGGAAAAACGGAACCCTTATAAGATCACTTTGTTGTCCGTCTGTATGTCTGTCTGTCTGTCTGTATGTCTGTCTGTCTGTCTGTCTGTCAAGACCCTCTATGTCGAAAATGCGTGGAGGTATCAAGCTGAAATTCGACTCAGGTCTACGGTCCCATGAGGTTGTAAAAAAATTAAACTACTAAGTTTATGTAAAAAAAGTTACGGCAGTTTATTATGCAAAAAACGCCTATTTCGACACATTCTCAAGGGAATCAAAATCTATAGGGTACTTCCCGTTGACCTAAAACTATGAAATTTGGCAGGTAACATCATTATATACTTTAAGTACAAGAATAAATCTCAAAACTATATATTTGTAATTAAATCTTAAAAAATAGGGGGTCTAATTTTTTATAGGGGTCAAAATTTCAAATTGAGGCTACTAGTTCAAATGGGGTATCATATGAAAGGGCTTGATGTGCACATTGTAAAATATATTTTATTTATTTTTTCCGACGCATTATTTCTTATTTATAATGAAAAATATCAAATTTATAATGATCTTAAGTACGGAACCCTCGGTGGGCGAGTCCGACTCGCACTTGGCCGGTTTTTTTGTCAGTATCAAAACAACAAAGGAAATAGCCGATCACATGCTACTTCATAAATCATAGCATGATGCACTTTGCCCTAAAGCTTATAAACGTTGTGGCGTATGACCACGGCTATCCTCTGAACATTACTTTATATAAGTATTAAATACATTAAAATTGATTATTCGTTAAACATTAAACTGAATAGTTTGTATTAAACTTTCTTGTTTTCTATTTTTTTTTTATACCACTAAAGTGGCAAACAAGCATACGGCCCGCCTGATGGAAAGCAGTTACCATAGCCTATGAACGCCTGTAACACCAGGGGCATCACACGTGCGTTGCCGACCCTGTAAAAACCTCTTCACGCCCTTTTTGAAGAACCCCATGCTGTAGTCTCCTGAGAAAACCTCGACAGGCAGTTCATTCCACAGCTTAACCGTACGCGGGAGAAAACTTCTCTGGAACCGCACGGTACGCGACCACTTAGGCTCCAATATAGTGTGATTGTATTGTAACCGGGTTTTAGTTTCGTAATTTACTTTAGTAGTAGAGTTAAATTTGCGACAACAGTTACTTACAAAATTGACAATTAAACTTATTTCAAAAACTGTATGTGTGGTTGACTATAATTGTACTGTAACTCATTAAAAAAGAAATAAAATATGTGTATTCATAAATACCCGGTAAAAACGGGTAATGGGTTTTCCCCAATAGTAAGGTATATTCCCGGGTAAGAACTCATATCTACATGTAATAGTAACCTTATTTTAATTTACCTGGTAACAGATTTACTTCTTGCGCCTTTACCGATTTTTCCTGAAGATGGCACATGGATATTAGTACTAGACAAAAAGTTATGATGATAGAAAACATGTTGAAACTATTACAATTAAGATGGTCCACACGCTTTGATGGATAAAACTCGTGTGAGGATTTTATAAAACTGCTTCAGCTTATAAATGAATCTTCATTCTGACCGAATCCAGTATTATTTTACTGAACAACAAAAATCATTTAACGTGCATGTACTGAAGGAATTACATGGCGTTCCCACAGAGCTAACAAGTGCTAATGATCCCTTTAATGGTTTCTCAACAGTTTCGAGCTTATAATATTTTGCATGGCGGCATTTTAGTAGTTAGTTATATCACTTCACATAAGACCTGTGGGCATGCCTTTTGGTCCAAAACTCTTTATTGCACCATATGTGAATATTATTTTTACCATTTTTGAATGGAATGATGATTGATTGATGATTGGAATGGTTAGGGAATAATTCCGCATGAATTGCTTTATTTATCTGTATAAAAGTACTATCATTAATGTGGTAAATTACAATACTCATTTATTGCGCTATCGTACACAAACATGACAATTTATATGACATTAAAAATAAACAGCAGGAGCAGGCATAAATTTCCGCCGCGCGATAGAAAGAGAGGGGGATATTAGGTACTTTCTCTCCTACGCCGCGTGCCCATACGGAGAGAGAGTAGACCGCCGGGTCTACTCTCCCTCCGTCTTATGAATTTCCGATCAGGTCACGTGGCCTGACGCGAGTTTAACATTTTTTACCCATCCCAAAAAGTGCAGAAGGCCGCTAAAGAAGTTTTCACTTAAAAAACATTTACTTGGGGGTGTAAGTGGTTCATCATAAGTGGCTCGTCAAACACCCTTCTAATTTCGGCTACCTGAGGAATCTAGGACAGGGTTTTATTGTACCTGTAAATGCTAAGGTTTTTAACTCTATCTACATCCTCAATATCTACTCCACCGAAGATAATAAGTACAATAGTAGAATAATTAATTTTAGAAATAAAATAAGGACTACCGATATTAATATCTTGGGATTTAATGCAGTTAACTTTGATCCCATGTGAATTGCTCTAAGTGGAAATTTGTGACAAGTCAATATTAATTACCTGTGTATTAATTGTGACTATTATTGTTTACTAAAAAAATTGCGAGTTCGTCGCTGTGAGCGTGACATTAAACTTGCATATCATTAGCAAACAGATGTTGAAAAGTGATATTTTTTTGAATCGCGGAAGTTTTTCTTTTCTATATAGATAAAATATATAGCCTTTTAGAATAGATTTAATTTAATTTAATTTATCAAACAAAATATACAACATCCTAAATTACATTATTCAAAGATGCTTAAAATTACTAATAATTAACACAAAAAGAAATATTAAGTGATTGAAAAAATAAAGCAAGAAAAAATAAAGCGAATGAAAAAGAGTCAGCACCAGGCCTGTGTCACTCCGCCATTCGGCCGAGTTATTTACCTACAAGACCGACGCTGCCGGCAGCACAATTTAGTCGAGTGTCACTCACGCGCTCTCGCACGCGCTATGCGACGCGACCAAGATGGTTAAACAAAAGCGTTACTATTCTGCGTTTGGATGCACGAACACAAATTTTATAGATAATGATTTATGGTTATACCTAAGCAGTGTGTGAGTGCCACGGGCGATCACTCGCACCTGTTAAAAAATGTACGCTAATTGATCTATCGGCGCGTGAGTTCTGCTGACATTATGACTTTAGTAGATTAGAGACTTAAAATACATACCTACACCAATGTTACAAATACTTTCCATGTTAAAGATACATCCGAGCTATTATTGGGACAACGTGAATAGTAAACCTGATCTGTAAGTACGTACAGTCATGATTCCTGTTAAAACTTACACTAAAATTATACATTCTATCAGTGTCAACATTACCTAACATTATTGTTACTAAGTACCTACCTATGTACTTAATAATCACAGAGTATGATATAGTAACATAAGTAAGTACAACAAAGTAATAAACGTACACATACGTAAACCTACTACAATTTTTGGTAGTTTAAGTATATGTATTTTATTGAACATTAATAAACAAGCGTATGTATTTATACCTATCTACGCGGCTCGGTCGCGAGCGTTTTGGTTTCTAAGGTGCGAGCATGGAGACGAATGAAACCAGCTAAATCTTGAGTAGAACTGGATTATATTTGATTAATATTCTTAATATAAATGGGTACATAGATTAAACATGACATAGAACTAAAAATAGGTACATACTTAATATTACCCTTACATCACCGCACATATTGAAAAAAAAAATGATTACATTTTTTTTTTTTTTTACATATTATAAAAGCAAATAACAGCAATTCTAAAATCTAGGTACCTACATGATACAATTTGGTACGATTCTTATGGACTATATCCTTTTTACCATTATTATTAACTATTTCTACATTTGGCGGTATCTCCTTTACTACTTTATATGGACCTAAATATATTTTATCTAACTTATTACTAGGCGTATCATTTTTTACTAGAATTAAATCATTTTCCTTATATGTAACAGGGTTAATATTTTTATCGTATACAACTTTTCTATTTATCTTATTTATTAATAAATTATCCCTAGCTTCTTTTTGAGAAAGTTGCAAACGGTATTTCAATTCGTGTGGATAACTGTCGAAATTATAAATAGGATCTACATTTTTCGTAAGATTGCTGGGGAGAGAACATTTCTTACCAAATACCAATTCAAAAGGGGTGAACCCAGTTTCTGTATGCACTCCTGTGTTACACAACCCTATGAGCGACACGCTGCCAAGTTACGTCAAGGCCGAGACAAACCATTTTGTAAAAGCAGCGGCTGTCGCTCGTAACGCGTTAAATATAGGGGTTACTTTCGATTGTCCATGCCGCTGAAAGACTCAGGTACGAGTACAGCTGCAGAATTATTATGGACCGTATTAACGCGTATCGAAGGTTGATATTTTAATTGTGATTTTTCCTATTGTGTCGGAAGTGAATCTTCTGTTAGAGTATATTATTCTGTGTCAGCACACCACCCTGAGGTACACCAGCAACTACACCAGGAAGACAAAAGTATCTTGCACACGGATATTATGATGCCGATGCCCATACAGGTATCAACGAAAATAGTCAACATTTTAAGCTATTGCATAGCTTCTATCGCGGGCCTTGAGCGCGGGGACCGAATCCAGAAATTCCGTAACGAAAAAACCTCACGCTTCCCACTCCGACGGGCAAGGAGGTGTGGCTTGAAGGCCGTGCATCGTCTAACGTCGTTTCAGTTCGGCAGTCTTCTACACGGCGTTGTGTGCGTGCGATTAGACGTATTGTACGACTCTACGAAACTCGTTTTATTTATTTAATAATAGAAAAATTTGTTTTCTTATCGGTCACCACGCTCAAAAAGTGTAACTTGAATTAATATCAAAGAAAAAGCAATAATGCATGAATAAAATAAATAAATAAAATTATAATTGCATAAGTTGATACAAAATGCTATGCAATAGCTTTACCGCGGCAGTCCCCGAGTGCCACACGTCTTTTTTTTTTAACACCCTTTTATTAGGTCGACCTGTATGTAACTATGTAATGGAATCTAAGGTAACTAATTTAACCATCTTCCAAGGATCGTAGCGTAATGAAAATTGTCAGCTGTATGTAGTTCTGATGACAATGCAATAATATGGTATTGTCGAACTGATCTGATGATGGAACCGAAAGATATGAACTGGAACTTCTTGATGGAACGTCGTAACATAGCTGTTTTTGGATTTCTTAGTCAAGTCAAAGTCAAAGTCAAAGTCAAAATATCTTTATTCCTTGGACTTTACAAAGCACTTAGAAACGTCATACAAATTAAATATAAGACATGTATCTAAATCATTACTATCTACTTAAATCCGCAGAGCTTAGATGCACTTTCATCACACTATCTTGAATGTGAAAGTGAATTTAAGTGCCAGTTCCGGCGACGGGGCTTCTTGAGAAGAACTGGCAAGAAACTCAAGGCCGACTCTTTTAATTGCCAATATCGTTACATTAAACACAAATACAATCATTAACATAACAAGAGCAATTCATTTCCAAATACTTTTATCATTTATGTAATCTGAGATACAATAGTAAGCCTTTTGACATAGTCTAGTTTTGATAAATCTTCTAAATTTACCCATGGATAATTTAAACGCGTCATTTGGAAGTTTATTGTAGAAGCGTATACATTGACCTGGGAACGAGTTAGAGATTTTATGGAGCCTAGTAATATGCACAGCGAGTTTGTTTTTATTTCTTAAATTTAATTGATGGAGATCACTGTTTTTCCTAAATTTAGTTTGATTTTTATGAACGTAAATAAGATTTTCATAAATATATTGAGAATGTAATGTCATAATATTTATCTCTTTAAATTTATTTCTCAGTGTCTCCCTGGGACTCATCATATAAATAGCACGGATAGCTCGCTTCTGGAGCACAAAAATTGAGTCTACATCCGCAGCACTACCCCAAAGCAATAAACCATATGACATAATGCTGTGAAAATAGCTAAAATAAACTAAACGCGCAGTGTCAACATCAGTCAGTTGACGTATTTTCCTTACGGCGTACGCTGCTGAGCTGAGTCTACCCGATAACGTTTCTATATGTGGGCCCCATTGTAATTTAGAGTCTAATGTTATCCCAAGGAAGACAACCTTATTGACCAATTCCAATCTCTCATTGTCCATCACCACATTGGTTTTTACTTGTTTCACATTTTTTGTAAAAAATCTAACATATTTGGTTTTACTACCATTTAAAAGTAGGTTATTAGCACTAAACCAGTTTACTATTTTTGAAAGAGCATTATTTACATCGTCAATTTCTGATTGTTGTCTATTTACCTTAAAAATTAAAGAAGTGTCATCTGCAAATAATACTATTTCGTGATTATTCTTTACAAGATGAGGTAGATCATTAATGTACACGAGAAACAGGAAAGGGCCCAAAATAGAGCCTTGTGGCACCCCCATCGCTACAGTTGATCCATGTGATCGCTTTCCATTAACATCTACTTTCTGAACCCTATCACTCAGATAAGAAGTAAGAAGATCAAGAGCGATGCCTCTTATACCATAGTGGTGTAGTTTTCTGACTAGAGTTTCATGCTGCACACAATCAAAAGCCTTAGATAAGTCACAAAACACCCCATAGGCGTCCCGTGACTCCTCCCAAGCCTCATATATACATTCTAGTAATTTTACCCCAGCATCACATGTTGACCGTCCATGAGTGAAACCGAATTGTTTAGTGTGCAGGAGATTATTTTCATTAAAGTAATTAAGTAACTGAGCGAGAATTAGTTTTTCAAAAATCTTACTAAATGTAGGTAGTATTGATATTGGTCTGAAGTTTGTGGGGTCTAATGTACTACCTGATTTAAACAAAGGAATAATTTTGCTTAATTTCATCAAGTCAGGAAACACACCACAATCAATACATCTATTAAATATCACAATTAAGGCGGGAGCAACAATGTCAAATAAAGATTTTATAATATGTACGGAAATGCCCCATAGATCAGCCGTTTTCTTAATATTAAGTGATTTAAATGCAACTTTTAAATCAGACCCATTAACATGACGGAAATGAAAATCGTTATAAAATTCAGGCACATTATCTTTAATTAATGACTCTGCAACGGAGGTGGAAGAGCCCAAGGCACTAGTTAAAGTGACAGGGAAGGCAGAAAAAAATCTTTCAAAAGCATTGGCAACTTCTAAATCTGACTTGGTAACATGACCATCAATACTTAATTTAAACTCTGAATCCTTTGTCCTACCCTTCCCAGTCTCTTCATTGATAACCGTCCAAGTGGCTTTAATTTTATTACTACTATGTCTAATTTTTGATTTAATAAATATAGATTTTGCTACTTGACAAACGCGTTTGAAAATTTTCGAATATGATTTTACATGTTCTTTAAATTCTTCACTATTATTGAATTGTCTTTCATAGTATAACATGTACAAAGTTTGCCTACTCTTATAAATACCTACGGTTGCCCAGTCACCAAAGACAAGGCTATTGGTAAAAGTAATTTCCTTGGAAGTAAATATTGATTTAAATTCGCGAAGAAATGCATTAAAAAATGAATTATACATCAAGTTAGGTTCCAAGTCATTATCTAAAAACGGTAAGTTACTAGTTAGGTTTACTCTCATACGTTCTAAGCGACTCACTGTTACTGGCACAAAAGTAATTTTTGTCTTGACAACATTTTTATTTTTTATTTTAATACTTATCATTTGCCCAGAATGATCAGAATCCAATTTATTAATAATACTTTTTTGGGTTGGACTAATATCTGTGTATATATTATCTAAGCAGGTAGCCGTGGTGGCACTTATTCTAGTAGGCTCCATAAATAAGTTAACTAAATTATGGGATTTAAAAAGACTTAAAATTTTACTTGATGCAGCTGTATTTGTAAGTATATTAATATTAAAATCTCCACAGACCAAAATAGTTTTACCTGAGTTACTAACTTTGCATAGGGCTTCATCCATGATTTCTAAAAATAAATTAAGATCCGCGGTAGGAGGTTTATATACACATATAACAATGAACTGCTCTAATTGTACACAGGATAGTTCAATGGAACATTCTACAGAGAGAGACACAATATCTTTCCGTTCTTTAAATTTAAGTTTTTTATTTAGCAAAATTAGCGACCCGCCATGTACTGTATTGACCCTGCAGAATGAACTACCGACCTGGTGGTTGCTGAAATTGAACATGAGCTGATGCCCCTTTAACCAATGCTCAGTAATACACATAATACTAATATTATCAGAGTTCATGAATAATTCCAGTTCTAGTTGCTTGCCCTCAGTCATACAATATATATTTTGATGTACCAGGTTAATATTATTATTTGTGTTGTAATTATTACATTTTTGTGGGCATAGTGACATGTTATAGTTACTGTTTGATTGTATTGCTAAATCAATTAATTGTGAATTTAATAAATTAGTGCTAGAGGTTGTTACCTCTGTTGTCTTATGAGTTAATTTAAATGATTAGAAATGTCATTATTAGAAAATTCCATGTCAACAGTCCGCTCAATAGAAGCGGATTTTGTAGCCAAGTTTTTGGCTGAAATGTCAAAAAAATAGGATAGCGAAAGTGCTATCTGTCGCTTAAAACTAGCAGAAAGGTAATATCTACCTTTAGTCAAATAATATAAATTTTTGCTAACAAAACTGTTAGTATCAATCAAATGAATACAATCATTATATGTACTTATAGTGTGTAGTACACTGTTCAACTTATATCTAAGATTATTTTCTGCATCTGACAAGCTCTTAGAGTAGGGAAATGTAAACAAAATTATACTACTTAAGTCTAGAGATAATAAATAATCACAAAAATCTATTAAATCCTTTTTGTTTAAATTACCCCTATTTTCTACTAAAATAATGAGATTTTCATAATTATTAAATTTGAATTTTAAAATTCTTTTCATAATTTCTTCATAATTTGCAGATGGTAAGCAATGGTTTACAACTGACTGTCCCTTAATAAGTGAATTCAATTTTGAGCCCATATTTTTTCCAATATTATCACTAAACATAATAGTACTTTGTGCATCACCTGGTGTACAACATGTTACATCAATTGATGCACCTAATGACTGCTCTGTCCTAATACCAGTATGTGAGCTATCACACAAAGTCTCAGTATAATTATTGTCAACCGCAGTAGCACACATTGGCCGTGGAGAACTAAAGCAAGCGCAGTTACATGGATGGTTGTTGATGAGTGAATCAAAGCGCTCAGCGTTGTAATTACTCAATTTCAAGAGATCATCTACAGCCTCTGAGTACTCTTTAATCTCCTTTTGTGATAGATCATATTTATTTTGAATTGAGTTTAATGATTCGGTCAAGTAATTAATCCTCGATTGTAAGGCCTGTGTGTCAGCTTCATACTTAATTCTACTATTTTCTAACTTTAATGTACTTACTTCTAAATCATCATATAATTGTAACTTTTCTTTAGTAGATTTGGCACACTTAGATACAAACTTTAGTTTTTTAATTAACTTCTGTGTTCTTTTAATATATCTATTGATTTTCACATATTTTTTCAGTTTGCTTGTACCACAATTTAACATACGCACTGACTGTTGTTGCTTAATTTGACTATCATTAGTTAAATCTACCACAGGATATTGGAAAGTGTCAGTGCATTTGCTTATTGCAGGAGAAACCAACTGCGGGGCACTCTCCACTAGTTCACTAAACAAACTTATATTTTGCTGTACAGTGATGTTGTGTGCGTCCTCTTGCAGTTGTGAGATCTGTAAATGAGCCTCCCGAAGCTCCTGTTCCAGTGTGGAGATCCTAGCAAGGGCCATCTCATACTCATTACTGCAGCGATCAAACTTATTAACTAAGTTTCTGAGAGTGTCCCGTTCCTCAACAATTGTATTAAATTCTAGATGTAGGGCAGCCATGTCACTTTTTAATTTGGAGTTAGTGTTCAAGATGTCAATGAGTTCTTTCTCATTCTCATCTCTTTCACTATGTAATTGTGCACACAAGTCCTTAGTAATTTTTAATTCTTGTAATGTCAGTTGTAGTTTGGTTTCCTCCTGACGAGATAATGCTCTGCGAGTCATCATATTGCAATAAAAGTTATTAAATCAATTAGATAAATCACAGTTATGACCTAGGACTTGGATATTTAAATTACTTTTTCAAAGTAACGGGTAGGTTGTTTCAATATAAAGTATATATTAAAGCGATATTTAAGTGGTAAAAATACTAAGTTTACAACTTTTTATGATTAATAAAACCAAATAATTATCAAAGCTAATGCTTTAGTTTGAAATACAAGTATAATATCATCAAAATACAGTTTAATTAACTTACGATACCGGTAACCAAGCTAACTGTCACTTTACACTGCAAACACTCAATAATTAGAACAAAACATATATAATATAATTATTTACACGATTACAAGTAAATTATATTAGAAATGGGCTATAAAAACTTTAAAAATTAAATTAATTTCAATAAAATTAAATGGGACAAACGAAATCAGCTGTTAGCCCTGGTGTTGCCAGTAGCGAGTCGGTTAGCTTACAATTACGCTCTCTACCTCTCTTTTCGCCAGAGCTTCGTTTGTCAGTCAGCAGGGTGCACCGCGTGCAAGTGAAGTTGGCTTTGGTTCAAAGATGTTGATTGAACCGCTTACACCTTAAAACGTAAAAATATTGGAGCACATGTTAAGAAACCCATCAAAATCTAATGTGTTAAAGGCTTAGGTTAGGTGTGACATGTGACAACTGTGACAAGCACGGCACGTTGTAACGCAAATTGCAACTCGCAACCAGATGTACCGTACCTACTACGCGGTAGACGGCACTGTACTTCATGGCAAAAGGTAACAAACAAGCTATTATGCTTATTTTCCACAAGTACACATATTGAATGAGTTTTCTTTCTACAAACTTTTATTTATATTCACTGCGGGGTATATAATAAAATCTCGCAAGTTTTTGTCCCACTTTCCAGTGTCCAATTGTGTTGAAATTTGGCACACCTATGTGGTTCCCGTGACAATTCATGATTACCTAAATGCTGCCATATTCAATCAAAGATGTGGTCCACCAATCAATCCACCACAAAATGGTGATTTATAATTTCCACTTTAACCCTTACGACATGAATATCAATTGGGATTTTTCATTTTTTTAACATTTCTTGAAGTGAAAGCTTCTTTGATTTTTCATTTTTTTAACATTTTTTGAAGGAAAAATATTATCAGAACAGAAAAAATACCATTATCCCAAAAAGTGCACAACGCTGCTATTGTGCACTTTTTGGGATAATGGTATTTTTTCTGTTCTGATAATATTTTTCCTACATGTTTATTCTATACTGTGTGATGAAGAATGATATAACGACGGCGATGCTAACCGAACTTGCTATTAAATGTGTTTAGTACCTATTTTTTTGCTTTTTCATATCAATAGAAATAGAGATAAATATAGGGATAGGTAATATCTGTGGTAGGTAATACTCTATTTATAATTTTTCATATATTACCAATATTACTATAAATATACTTCTTTTTGTACATATTACTATCATAATATATATCCCGAAATGACCACAGTTCCGACTCTGAGCTGACATCATTAGATGGTTTAGTGTGTTGCGATAGATGTTCCCAAGCACGATATTTCAGAGGTCAAACTGGACTTGAAAACATATAAGTTAAATACATAATTTCCCACATTCCTCTGACGGGACCCAATCACAAGTCTCAAATATAAAGTAATGAGACAACTATAAATACTTCTTTATGGCAACGATTATCAAATTTAAAATTAAAGTGTCCAATTATAAAAAGAATTTGACGTGGAGCAAGGGTTTGTGTAGGAAACGCACTCGTTCAGCATATTTCCAAAGTAGTCACTACCAATTCACCAAATTCTTGGGAGCATCTATTAACTTTTCCTTTTCGTTACTTATACATTCAAAATTCTAAATCCAATTTAATGACTTCAATTAAAAATATTGTTTAAACCCAATCGAATCTTTTTTGGTCCCAAAATCTAGGAATCAAAATTTTTATCTTAATAAACGCATAGAATCAAATGTTTCTGACGGTGATATACGAGGTGCCGCTCAATTATTCTATTCTAGTGATGCTATAGCTCAATAATCACTGACTAATTTAGATGCCCCGAAAGAAAAACATCAATCTTTTAGGAGCGACATTAACTTCCCTACACCCCCCGAAGCTGATGATGAAACTTTTGATATTTGCGTCCAAGATGTCTCTGCCGCTGTTACATCATTCAAAAGTGGTTCTGCCGGAGGCCTCGATGGCTTGACACCCCAATATTTGAAGGATTTCATTGGCTGCGGTGGCATCGGGGACAAACTTTTAAAAGAACTTACTCTGTTAGTACAACTTATGCTTTCCGGACAATGCCCTTATTAAAAAAGATGATGGCATTCGGCCCATTGCTGTACATACCGACACCTCGCTGCCAAAATTTGCGTTAAAAAAAATTACCAACCCATTGAAGGTTATTTTCAGCCAATCCAAGTAGGTTTTGGTACAAAGGGAGGTTGCGAGGCGGCGGTACATGTACTGAGAACTTTTCTGGAATGCAATAGTGGGGAAGGCGTTATGAATGTGGATGTCAAGAACGCTTTTAACTCTATCGATAGAGGAACCCTGGTGACTCGAATAAAAGACAAAATTAATAGGTCTGAAGTGTTAAATTTTTAATGTAATATAAATTGTCATGTTTGTGTACGATAGCGTAATAAATGAATATTGTATTTTACCAAATACATGATAGTACATTTATATTGATAAATAAAGCAATTAGTGCGGAATTATTTTCCAAAATATTCAAAAATGCACAACGTTAATGTTCAAGTTTTCACTTCTACCGGCTCCCGGAGTGTAACCCATTAATAACAACTATGAGATATTTAAAAATTTTATTTTGTTATTCTTGTCTAATAATTAATTAGTATTTTTTTTCAGCCTTGACCAATTTTTACAAACTATTTACATTAGTATACAAAAAATAAGTAATACGGTATAAATAATATTGATCACACTTCCATTCCAATCTATTTCCATTGTTGTATAATCGTGATAGTTTTATAATAAATGTTGATATTTCATAGTTTATCGACTGAAGTCTCCGCATTTGTAACATTTGCAATTGTCTGGTTCTCGAAGCCGAACTTCCATGATGGCATTATCTTCATCTTCAAGTCTCAGTCCATCGGGATCGTAACAGTGGGCGAGTGTCACTAGACGCTCCCGTAGGAAGTTTTCTCGACAACAGAAGCATTCCTAGAAATAATAATATATATTTAAAAACTGCTGGTGTAAGTCTTAAAGTACCTACTTACAATTCATCATCGTCATCATTGAAACAAAAACTGCAAAACCGAAACCCTCCTCTTACAATTCTGAAACTATCAATTATCGTTCCATAGTTTACAATCAGTTGCAAATTTATGTGTATAATACTCAATATTTTAAGATAAGTGTTCAATGAGTTCGCAACCAGCAAATATACGAAAAATCCTGTGCGAAAGACCACTTTTATGAGATTAACTATAGTTTCGTGTGTCGCAACTTCTTCAAAATCCTTGAGAAGGTATTCATCCGTATTGGTTCACTACACACAGTGTAAGTACTCGTAATAGACCTGCTAAAGATACTGTAATAGAACTGCTAAATACGCAAAACAACCGTGCGGGATGCCAGCATTAATGTCCATGCTGTCGGAACAACTACCGTCAACCCTGTGGTTGAAGGTAAGTACTTGATTTTATTCTTCTGCCTTTAATGCTTCTGCTGAACAAAAAGCTAGCAACCCGTTTGCACAAATCGCTAGGGTGACCATACTCATGTGTCAGACCCGATCGAACGCCTTCGCTTTGTCTAGGACTTGCAGCCAATACCTCACCGTGACTCTTAAATGCTGAGGCCCAACGCTGCGTGAGATACACTAGAAGATCATCAGTGGAACGACCGTAGCGAAAGCCGTATTGACGATCGCTGCTTAAGTCAATCAGCTTCAGATTAGACGTTAGGGCCCCTGATCAGGAAGATGCAAACGGATTCGCTGGTGATGCCCAGTGAAGGCGTTTGAAAATAAAACTATACCTTGAGAAATCCAGTCGAAGTGACAACAGATGGCTGTACTTGGCTTGTGCACTGTCCTTCGCATTTATTTAAATTTACCTCTCCACTACAAGATCGTATCATTCGTCCCATATCATCATATTCCTCTGTAAATTTAAAAAAATCTATTAGCTATTATTATAAAATCCATTATATACGATTAGTTTGACTTTTAATAAACTTCACTGTTACACATGCCAATTTCATCGAAATGGAAGTTAGAAAGTTCGTTATCTTGAGCTCTCTAGCAAATAAATTATAACTAATTGTTATCGGTCCTGCATATGAATAATATATACCTACGGTAAATCTTTATGGTACTGCAAGTAGCTTGAAACCACTGGTGTCTGCCAATGTATTTTCAATGTTGGTTTCAGAATTAAATCTCTATTAGAAATTGTTTAGTTATCGACATTGACCTGATCGTCAAAACTACACAATGTAAATTGGTATTACGGCAAATATTTAGATTTAGTTAGACTTTCATCATGATCGAGAACTAGCGCGGTTTATTAATGATTATGCTTGCTGGCCGCAATGGGGTGCATCCTTTCCAAAAAGATTATATCGAGATATATAACTTCTATAATGATTAAAGATTATATATTGCATAAATCTTCATTTAAACAATCACACACCTTCGTAAACTTACAATAATCGGATTGTCATGTAGTAGGTATTATATTTACCTTTAGTGACGTGTATTTCAGTAGGTACAGTTTCACATGTCTCTTCAGCAGAACACTTAAGTAATGTGATCAATATAATTTCTAGAGCGCAAACTAAAATAGATTTATTAAACATTGTATGTGTTTATAAGCGTATTACAAAATAGTCAATACCATCAAACTACGGCTTTATCTACTGCTAGTACGCGCAGTACTGTAACTATGTTCTTCTTAGCTGCCTTTTTATATCACGAAGGGGTGTATCGTTCCATCCCCAAGCTTAGTTATACAATGTCAGCAGGTCGTCCAGGGCTGTAAGTGAAATAACTTGTAAGGTCATAGTGTTAGCTATGTAGTCTACGACGCTGCATGGCGCCCACATAAGCGACACGTTACATATTGTAATCTGATTTTTTATTGCTTTTTATATATTTACTATTTTGTTATTATGTGTCTAACAGAACTAAAAGCAGTTCTTTGTTTCATAATACGTATTAAGTTAACTAACAATTTGATGTACCTGCTATGTTTAATATATTTATCTATAATTAATTTTATACATCTATAAATAAGTTTATAGTATATTTTTAGATAACATTAAATTATATTTAATAAAATATAGGATGAGATCCATAATTACCTACACCTTACTTAATCAATTTGGGGTGCACACTTTTCAGAAATATTTATTTTTTTCACAAAGATCATTTAGGGCATATGAATATCATATAGTACGGGATGGGATACGAATAGGACACCCTTGTGTGTCCGCTTACCTGATAAAAAAAAAATTAATACCAAATTTATATTAATAGGTACGTTAAAAATATTCACGAGTGGGTTATCTAAAAATCATGTCAAGGCCACATCAAGACTATGATTAATATAATACTCAAAAAATATTATCGCTCGGTTTGAATTAAAAAAACATCATAAATTTTTAGATACGACTTTTCCAATCCCAACGGAAGGGGAAAAAATCACAATCGAATCGAAATGGGTTGATAATTTCAAAGACTGAATTGACTGACTTGAAGAAGGGAATTTGCAAGACGCGACTAACGCTGGGAACTAACTGCATTACTGGAATTCAAAATCTACGATTCTTGTGATTTTGAATTTCTTGTGATGTTGATAGGTTCTATCAAGTCAAGGGGTGTGGGCAAATTGACATGATAGAGGATATCAAGGATCTGATTAGCCCTTTTTCTAGCCAACAATCTTAACTGTTCACTCTATTTACATCTCAATCCTTCCTTTTTTTGTCAAAGGGCGTACCTTTAATCATCCATGCATCGAATACTAATTGACCACCTTTGACGACATAGTCCGTTGAGGCGTTGTTGCGCCGATAACAGTTGAGTTTTAGCGCCGGAGATAGCATTGATTCGGGCCTAGTTAAGATAACTGACGATCTACGGAAGAATAGTAATTAAATATAGTAATAATTGTGAATTATAATTTGTAAAATATCTACGGTATTTTACAAATTATAATTTACTAGCTTTCGCCCGCGGCTTCGCTCGCGTGAAATTCGGGACAAACACGTGTTTACTCATTTATCTATAGAAGTAGTCGTGTAAAGTTTAAGATCTCTTAGGGGTAAAATTTTAAAAGTCCTTTTAACTAATTTTATGTGCACTATGTTATATTTACAAATCGATACCAAACCATAGAATCAACACCCATATTGTTATTATGGCATTTCAACCCGATCGCACTCCCACATAGGGGATTTTATGTAACGTCGGCTATGTTGGAGTATAAAACAGTTTTATTAGAAAATACTTGATATTTTCGTAATCAGCGACCCGATAAACCATAAAAAGAATACCTATGACGATTTTCAGACTTTTTCACCACCTTTTAGACATTTCCATCCCATCGCACCCCCACAGGGTCCACTTTTTGTCACGTCAGCTATGTTTGATTAGAAAATAGTTGTTATTTTCGTAATCAGCGACCCGATAAACCATAAAAACAATACCCATGACGTTTTTCAGACTTTTGGGACCCATTTTACCCTTTTAGACGTTGAATTTTGAAAAATTCTGAAACACGTTTTTAGTTAATTATCTATAGAAGTACTCATGTAAAATTTAGAATAAAATAGTCCAACTAAGCTCGTTTCCCCATACAAACTTTTGACCTCCGTTTCACCCTCTTAAGGTTAAAATTTGAAAAATCCTTTTAAGTCATTTTTTGTCCACTATGTTACATTTTCAAATCGATGCCATTTTTGTAATTGACGTCTCAGAAAACCATAGAATCAACACCCATATTGATATTATGTAATTTCAACCCCATTACACCCCCGCAGGGAGGATTTTATGTCACGTCGGCTACGTTTGATTAGAAAATAGTTATTTTCGTAATCAGCGACCCGATAAACCATAAATACAATACCCATGATGATTTTCAGACTTTTTTTACCCCATTTTAGACATTTCCATCCCATCGCACCCCCACAGGGGCGACTTTTTATCACGTCGGCTATGTTTGATTAGATAATAGTTGTTGTTATAATAGTTGTTTCGTAATCAGCGACCCGATAAACTATAAAAACAATACCCATGACGATTTTCAGACTTTTTCACCCCATTTCACCCCTTTAGGGGTTGAATATTGAAAAATCCTGAAACACGTGTTTACTCATTTATCTATAGAAGTACTCGTGTAAAGTTTCGGATAAAATAGTCCAACTAATCTCGTTTCCTCATACAAACTTTGGACCCCCGTTTCACCCCCTTAGGGGATGAATTTTGGAAAATCCTTTCTTATTGTATCCCTAAACGTCATAAGGAACCTACGTGCCAAATTTCGAATCTCTAGACACAGCGGTTTGGGCTGTGCGTTGATATATCAATCAATCATTCAGTCAGGACTTTGAATTTTATATTTATACTAGCTTTCACCCGCGGCTTCGCCCGCGTTTACTTTTTTAATTTCCTATTCCTTCCTAATACCTTAAAGAATATGTGTACAAAGTTTCATGATGATGAATACTGGGTGTATTCATCATCATGAAACTTTGTACAGATATTCTTCATGTAGTACTTTTAATTGTAACTACTAAATACGGATGCAAGAACTTTAACGATAACTACTACACCTCGCTCCCGCCGCGCCCCCCGCGATCACATAACCACTGATTGACGCCAAATACAAATTTAAAATCCTATTAGGATAACACAACTCTTCTTAATCCATCAGCTTAAAAAGGATAAATCAAACTTTAAAAAAATAACACCGACGTCAAAAATCTCAGATGGTAGGTAGTAGTTATTGGGTATCATTTAAGCTATCGCCAATTTAATTAGTTTTGTGTTTCCTAGCTAATAGGGTTTGCCCGCAAAATAATAGATTTGTCACCAAAATGTACACCAATACAACCAAACCAAACAATATAAAATCGATTTCACAATAAATCACCTAAAATCATGGAGATGTAGGGTCTAGTACCAAATAAATGTTTTTGTATGTATTATATCGTCGGTCTAGATGTGACACCACGTAACTGCATTTTTGAGTATTTTTTGTTTTTAATGCAGAAAGATTCGGACGGTGTTTCTGGTGAGAACTTGTAAGTGCCCACTGCAAATTACACCCTAATTAACGCCAAAAAGCGACCTGCAGTGACATCTTGTAACCAACCCTGACAACAATTCTTCTGGTGATACCTCGTAAAGTTTCTTAGTGACATCTAGTAAAATATCACAGAACAACTTAGTAATGTGAGACCCCGTAAGTACATTGTTGTGATTACTTGTATCTGCGCCTTGTCAGATTCATTTAGTGAGAACTCGGAAGTGCACAGTATTTCAAAATGGCGGCAAGGAATTACAGAACAATGCCGGTGAGTCTTGTTTTTTCCTATATTTACACATATATTATATCAGTTAAAAGTTAAAACCACATTTAAATCTTATTCTACTACTCATATAGCTAGCAAAAATACTAAGTGCTATATATTTATACTGTTATTTTTAAACTTATATTTAAAGAAAATTGCCTATGATGTAGTTACGAGGAATCAATTCTTATCAAAACAATAGCGTCATGTTAACGGTTAGAAATGAATTAGGTAGATACGAGTAAACACTTGAATGACTTCGTTTAGTTTTTATTTGTTTGTTTATTTAAAGTACTTTTATACGATTAATTTAACTAACAAAAATTAATTATGTAAAAAGTAGGCACCTATGTTGGGATTGTGACTTTCCAAAATGTATGAAAAAATATAATATAGTTTTCTACTATTTAACTGCTTTTTTCAGGGGTCTCGAGGGAATCTTTTGGTGAATCTTGGCCAGCAAGGTGTTGTATATGATAATTCAAAAGAAAATCATCATCCTGCCAATAAGACACGTTCAAAAGGTAAACAGAACTTAAACAAGACTCATCTTCCAAAAAACGGCAACCAAGATATTATGCCATGTTTTCAAAATACACGACAAAAAACCCCTGATTGTTTACCAACTCTAGAAAGTAATGTATCCAATATTTTTCAAAAGACGAATTCGAGTGATAAAATTTCATCATGGTCCGATGATATTATGTCAATTTCTGTGGATGATCCAGAACTAATTGACATAATTTCTTCAATACAAAAAGAACCTGTAAATGAAAAGAGCTTTCAGTCGGATGTTGTTTTTAACCAAAATTCAGTGCAAACTATCAACACTAAATTATCAGACGGTGACTTACAGATTTCTACTTCCAAAGAATATCCGATTAAACGGTCTCATGAGTCATACATTGATACAATAAAAGCACCCAACGAATCAACTTTATTAAATTATTTTGAAAATTTTACAGAAAATGGTCCGATAGAAAAAGAACGAGACAATGACTCTTCTTGTTTACAGTATCTGTCTATAATAGATGAAACAAAAAAGAATCAAGATAATCCAACTATTTCATCATCAAGCATAACAATTGAATTCAGTCAAGAACTATCGCAACAAAATAATCAAAACTACGAGACTGATTTAGAAACACATGATAGACTTAATTCAATTTCAAGCCCAACTCCTATTTTAGAAGAAACTCTAGAACCATTTGCAGTACAAAATGAGACATGTATTGAATTTGTTGTCGATGAATCTCATAACTCAAATGATAGTATGTCAATATTAATTAATAAATCACCTATTCTGAATGAAACTGCTGATCAAGAATGGATACCTGAAAATGATGATAAGCCTGCGAGTGACACTGATATAACAGATGTAGAAAGTGTTGAATCAGGTGGGCAAAATAGTCAGATTTTGGATAACGAGGGAAACAAAAAAGTAAAGAAAAATAGAAAGCGAAAAGCAGATCCTACAGAATGGAATGACATAAAAAACAAAAAAAGAAGAGAATGTGGAGAAGCTTATCAAGGATGGACAAAACATAAAGGAGGAAAAGCGCAAAGAGGTGCAGAAAGAGCAGAAAGAAAACTAGGACCGGCGTGTACTTCTCATCATTGTCAGAAAACACGTGACTGTCAAAAGATTACTCAAGCACAAAGAGAAAGTATTTTTCATTTCTTTTGGAAAAAAATGAATTGGGACCAGAAGAAAATTTATATAGCATCTCATGTATTAAGTGTAACTCCAAAGCGGCGAACTACAGCAGATGGTAATACTTCTAGACGTCAGGCATCACTAACGTATAGATTGAAGATAGATGAGAATATTTTGAAAGTATGCAAAAGAATGTTTCTCTCTACATTAGGTTTGAATGAGTGGATGGTAACAAATTGGGTAAAAGAGTCAAAAAGTGGAATGTCGGAATCTACAAAGGAAAGAAATACAGAACGGCAATTAAGAAAAACAAATAGTAATGCTAACAGAAAAGCTTTAGAAGATTTCTTAGACGCACTTCCAAAATTACCTTCTCATTACTGTAGAAAATCAACCTCAAAACAATACCTAGAACCGACATTCAGGAACTCAATGAGCGAAATATATCATGAGTATGTTAAAAAATGTACTGCTAAGCCTTTGAGTCGGTTTACATTTGATATGGTAGTTAGGGAAAAAAATATAGGGTTTCAACCTCCAAAAAAAGATCGATGTGATTTGTGTATCAGTTATGAGACAGGAAATGCTGATGAAGAAGCATATCGTAATCATATTGCAAAAAAAGAAAGAGCACGTGATGAGAAGAACAAAGACAAAATTGCCGCAGAAGAAGGAAATTGTGACGTTCTTACAATGGACTTGCAAGCTGTTAAAATTTGTCCAAGTTTGAACGCTTCAGCTTTGTATTATAAAACAAAACTGTGTTTACACAATTTTACAGTTTATAACATTAATAATCATCATTGCCGATGCTATTGGTTTGATGAGACTGAAGCCGATTTAACAGCAAATACATTTGCAAGCTGTCTAATCGACTATCTTATGAACACTTTAAGCGGTAGACAGGTATCTGTGGTAATAATTTGGAGTGACGGGTGTACCTACCAAAATAGGAATGCGACTCTTTCAAATGCTCTTCTGTCATTCAGCGTTAGCAAAGGTATAACAATATACCAAAAATATTTAACTAAAGGCCATACCCAAATGGAAGCTGATTCCGTACACGCCACTATTGAGAGGAAAATAAAAAATAAACCTATATATTTACCAAGCGATTACACCCGATTTACTTCTGAAGCACGACGCGATCCCGAACCATATGAAGTCAAAAGCCTTGATTTTACTTTTTGTAGAAATTATGGAGATGACTTGGCTTACCCTTCCATCAGACCCGGAAAATTTGCTGGAGATCCTCAGGTGACAGATATAGTCGAAATAAAATACACTCCTGACGGTATTATATCGGTAAAAACTAATTTTGATGAAGAATTGCAAAACATTCCTAAAAAAAGAGGCAGAAAATCGACTATTAAAGGCATAGAGTCCTTCACACAGTTGCATAAACAGAGAATTCCAATCAAAAAACAGAAATGGTTACATTTGCAGCAATTAAAAGAAGTGATCCCGAAAGACTGTCATTCCTTTTATGACAATTTACCTCAACAATAAGTAGATACTTGATTATCAAGTAGGTATTAAGCTATATTTGAGACTGAACTCATAAAATTATGAGACTGATAAGTATGATTAAGTTTTGTTTCTTAACTAAAGATAGGTTAATATTTGTTTTGTTCAAAGCCTATAGTATATAAGTTTTATATAATAAAAACTAGCTCTAGTTTTTATTACCATTCATAATTTAGTTTAGTAAGTAGTAAATTTAGTACCAAAAACGCTACAAGTATAAAGCCTTAATTTTAGTCTAAAGCCATAAGTTTATTCAATTTCCTACCTTTACCAAAGTTAGTCTAAGCCAAAATATTGGTGAAAAAGTAGTTATTTTGTGATGTTATTTTGTTAAGCTACCAAAGTTCCTAAATGTTATTAATAAGTATTATTTTGTTGAGTAATGTACCTCAAAGACTTTTAAATAAGTACTAGATAGATTTCAAGTGTCATGTTAGTATTAAGTATACTACTTTCCAAGTAAAACTACGTACTTCCAAAGATTTTGCTATATTTGAGACTGAACTAATAAAATTATGAGACTGATAAGTATGATTAAGTTTTGTTTCTTAACTAAAGATAGGTTAATATTTGTTTTGTTCAAAGCCTATAGTATATAAGTTTTATATAATAAAAACTAGCTCTAGTTTTTATTACCATTCATAATTTAGTTTAGTAAGTAGTAAATTTAGTACCAAAAACGCTACAAGTATAAAGCCTTAATTTTAGTCTAAAGCCATAAGTTTATTCAATTTCCTACCTTTACCAAAGTTAGTCTAAGCCAAAATATTGGTGAAAAAGTAGTTATTTTTGTGATGTTATTTTGTTAAGCTACCAAAGTTCCTAAATGTTATTAATAAGTATTATTTTGTTGAGTAATGTACCTCAAAGACTTTTAAATAAGTACTAGATAGATTTCAAGTGCCATGTTAGTATTAAGTATACTACTTTCCAAGTAAAACAACGTACTTCCAAATATTTTATAAAAAGTCTTTTAGATTTTAAGTTCAAAGTGAGATTATGTAAGATATTAATAATAATAAAACAGCATTTGTATGAATAAGAGGGGTTTTATTTGATAGTTTTTAAACAATTTTGTATTAGTGAGTCCACGTAAGTGACGTCTAATAATCAGAGACATAGTAGTGTTATCTCGTAACTACAAATTCATAATTTCGAATATAAAAATATTACTTTTTTGATTATTCTTAATAAAGTAAATAGTATTTCAAATCGAAATGAGTAAAATATATAAAGATTTGCAGGAAACTTAAGCAAGGAAGCTGTTTTTTGTCTCTCCTGTAAAGTTCGTCAATCTACATATACGAGGTGTCACATCTAGACCGACGATATTGTCAATTATTAATAATTAAGCTTACTTGGCACCACATCATTCATCATCTAGGTTGACGGAGCTCCGCTTCGCGGAGCTCCTATTTCCGATGACAGGACACAAGAAAACCCTAACCTAACCAAAAATCAACTCAAATCTAACCAAAACATGATTTATTACATTGACCAAGTATTGGTAAGACTCGTCAGTGAATATGACGCCAATTTCACTTCGCCCCTATTAGCCATTTTTTCATTAAATTAAGGAGCTGATCTGTTTATTTGGTGACAGATCTATTATTTTGATGATCAAACGAATTAAAAGATACTAATAGGTTGTTAAGCTGATGATTTATATTTAGAGACAGTTTTGATTTAAATGATGACTAATATATTTCTTGGGGATAGATATTATTATTAGGGTACTGCAGATTAGTGACACGTCTAAACTTAGGTGACAGAAAATATTGTTCCCGTAGTTATTTTTGGCTTTTTCTTGTCAGGATTTTGTAGTTTGTAGTTTCATTTATTTTAAAGTTTATTTCTTTTTAGTGTACCTATATAATTTTTAACTATTTATTATAATAATGGCTAAGTAGTAGTGACATGGTGCCTTCTAGACGAAAATACATTAATTTATTTAATTAAGAAGCACTAAACACTATTGCCTAACCGTTCCTCATCAGCCCAGCAGTGTCACACGATGACTTCCAAATGCAAATTATTTAACCTAATGTCATCAGAAAACTCGTCAATTACTGTATTGCTCATGCCAATAAATTTCAACCCTTTCTCACGAATTCTCAGGGAGTCTATCATCAGACCCTGATTTGATTAATATGGGACCACTTAAATAGTGTGCCCTTTCAAACAAATAAAAATGATTAAAATTGCTGTTCAATTAACGGAGAAATCATTGAAACTTTATTTAAAAAATACAAACCGTCGAACATAGAACCACCCTACAGGTACAATAAATAACAATAACAGGTAATTTCTGAGATAAAAACTATCATAGGTATGTCCTTTCCCAGGACTCAAGGTATCTCTCAACCAAATGTCATCTAAATCGGTCCAGCGATTTAAGCTTTAAGAGGTAACAGACAAACTGTCGCATTTATAATATTAGTATGGATTGGCGTTCCGAAAACTCCTAAAAACGACACATATATTGATATATAACCCTTTCAACCCTATCGCACCCTAACAGAGGATGATGGTCACGTTGTTGTTTTCGTAATCAGCGACCCGATAAACCATAAAAGCAATACCCATGACGATTTTCAGACTTTTTGACCCCATTTTACCCTCTTAGGGGTTGATATTTTCAAATTGTTGCCATTTTTGTAATTGACGTCCCAGAAAACCATAGAATCAACACCCATATTGATATTATGACATTTTAACCCCACCGCACCCCCACAGGGGTGATTTTATGTAATGTCGGCTATGTTGGATTATAAAATAGTTGTTGTTTTCGTAATCAGCGACCCGATAAACCATAAAAACAATACCCATGACGATTTTCAGACTTTTTCACCCTGTTTTACCGCTTTAGGGGTTGAATTTTGAAAAATTCTGAAACATATGTTTACTCATTTATCTATAGAAGTACTCGTGTAAAGTTTCGGATAAAATAGTCCAACTAATCTTGTTTCCTCATACAAACTTTGGACCCCCGTTTCACCCCCTTCGGGGAAGAATTTTGAATAATCCTTTCTTAGTGCACCCCTAGACATCATAAGGAACCTACGTGCCAAATTTGGAATCTCTAGACCCAGCAGTTTGGGCTGTGCGTTGATATATATATCGTTCAGTTTCCTCTCTTATATATTTCAACCCCCATCGCATTTCCTCATGGGTGATTTTATGTCACGTTGGCTATGTGAGATCATAAAATAGTTGTTGTTTTCGTAATCAGCAACCCGATAAACCATAAAAACAATACCCATGACGATTTTAAGACTTTTTCGCCCCATTTTACCCCTTTAGGGGATGGATTTTGAAAAATGCTGAAACGCGTGTTTACTCATTTATCCATAGAAGTACTCATGTAAAGTTTCGGATACAATAGTCCAACTAATCTTCTTTCCCCATACATACTTTGTACCCCCGTTTCACCCCCTTAGGATTTGAATTTTTTAAAAATCTTTCTTAGTGCACCGCTAGACATCATAAAGAACTTACTTGCCAAATTTGGAATCTCTTGACCCAGCGATTTGGGCTGTGCGTTGATATATATATCAGTCAGTCAGTCAGTTTCTTCTTTTATATATTTCAACCCCATCGGACCCCCTCAGGGGTGATTTTATGATACCTCGGCTATGTTGGAATATAAAATAGTTGTTGTTTTCGTAATCAGCGACCCGATAAACCATAAAAACAATACCCATGACTATTTTCAGACTTTTTCACCCCGTTTTACCGCTTTAGGGGTTGAATTTTGAAAAATTCTGAAACATGTGTTTACTCATTTATCTATAGAAGTACTCGTGTAAAGTTTCGGATAAAATAGTCCAACTAATCTTGTTTCCCCATACAAACTTTGGACCCCCGTTTCACCCCCTTTTGGAATGAATTTTAAAAATCCTTTCTTAGTACACCCCTAGATATCATAAGGAACCTACTTGCCAAATTTGGAATTTCTAGACCCAGCAGTTTGGGCTGTGCGTTGAATATATCAGTCAGTTTCTTCTTTTATATATTTCAACCCCATCGGACCCCCTCAGGGGTGATTTTATGACACGTCGGCTATGTTGGATTATAAAATAGTTGTTGTTTTCGTAATCAGCGACCCGATAAACCATAAAAACAATACCCATGACGATTTTCATACTTTTTCGCCCCATTTTACCCCTTTAGGGGTTGAATTTTGAAAAATCCTGAAACACGTGTTTAGTCATTTCTTTATAGAAGTACTCATGTAAAGTTTCGGATAAAATAGTCCAACTAATCTTGTTTCCCCATACAAACTTTGGACCCCCGTTTCACACCCTTAGGGGATGAAATTTGAAAAATCCTTTCTTAGTGCACCCCTAGATATCATAAGGAACCTGCGTGCAAAATTTGGAATCTCTAGACCCAGCAGTTTGGGCTGTGCGTTGATATATATATCAGTCAGTCAGTCAGTCAGTCAGTCAGTTTCTTCTTTTATATATTTAGATGATTATCCAAGAAATATTGGAAACAGCAGAATCAAAAACAATGTTTACTCATTTTGGCGATACTCTAATTGTTGCAAGATGTGGAAAAATTGTAGTTCCAATTTAATTAAATATTCGATCGCTCTTTAAATGTAATTAATTATTCGCTTAACTCTTGCTTGATGAACTCGTTGTAAATATTTTTGCAACAAATTATGAGTGAACGTGGTTGCCAACGACTAAAAGAGACGATGCCATCTGGCAGCTCTGTCACTGTCGCTTTAATGATCAATTGGCAAATGGCAAAATAATTAAAAAATTGCATTGCTTTGCTTCGTGATAAAGTCGGCGCGCCTTGGTTTTACTGTTTTATATATTTTGTATATTAGTGGTATCAATTTAAGAACCATTAGATTATAATTCAGAAGCGCAACAAAATGTTGATCGACGAAGGAGTTATTGTATTTCTAATTCTATTGTTTTCTTGGGGAGAATACATATGGGAGCTATATCTTTCCTTGCGCCAGGTAATGTAATCAATAGCAATAGGTTATACTTAATGTAAAAATAGTTTATTTAATGTGTTAAAAGTTAAAACTGATCTAGAAATAGGTAAATGTTTCATTACTAATGTGATTAGCTCAAAAAACTTGTCTGTATATAAAAAAATGTTAACGAGTGACTGACTTGCTTATCAATGCACAGTCCAAACGGTCAGAATATGATATAGGTATACTGTATAGGCTTCACTTGCTACGGTTGTTAGACAATTTGTTATCACATTTTTTCTCGATGGAAAAATGCTTATACTTAATTACCGCGTCACTAAGGAAACGGCGACATAGTTAGGTACTCCATACTGGAAGAAATTCTAGTGAACCCAACTACCATCGTAGCAGACCTACCAGTGAGAGTCAATTAGTGTTCCTGTTTCCTGCTTATGTAATAGGGTTTTGATAATCCTAGCCCCACTGCCAGTGCCAGCTTTCTAAAAATAGTCATGTGTTTAACAATTAATTATTTTTTGGGTTACTAACCCAAAAAATAATTAAATTAATGTGAGAATTATGTCTCTGGTTTTGCAAGAATCTCTTGATCATTTTCATTTTTGTTTACATTTTATTATGCCATGAAAGTGATAAGCCAGCATATTATGACTTGCCTGATGATATGCAGACATTGTAACCTATGGATGCTTGCAATATCAGAGACATCATTCTCACATTACAAACCCAAAAAATAATTAATTGTTACCAGTTAGTGACAATAATGCAAAACTGTGTCTTTAAGAATTTATTGCTAATGCAGTTGCATGCAAAAATAGCATCAAGGACATCCTTGCTGATAGGGCATATTTACACAAATTAGTTATTTACTTAAGACTTTATATATATATATATATATATTTTTTATCCCATAAGTTTTTCTTTGGTTTTTAGATTAATTAGATAGGTTTTTAGATTAGTTTTAGCTTAAGACTTTTCAACTTTAAACTGTATTCTTTACCAGTCAACCATTGGGTCTGGAGACAAGTGATTGCAGTTTTTACTTTGTAATAATTTAACTTAATCTAACCTTAAAACTTTTTTGAAAATTGATAGATATGTCATGCTGTTAGCTTTCTAATATCTAGATAAGCCCATAGTTTTAGCTAATATATAATAATGAAATCAAATTCATTAATGCATGGAACAGTTTTCTAAATATTTTTTTTTTCTAATTAATTTCAGTTGAAAATATACAAGACGAATAACACCATACCAGAAGATTTAAAAGATATGCTCAATGAAGACTCCTTCAAGAAAGCTCGGCTTTATGGAATTGATAAATCAAAGTTCAGGATTGTGAAGGAACTATACAGTATAGCATTCACAACTGTTATTTTATACAAACGTTGGATTTATGTTGCATGGAATAAGTCTGAAAATATAGCATCTGCTTTCGGAATCACTCCTGAGAGGGAAATAATTGTAAGCTGTGTGTTTATGACTTTTGTAACATTATTCAATTTTGTTGTTAACATGCCATTCAAGATTTATGGCACATTTGTCCTTGAGCAAAAGCATGGATTTAATAAGCAAACTGTAGGTTTCTTTGTCAAGGATCAGATGAAATCTCTTCTACTAAGTCTTGTAATCACATTGCCCATAATATCTGTGGCTATTTATATTATTATGTTAGGTGGCAACATGTTTGTCGTTTGGCTCTGGCTGTTCACCACTGTAGCAACATTAATATTGTTAACCCTTTATCCATCAGTAATTGCACCTTTGTTTGACAAATTCATACCATTGCCTGATGGTAGCCTTAGAAAAGGCATTGAAAATTTGGCTTCTCAATTGAAATTTCCATTGTCACAAATATTTATTGTTGAAGGCTCAAAACGGTCTGCTCATAGTAATGCATACTTCAGTGGCCTTTTTGGAGCTAAGAGAATTGTTTTATTCGATACTTTGCTGGAGAAATATGATGAGGAGAAAAAAGTAACAACAGGGTGTACTGAAAGTGAAATATTGGGTGTTTTGGCTCACGAACTAGGTCATTGGAGTTGTAGCCACATTTACAAGTCAATTATGCTGACTGAAGTTAACCTACTCTTGCTTTTTACTGCCTTCGGTTTCTTATTCAAGTACTCAATGTTGTACACATCACTCGGTTTCCCTGCAGGACAGGAGCCGATAATAATTGGTTTAATTGTTGTATTACAAATGATACTAGCTCCATACAATTCAGTTTTATCATTCTTTGCTACAGCTTTATCTAGAAAGTTTGAGTTTGAAGCTGATGACTTTGCTGTGTCATTGAATTACCCAAATGAGCTTAAGTCAGCTCTTATAAAATTAGGTAAAGATAATTTAGATTATCCAATTTATGATAAACTGTATTCTATTTGGTATCACTCTCACCCAACGCTGTTACATAGAATTGAAAACATAAAAAGTAAACTGCCAGGTAAGAAAGAAAACTAGTAATATTTTTGTTACAATTATTAATGCATTTTGAATAATAAGTAAACTGGGTAGTTAATGTGTGTTTTTTAATTACATTCTTAGGTATTCTAGTCCAGTCTTAATTTTTGATTCAAACCAAAAGTGAGAATCCGACTTAAATACAATGTATGTATGACGATAAATTTATGTTTTAATATTTTTAAGTTTCTTAACTTTTGTGAAATTAATTGTCTTAATAATTCTCAGTGAGATGTGCATTTTATTATATATTCCAGTTTTTATACAAGTCTTGTTCAGATAGATAAAGACTGAAGCAGATCTATTAGCACCGAAATTAGTTTTTTTTTTAATTATGATAAAAGGGGAATTTATTTGATCATTATTTTGTATTTTTACAACTAAATGATCGCAAATGCCTACTGTTGGTTTCAAGTAGAAGGTTCGACTCGAGATTTCGTCGAAATATATCACGTAAATACCTAGTTTAATATTGTAAATTTTCTTTAAATTCGCTCTATGAGTCCCAAACGGTTAGAACTATAGAGATATCCTGTTCCAATAATGCTAGTAGCAGAAATTTTGAACGAGTAATAATAAAAACTCTTCTCCAAATTTTGGAAATATTTGTTACCTATCTCTAATCAGAACTAGAAGCAAATGTACTTTTGCACTTTAAAAATCTAAAAAGTCTTACTTACTGTAAATTCAGTACAGTATAAGTACAATTCCACCAAATACATAAATGAAAAATGGGGTCAAGTTCTCATGACCACCAAAATACAAACAAACAAAAGTAACTTAAAATGAAGTTTAGCGTGAAAAGTTATACAAACATTTGCATTCAGTGTTAAAGCTGCAAGTGCAGTGTTAATAGTATAGCACACCTAGGTTATGTAAATGTACTAATTGTATACATTGTACATCATATAAAAATAAGTTAATAACTCTGAGTTTTCTTAGGGTTTTCCCACACAGTTCAAAGTTGGTCAGGTTCTATAAAATTACAAAGAGAAGATTACATGGCTAAACACTTAAAAATCATTGAGGATTTTGTATGTGTTTAGCGGATATCTATAAACCCCAAAGATAAATTTTAGTTAGTAAATAGGGGTGGTAAATTGACATGGGGAGTTGAGGGTACATATCTACCTTAACTATTGTACTTATAGGAAAACTATATTAGGAGACCACTCAGATTGTGGCATAAATTCCTTTACCTCAAGACTACAATATATGGTTTTCAAGAAAGGCGTATGCTGTTTTTATAGAGTCGGCAACGCTTAAGTGATGCTCTGGTGATGCATGTGTCCATAAGCTGCAATGTCATGCCAAATTGATTGTTTGCAAGCCTAGTAGTATTTTTAATATTTTGTGGCATTCAAATTTTTTGGATTTCAAAAATATTGTGCAGCCCCGCCAGTAAAGTAATGTACTCAGAGAAAGGTAGTCAATATATTTTTGAAATTCATTGCCCAAACAGTTTTCTTGTAACTGTTATGGTAGAATTTAATTAATTTCGTATGACATGTACGGAAAAAGATTGCAAATGTGTTCTTTGTAAGAAATTGCCATTCCAATATTATTTAGTGTCTTGATGAATAATTATGTTGATGCTGGTGTTTGTTGGCACTTGGAACTTCAGTCTTGTCTAATCTTATATTTTAAAGAGGAAACAATGTCTCTAGGTACTCGATAAACTCAGACCCCTTATAATAATTCTTTTACTTACATAAGCAGAAGTAACATGGACTATATTTTTTTTCATATAGTATGTAATAAAATATGTATAAGGCGTATACACACCAAACGTATTGTCCGCCATACGTTTTTATTACACCACTCGGCGGCTAATTATTATTATACTAACGTCGCTACGCATCTCGGACGCAGATTGGCTACTTAGCCTAATGTTACAGCGCTGCAGCGTACAATGCAGTGAACGTATACAAGCCTATTCTTTTGTCCATACTAATGGCTCATTGTATGCTACAGCCACCGGCTACAGCATATTCTCAGCTTGGTGCGAGCGAAAACTGCTGTCCAGATCCACGTTCATACTGGTGCTTTCAGTGAACTTTTTCACAGTCGACAGCGAACGATACGTTTGGTGTGGACGACGCCTTAAGCTGATCCAAGCAAAGTTACCGTCAGAAAGCTAGATGTTAATAAAAAAGTACACGCACTCCTGTCACCTACTGTAACCTTGTTATCAGTATAGTTTATGAGTTAATTGGCTAAATATTTTGTATGAACTTCTTGGTTATAATCTATAATGTTTTAAATATGTCTGGGATACGAAGGTTGTAGGAATCAGAGACAAGTTTAAATAATAGGTAAATAAGGAGTCTATGATATCATAAACTATAGTAACAGCTACAACATAATACTGTTACAGATAACAATACAAAATTAGTTTTAAACGACCAAATAAAAGTTCGTATATTATTAATATTTTGTGACGTTTTTAAGGAAATAATAATATACCTAGTTATCTTATTATTTGCACTCTTGTCGCAACATTATTTTAATTATTCGATGAAAGTGGCTACGGTCCATATTAATTGTGACCCGAGTGATATATATGCATTCATTAATCCTCTGAGAACGTCTTAAGTTACCTATAACAACCTTACGTTTACGGTACGCATCTACTCACGGGCTCAAATAAAGATATTGGTAATAAAAACAGCAGTATATTTATACTTCTCCTCACTTCTCGCAAAAATAAATATTTACAGTGAAATATTTACATAGATAACCACCTTTTTCAGTAAGTAAACCTAAATATCTATCTGTTCCATTAGTATTAACATTACCGACAGAATTCAGCCTATCTCAGAGACGCTTAATACTAGAAAGCTGTAGTTTGGCATGTAGACACATATTAACTATGCTGACAAAGTGGTAGAATAAAATTTTGAAAAATATTTTTTTTCGGGGTACCTCCCCTACACGTAAAATGGGGATGATTTTTTTTTTTCTGCATCTACCCCATGGGGTGGGGTGTCGTTGAATAGGTCTTTTAGAAACATTGGGAGTGTGGGAAGATCAATTTTCGATATAGTAATCTGTTTGCGAATTCTTTACATTTAACGTGCAAATTTTTGTTAGATGCAAGTGCATCATTAAGGTTCGTGGCACGGGTCTAAATTTATTGCAAATCTTGTGGACTGTGCGATTTTCAGTCTGTGTGATTCAGCCCGACAGTGTTCACGATCCATGGATTGTGTAATTAATGCAAAACACGTCATTTTAGCACCTGTATTCATATACTTATAAGTAATTAGTTTTATATAAATAAACGTAGATTTTATACAGTACTATTTCTTAGTAATGTATTTCTCTATGGGTAGAGTCCAAATAGGAAGCGAATGCCCGGGCGGGCTAATTTTTACTGACAGCACTGCCCGGATCGTGTTCACTCCTTTTTTCCTGATAACCACGATTATAAGTAATTATTTTTTGCTGATACATAATTCCAATTGTCTGCAGCGGCTATTAGTTCGTATTTTGAAACACCTCAAAGCGAAGTATCTACGTATATCTACGTCGGAGCCGCTCTTCTTATTCTCTATAATTTATTTTTTGTGCTTGTTACTGAAATAAAACACAATATCTACTTAGTATTTCCCTTCATTACATACATGTTATAATTAGTTATGGACATATATATTTTCGTGCTGGTAATTTTAATAACCATTCCGGAATTGTCTTTGATTTGTCAGTTCACAAGTAGATAAGCAAAAAGAACAAAGCAGGGCAGACACGTTTATGCAAATGCAAACTGCCCTGAACTGGACATCCCAGAGTAGACACTCCCAATTCGGCTTTATTTATTTACCTTGTAAATTGTTCAGCTTCCTCCAATGTATCGGGCAAAGGGTAACCCTTGGTTTCAGGCAGTGGCATAATCAGCATAATTTGCAGTAAAGAAGTAGCGGCCAGCAGGATTAGTGGCACGTCTGGAATTAACTCGTCCAAACTGACCACAGCTGGGGCAATCATAGCAGCAATTCGAGCAAATATGGTCACTCCACCGACGCCCGCATTTCGGCCCACAGTTGGAAATAACTCGCCAGAAAAGAGATATAATGCTGGTACTGTGCCCTGATGATTGAATATTTCTACATATTAGACCTAGAGTATCATGTTCAGTCGGTCAAAGGTAGATTAAAATATGTATACCTACGTTTTCAAAATAGTTGAGTTGTTGTGTTCCTGCGAGTGAGTCAGGTGACCAAAAAGAAGGAGTTGCTACGTTGGCAGCAGGGGTGGCGCCTTGCGAGCGATACTTCATGTTTCGAGCATTATAATACGGCTGCGGAAATCACTTCATATCAGGCGGGCCATATGCTTATCTATCACCCGACGTAGTATGAAAGAAATCTGGTATAACGATTTTTAAGTTATACTTTGAAAGATACGGGCTTTGTTCATTGTACATCATGGTGCCATTCCAGCCCGTACTTATTCGTCCTCAGCTGAATATAGGCCTCCTCTCTAGAAAGCTATATGATTTAAGATTTTTGAGGTGTGGCCTGATCTCCGCACTAGTTGGAGAGACACTCCGTCCTCCAGTATCGGGATATCACTCGATAAACTTTCTTCACGGCAATACGTCCATTGGATTCAAATGTCACTCGCTCACTTTTGTTAGGTTTTTTCAAACCTGCTAGTTAGGTGATATAAGTAGTAAACGTCATACATGTTGATAAATAGCATCTCTTCCTTACGGATGCACTAATTTTAGTAACTAATCTACCTACAAGTAAATTATACCATTATACTAACTCCGAGTCCACCAAAACCGATGCCAGCAAATATAAGTTTCATCCAGTCATTATCCCGAGGAGTCAACCAGATTGCGACAAAGCACAGTGCTGTCACCAGTTGGAATATCCAAAGGGTCGTCTTCCTTCCTGTTGTGGCCACCACTAATACACATAATAGCCCCCCGGGCAGTGATATAATACCGCTCAGGGCTACAGTTAGGAATATGTTTTCACCGATCATGCCGAGGTATTGTGAAAATGTATAAAAGGCTAAACCTGTGAAAAACCTGAAATTATGACGATTTGTCAGTAATTTCTTAGATACTAATTCAATACGTACATACCTACCTACATAATATTTATGTTAATGGATTTCCTTCTATTAATACACTACCAATTACTGGAGAGTAACATAGTCTTTTTCCTCATGTTTTTCGACTTGAAGAACGCTAAAAATCCAGGGTCTATCCGCTTCTGCCCCTTGCATTTTGATAACAAAGATTGCATATCAGCTTTATTAATTTCTCTTTTATTTTGTTTAGCTGCTTTTGTTAATATTTCTGAAAGTAAAAGGAAAACTGTAAATACCTACATTTATTTAGCTTAATTTGGGACTAGACGCGCTGTGTAAATTGTCCAGAAATATTTATTTATTTATTTAAAGTTATCTACACAAAATTATGCGGTAACGGTAACCAACTGTAAGTTTAACTCGCTGCCAGCTCCTTAGGATTGTCTAATTGAATTATATATGAAAGGGTTGCAAACGAGCATATGGGTCACCTGATGGAAAATAATCGCCACCACCCATATATGGAAATAGCAACACCCAGCGGTTGCCGATCCGTTGCCAAGGTTTACAAGGGAATCTGTTCATTAAGGCTCTCATGACGTAGGTACTTACCGGTCAGTACTGCTAAAGGAACTTGATTCCACAATTTCAGTTTGTGGTAGATTATTTAGAATGATAAATAGTACTGCTGCTGCTATGATGTTATTGATAGAGGAGGAACAGGAATTGCATCCTTCACCGCGGTTTGTACTATTTTCGTAACTGCCTACTACTTAATCTAATAAATAAAGGTAGCGTTACCAAGCGCCTTCTCAGTTTGTCCAGTAGCTAACAGCCATCGAGGAGACTCCGGTATCCAAAACCAATAGAATATGAAGAGTGACGACAAAGTCGCCAAAGCGAACTCGAGCTTCCTCCAGTCCCTAAGCCAGTACGCTAATGCTGCCATCACCGTACTCCCCAAGCCAAACGGCAGTTGATACAACACTGGTATCGTCGTCCGCCAATGTCCACTTACGGCCTAAAATAGTGGAAACTTATAAAACCTCCAGAAATTAATAGTTGCAAGTTGCTATTAATATAGACCCTGAACCTATGAATATAGGACTGAACAACCGAAAAATATATCCTGCTTTATCATTAAAACCTGATCACCATCATTTCGTGTCACGTTGTTTGTCCGCGATGGAATCCAAAACTACTGAACCGATTTAAATCAAATTTTGCACACGTGTGCAGTTTGATCCAACTTGAGATATGGGATAGTTTTTAACTCAATTATGAAACAGAAGCACTTATAATTGTTATCAACATAAAGTTATTTTGGATTGAGTGTGGCTCAGTAGTATCTTTAGAGCTAAAACCAACCTCACTTGCACATGGTGCATCCCACCGGCTAGCAAAAGGGGCTTTGGTGAAAGAAAAATAGGACATAACGAGCCTATACTGGGTAGGTAATCATAAAGATTTGATATTAATTGATCTTTGATTTGTTGGATTTGTTTCCGCCGCGTATAGCCGAATAACTATTAAAAAATTGGAAAAATTAACATAAAAAATTGCCAACAACAAGAATTGATAATAATTAGTTAATTAATGAAATCAAGTATATAATTTTAGTCAATTCACAATTCAATCTCGATTCGGTCAACTTACAATCTGCGTTCGTAGAAAAATTACGAGAATTGGCCTTCTGGTGTAAGTTGGTTAAATATCTATTTCTTGCTGTATCATCAGAACCTGACCACATTTTGTCTATATCACACACCTATTTATTACAATTCAGGCCCCTTACCACCATCTCTTATTGCGATTCAATAATTGAGTAGATTGCTTATTCATACCAATGAATGAGCGACTCTATTCCATTTGAAATAGAGTCGCTTATTCATCGGTATGAATAAGCAATCTATTCAGTTATTGAATCGCAATAAGAGATGGTGGTATAGTTCGGGAAACATAAGTTGAACCAAAATGGCGGTCGTCTGCGCAGGTACAATTAAGGAGAAAAAGTGTTAGACGAATGCTCCGCGGTTGCCTGGGAAATAGTAATGTGAGTTGTCGTGTGAAAGTGATTTCGTCGTATGGGGTCATTCATTTATTACGTAAGACGATTTAGGGGGGGAGTGGGGTCGGCCATGTCTTATTTTTTCTTACAAGGGGGTGGGAGGGAGTCTTGATAGTTCTTACGTAAGATCATCGGGGCTGATGTGGAATGGATGGATGTCGACGACGTCGACAACGTGTATAACCAACTAGAAGTAGTACCTATTATTAGAGATGTTCCAGTGGCAGATCCACTTTCCGAGTGGGTTTTGAGCCCCTGGACTGAAAATCTTATGTAGGTAAAGATTTTCAGATGTATGATTTTAAGATGAATGATTAAAACCAAAGTTTGTTACTACCAAAAAATAAAAATTAGCACCTTTGTAAGTACAAATAAACATTTCTAAAAATTGTTACTTAGAAAAATTGATTTTTACGTAAGATTCTAAGAATCTAAAGGAAAAAAATCAATTTTTCTAAGTAATTTTGTAATCATATACCTAATTAAACGCAAGTTAAACGGAAAACCAAATTTCAGTAAAAATAATCAAATAAAACTGGAGTGTCCGGTCGCTAGGTATTTTAATAAATATATCAGTTAAAGGATTAATAATAAAAATTTAATACCAAAAAAAGTTTATGTACTAGGTACATGTTTAATCATTGTCACTCTTTGGCATGACACGTTTTATATAATTTGCGAGTGGTATGGCACCAGAACTTGGGCCAGGAGTTTGCGTCTTTTCCATCTTTAAGGAATCTAATTCAGTATCACTGCTGTCGGAATCTCTAACTCGTATTATAAATTCTTCTGTCATTTTATCGATGACGTGGTCGCTTTTAACGTAAGCATCTTCAATTGTCTTGACTTATTATGATCACAATCACAATTCACAGGAATAGGAAATGTCAAACAACTGAAAATTTAGTGCGCGATTGTACTCTAGGGCCGCGCGGAGCTTGCGCGGGCGGCGGGGGGTGGAGTGCGACTGCGTGGGGGTTAGCGTCACCGCGTTGCTATAGTTACGGGCGGCCCCTCGCGTCGCACCTCGTACCTCATTACGTTTGGGACCTGAAAATGTGTTCTGCGCATGGGTCAAGTTATGTTTCCCGTACTATAAGGGGGCTGTACTATAAACATAATAGCTTAGTTGATGACGGTTGGATGTCCTATAGATTTCAGAGCTGGGTTACAATGCCCTTTTACCAATTGCGAATCGGTCAGACCTGTGAAAGTTGCTTATATTATCCTTTTGTAAACTAGAAATAAGCTGATGATTCTAACAGCACAGCTGTAAAGGGTTTCTTGAATTGTAGCTACAACTCTTGATCAAGTCACATTTAAAAAAAAACTAAATGAAAATCAAGCAAGTGCGACCACGGATAGACATATACTGATGTAGGTATGTAGGTACATGCTAAACTTAACATTCTTCTAATTTCGTTACAGTCAATTAGTACCTACTCAACCAGAAAATAAGTCGAAAGTAGGATTTTTTTGCACTTTTAACTGCAAAATTGGTGATCGGCAGGAGTTTGTTTTTTTACAACCTTAATCTAACGGAAAAACAAAAACACGACAAAATTCCTGCGATTTTGAGGAAGTTCTTCTAAAATTATACATTTTAGAAGAACTTCCTCGTTCTTCTAAAATTATACATTTTAGAAGAACTTCCTAACTAATTATACATTTTAGAAGAACTTCCTCAAAATCGCAGGCAAATTTTGATTTTAAACCAACTCACCTCCATACATATAACAAAGGATATAATTCCTACACCACCAGAGGCGAGCGCCAATATGAACCAGTCAAGTAGCCACAGCCAGAACCATGGCAGGATACTAGCAATGTAACTCGCTACGGCTTGAATGATTATGCTGAGCATGAGAGGCAGTTTTCGTCCACATTTGTCTGCTATTACACCAAATATTATACCACCAAGAAGCACACCCCACATCATAATGCATTGAGATAACTGAAAATAGACAAGCACAGTATCCACATAGATATTGTTAACGAAACTAAGTATAAAAAACTATAATAAATAAATATTCCTGGACAAATTACACACTGCCATCTAGTCCATTAATAAACAAAACTTTTACTATGGGTAGTTACTAGATAACTGATATTATACTTAAATACTTTTTTTTTATAAATACATGTTAGTTGTGTAACTTATACTATATTTTATTACACCCGCGCGAAGCCGGGGCAGTTTACTGTTTCTATACATATAATATACTCTCTTCTCACTTCACTTCAGTCTGGCTTTCGTCCTGGACACAGTACAACTACAGCCCTTCTTAAAGTCACCGAAGATATCAGAATGGGCATGGAGAAAAGGTTGGTCACCATTATTGTGCTTATTGATTTTTCCAACGCTTTTAACATGGTAGATCATGACATTCTCCTTGCTATCCTAGAGTCTCTAAATTTCTCATCCCTCGCTCTGGACTGGGTTAAATCTTATCTTCGTGGTCGTCAGCAAGCTGTACGAGTTGGTCATGACTTGTCTGATTGGAATGATCTCACTGCTGGCGTTCCCCAGGGTGGGATATTGTCACCTTTATTATTTTCAATATTCATAAATTTCTTATCTTTCTCGCTAAGTTGCTCCTACCACTTATACGCTGATGATTTGCAAATATATGTACAAACACCTGTAGAGCAAGTAAATACTGCGATTGTACAGTTGAATATTGATTTGAATAACATTAGCTCTTGGTCTAAAGACTTTGGGATACCAGTTAATCCTGTAAAATGTCAGGCTATCTTAGTGGGTAGCTCTAAGCAGGTCGCTAACTTTGATTCTTGTAATGTATCACCTATCTTGTTTGATAACTCTGTCATTCCGCTGAGTCTTAGTGTCAAAAATCTTGGTCTCCACATTGACTCTACGTTGAGCTGGATCACACATATTGCGGAAGTTAGCCGTGCAGTTACTTCTACGTTACGATTTCTTAATCGGTTCAGGAATTTTCTACCTATCTATACTAAGGTCACACTAGTCACATCTCTCATTTTTCCGCTCATTGATTATGCTGATGTTTGTTATCCTGATTTGAATGAAGATCTACTCAATAAGCTGGACCGGCTTATCAATAATGCTATCCGCTTCATCTTTTGCCTTCGAAAATTTGATCATATATCGCAGTATCGGTCCCAACTTAGATGGCTTCCTATCCGCCAGCGTAGACAACAGAGGTTACTCTGCACTCTTTTCTCTATTCTTTTTAACCCTCTTTCTCCTGATTACTTGAAATGTAAGTTTCAGTATCTTCGTGACACGCATGATCGCGAACTCCGTTCTAACAAATCTCTTGCACTCTATACCCCACTCTTTCGATCTGGCTTCATGTCGGATTCCTTTGCCTTGCAAGCTTCGCGTCTCTGGAACACGTTACCGGAGGCCATCAGAGAATCTTCCAGTAAATTCATTTTCAAAAAGAATGTTCAAACTTATTTACTTGAGAAATTGTCCAAACAATAATCATAATTGTCCTATTGTTTTTCCTTTGTGTATCCGTGTATAATTATGTAGATGTGTATGATTATGTATTTATGTATATGATTATGTATGTGTGTGTGTAAATGTGTGTATTAAAGCATATTTCTATGTATGTATGTCATTTTATGTTTTCATAGGTATTTATTGTGTGTACGTTCATAGCTGTTATTTTGTAAACCGCATTCGTGTGTTATCTGAATTTCCCAAAGGTTGACTGGTAGAGAATGCTCTTAGCATTAAGTCCGCCTTTTGTACCTTTACTCTATGGTCAATAAAGTTTAAATAAATAAATAAATAAATAATATAACTAGCTGATGCCCGCGACTTCGTTCGCGTGGACTTTATGATTTCGGCGTATTAATGTGGTATTAATACAAATACGAACTAATGTAGATACATAAGAAAATACTTGTTATACGTTAGAAGTCAATAAGTTTTTTTTATTTTTTTTATTTAACATTGTAACCATAGTTTTAAAAAAAATATAAAATAAATTAATCCCGAGTCTTTCCTTCGGGAGCTAATATGAAATGACCTGAAGCGTTACTAACTCTTGAGAAAGCCACGTAAAGTTGGCCATGCGAAAAACAACCGGCCCTAAGCTTGACCAGCGAATTTTAGTGATTTCTTTATTATCATAGCCAAGCAAGTGGTCACAGAGAACTGTGTACGTTTAAAATTAAAATGTATTTTTTTTGGAGAAGAGTGGTATACGCGGAATAAATACAGTTTCACCGGCACCACTCCCAGTGAGAATCTCAGCTTCAATTATATTTCGCTGCCAGACATTTACTTTACTTCAGGAAGGAGATTTTCCCCAAATTTTAATAATATTCTTGAAACCCTTGGACACGTAAAGTTCTATATACAGCTTCTAGTGCCTTACTGATGGCCATTTCGCATTCATCTCAAACGATTAGACAGCAATCCTGAAACACCTTCGCTTTGTCACGGGTTCGTGTCACAGAGCATGTCGGTGTTTCAGTTCAGTTTAAATCGAGTAGGATATTGAACATTGTAGTTGCGTCCTTCCGCCTAGAAGTAATGTGAGCATCTAAGAAAAACAGTTTCCACTCGTTGCTTAAAACACTTTCTACATAGCGTCCCGCAAATGCACGTATTCTTTCTGGTTTGTGCGAATATATACCAATCGTTCCATTTCAATTTTAGCGTACACGTCTATAATAAACTGACTAAATATACCACGTTACCTTTGTAAATAAAATAAAACGATTGCGTCTGACTTGTAGCAGGTAAGAATAAAAGTAGCACCTCGCGGTTTTTTTTACAATACATACAATATTTTGTTAATGTATTTATTGTTATGTTAAGTAACTTTTTTAGTTCTATTTGCTATTATAGCATGTTATGTTTACTTTTTTTTAAACTATAATTTATTGTAAACACGTTGTTTATGCCAATAAATTTAACTTTGTTCTGCATCAGGTGTTCCAAATCTTGGATTTTTATACCTCAACAAAAATGCTCATCAGGCTGAACAATTTTTGCTAAGGCGTCATTTTTATATTTCTTATAGTTTACCTGAACCATTATGGTTCTGCATCAGGTGTTCCAAATCTTGGATTTTTATACCTCAACAGAAAATGCTCATCTGGTTGAATAACTTTTGCTAAGGCGTCATTTTTATATTTTACCTGAACCATTATGGTTCTGCATCAGGTGTTCCAAATCTTGGATTTTTATACATCAACAAAAAATGCTCATCAGGTTCAACAACTTTTGCTAAGGCATCATTTTTATATTTCTTATAGTTTACCAGAACCATTATGGTTCTGCATCAGGTGTTCCAAATCTTGGATTTTTATACCTCAACAGAAAATGCTCATCAGGTTGAATAACTTTTGCTAAGGGGTCATTTTTATATTTCTTATAGTTTAGCTGAACCATAAGTACTGCATCAGGTTCCACTTTCCAAAATCAATTATACCCTATATGTTGCCCAGGCTTGACAGCTATATAAGGTCCTAACCTTTTAATTGACAATACTATATGGTTGGCATCTATAGCTTGTATACATCGTATTGTGAATGAAATTTTGCATAAATAAAAATGTTTTTAAAATGATATTATTTTTCTGTATACCAAGAAAAAATATTCTAACTTGCTCCATTACGCATTTACCATCACGCGTAAGAATGAAATTGTAATAATGACTAGTTAGGTACGACGATACGTATACGACCAAGTACTGCCACATATGACAGCTACGGTGACGCGTGCGAGCGTTGAACTCTGTTTTTCCCTCTCTTTTTAACTTTTTTATACCACGTCGCGTGGCAGACAAGTATACAGTCCGCCTGATGTGAAGTAGTTATCTTAGAGTGGGTCCAGTGCTGCAGCACCGGTGACACGTCGACCCTCATGGATCTTTTGTGTTCTCCCTAATCCTTTAGTCACTCTCCCCTGCTTGTCTGGAGACATGTTCCATGTGAAGTAGTTACCGTAGTCGTAACGGTCGCGACGGTAACAACGCTCGCGCGCCCCCGGCAACCCCGCTACCAACGCAGCAACTCCTTTCATTTTTGTGACCTCACTCACTCGCTGGAACACAAGACCCTCAATGGAATTGTAAATTAGCTGCGATGTTCTGTGATGTAGAGGTATTCCCCACTCAGGCAACTTACAAATACGTTTTACCCTACCTCTCTTTCGCCAGAGTCTCTTTCGCTAGTCGGCAGGATGCACCACGTGCAGGCTTTGGATCTAAAGATCGCGGTAAGCCAAACATACCCCTTTACTTTTTTATAGGGCCGCAAGACTCATTGTTGCAAAAGATTCAAAAGAAACATTCAATAACATTAAAATCATAATAACAACTTTGTCAAAAAATTAGTTAGGTACCTAAAATTTCATCTAAACTCAATCGCGCCGTAGGTATTTAAATAAAAGAAGTCATCGCCCATATACGAGTTGACGGCATAGGTATGTAGCTAGCTTTCTAACTTCCGTACATACCCCAATAAGTAAAGTAGAGGGCCAGCCGTAACGGCCGATAAATAAATAAATAATAAATAAATAAATATTGTCAGACAAACTACACAGCGCCATCTAGCCCCAAAGTAAGCGAAGCTTGTGTTATGGGTACTAGACAACTGATAAACATACGTAAATACATTTTTTTTTGTAAATACATACTTATGATACATAGAAAACACCCTGACTAAGACAAACAGACATGTTCATGCACACAAATGTTTGTCCTATGTGGGAATCGAACCCACGAGCGTTGATGTCGAAGCCGCGTTATTGACCACTACGCCACCGAGCTCGTCAAATCTGTTGATTTCTCGGAAGTCGATGTCTGTTGATTTCTCGGAAGCACAAGGTCATCGCCCTCACAGCTGTCTTTCATAAGCGAACGGCCATTAGTATCATTATTATCAATGCACTACCAATTACCTACTAGGGTTAAAGCTGATCTTTAGTGCACGTGGTGCAGCCAGTTGATAAACAGACGCGGTTTTGGCAAGATGTAGGGTATATCGAGACCAACGGTACAGTATTTATTTTTTCTTTCGATCTAATGAGGTCTCAATTCAATAGCGTAGATTGAAATGTCGAGAACTCGCAATCGCAGCTGATATGTAGATACGTCAGAGGTACTTGCCATCGGATGCTGACTAAAAAAGTCCAATATTTCCTCCTCAAGACAGCAGGATATCGAGTCCTACCAGCGTCCACCGCAGGTTGGTCGAACCGTCCATGTTCTCGGAAGGGTAAACAGCTGTGAGAATCGTGTTCCTGCTGACACGTGTTCCGAGCCTTCGCTCTAGTAGATTCTACGCTTGCAGAACAATCTCCCCACTATCACTTCACTATCACGGTACGCAATTACCATTGCCAGGTATTCCTGGTTGGTGTAACGTCGGTTTGGCATGGCAAATTTGAACAAATCACACTAAAACTAAAACGTACGAGCAAGAGCACTACGTTGTCGGGCGGTAGCGGCGCCGGCCAGTAATGCAGAAAACACGCGTGCGCAACCAAACTCAGTTTAGCGGCGACTGATTGTCTTTCGCCGTTCGCGCAGCGCGCGAGTATGAATGGTAGGTAGACTGCACATGCGCACTTGATACTACCAACATTTGCACTGGTATGAACTCGTGAACAAGGACGGTTTTATGTAAAGCTAAAAAAGAACATTTTAAACATGTTTTATCGATAAATAAATTTTGTTATACAAACACTTTTCTTCACTAAAGCGTTCAGTATATGGTATTTATTTGATTAAAATGATAATTTATTTTTTCTTAAAATAAAATAATAATAATTGCTAGCCGTGAAATTCCATTAGTAATGTGATGTATTTAAGCAATACGCATCCTCAATTCAGTATTGTCAACTAATAAGTTAGGACCTTATATAACAAAAAAAGGTTTAATTCGAATCCGTCCAGTACCACCAGAGATTAGCGTGTACAAACAGACAAACAGACAGACATTTTTTTTTTAATTCTTACTCTGTTACTATACCTCCATCGCCTCCAAATATATAAATAAAGCAGTAGAAACCGCGTGTCTGTAGGTAGGTACCTACATTTAAAAAAAATATCAAAAAAATTGTGTGGGTGATAAGAGTAACAGAAGAGAAAAAAAATATATCAATATTTTGTCTGTATGGTTGTACCTATGCAGGTACACACTAATTTTAAAAACTACTGAGCAGATTTGGCGGTTTTCACAAATAAACATGTATAACTCGGCTTCGAGCAAAATTTAGGCATTGTTTCGTTGAATTCTGATGAGTGATCTTAGTGAAAAAAGTTATCTCATCTTTATAGTAAGTAGATAAGGTACCTAATTGAAATTCACCTTTTAAAAATGCACAGCAAAAAATACCTAAATAAAATGGTCCACGCGAATGAAATGAAAGCGGAAACCAGCTACATATTTAGTTGAATCTATATTTTTCTGTATGTATAAAACCATTATTGACTGAACCCACGTATAGCTCAGACCACACAGGACGGATTGGGCTGAAATTTGGCTTACAGGTAGATATTACGACGTAGGCATTCGCTAAGAAAGGGTTTTTGAATTTTTTTACAGGATACTAGATTATGCACGTAAGAAGTCGCGTGTGCAAACTAGTTACCTATATCCGCCATAAAAATGCAAGTAGTACTTTCTAGCTTACTTCTTTGTACTTACGTGAACCAACCAGTGTTCGGAGCACACTAAATTCCAATCTGAAGTAATAGTTCGATGAAATACGGTTTCGTTATAAACAAAGTTTTTGCAGGGCACCAAAGGAAGCCACGCTTTATCCAAAGTAGGATAGATCATAAGAAGCTCTGGATCAAAAATGTAACATGGATGCTCTTCGACTCGCTGTGGGAAAATGAATGTATAAAAACCTCAGTCATTTCTCACGTGTTTTGAGTTTTTTCGTAGCTATAAAAAACTCTGTAGTGCAGTATCTGTTATGGTCAATATAATGAGAAATTAGCCCCGCCTAGCGGGCTCCGTCAACCTAGTTGATGAATGATGTGGTGCCTAGTAAGCTTAATTATTAATTCGACCATGTATTACATTGGCCGGCCATTATAAGTAATGACTAATTTATTATATTGACCGCTAAGACCAGATAGATCATATAGAGAAGTAAATCATTTTTTTTCTCGACTATCTTATATATATATGCATACATATATAACTATAAAATAGAGTTTGTTTGTACATACCTTATCCTAAATAATATTATAAAGAGATTGTTAACCAATCTTGTTAAAATTATAAACTAGATCTTTGGTGAAGTTCTATTTCAGCCTTCAACTCTTTGCTAGCAAACCTTAGGCTTTCCGTATAGAAATTTAAAAAAATAATATTACTTTTACGCACTTCTTATTTAGTGCAGAAAAACTTGTGACAAAATTGCACATTAATCTACTGAAAATATACTATATAATCTTTGTGTATAATATATAATATTTACCTTTAAATAATGGTACTTCAATATAATGCGATTATTATTGACTACATAGCAATACGTTACTTAAGTTTTTGAACAGAACTAAGCTTTAAAAATTACTAGGCAATTTTTTTCGCGATATATTTTGGAATCAGCCCCCACCCACCACCAACTCATATTGCGATTCAATAAATTAATAGAATGCTTATTCCAAATAGAATAGAGTCGCTTATTCATTGGTATGAAATTGCATTCTATTCAGTTATTGAATCGCAATAAGAGTTGGTGGTAACTGGTAAGGGGACAGTGCTTTGAACGCCTGTCAATAAATAAAAGGCAATAAATCTTACCGGCACGCTTAATTCCCTCCAATCTTGATCCGTATATCTTTCAAAACCATCAGGCTTCGCGCACCAGAAATCTTGTGGTGGAGCTAAAAATATTATATTTAACTGGTACCAGGCGATTGGTAATTTCAACAACGCCATACAAAGACTTATATAAAACTGCCATCTTCCGAAGTCGCCAATAGCTTTCGAAGTAGTGTCGTCTACATTGCACCCTGAGTCTGACATCTCTGCAATATCCTCACATGTAGTTTCATCTACAAAGCATAATGACACATTTATGTTAATCCTATAAGTAATTAGTACCTGAATAACCGAACAAAGCTCGGTATTTAAGGAGAAACTGATTTGCCCAGAATCATGTAAGTGACATGTAGTGCTCACTATTGACGAGTAGCTAACATACTTAGGTACTAAGAGATATTATTAACTGATAGATTAAATATCAGCCCACTCTTTCTCTGCGTTTTTTATTTTAAGTGAAACTTTTGAGGAAATATACGTAAAATCAGAGAGAAGTTAAATCAGTCATTTAGTTATTGTTCCGAGATGCAGACCAAAGAAGTACATTACAAATGACAGCCGTTGACATTGTTACAATACATCAAATAGTCAATGCCTCAGAGGATCAATGCATTTTCCAAATAACAGAGGAAAATATAGAAATCAAGATTGAGAGTTGCCTAGAGCTACCCCTCTGTACCTATACATAATGGATGTGGCGTAAGTAGCATTAAGTAGTGGTCCAACGCTAAGGATTCGACGTACCAGCTGGCATCTAGACAACCAACTATAACATAGGTACCATTGTTTTAACCATTTTTACCTTTTTTTTTTAACGATATTAAAAATATAATTTTTTGGAAGTTTTTGTATAAATGCTACCCTTTGTTTCTAAATTGGCTGTAGTTTCGTCAAAAAACCTTTTTTTTTTTCAATTTGTTTTCTGTAAATTATTGTTGAATGCATAATGTAATGTTAAAAATATTTTCTTTTGTGTAGAAGAAATAGAAGATATTGAGAAAAAAAATAGTTTTTATCTATTTTTAACAAAACTTTCAAATATATCATGCGATTTGCGTCACGAAAATATTACACTGTTAGTGACTATTAATTTAAATATTAATATGCTTTTTAAATACAGATTCTAAAATGCTATAATATTTCTAGGCTGAAACCTAAATAACAAAAAAGTTATTAATATTTTAATAAGCCTGAGCGAGGCTAGTGTTTTCAAGTCGTCCAAAATCACTGACTTAACGACTGTCATCTAATCACAACAGTAGGGACCAAGACGGCTTAACATGCTCTCCGAAGCACGGAGGAGATCGAGATAAATAAACCCATCCACAGAAAGACTACGGTCAACGTTGCTTAACTTGCGTGATCGATTAGACTGATACGCGCAACGACGCCATCGAGCTCCTTGTACACTTAAATACATACCTTATTAACTGATACATATTTGGGGTGTAAATAGCTTATATACATCGCTCAAGCTAAAGCCAACCTCACCTGCACGTGGTGCACCCTGCCGATCAACTAACGAGGCTATGGCGAAAGAGAGGTAGGACGCAGCGAAAAATTATACTGTGTTCCCCTTTTATTATTAAGATGGAAAAGGGACATTAGTAGGGTACCAAGTAACACAATGAGCATTTGAACTAACTAGTCGTGAACATAAGTAGAACTTAAGATCTATATAAGCTCTTATAAAAGTTCACCAAACAGCCTGACGCTCTATATAAGCATCTGAAAGCCATTATAATACTTTAGATTGTATAGCGGTTGGCTAAAGGTATCACAAAATGCTTTTATAATGCCTTCAGTTGTAGTGCAGCATACCGCAATGCCGCTGTACAGCTTTTAGCTAATTTTATTGCCCTTGGATCTACAATAGCATTTTTAAATGCCTAACGCTGCTTAATAGCATAAACTTGAACCATTATAATGCACTGTAAGTCCGCTGTACAGCTTTCAGCTGTTTTCAGTACCTTTGGTTATATAATTGCATTATTAAGTAGTAAGTAAATGCCAATGATACTTAATAGCATAAACCTGAACCATTATTGGATGGGACTCGCTGGAGAAGCCACTGCATTGCCCTGTTGCCAGCCTAGACGAAATCCTGTGACCTCAAGTAGTAGAAAGCACACACACTAACCTGGATATGTGAAGGACGTTGACGGGTTCACCAACGACGGGACATGTGTTCTGTCGACCGGCCAGCTAGTACACGAACGCTCACATATGTTGCACTTCCACTAGGTCAGGCAGAGATTGATTGTAGACCGAACAGTCAGTGAACTTCTAGCAAGTATTATATTACATGAAAGATTTTGAATACATCACACGCGCCGGAGCTCAGTAGTTCATTTTTTTTTTTTCGAAAATTTTGAACCGTACTGTTTTATTAAGTAACACGGGGTGGCGCGGGTGTCGCGCGCACCAAACGTTGATTGGCCGACGCATTGAATATAGTTTGCGTCGGACGTTTTGGCGGCAAATTTAAATTAGGAAGGGAAACATTTAAGATAGGAAATTAGATCAGGAATGGTTTGATGTCTGTACATTTCCCCCCACTTGAAATTCACTAGGATTTCACACGTTAAAGAATCTTCAATAATTTTTATAGTTGTGCTCGATATAACTTAATATTCATAAACTTAACTTAACTTAAAGAACAATACCATCGCAGTAACATAATATTGTTCACATATTTATATCTTAGAAAATTAATTACAAGGTAGCGGACAGACCTTGACTACAGGTCGTCGCATAGTTTTTCCGTTTACAGTTCGGAGAGTAACCACCCGGACGATATCATCGGAGCCAGGATGAACTTGATCCACGCGGGCTAACTTCCAAAACAAGGGCGGAACATTAGGTTCGTTGACAATTACCAAATCGTCTACCTTTAGGTTAGGCGGACCAGGTTTATACCATTTAGTTTTTTGTTGAAGCGTGTGAAGATAACCTAAAACTTTACGCCAAAAACTTTGAGTGACCTGCTTAATCATTTGCCAACGAGAACGAGGGCATTGTTTGGACAAAAGCAGAGGATGTAACGCTGATGAGGATAGTTTCGCCTCATCTATACGTCCTCGCAATAAACTCTCCTCATCAAGGAAGGGAGATAACTTTTGAAGTGATTTTTCACATTGTTTATGATTCCGTACTTGATCGACTTGCGATGTCATATAATGATTTTGAGTAAACTTAACTAGTGCCTTGACAGAATTATTGAGCTCAGAACTGGTAAGTGCAAAGAATTTTCGATCTGCCTTAGCCGTTCTTGCGTTTGAAATAAACCGAAAACACCACGCTAAAACTCTTTGAAGTTTCGTGAAAGAAGAACAATTTTCTATGAGATTTGATAGTATATTATTTTGTACTTGAACAATGTGAAAACTCTCGGTGACTAAAGGTTTTAATTCAGGCAGCTCTTCTTTAGCTACCAGCACTTGCTTGGAAGGCCAAGAACTAGGTAGGGCTTGCAGCCAAGCAGGGCCCGTCCACCATAATGGATGGCTGGCAAGTTCAGTACAAGACACGCCGCGACTGCAGCAGTCAGCCGGATTGTCTTCCGTTGCAACGTGATACCAAAGTTCGGGACTGATCAAGGCCGTCGCCTGAACAACACGATTAGCAACGTACATTTTTAACAAATGTGGTGCTGTGTTCAACCACGACAAGGTAGTCATGCTATCGGAATAAGCTCGGACGGAGCTGATGTGAATTTTATCTTTTAGAAGGTTATGCATGTGAGATAGTACTCGCGCTAGAAGCACCGCTGCGCTTAGCTCGAGTCTATTTACTGTAGTAGGTTTTATAGGAGCTACTCGAGACTTCCCTATCAACAAATTAGTAATGGTAGGAGATTCTACATTCTGTGTGACAACACACAAATATACACAGCAGCCATATCCTTTTAATGAACCATCACAGAATCCTACTAAATGTACCTCGATAGGATCGGAAGGTACAATATGTCTTGGAAGCGAAATATTTTGTAAGTCTGCCAGATTTGCCGCTATGCAATGCCATCTTTTGGCTAAATCTTTCGGGATAGCTTCGTCCCATGACAAGTTTAAACACCACATCTCTTGTAGTAGAGATTTAGCAGCAAATACAACCGGGCCGATCCAACCTAAGGGATCGAATATCCGGGCAACTATAGAAAGTATAGACCTTTTAGTGAACTGAACATCAAAAGAGTCCGAAAAAGTATACGAGAAGTTATCATCCGATAGATTCCAACGGATTCCTAATATTTTGACAAACTCCTTTCCCGATTCCTCGAAGGATTTGGAAGTTTGACAGTGATCTGGAGGAACATCGGACAAAAGACTCGGTTCGTTTGTACTCCACTTTCGAAGTTCAAAGTGACCTTTTGAAAGCAAGGACGTAATGTCTGCTTTTAACTGCCTAGCACCGTCAAGGGACGAACTTCCAGTTGTGACATCGTCCATGAAGGTTTCTTCGAACAGCACTTCAGATACACGACTCGCATATTCGGAGCCATGATCTTCCGCTAGTTGACGAAGAGTTCGGATGGCTAGATATGGGGAACTACTGACACCATATGTCACCGTATTTAGCTCGTATTCCTTTAACGGCTCGGTAGGCTCGGGTCGCCATAGGATGTGTTGATAGCACCTATTTTCAGGTCTAATTAAAATTTGCCGGTACATTTTACAAATGTCCGCGGTAAATACAACTTTATGTAGTCGGAATCTAGTAACTAAATCGATGATGTCGATTTGAAGTTTTGGTCCAACATGTACTATATTGTTTAAAGAAAAATTACTAGTAGTCTTACTACTAGCATCGAAGACTACTCGAAGACGTGTCGTAGAACTTTCAGGGCGTACGACGCAGTGATGAGGAATTACGTATCGATCAGTAGACGAAGAGTCTGCAGGCTGCATGTGTCCTAGGTCTTCGTACTGTCTCATAAATTCCTTATACTCGTCCTTCAACTCAGTTGGTTGACTAAGACGTTTTTCCAGGTTAAGAAAACGATTAAAAGCGTGACGGTATGAGTCTCCCAAAGGGGGAGCGTCATCCTTTAACATGATTGGTACTACATACCGACCGTCGGAAGTGCGGTAAGTACCGCTTTTATATTTTTGTTCACAAATATCATCCTCGGGAACGGAAATTGTACATTTCGGCGGTTCCTCGGACTCCCAGAACCGTTGAACGATCTCATCGAGCGAGCAAGAAGACGCGAGGAGTGACGTAACGGGTTCACTGGGAATTTTATTTTTTATGTTATGAAAATACTGACCGGTTATCACCCAGCCGAATACACTGGACAGCGCGCAGGGTAATTCGGGACCGGGAGTGAAACGCGACCCGGTGTATATTTGATCAAAACATTCAACACCTAATAAAAGATCGATCGGACCGGATTTATAAAATTCGCAGTCGGCGAGATCAAGGTGCATAAAATAATCTCTGACGGCTAACGGTAACGTTTTCGAAGGCAGAGCAGAAGTAATTTTAGGTAAAACTACTAATGGTAGGTCAAATTTAGGCGACTCACTCGTACGAGGTATTATCGAGCCGAAAGTGTAACCTTTTATATTACAAACAGTGTTTTGTCCAAGACCGGTAACACTTAAATTACATTTTTTAATGCGTAAACCCAATCGCCGTGCGCACGCACTCGTTATAAAAGAATCCATCGAACCACTGTCAATAAGGGCGCGCGCATACTGAAGTGAGCCATCCGCGTGATAGACGCGCACTATCGCCGAGCCTAATATTTTTGTACGATTAACCGTGGTACGACTTAAATTCTCCGACTCTGTGGCGCTAGCGAGTGTTGTACTCGTGCTAGGGTCAACTAAGTTTGAATTAACCGTATGAGCTAATAAACTTTTGTTTTCGACATGCAAAAGAGTATTATGTTTCGCGTTACAAATAAAACAAGTGGCTTTGGATCTACAACTAATATCGTCGTGACCAGACCTTAAACAATTTTTACACAGATTTGATTTTTGAACGAAATTTTTACGCTGTTCAATAGTCATTGAATGCAGTTTACCACATCGATAAATTGAATGATTTTCATTACAACATAAACAAACATAATGACTTGATTTTTTATTATTATTGGAAGCGACAAATGATGATCTTTGTACAAACTTTGTAGGATGTGTACTACTGTCCTTACGCGTACTATCGACTTTCTGAGTCATACTACGAAATTGTTTATTTTTCGTGTCTGGTGAAGTGATCGAAATGGGCTGACTAACTTCTAGAATTTTTATATAATTTTGTAAATAAACAACTAAGTCGTTGAATTTAGGAATATCATTACTATTTTGCAACTCAAAACGTTTTTTAGTTTCATGGTCAAGTGACCTTGATGCAATATAGAACAAAATGAACTCGAGTAAATCATTAATTTTTAATGCGCGCAAGGCGTTGACACTCTCATAAAGTACATCTGTAAACTCAGATAAGTTAGATAAAGACGGCTTATTGAGCGGCGTCAGCTTCAATAATTTATCCAAATAAGTTGTCGCTAAAATACGTTTGTTGTCGTATCTTTCTAATAAAGCACTATAGACTACAGAGTAATTAGCTAAAGTTATAGGAACGCCTTTAGCAAGTGTTAATGCGCTTCCCGATAAACACGAAAGTAAATAATGGAATTTTTCAATATCTGACAGTGCGATATTATTATGTATAAGCGGGACGTACCTATCTTTAAAGCATTCCCAATTTTGAATATTTCCGTCGTACTTGGGAATATCTAATTTCGGCAAGCGAACCTGGGCAATAGACGAATGACTAGGCCCATCGCTAGACTTAGAAACAGTCGATGTGCCAAGCGAATCGGCAAACTCGACGGCTAAGTAATATAACTCGTCGAAGGACAACAAGGATTTATTATCGTATTCATGATTCGGATTCACTAATAATTGTAATCGATTTAAGTTTTCATGTGAATCGATAAAATTCTCCCTAATTTTCTCAATCGACTTATATCGAGCCTTAAATGCCGATATTTTGGTTTTATCTTTATTGGCATTTATAGATAAATCATAAATAATTTGCATACTTTTAAACTGATATTCACGTCTATTTATGTATTGCTGCAATTCAACTTTCCCGGCTTCCGTCATCTTGTTTTAGTTTTGTAAATAATTGAAGTAAAATAGTAGTTAATATCGCCAAGTACCTAATCTCCCAACGGCAATCGGTAACAAGTAAATAACAACAATCTAAGTAGGAAGATATTTAAATATAATTAGGTACACAGCCGTACCCAACATTAAATAAAACTTGAAAAAATGTATTAGCCGATGTACCCGGTACGTAGGTATTCAGGTACAAGTGAACAACTAGACTATTTATTATATTTTCGAGCACAACTAATTAAAGAAGAAACTCCAAAAACCCGCATCAGTCAATGCAGCAGCTTTAATTCCTTTTTACTAACGATATAACAACGTGAATAATGATATTTAGTTTTAAAATACTTTGAAATAATTCGTTACGTAATATTAGGTAACGATATTAGGTATAAAATATTAGGTATGACAGCCGCGTTACGCGGCCGCAATTATTACGGAACAAGTAGGTAAGTAGATATTTGACGCGTATACTGCGAATTTACTAAGAAATCAGTGAATCTGTGGTTATTTTTTACCACTTATGGTATTCACTGGATCTATTATGATTATAAGAATAAGATTAATTTAATTTAAAACGTAAATACTTGACGTTTAATGAGATTATGCGAGGTTTTGAGTCCTCACAGGAGGCACCATTTAATGGATGGGACTCGCTGGAGAAGCCACTGCATTGCCCTGTTGCCAGCCTAGACGAAATCCTGTGACCTCAAGTAGTAGAAAGCACACACACTAACCTGGATATGTGAAGGACGTTGACGGGTTCACCAACGACGGGACATGTGTTCTGTCGACCGGCCAGCTAGTACACGAACGCTCACATATGTTGCACTTCCACTAGGTCAGGCAGAGATTGATTGTAGACCGAACAGTCAGTGAACTTCTAGCAAGTATTATATTACATGAAAGATTTTGAATACATCACACGCGCCGGAGCTCAGTAGTTCATTTTTTTTTTTTTCGAAAATTTTGAACCGTACTGTTTTATTAAGTAACACGGGGTGGCGCGGGTGTCGCGCGCACCAAACGTTGATTGGCCGACGCATTGAATATAGTTTGCGTCGGACGTTTTGGCGGCAAATTTAAATTAGGAAGGGAAACATTTAAGATAGGAAATTAGATCAGGAATGGTTTGATGTCTGTACAATTATAATGCTTCGTAAATCTGCTATACAGCTTTTAGCTGTTTTCAGTACCTTTGGTTGTATGATAGCATTTTAAAATGGTAAGTAAAAGCCTAGAGCTGGCGAGCAGCCTAAACTTGTATAATTGTAGTGCTAGCATTTTGAAAGATCAATTGAGTTCTGTTGTACACCTAACAGTTCTTTAATCGAATACATGTGAGTTATAGTAATGCTTAAAGCTGTACATACATCCACTTAGTAGTAATTAATCCGTTCAGAAGACCTTTTTATCAACGCTTGGCGAACAGAACTGTACAAAAATCTGATTAAATAAAAGAAAATGGGTTTTGACGTTCAAGGATCACTACAATTGCATTTTGTAACGGAACTATTTCAGTTCACATGAAGTCTACTGGTATATAAGTGAACACATATAAAACCACTTTGCAGACGATGGCACTACGGTGGTTTATCAAAAGTCTTCTCTCTGGCCTCTGGCTTAAAAAATATGCACATGTGAGTATTTATACAGCTGATGGTATTAATAAGCCCTTTTTATGGTTCACCAAGCTTTTTAGAACGACACCATTTTGTAAATATTCTATAACCTAAAATAATATATAAAATATTATTATTTAGGCTTATTTATGAAACTAGTAGACCTATAATAAAGTGATAGCTCAAGTTAATTCATAACTATTAAGTTAATCAAGCAAAAATTTCGTTCTATACATAAATATGCAATTGCTTTTTTATTACACCCATATCTTTTTATAACATTTTTGACAAAGGCTCGATAAACTGAAGACGCGTGAAAATTTTCAATGAAACCTATATAGACATTCACAGTAAACTACATTTCGCAGTAATATTTGAAGACAAGTAATAGAACAAGAGTAAAAAAGTTACCCAGAATATAACGACAAACAACAAACTCATTCAATTTCGTCACCGTCAGTCATATCCGCTAGACGATAATTAAATTTACAACGTTTATTCTATTAAAGCATTTGTACCGCGGCATTAGGGATGTTTTTCAAAAATATAGGACTTATTTGAGTTCTATATGTGAACACTTGAAGGACTCCAATAATTCTTTTGATTAAATTGTAATGCTAGTATAATGCTTCTGTAATGCGATTAGCAACTTCACTAACCGTAATAGTGCTAGTATAATGCTTCTGTAATGCGATTGCAACTTTTTTTGACCATAGTAATGCTGGTATAATGCTTCTGTAATGCGAATAAAAAACTTATTAAGAACCTAAAGCTGTTTAATTTGTGCCCAAATCAGCATTATATTAGCATTATAAACGTATATAAAACCAATATAGAACTTGGGTTTTAATGCTAAAACGATACATCGACACCATAAGTCGGCCATTATACGGCTACACTGTGTTACTTGGGGTTGTTCGCTCCAGGCTTGGGCAGCATCCGTCTGGGGAAGTGCCTCCACCTGGTAAGAGACCGCAGCTATAATGGCTATGCTGTGTTCCTGCGAGTGAGCTATGTCACCAGGGCTGTTTTTGATGAGTTGTTATGCTGACGGCGGAGGGACCAGCGGCTGTCGAACCGCCGCTAGCGGTGTAGGCGCGGCGTGTTGGCGCGTCGGTCATGGAGACCCGGTGAAACGGCTGTCCGCTGGCCGCCCGCAGGTTAGTAGGGTTCCCGAACCTGGGGATCACCTAATCTCCGCCCCGGGAGGCTGAACCGCCAACTTGTGAAAAGTCCCTGTTGTAGTAGACGTGCCGGAGGAGGAGACAGGAGTGGACCCGGCTGCTGCAGCAGGGGGGACCGGGGGCCCTTCCGCCCGCCGCGCCAGCAAACCGCACAACCTGCACTGTGCTGCGGGGGTAGAGACCGCGCTTTTTGTCTCTTGCACCGTCGGTGAAACAACTTCTCTTATTTATAAACCTCTAACATTTTCTAATGGCCAGACAGAAAAAGAAAAAGGAGAATTTTCCAGCGGCGTCCTCATCCACGTTCGACGTGGACTTCTGTAACGTCAGGGGACTTCATTCAAACATAATGGCAGTTCACCATCACCTCGAAACTGCAAAGCCGACCCTACTTTTTTTAACGGAGACGCAAATATCTTGTCCGGCCGATACATCTTATTTATTATACCCCGGGTACAAACTTGAACATTCTTTTGTACGTAGAGCCGGGGTATGTATGTACGTCCGGGATGATATTTGCTGTCGACGTCTTCACGGCCTAGAAGACAGGGACCTGTCAGTGTTGTGGGTACGTGTGGATCAAGGCGGCCGCACCCGGATCTACGCGTGCCTTTACAGGTCTCATAGCGGTGATGCGGACACAACTCTATTGATCGAGCACCTGCAATTGGCGACTGACAAAGTCATCGAGTGGTACCCCTCCGCGGAGTTAATGATTTTGGGAGACTTCAATGCCCACCATGCCGAGTGGCTCAGCTCTCGGTCCACTGACTTCGCGGGGAGGTCTGTACATGATTTTGCTCTGGCCTATGGTTTCTCACAGCTGGTTCATTCTCCAACGAGAATACCAGATATTGAGGACCATACTAGCTCTCTACTGGACCTTCTGCTGACCACACATCCGGATGGGTACACAGTCTCGGTGGATGCGCCACTTGGCTCATCGGACCACTGTCTCATCCGGACCCAAGTGCCATGCGCTAGCCCTAACGCTCCCCGGTCTACCGGATGGCGTCGCATGTGGTACTATAAGTCAGCAGACTGGGATGGACTGCGTGAATTTTACGCATCGTTCCCGTGGAGGCGGCTCTGTTTCGAGTCAGAACATATAGACATCTGTGCATCTGCTGTAGCTGAGACGATTTTGGCTGGGATGGAATTATTTATTCCAAACCGGTGGGTGGCTACTTCAGATGCTAAGAAGCGGCCGTGGTTTAATCGGTCTTGCAGAGAAGCTAAACTCCGCAAGCAAGCTGCATACGAGACTTGGACCACGGCTCGGATGATGGAGATCCTTGTGTTTCTGACTTGAAACGTGTGTTCAATGCTGCCTCGAGGTTCAGTAAGAGAGTAATTGCCAGGGCAAAGTTTGAGTTCATCGGCAGGATTGGTGAGCGCCTAGCTAAGCACCCATCTGGGAGCCGTGCCTTTTGGTTGCTTGCTAAGGCTGCCGAGGGAAACTTTTGTCAGTCGTCCTTTCCACCACTCCGAAAACCGGATGGTAGTCTGGCCCATAGTGCTAAGGAGAAAGCCGATCTGTTGGGGAATCTCTTTGCCTCAAACTCGACTTTGAACAACGGGGACGCCGTACCGCCTTCATCCCGCGATGTGGCGAATCCATGCCGGAAATCTCATTTACTCAACGAGATGTTCGGCGGGCATTGCTATCCCTCGACGTTCATAAGTCGAGTGGGCCAGATGGCATTCCGGCAGTAGTGCTAAAGCTGTGTGCTCCTGAGTTGTGTCCTGTACTGACGCGCCTTTTCGCGCTCTCTTATTCCACCAGACAGGTTCCGTCATCGTGGAAGACTGCGAACGTACACCCTGTACCCAAGAAGGGTGACAGATCAGACCCATCGAATTACAGGCCTATCGCTGTTACCTCCCTTCTCTCAAAGGTAATGGAGCGCGTTATTAATAACCGGCTCCTGAAATACCTAGATCACGAGCTGATCAGCGACCATCAATACGGGTTTCGTCATGATCGCTCGACTGGTGATCTTCTAGTGTATCTTACACATCGCTGGGCTTCAGCCGTGGTGAGTCAAGGTGAGGCATTAGCTGTTAGTCTTGATATGGCGAAGGCGTTCGATCGGGTCTGGCACCGTAGTCTTCTTTCGAAGTTGCCTGCGTACGGTCTACCTGAGGGTTTATGCGAATGGGTCGCTAGCTTTTTGTCCTGCAGAAGCATTAGAGCCGTTGTGGATGGCAGTTGCTCCGGTAGCATGGACATTAATGCTGGCGTCCCGCAACGCTCAGTATTGTCCCCGACGCTGTTTTTGCTGCATATCAATGATATGTTGTCTATTGACAGCATTCATTGCTATGCTGACGATAGCACTGGGGACGCTTATTACACGGGCCGCGTTGTCTGGTGGAGGAGAGTCGAGAACAACTTATGTCAGAGATCGAGAGCCCATTGAATTGTGTCTCTGATTGGGGGCGAAAGAACCTAATTCAGTTCAATCCCACTAAGACACAAGTTTGCGCGTTCACCGGTAAGAAAACCCCTTTTGCTGTGGCTCCCCAATTCCAGAACACACCCCTTACCATCGCCAAAAATATTGGGATTCTCGGAATTGAAATCTCCAGCGACGTCCAGTTTCGATGTCATGTTGGAGGAGAAGGTCAAGCTGGCGTCGAAGAAACTAGGTGTGCTCAACAGGGCGAAGCAGTACTTCAACCCGCGGCAACGACTTCTGCTTTATAAAGCGCAAGTACGGCTGCATATGGAGTAGGTACTGTTGCCATCTATGGGCGGGAGCGCCTAGATACCAGCTTGCACCTTGTGACTCGATTCAAAGGCGTGCTGTGAGGATTGTTGATGATTCCAAACTGACAGACGGTTTAGAACCTTTAAGTCTGAGAAGAGATTTCGCGTCTCTTTGTGTGTTCTACCGATTGTATAATGGGGTGTGTTCAGAGGAGTTATTTGATATGATGCCCACGGCCTCTTTCTACAGTCGCACCGCTCGCCATCGACAGGGAATTCATCCTCATACATTGGAGCCTAAGTGGTCGCGTACTGTGCGGTTCCAGAGAAGTTTTCTCCCGCGTACTGTCAAACTGTGGAATGAACTGCCTGTCGAGGTTTTCTCAGGAGACTACAGCATGGGGTTCTTCAAAAAGGGCGTGAAGAGGTTTTTACAGGGTCGGCAACGCGCGTGTGATGCCCCTGGTGTTTCATTCATTCATAGGCTACGGTAACTGCTTTCCATCAGGCGGGCCGTATGCTTGTTTGTTACTTTAGTTGTATAAAAAATAAAAATAAAATACCTACACACAAAGATTTAACATCTGAATCACAGTTTAAGTAATAGTAAGTACTACGCATCTGAATTTAAGTTGTAGGTAGTCTATTACATGCTTTCCCCCGCTGCTAATGCCACAGCTTGTCACGTCTAGAGATCTCACTCATTAGCACACAACACAACATCTTTATGGTAATTGTTATAATTTGATGTTTGATGCAGTGGCGTGATTATAGGGTGGCAGGGAGGGCAATATGCCACGGCCCCCGGACCAAAGGGGCCCCAGACTCAAGAGAGCACGAGCACAGAAGTAACACTTAAGTAGTATAAAAATTTCTTCTTTTAAGTTAGGCAATAACTACAGGACATATGAATTTTAATAAGAATGTATGAATGATGTATGTACATTATCATATCTATTGAAAATAAAAAATTGGAAGGAGTTGCTGCGTCGGCAGCGGGGGTGGCAGGGCACGAGCGATATTTGATAATGCGAACGTTTATTTGACTACGGTAACCGCTTCACATCAGGCCGGCCGTATCCTTGTTTTCCACCCGGCGTAATATAAAAAAAGTATACATTAACTAAAATATCCAAAATGTAGTTGTTTAGTGTTGATAACTTAAATGATTTATTGAAATGAAACTACAAGATTAACATTTTACAATGTCAAGCTTTTTATTTTACGGAGAGGGCCCCTCTTCTAAATTTGCGAGGGCCCCTCTTTTGACTTCTGAACGAAACTATACCATCAGGGGCTCACGAAACTCTTATAACTTATGGACATTTGTATATTACCTTACAACCATCTATACATACATATAACCAAAGAGGGTGGTTGAGATGGAATACTTTGCTTGCGATGTAAATTGAAAATGTATAAATCATTTTATTGTCATTTCAGTCGAACCACTAGTCTCAAACTGCATTTTAGATCTTTTTGAAGTATAAAAATATTTAATAACTTATACGATATACGAACGCTCCTAAAAGTGACAGTTACAATGTAATGTAATTAACTAGGGAAGTAATTTAAGCATTGCGCACTTACCTTGAATATTATTCATTTTATCCATTCTTTGATAGAAAATAAACGTACGACTACACGGCTAGAAAAGTAATATTGAACTGTTACGTTGTAGGGACATTTTCCGCACTCGCCTTACGAACAGAACAGGTAACCGTTTACTAGCTAATGTTAAAAACCTAGTCAGATCATAATGCAATGATTTCCCGAACTTTCACTGACCAAATCGCAACATGGGACAAAACTGGCTTTAAGTCCTCGTGGAAACATCTTACGGTGCTATACAGGTATTATAGTGCGGGTGTTTGCAATAGCTACACTTCTAAATTAGGTATTTATTTTTACCCGATGACCAAGAAGGGAGGGTTATGTTTTTCGAGTAAGAGCCATATTACTTAAAGACTGTGATTTTTGCGTAAAATGGCCAATTTTGGCGTTCTTGATCTCGGAAACAAAAATACATTAATAATGTTGACTTATTGAATAGTACAGAATAGCTATTGGCTTAGTTCATAGCGGCCTCGCTTATTGTAAATTTTGCTTAACTTTTTAATTAAACCCAAAATTGCAGAGAAAGATTTTCATAAAATGCGCATATTCACTTTTTTGAGCTCCTGGATTGTACTACTGTTCCAGACAAATGAAATAAAAAAATAGAATGTTATTTCTTATATAGTCGTATAGGTCATAGCGGCCTTAGAATTTTGAAATATCATTGATTTAATATAGAAAAAAAAATACATTCTTTTAACCATAAAAAACATCGATAATCGCTGTCGAAAATCAAGTAAACTGTTAATTTCTCGAATAAACGATAATATTATTGATCAAAATTTATACGAGAATAATTGTTACTTCAAGATGAATAAACTTTGTAGCATGAATTTATTATCTTATTTCAATAAAAACGATAAATATAACTTCAAAATTACTACAAAAAACGATGCACCGGCGGCCTTCGCGGGTTTAGTACTGCGCGAGAGCTCGTCAGCGTGCAAATGTAATAGGGCACATAAGGGGTCTGCGAAAAAAATTGGAGAATAATCTATATATATAAAACTAGCAAAGTACCCGTGCTTCGCTACGGGAACACTCCTGATTTGCGTCTATTTTTGTTTCGATTCCAGATATTTCATTTTTTCCCCATAAAGGACTGTTTCGTATTTACCATTATTACAAACATACACCATTTAGGTTAAGACGTCTCGGTAAACAATATTTTTGGCATTCGCACCAGGAGCCAAATTTGCAAGGCTTCCAGGAGAACTTACTCTTGAGCAAGCTACATACAAATGATCATGAGAGAAGCAGTCCTGTATCAAGTCAACCCCAGCGACCTTTAGAGACTGCCCCTGAGCTTTGTTAATGGTCATAGCGAAACACCTTTATGGGAAATTGAAATCTTTTAAATTGAACGGGGTGGTCTGATGGAATAATGGGAATGCACCCCGCATTCCCATTATTCCATCAGACCACCCCATAAAATATATAAAGAGAGATTCCTCAACAGCGCATCCCTTACTGTCCTCACTCAACAACTCATCTTTCCAGTTGTCGAACACGTGAACATTGGTGGCACAAACCTCCTGATGATACACCTCCGTCCCATGCAAGTGGTAGGAGATGGAGCGGAACAGGCCAGCTCCATCACCTTCCACAGCTATAATGGTATAGGGCATCATCCTTCACACCTTCCACAAGTATAAATTTAGTCAATCTTCACGTCATTGTTTGAAAAATACCGAAATTCTTATATTAAGTAGGTATACCCCATAAAGTCGATACTTAGAATAGGTTTTTCAATTAGTTTTCGGCACCAGATGTAGCTTCATTTGAAGGACGCATTTTATTTTTACGCCCTACGCGCGCGATGGACACCCTATGGGGGTGAATACAGGGATGAGGTAAGCGATAAAATTATAAAAACAATAATATCCTTGATGATTTTCAGACTTGGGATGTAAGTGGTTTATCAACATCTTTGAATCAAAGCCAACTTCACCTGCACGCGGTGCACCCTGCTGACTGACAAACGAAGCTCTGGCCAAAAGAGAGGTAGGGAGCGTAATTGTAAGCTACCCGGCTGGTGAATGTACCTCCACCTCACAGAATACCGCAGCCAAATAACAATTCCCTTGAGGGTTGTTGTGTTCCTGCGAGTGAGTGAGGTCAGCAGATAGGAAGGAGATGTTGGCAGCGGGGGTGGCGGCGCGCAAGCGATATTTTATGTTGGGAGCGTTAATATGGCTACGGTAACCGCTTCACATCAGGCGGACCGTATGCTTGTCTGCCACCCGACGTAGTGTATAAAAACAAAAAACTTTTTGACCCCATTTTACTCCTTTTTTTTACGATAAAATAGTCCAACTAATCTCGTTTCCCCATACAAACTTTGGACCTCCGTATTACCCTCTTAGGGGTAAAATTTGAAAAATATAACATAGTGGACACGAAATTACTTATTTCGTGTCCACTATGTTATATTTTCAAATCATTGCCATTTTCGTAATTGACGTCCCAGAAAACCATAGAATCAACACCCATATTGATATTATGACCTTTCAACCCCATCGCACCCCATTAGGGGTGATTTTATGTCACGTCGGCTATGTTGGATTATAAAATAGCTGTTCCTTTCGTAATCAGCGGCCCGATAAACCATAAAAACAATACCCATGTCGATTTTCAGACTTTCTCACCCCATTTCACCCCTTTTGGGGTTGAATTTTGAAAAATCCTGAAACACGTGTTTACTCATTTATCTATAGAAGTACTCGTGTAAAGTTTCGGATAAAATAGTCCAACTAATCTGGTTTCCCCATACAAACTTTGGACCCTCGTTTCACCCCCTTAGGGGATGAATTTTGAAAAATCCTTTCTTAGTGCACCCCTAGACGTCATAAGGAACCTACTTGCCAAATTTGGAATCTCTAGACCCAGCGGTTTGGGCTGTGCGTTGATTAGTCAGTCAGTCAGTCAGTCAGTCAGTCAGTGAGGACAAAGCCTTTTATTAATATTAATATAGATTCAAAGTCCTGACTGACTGACTGACTGACTGATATATCAACGCACAGCCCAAACCGCTGGGTCTAGGGATTCCAAATTTGGCACGTAGGTTCCTTATGACGTCTAGGGGTATACTAAGAAAGGATTTTTCAAAATTCTTTCCCTAAGGGGATGAAACAGGGGTCCAAAGTTTGTATGGGGAAACGAGATTAGTTGGACTATTTTATCCGAAACTTTACACGAGTACTTCTATAGATAAATGAGTAAACACGTGTTTCAGGATTTTTCAATATTCAACCCCTAAAGGGGTGAAATGGGGTGAAAAAGTCTGAAAAACGTCATGGGTATTGTTTTTATAGTTTATCGGGTCGCTGATTACGAAAATAACAACTATTATCTAATCAAACATAGCCGACGTGACAAAAAGTCGCCCCTGTGGGGGTGCGATGGGATGGAAATATCTAAAATGGGGTGAAAAAGTCTGAAAATCATGATAAGTATTGTTTTTATGGTTTATCTGGTCATTGATTATGAAAATAACAACTATTTTCTAATCAAACATACCCAACGTGACATAAAACCCCCCTGTGGGGGTGTGTTTGGGGTTGAAATGTCATAATATTAATATGGGTGTTGATTCTATGGTTTTCTGGGACGTGAATTACGAAAATGGCATCGATTTGAAAATGTAACATAGTGGACAAGAAATTACTTAAAAGGATTTTTCAAATTTTACCCCTAAATTCAAAATTCAACGCCTAAAAGGGTAAAATGGGTCCCGAAAGTCTGAAAAACGTTATGGGTATTGTTTTTATGGTTTATCGGGTCACTGATTACGGAAATAACAACTATTTTCTTATCAAACTAGCTGACGTGACAAAAAGTCGCCCCTGTGGGGGTGCGATGGGATGGAAATATCTAAAAGGGGGTGAAAAAGTCTGAAAATCATCATGGGTATTGTTTTTATGGTTTATCGGGTCGCTGATTAGGAAAATAACAACTATTTTCTAATCAAACGTAGCCGACGTGACACAAAATCCCGCCTGTGGGGGTGCGATGGACTTGAAATGTTATAATATCAATATGGGTGTTGATTCTATGGTTTTCTAGGACGTCAATTACGAAAATGGCATCGATTTGAAAATATAACATAGTGAACAAGGAATTATCTAAAAGGATTTTTCAAATTTTACCCCTAAGAGAGTGAAGCTGAGGTTCAAAGTTTGTATGGGGAAACGAGTTTGGTTAGGCTATTTTATTCTAAATTTTACACGAGTACTTCTGTAGATAATTGACTAAACACGTGTTTCATGATTTTTCAAAATTCAACCCTTAAAAGGGTAAAATGGTTCCCAATAGTCTGTAAAACGTCATGGGTATTGTTTTTATGGTTTATCGGGTCGCTGATTACGAAAACAACAATGATATTAAAATTCAACGTGGCTAACGTGACCATCATCTCCTATTGGGGTGCGATGGGGTTGAAATGTCTAAAATGCGGTCAAAAAGTCTGAAAATCGTCATGGGTATTGTTTTATAGTTTATCGGGTCGCTGATTATGGAAAAAACAACTATTTTGTATTAGTTATTAACACAAATTTTGTATTAGTTGTTATCCAATACAAAGTTGAAATGTCATAAGCCCATAATACCAATATGGGTGTTGAATCTATGGTTTTCTGGAACGTTAATTACGAAAATGGCATTGATTTGTAAATATAACATAGTGGACACAAAATTAGTTAAAAGGACTTTTCAAATTTTACCCCTAAGAGGGTGAAACGGAGGTCCAAAAATTTTATGGGGAAACGAGATTAGTTGACTATTTTATCTTAAACTTTACACGACTACTTCTATAGATGAATGAGTAAATACGTGTTTGCCCCGAATTTCACGCGAGCGAAGCCGCGGGCGAAAGCTAGTAACAAATAAAAATGTACAAATTACGCACTGCCTTATAGACCCAAACCATAAGTATAAGTAATAGTACTACCACGTACTACGTACAGTATGGCCACTCCCTGTCGTTCTCACAAGGCGACCTCACCTCCCCTCTGTGTCTGAGTCGAATGTGGAACCAACCGCAAAGGGCGGCGCCGCGTATAAAACGAAAGTTCGTTCGTTGTATATAATCTATTCATAATTGAACTTTTAATTGGTAAATTTATTTATTTCTTATTATTTAATCATTAAGATGAAGCTATTTGTTTTTTCATTACATAATTTATTTTTTCCAGTTTTAACAATAAATTTTACTTACTGTATCATTCGACACTTCAAAGTGTTTGGAGTTTTTGGAAGTTGAATATTTATATTTATTCCACATTTTCAATAGATAACCAGGACATTAGATTGGATAATAAATAACCAATTACAAGCCGTATGAAATATTTAGTGTACCACCACTACCACAACAGTGTAAGTAATAGTACTACGGACACGTACCCTATACCTAACTGCTAGTGCGCCCCTGTGTGCCAACCTTCCGGTTATATCACAGGATTTGCGAGTCTCCCGTCCAGTAAACCAACCAGACAACCTTTACCCGCTCCGCTCTTGCGCTCGGTAAACCAACCGAGCATGCAAGCGGAACGATAGCAGGTCTTACAGTATGGCTACTCCCTGCCACTCTTAAGGTGAACTCACCTCCCCTCTGAGCCAGATGTGGAACCGATCGCAAGGGCTGCCATGCCACGCGGGGCCGCGTATTATTTTAAAAATTACCGTCGAAATCGTTGATTCGTCATTGGACTTGATTTTTTGAAATTATATAATCACGACATTAGATTGTATAATAACCAATTACAACCCGCATGAAACATTTAGGGTATCAAGGCAACGTAACTGGATTTTTTTTTTTTTTTTTTTAACTACAAATACTTTTATTTATTAGCTTCGATCTATATCACAAAATATCAGTCGTATGGAACTTTTTAACAGTCTGATTTCGAATATTCTTCCCATTGATTGATTACACTGTTATTTGCTTGACCGTAAGAGAGATTTCTATGTTACTGTTACCAAGTTAAACTTTGTTTGAGTGAGACCCGTTGGGCACAAAGGGAACATAACATTATTTGGGTCATTGACACAAAGAGAAATTTCTTTTTTTTTGTCTCTATGGGAACTACATAGGAGTTACATTATAACCACATCCTGGCCACTCTATACAATGGTGGTGTCGTATATTAGTACATGAATGTTACGAATGAACGCGTATGCGTTCGGCGCGATACAAACTGCTCCAGGTGAGGTTCGATACGAGAGTGGCAGGGAGGGGCCATATTGTACATATTACTATTACTTATACTGTGACTATACCTATTTCGGGGTAACCTGGGGCCACCATCGGATTTTTTGACTCCGAAATTTGGTCTTTGATTAAAGTTATTGACAAACAACTTCAGCTTAGTCGATAGAGCGCTAGGGTTTTTTCCAGCTAAGCTACAGTGCGACACAAAAGAGTAGACAAAAATAGGGGCGCCACTTTCTTCGCAAGAACAGTTCTCACATGGCAACCCTTCAGCACTTTTGTATGAAAAAAGACAACATTGCTGTTGTTAATAAATTTAGTTCCCTTTCTACACTTTTGTGTTCCACTGTAAACAATCAACAATCTAAGCAGTAGTGTCATTTTCTCATTTAAAAATGTAATAATAATAATAATAATTTAAATCCTGGCATTTCGGGGGCCCATCTAGTGAGTGGCAAGCCACCGCCTGCCGCAAATAACTAGCAATATGAGCAGTTATGGCAGGCGTCCGACCCTCTTCTGTAATAGCCCGGTATTAAGTTCACCCAGATCTCATCTCCATAGCCCATTTATTTTCCATCACACTTCGCAATAGTCTCAACGCCTGCCGAGACCTGCTCATGGGTATGTCGTTCCATTGACATATCCTGAAGCGGGTCACGGCGGGCGTACAACATTACATCAAACTTCTCAAAGGGGCCTCTACGCGTAGGATCCATATCCCCGCGCACGCCTATCAAATGACCGGGCTTGACCCGTGATTAAAAAGAGATAGGTACATAATAATAATAATAATAAATTTTATTTCAAAGCAACATGTACACGAAGTAATTTATTGTAGTCTCATTAACACAATCATTCAAAATAAATGTTAAGATATTTATTATAGCAATATTACCTCAATTAAAACGTCTTAAGGTATCTATTTCGGCCAATCAGAAACACCGAAGACTGCGAGCGATTTCAGGGCGATATAGATCGAGTGGTTTCTTGGTGTTATACTAACAACAAGCTTTACTTTAATGTATCGAAATGTAAGACAATTACTTTTTCTCGAACTCGTAGTCATGTTCATCATGACTATGAAGTTAATTCAACGAAACTAAAAAGAGTGACAGAAGTAAAAGACTTGGGGGTTAAATTCACATCCGATCTGAAGTTTCGAGATCACGTTACCAGTATTTGTAAAACAGCTTATAAAAATCTGGGCTTTATACTTCGTTGGGCGCATGGTTTTGCAAATATTGGAGCGATCGTCGCTTTGTACAATGCGCTGGTTAGAAGCAAACTGGAATGCAACGCAGTCATTTGGGCTCCGCATGAAGCTAAATATAGCCTTATGTTGGAGCGTATTCAAAATAAATTCATTAGATATAGGTATGTATTTAAGGAAGTATGGGGTATATCCTTTTTAAGCTATTGCATAGCTTCTATCGCGGGCCTTGAGCGCGGGGACCGAATCCAGAAATTCCGTAACGAAAAAACCTCACGCTCCCCACTCCGACGGGCAAGAAGGTGTGGCTTGAAGGCCGTGCATCGTCTAACGTCGTTTCAGTTCGGCAGTCTTCGACACGGCGTTGTGTGCGTGCGATTAGACGTATTGTACGACTCTACGTAACTCGTTTTATTTATTTAATAATAGAAAAAATTGTTTTCTTATCGGTCAAATGATTTATAGCGCAAATGGTGCATAAAAATCCTAAATAATAAGTGATTTTCGTGTATAGCGACATTTTGTAGAGAAATTGTAGCTAACTTCACTAACAACACAATACTTTAAAATCTGAAAAATATTTTTAAAAAAGTGTCAAAACCCAGGCGAAGTTAAGGGTTCCGACGGCACCGCTTACGCGTGCACTGCGCACTCTGAACGAAATAACGGAAAGAATTGATCTGTTTTCGTGTTCTCTGAATGAATTCACAAACGTAGCACTGTTTGTACTAGGTTGATACCTGTAAAAATAGCTGTAAATGTTGCAATAAATAAATAAATAAATAAAAAATATATTTATAGGTACTTCGTTATGCAGTCAACTCTTAGGCACACATTTGCACTTATACAGACGCGATCTGTTTGTGTTCTCGTTTTTTGTATGAAATGGAAAGGGTTTGCCCAAACTAAGCAAAGCCTGTAGGTACTATAGATAGATACTAGATAGCTGATATAATACTTTTTTTTTTGTAAATACATACATATCATACATAAAAACACCCAGATCAACACAAACGGACATGTTCAACACACAAATATTTGTCTTATGCGAAGATCGAACCCGCGACCTGGGAGTCCAAGTGGTGGCTAGCCCAAAGAGTAAAGTAAGTATAGGGCTAGCCATTATACCACCGAGCTCATCAACAACAAAATAAAAACCGGCCAAGTGCGAGTCGGACTCGCGCACGAAGGGTTCCGTACCATTATCTATAAAAACGGCAAAAAAAAAAACACGTTGTTTGTATGAGAGCCCCCTTAAATATTTGTTTTATTTATCTATAAAGCGAATATATGTGAGTATTTCAAACGTCTACCTATTGCCCGTTATCAACTGCGAGCAAAAACGAGCAAAAAATCACGTTTGTTGTATGGGCGCTTCTTAAATATTTATTTTATTCTATTTTTTAGTATTTGTTGATAAAGCGGCAATAGAAATACATCATCTGTGAAAATTTCAACTGTCTAACTATCACGGTTCATGAGATACAGCCTGGTGACAGACGGACGGACGGACGGACAGCGGAGCCTTAGTAATAGGGTTCCTTTTTACCCTTTTGGTACGGAACCCTAAAAAAATATGTTAGAATTTTGCAGTCGGGTTTGTAAATATTTTTTATTGCGTAAGTATGTAGGTGATCCCTAACTGCATATAGGTTCATTACATCGATCGTGTAAATAAATAGTATCTGATTGATGAGCAGGCAGGGCGGATCCTCAAATAATATTTTAAATAAATAAATTCAGGACAAATTACACACCGCCATCTAAATTTGTCGAAAACTAAGGAAAGAAAGTTTGTTCTATGGGTAGGGCATGCAATTCGAATATTCGTTTTTTTCGAGTATCGCCCATAATTTATATTCGAATAGGTAGGTACTATAAACTTAGTATTCGAGGTTTCCGAGTTTTGCGAATAGTATAAAATTGCAAGTTAATAACTAGCAAAATGATAGCAACAAAATTTGCGAATGCAGCTTTTTGATCTGTGCGTGGATACACGCACAGATCGTCCTCAGAGTCAGAGGGTTGCGCGCGCGGGGATGAATGACTGACGCCGTCATCCGCCATTTTAAACAAAATCCAACAAATAAAGACAGTAACATGCCACAAAACTCTCTGTTAGCAGTTAGAAAACCAGAGATTGCACAGACTCAGCCAACAATCCCAGCTCAAGTCAAACATTTGTGTGCATAAACATCTTGTTTTTGGTCTGGGTGTTTTCTAAGTATTATAAGCATTTCTAGACAAAAAAAAATGTATTTAAGTACATTTATCACTTACATATTCTAGTAGGAACCCATTGTTTTAATTTGGGACTAGATGGCGCGGTGTAAATTGTCAAGAAATATATGTAAATTTGTTTATCCATTGCTGAAAACAGCATTAAAATCAGTTGCGTAGTTTAAAACATAGTGTTACATTGATATTTTAGTATAAACCCTAAGTTCCAACATTTTCCGCTAGGGACGCTGCTGTTAATGTTTCCGTACAAACTATCGACGTAAACACAAACATATTATTAACGTATGTCTTTAAAAAACTTGTAACAAATGCATCCCGTCCGGGGTTGCTTGCTGTACAATTACGTCTAACTGGTAACGCAATTATATTATTTAATCGATATATCGAATCACTTTATCGTTTGGCTAGCTTAATATCCAGGGCAAGAAAACGAACTGAAAAAAATATTGCTGTCAAATAGACAGCTGGCTGCTAGCTCGCTGGCCATCGTTGGTATTTCTTTCCGTGAATTTCCAATTTTTACGTGTGACAAATGAAATTAGAAATAGTAGTGGATAATTAAATTTACTTATTAATTAGATTTTCCATTGAATGTTTTTTCTATAAAAGTAGAAACGATGCCTTTAGCGAATTCTTCGGATCCCTGGCGTATGCAGAATGTCGGAGATAACACGGTATGTTTGTGAATTGTTTGCCAAGCTAATTATACATGATTTTTGTAAGGTTTTCCCACTACGATTACTCATTCGCGTTAATACATTACTATTGAGAACAGGTATGTTGTGTACAATATATTATATTTTACTTTTACTTTAACTGAAACGCCCACTTATTTATAAACATTATTTAGTGCCGTGTTATAGACAAAGACATGTTATGGTTACTATTTTACCCGCTGTTGCAGTTAAAAATTGTATCTTTAGTTTATCAACGTTGAGATACGATTTCGCCGTAATTTTGGCCTTGTAGGCGTTTGCCCCACCTTGAAACATGACATATTAATATAGCATCAAGGATTGAGTTTCTTTTTGTAACTGGTTAGTCATTTATTCGTAATTAGTAAAGAGCAGAATCACCTAGTAAACTATTTCATGTCAATGACTGTAAATTGCAAAGATATCTATGAATATTTTGTTTAAATTCTAAATGAATTTCCAAAATTCATATTATTAAATTTTAGTATATCCTTAGGTTTGTTGGAAGGTACTTTCTTTTATTTACACCAACTAATAAATGTTTAAAATAAATGAACTGTTTAACTTTTTGTAGTTTATCAAATTGTTTAATAATGAATACTCACATTCTATTTGCAATAAGTTTGTTGAATGAATCGAGGATTATAGAAAATGGGAGGTATTATGGAATCTCCAGAATTCGAATTATAACACACAGTTTTGTTACTTAAAAGCTGTTTTGAATCATGAAAATGTTGCATGGATCCTTCAAGCCTCATTTACGCCGGAGCAATATCAGACAACAATCGGCATGCTATAGATTGAGGAATGCATATCCTTGCTGCATGCTTCACTTATAAATAAATTTTGCAGTATCATATTTATTACTAGTTCAAAAAAGAATTCTAAATTATTAGAATTTAAAAAGTATTATTTTTGTAATACAATTTTTCCAGACATTCAACATTACTTCCCACTTTTAGACCACTCCATAACTTGTTACAAAGGTGACAAAATTGTGGCGTGCCACAATGTCGCACAATGTTGCTTTTGTGTAAATTGGGCTTTAGATTCACATACATCATCAAATTGTTATTATCATATTTAAAATAAATAAATAGAGGTATTTATTATAGACATAATACAATCACTACTTTATATTCAGTTAATAAGCCCAGGTTTTAGTGTTTGTTGAAATAAGAAAAAGTGTTGATTAGAAGTGGCTCAGTTATTTTAGAACAAATATTTTTAAGGTGCTATAACAAAAAAAAAACCGATCAAGTGTGTGTCAGCCCACGTGCAGTATTAGGGTTCTGTATTTGCCTATCTCAATATTTCGTATAAATCACTTGTATTGGGAATTTTCTATTTCTGAAAATATGTTTTTTTTTCAAATGTGACGTATGTCACATTTGAAAAAAAAAACACAAAGATCAACTGATGGTCCCTTGGAGCTGTAAAAAAACAAAATTCTCCATCTACACCATCAAAAAATATGCCCATAATCAATGCATTAAATAAATTGTTAGTACATTGATTGTGCAGTGTGTATATGTGCTCTTGTAATTTTCAAATGTAACATATATTTAGAAGTTTACAAATTGCTAATTCTTAGATGTTTTATGTTTGAAGTGTAATAATTAGTATGTGACAATGTAGTGAGCGTAATTCATGCAATTTTAGTGATAAATAAAAAATAAAAATCTGGTAATAAACATTGAATTTGTGGTAAATAATGGAATCAAGTAGTAGTAGTAGTAGTAGATGTAGAAGAAGATGAAATTGAGACACCACTAACATGAGAAGGAATCGACAGTGTATGGGTCTGAGGGGCAATTCTCGTAATTAAAATATAGTCAAAATTCAGTTTCGATCCAGTCTCGATCTCACAAATGTCACTTTTGGTATTCTCGTAACACAATATGTAACTTTAAAATTAAATTTAAGCGGGATTATATCGAAATATGAGTGAAAATTAAACAAACTAAGAATGTTACTTTGCCAACAACGAGAATTGATAATAATTAATTAATGAAATCAAGTATATAATTTTAGTCAATTCACAATTCAATCTCGATTCGGTCAACTTTCAATCTGCGTTCGTAGAAAAATTACGAGAATTGGCCTTCAGGCTTAGAAAATAATTACATCAATGTGGAGATGGAGGTGCACCCTGATAGGCTGGAGTTACTAAGGAGGACAAAGCCTCTAAAAATGAAGATTAAAAAAATCCTTAAATATAAATTAAGTTGATTAAAGCTAACAGTACTTCCTATGTTAAAACTTTGTAACAAACAAAAGCTTACATGAAAAATATTTTTCTAATTTTAAATTTAATTTAATAAGATCTTTATTTTACGACTTGTACGAGGCACCTAAAATATCGCTGTAAACACGAAAGAGCCTATATGATAAAGTCGAATCTACGTCCAACTCTTCATCAAATCAATCATACTTCGGAATTTCTAACTGGAAATCCAAAACCAATTCAGTTTGTTGGAAACCACTGCGAAAATGGACGAGGCATCAGACAGAATAGGGAAAATACTATACGAAGTCGGCATCACTACGGGCGGCAGCATAAATCTCGGAAGGCAAGGCTCTAGCAAGACTCTGGCTCTTATGCAGCAGCGACGCGAGGCGACAGTATCTGTTAGGGCTTCGACAGAGTATGCTGCTTTAAATAAGCCGATCGAGGCTGATACGGCGGGACTATAGCGTGTTCAGTGCTAAATGAATTGAAGACATGAAAATTGTTGAAGAAGGAAAATTGTTACAAAAAGAGTAAAATGTAGGGGATTTTTATGAGAAGCTAGGTAAAATCCAAATCAGAGAGTGGTAGTCCATCACAAAACACGTCATTACAGTGCGACAGTTGTAAAGGAAATGGAAACGGTTCTTTCGGCGCGGTCGGTTCATTCGGGTCGGACGATTTTTTCGGCGCGGATAGGTGTGCGAGGCCTCGTTGACTTCGATTCGTTCGGCGCATTCGGCTCAGATAGATGTGTGTTCAGCTTCTAGAAATCCAGTGCAATAGATTTTCTTGTTGAAAAAAAATAATTTTGATCAAACAATAATTTGCATTTTAGTACTTTCCCTGCTCACTGAGCATGGTACAAAATACATGTTAAATGAAAGCGATTTTTGCTCATGTTGCAATTCCTAATAGTCGCTAGAATATTAGAATAATAGAAACCAATTGAAATAAGCAAGTGGAATGTTTTTTTGTGATCCCAGTCGTCTATCTAATATTTATAATTATATTTTAGCGTGGCAATTCGGCGCAGCCAGCAAACAGTCTTCCAATGGTTGTTGAAAACTCAGAGTCACGCCAAGCATCCACCACTGAGAGCCATGACGAAATAAATTATGAGAGAGAAGTGGTCATCCAGGATGTTGTCAAAGAGGGCCACGATAAAGCAGATCCGTCACAGTTTGAACTGCTCAAAGTACTTGGTGAAGGTTCCTTTGGGAAAGTATTTCTAGTAAGAAAAGTTAGTGGTGCTGATACTGGCACTCTTTATGCAATGAAGGTACGTATTTTTTTTATAATACTGCGATTGGCAAATAAGCCATAAATATACTGTTCAATGTGAAGCGGTTACTATAGCCATATAAACGTTCGCAATTGTTTTTTTGGCTGCGGTATTCTGTGAGGTGGAGACTTCCCCTGTCAGGCAGCTTGTAAATATGCTGTGCCCTTTCTCTTTTGTCTTAGCCTCTTTTGTCAGTCAGCAAGGTGCATCACGCCCAAGGTTGGATTGGGTTTGCAGATGATGAAACACACTCCTATATATGTTTTCTTGATATTTGAAATGTGATTGAGATTATAATAATCCAGATGGTAGTCTATGGACCGGCGCGCATTTTATAAGTGTGGCGTGGTTTCCCCCGTCAAAAATATCAAACGCTGATTGGACGCACTAATATTGCATTATGTATGTCAAATTGGAAATTAGCTTTCTACCTGTACAGCAATAGTGTTCACACTATTCTGCGATGTATTGTTGTCTCAGAGTAAGTAAGTTTATTTATTTTCGAATTTGCTCCAGAGTACATAACTATTGAAATTATTTTTCCTTATTTATGCATCTTACCAGATTTGTCTTTAATATTAATTTCATAGATTATGTGTTAATTTTATTAAGTAATATCCATATACATACTCGTAATTGCAAGGAGGCAGGTTTGGGGTGTATGTGGCTGACCACGATTTTTAGAGCCAAAACTAATGAAATCTGCACGTGGTGCACCATGGTGGTGAGTTAGGTCACCAGAAGGAAGAAATTGCAGCGATAGCTGTGGGGGTGGTAGCGCGCAATCGCTTTTTCATGATAACCGCTTCACAACAGGCTGGCCATTTGCTTTTTTCCCACCCGACGTATAAAAAAAGGTAGATTTTATATGTTTTATACCATGCATATTAATATAATTTTATGGTAAATATGCATACACAAACATTTACCAGAGTGTACAGACACACCACCACTACGACACTAAGGCGTTACAACCTCTGCTACTAATGCTGTAGTCACTCAAGAACATTGCGGTGATGTCATTCACTTGCAAGAATACAACAACTCGCCAGGGAAGTATTTATTACTCAAATATTATGAGAACTTTGTACTGTTTACAGTGGTTAACAAATTGCACCTTGACTTAAGTAATTATTATAATCTCAACATATCTTTTTAGGGTACTTGTTCTGTGATCGTAACAATACTAATTATGAGTAAATGCTAGAGCTCAGTGTGTAATGAAGATAAATAAATAAATATTCCGGGACAAATTACACACGGCCATCTGGACCCAAAGCTTGCACTATGGGTACTAGATAACTGATATTATACTTCAATACTGATATTATTTTTTGTAAATACATACATATGATTCATACAAAACACCCAGAGAACAAGACAAACAGTCATGTTCATGCACGTAAATATTTGTCTTATGCGGAGATCGAACCCGCAACCTCGGGAGTCAAAGTGGCCATTTCTATGCATTTGACCACCGAGCTCGTCAAGATAGTTGTAGATACTACATACCTATGGTATATTACTCACTACGACTTTTTTCATTATCAGAACACTACGAGGTATCCAGACTGTCTATCTTAGTGTCGTCTCGGTCGTAGACAATTTAAATTCCTCGTTGTGTATAGGCGCTTGGATGTGTAGATGTTGAGGATGTTTTTTACCTATAGATGCGTTTTACCTGCCTGTATTGCGGTACGAAACCAAGGTAATTGTCCGACATTCACTCAGTCGCGGCATTTACCGTCACAGCAAGACGTTAGCGCTAAAACAATTATTGAAAGGTTTTAGATAAAATGCCTTCCTGTGTGTTCACGTTCTATTCCTTTTATAGCGTATACATGCGTCGATATTGAATATGCGCTTTGTAGCCAATTTTTTCTGCCGCGATGTTAGCCAATGGCCCCTCTATATGTATATAAGTATATAAAATATCATAGGTAGATATTAATTTTCCTCATCGAACTATGTCTATAACATTAACGTTTCTTTTTTTAAGGTACTTAAAAAAGCAACTTTAAAAGTTAGAGATAGAGAACGGACGAAAATGGAGAGAAATATATTAGTTGAAATGGGCCATCCATTTATTGTTAAATTGCATTATGCATTTCAAACGGCTGGTAAACTATACTTAATATTAGACTTTTTACGTGGCGGCGACCTTTTCTCTCGTCTAAGTAAAGAGGTAAAGTATTAACTTTAAAAATAATTTGTTTTCCTATTTTTATATTGCTGATTACGTCAAGAAAAACCCATTGCGTAGTTTGTCTATTGCTAATAAATAACAGTATCAGTACATACACTGTAGGTAATACTATAGTAAAAACAGAACAGTAACTAATATACATACGCCGATGTCATGCGCCATTTACATTGTATGTCAATATGTTTGTAAGCCATTTAAAAGCGAGGAGTCACTCTCGTGCAAATATTTCGGAATCCATTATTTATTTATTTCTTACAATTACAGTGGGATGTCTATAACTCGAACCTCGTTATGTCAAAAAAAAATGCTTTTCCATTCCGCGGTACCCCTAAATACGCGGTATCTCGAATTATTTTGACTTTGTAACTCGAACAACAAGTATCTGAATACATTAATAACTTTTAAACTTTCGCGTTGCATGATTTATGAAATATAAGAACGGGAATTACCGCGTTCTTATATTTCATAAATCTGAATACATTCATTAAACTGTCTAAGGTGTGAACCTTATGTTTGTTCCTTGTCGATTATCGACACAGGACACGATTACTTCTTGTCTTCTTCAATTGTTATTCAAATTTTAGCAGTTAAATCATATATATCTCAAAGTTCTTGTTAAGTCGAAAACTCGTTAACTCGAACTTTTTTGCATTTCCCATGACATTCGAGTTATAGAGATTCCACTATATTAGCACTACAATTTCCCAATTATATAAATATTTTGTAATTGGCGCTTGATACCCGCAAATCGTATAAAGTTGACACTTATTTGAATTTATTGTGGACATACATGAAATGAAGCTTTTCTGTTGAATTTCCTTGATGAATTCGTATAATTTTTTAATGGTTTTTATACACAATTCCCAGGTAATGTTCACGGAAGAGGACGTCAAATTCTACTTAGCAGAATTGGCACTAGCATTAGAACATGTACACAAATTGGGTATTATATACAGGGATCTAAAACCAGAGAATATATTGTTAGATGCTGATGGGCACATTGCTCTCACTGATTTTGGCTTGTCGAAGTTACCACCAAGTAGTGATAAGGCTTATAGCTTTTGTGGCACAGTAGAATACATGGCACCTGAAGTGGTTAACAGGAGAGGACACACATTCGCTGCTGACTGGTGGTCGTTTGGAGTTTTAATGGTAAGTATTTGTAATTTATTTTTAGGATTTTTTTGATGAATTGACCCTTGTACACATTTTTGCTATGACCTACGGCCGCTGATGCTAGCATCATGTGGATTCTCTGAATTTTCAAGAAAGTCACTGATTGTGTGAAAGTGGCAATAGGCTGGCCACATCTGCCGAGTCATCAATGGCAGATGGAGGAGGAAAGTCCTACAGTTGAGGTCAGGTATGGGGCGACGAAGTGTAGGGAAGCCCCCTCTTTAGCTGGACTGACGACCTCAAAAAAGTGGCTGGTAGAGGTTGGATGCTGGAAGGATCGCATATTGTGGAAAGCATTTGGATAAGCATTGTAACTACCTACTGCCGGATATATCCAGCAGTAGGTAGTTACAATGCTTATCTGACTTTTTGAACCATTGTCGCGGTTCAATGGTAAAATCCCAATTAATGAAATATCGGATTTTGAAAAGTAATACTTTTTGTTGCGCTTAACCATAATGTATTCTTTTTTTTTTTTTACTTTATTTACACAAACAAACAATGACAAAATGTGTTTTACTTAGAAATAGATAGTGTTATTAATTACGCTATTAGCACCGTTCACCACAAATTACTTTGTAATTCAAGTCGACATTAAGCATAATATGTTATTCACTTAAAATTCGGCAAATACAGATTATTACTCGTTGTTTTAAATTAACGATATTAACATTTTAGATTTTTATACAATTGTAGGCCGTATTCACATTTTATTGTACACTCTTTGCTTTGTATTTGTGATTTTTTTGAGCTTGTACTGATTTGATCACTTTTATGTTCACCCTATGATAATGTGATCCAATTTCTTCGTACCTAATATTTGGCCAATGTGTCTTACCTTAATCTCGTTTTGTTGAGGTTGGCACAACCCTAATCAAACGACGCTAACTAATTGTACTGGAGGTTTCAATTTGTCACTTTACTGACTGCAGCGTGCAGCAATAATATATAAAATTACTATTAAGGAGGTATAATAATACAAACTGTCCATCTGTGACTGCAATAACGCCGCGCAGACGAATCTTAGAAGAGACTGTCGGCTATGATATTTGTCAACAATGCTTGCTGATTTTATTTATTATAAAGCTTTCCATAGTCTAAGACTAGAATCAGAATATTTTGTTTTTATATATTGCATTTATTTCATTAATTTGTTTCAGTTTGAGATGCTCACGGGTAACCTTCCATTTCACGGTTCCACCAGACACGAGACTATGACACAGATACTGAAGGCGAAGCTTGGCATGCCTTCAAATCTCAGCGAAGAAGCACAGTCACTGTTGCGAGCATTGTTTAAAAGAAACCCACAAAACAGGTCAGTATTCATTGAAATTGTAGCATATGGCGTAACATCTGTTTATGCAATCCATTATCTACTTTATGTGATTCGGCTGACATTGGAGAGTTCTAAGAAAATTAGAATGTTTGTTTTTATTATGAAAAAGTGTATTAATATATTTCTTTTTATATCACGTTGACTGTCAAAGAAGCATATCTCTGTATAATGTAAGGTCTGTCTAATGTAAAGTGGTAACCAAAGCCTATATGCGTTTGTAATGGAAAGAGTATTGCTGCGAGTGCTAATAATTATATTTCTATTTCAAAGTCATTTGCAAAAGTGCACAAAGAATTTGCGAAAGAACACCGCTTGCACCTGTCAAGTAGTAATGACTTGTTCTAAAATTTACGTAGTTGCAATAGGGTTCATACTCGTATTACTATTGATCGAGTGATCTAAAGCTTAGACTCTAAGCTATAAATCACAGTTATTTGCAAATGACTGTGATTTACTTTTATTTCATAGATTTGTGAGAAGGGTAAAATAATCATGCGGTATCATCTTCTATAATATAAAAATGAATCGCTGAATGTGTTGCTAAGCTCAATTCTCGAGAACAGCTTCACCGATTTCGCTAATTCTTTTTTTAGAATATTCCTTGAAGTGCGAGAAAACAACACTTTTCTATACTCCCATACAAACGATTCTTAACGATACTTAAAAGTCAATTTGAACTTTGATACCATACCATTAAGTTCAAGTGTTAGTGAAGAGGTTCCGAGAAGGCAAAACAATTGCTAGGCGCAAAAGTTAAGAACGGCTCGACCAATTCTGCAATTTTTTATTTTCATATTTTTATTTTTTATGGAGAGAAAAGATTTAAAAATTGCGAGGAATCTAAAATACCACTTTCTACCCGTGCGAAGCCGGGGCGGGCAGCTAGTCATTTAATAAAACACATTCAAACAATTTGCGGAACACAAGTAATCGAGTGTGGCATGCGGAAAATTTTGATAATTGTCTCGAAGCAGGTTCTCACGGCAACTGGATTTTGTTTTCATGTGACGTAACACCGTCGCGACGGTGTTTATCAACGAATTTGGGGGCTCCCATTGTAATCGCATATAAATTAGCATGTGATCTTGGAACCAAGTAATATTCTATTATAAATTATAAATGGGAACAATATTTTCTGTTACCTAAGTTATAATACCCTAATTAAAATATCTATTCCTATGAAATATATTAGTCATTATAGTAAACAAAACGTCCTCTAAGTATGAATCATCATGTTATTGTAAATATGTACCTTAGTTTGATCAATCTTCAAAAATGAAGTCACTGGCAGCAATAATATTATTTCTAAAATATTATATCTTTCACCTTAAAATTTACGAGGCCGGTGGTCGAATGGCTAGCAATGGCTACTTTGACTCCGAGCTCGCAGGTTCGATTCCCGTACAAGATAAACATTTGTGTGCATGAACATGTCTGTTTGTCCTTTCTATGTATTAAAAGTGTATTTACAAAAAAAAATATTTTAGCACATTTATCAGTGGTGTATTGTCAATAAATCTACCGTATGTTTTACATGTGTTTATAATAGTGAATACCCTAAACCCAGGCGCTCCTAGGTTTGACTAGTTAAACCTCGAGTACCTCACCTGTCTCCCCAAAAGCAAGTCGAACCTCGCTCGCTCGGCTTTTGTTGATCACAAGTTTAACCTAACCTAACCAAAGTTCTCGGACAAAAATAGTACCGACAAATGTGACTACGCCCCTATTATGCATTTCTACATGGAAATAAGGAACTGATTATTAGGTGACAGATCTATCACTTAAATGCTTGAACGAATTATGTGATACTAATAGATTAGATTTTTTTTTTATATTTCTGGGCAAAATACACACTTCCATCTTGTTCCAAACTAAGCAAAGCTTGTACTGCATGGGTCCTAGATAACTGATTGTATACTTAAATACATTTTTTTATAAATACATACATATAATACATAGAAAAAAACCCCGCCCGAAAAGACAAACAGATATGTTATGCACACAAACGGTTTACTTGTGCAGATCAAACGCGCAATGTCGGAAATGTTAAAGTAGCCAACCGGACCCGTCAATAACGGGGGTTATGTTAAAAACATTTTATATTATCTAATATTACACATGTGTTGACAGATTGGGCGCGGGTCCTAATGGCATTGAAGATATAAAAAAACATGAATTCTTCGCAAGTATAGAGTGGGATGCCCTTTTACGGAAAGAGGTATGTATTTTTTTTTTATATAATGTGGTGCCAAACATGCATACGATCCGCCTAATATGAAGCGGTTACCGTAGCGTATAGAAATGATTATTATTGCACTCCATCTTTGTTTCTAACGCAGGATCTTCTTACGTTTGCTGAACAATGCGTTCAGAGCTTGTAGGGAGACTGAATTGTATAGGATGGACTGACCAATAAAAACAAATATCAATGAATATAAAAAATAGAGTATCTTAGTCAGTGGAAATGAATCCACCATTCAGTGGATTAGAGTTGAATAGCGGTTCAAATTTGGGCTGGCTGGATTTCTCGCAACTTCCCTATGAAATTTTAATAAAAAATCAATAATTTGATTATCGTTTTTTTTTTAATAAACGGCTCAAATATATCTGTTTTAAAACTATAGTTATTACTGCTTTAGTTATTATAATTAAAAAATTACAGAAAATATTTTAAACTCGAAAACGAGGCTACACCATTTCCAGAACAGCTGAGCGCGTGTGATGTCACAATATTAGTGTTACCCATCACTCATTGTAGTTTCACTAACTTTTTTGTTCAAGTGGACAAAATGACAACTTATGCTATGCAGCTTCTTCACCACTAAAAACCGACAGTTGAGCGCAAATGTATACATGTAGTATTGTGACGTTATAATATCTTCAGGAGCTTTCCGTGTGTTCCAGCTACTTGGCATTTTAAATTTGATTTAACTTTCTAATAATAATGAGGAATAATAAAAAAAAAATATTCAAATACCTCAAAATGCAGTAGATATTTTAGTCAAATTAGTTATCAGCTGTCAAAACAGCAATTTTATTTTACTAAGTAGTGAGCTATGACTTCACGGCATATTATTATTCCGTTTATCCACCATCCATCCAACAGCCACCCTAAGGTACTCTTAAGTCGGTATGTAACTCGGGAACGCGCCACATACACGCCAAATTTATTTAACATTTGTAACAAATGTTAAAGGTTATAGGAGTTAAAGTTTTGGAGATGTTTTCTGATATTTGTATTATTAATTATTTATTATACTGTCTAGTATAGTAGTCTTGTGTGTTATACTTTCGTCATCCATTTCTGTTATCAAACAATGACTGTCCATAGGTAGTCCCGCCTTTCCGGCCCGCCGTATCAAGAGCTGATGACGCGTTCTATTTTGACTCCGAGTTCACTTGCCGCACACCGAGAGATTCGCCCGGAATTCCTGCTTCCGCTAACGCCCATGAGTTGTTCAGGTAATGTCATAATGATCTTACCCCGACTGCGGCGGTGGCCAAAGTAAAGTTTATGTGTTTGATCTGTATGTATGTATGCCTTATGTTTCTCGTAATTATTATGCGACTTAGTTGATTTTCATGAATTTATTTTAGAATAAAAGACACAACTCCAATTGTCTAGAGTCTAAACAAACTGTTAGGTCGCTTACACACGATGTACATTTGGTCCATTGAAGGAAGAAGAATATTATGTCTTTCCAAAAATTATGACGAGAGAGATAAGGACATACCGATACTTCTAACTCAATCTTTAGCAACCCTAGTGAAGTGCTTTCACTTTACAGTTGAACAACAACACAACAGAACGAACATTTCCACATTCGTTGTCGATAAGTTGCTTTAATATACGATTCGTATGCTTGTTCACCATCTTATAGAAAAGAACCTATTTGTAATTTGTAATTGCTTACATCGTAAATTCGTATCTTCATTATGTCTCGATGTTTGCATAGTGATTATATAAGAATGTTCATTTTCCTGTGTTGTTTGCAACGTATGTTTATAGTTATACCTGTCATACATGATAAGATACGATAAACAACTATTATAGGGTACTCTAATGAGCTTATCTAATCTGTGTTTTAGAGATGGTAATAGGAAATGCATTAAAATTTTTAATCATAGTAATGATTATATAATATGCTATCTATACGTACGGATATGACGTAGTAGCGAAATGTTTCGGTTTCGCTTGTATGGGATATTAGAAATGTCTTTGTACATATAAACATTCGGCAAGAAATGTTTCTAAATTATAGTGAAAACTACATAAACTTTGTGGAAAACAGACCGTCTCACGTGGATTACTACTGTAAAGCACGCACATAATACACAAATTTTGATCCAACAATTATTTTATTGAGTGTCCAAAGTATATGAGGTGCTGCGCATACAATCAAAAATCGACGGAATCGACGTTTTGCTCTCAAATGCTATGGGCGCCCGCAGTTGACTTTCGTATTGCAACACCGCACCGCTTGGCTGTGTTTTCGTCCATATTCGACTAAAAATAAAAAAATCCACATCAATCGATTTTTGATTAAAAAGTTAACAACTAGGTAGTTGTTAACGCCAATAAGCGCAACACGCCGTAATAAACATAGATATGATATCTATCAACTGCGCTATGTGTATTACGGCGTATTGACAAGCGCATATTATCAAACAATCGAGAAACGATGAGAAAATTGTCATTATTTAAACCGAAGGTGTATGTATGCACTTCCATCTACAAACTGTTTATAATTACACTACTATAGTTGTGTGAAACTCGTCTTAAGCGCACAGTACGTAAATACGAGTATATAGTCAATATTACGACTGAATAGTTTGGTAGATTTGTGTTCTTAACATTGTACAGTCAACGGCAAACTTAGATGATCAAAATCTGTCATTCAATACAAATGATCGCAATCTGCGTATAGTGTGGCGGTGAAGTGACATTTGACATTCACCTCGTTTCTCACTTAGTTCTGACGCTAAACACGTTTAGAGAATTTGGGTATATAAATTAATGATCATGGATTGGGTGGCAGTATCATCAGCTAATATTTGATACACTTAGCAATCATGTACTTTAGAAGCGCTTGACTATCACACTGTATTGATGCCTAATACAATCATTAGTATGTAATGTTCAATAAATAATAATGATCATCTACTTTTGCAGTTGACTGCATGTACATATATGTTACGGTCAATGTAATAATTTATTGCATCAAATGGTCAATTAAATATTAACTATTGGCATTACTTGTCACCAGTTCGTTAATTATCTAGATTATAAGCCCCAACCTAATCGAAAAGCTTAACCAAAATGAAATATATTACACCTATCAGTGGTTGGTATTTATTCATAATTACCAATTCATTGACCAAAATCGTACTTTGAACACTTACAGCAGGAAAAAACAACAATTGCTACTATTATGTACTATGAGAAACGAGAAACAACTATTTTTAAGTCATATAAATACCGAGGTCGCTAGTTAGAATAAATGTGTAGGTATAGAAATGCTACAGGGGTGTGATAATACGCTGTTATTTGTGCCAGTAAAGTCCAGCATTGATAATCAATATACTCACCGAATGTTAATGCACCAATTAATAAAAGCTGATATGTAGGATATTCCTACATATGGCACAATACCCAATATCTAGGAATTTATTTAGAGGATAGAAGTAGCCGGATCTCTGGCTCAGGCGCTTAACTGATAAAAAATGAAACGCAACTTTAAAATTTTGCTCCTACATTTTAGAATAAGAGGTATAATTCTAGAACACCAGAATAAGAAATAGTACGTGTACAGAACTTGCACACTCTAAAGACAGTTAAATAAATAGCGATTTAAGCTACGAGGTAATAAAGAGCATTTTAACTTGTACAGTGCTGCACGCTTGCTTACCTACATTCAGCTTCTCTTTCTATTGCGTGCCTCAATCGTGTTATTACCTTTTAGAGCTGTTTTAGATTTTGTAATTAACATGAACTATATATCATTTCTAGGGGTTTCAGCTTCGTCGCTCCTTGCCTGCTGGATGACAATAACAAAACAATGACGAATCAGAATCAAAACCACGTGTCACAAAACAATAAATCATCAACAGAGGAATTTTGGGCCGGGTTCACCAATAGGAATAATTTCTTTGATGATTACAGGTTTGTTTAAAATTATATAATTTATTTGATGCATTAAATTAAGAGCGGTTTCAGGTTAGCTCGTTGCTGTATACGCATATACAATAAACCGTTTATATAGCAGTGTTCAGTCGAACCAGTGGCTGAATCGGGAGACGTTTTTAGCAGCTTGCCCTAATAAGTGTGTCTACATTTTTACGACATACATTTTATTATAAACTTGGAGCGCATTGAATTTAACTTAATTTAAATTCAATGCGTTTGAATTTAACCTATTTAACATGAAATCTATCTAATGCGCTATGTTATTAATGGCTACTGATGACCAAACCGAATAAAACAAGTGAAAAATTATAAACACCACCAACTTTGTCGCTTCCTGTTTATATGCATTACACTACAAAGATGATGTAGCAGATTGCATACAATTTATAAGGACTACTGGCTACTAACCAACTACGTTTTGTTGGAGACTACTTTAAAAGTTTTGTTAGAGAGGTAGGGTTGAGCGTATTTGTAAGTTGCCCTACTGGGGAAGTAACTCCACTCACAGAATATCGCAGCCAAAAACAATTCGCTTGAGGCTTGTTGTGTTCTTGCGAGTGAGTGAAGTCTCCAGAAAGAAAGGAGTTGCTGCTTTCTCGAGCGTTATTTCATGTTGCGAGCATTAATGGTAACCGCTTCACATCAGGCGGGCTGTATGCTTGTCTGCCACCCGACGTGGTATAAGAAATACTGCTAATAAAGAAAGAACGAAAAACAGTTATTTTTAATACATCCTACAGCTTAGTACCATCATGGATGCAGTAACATTCAAATAACCCGCATATGTGTGCGTGTAAAAATGGTACAGTGTATGAAGTACGCAATAGTTTCACCGGGTCTTGATTTTTGTTTATTATTTTTAGATTAATGGGCGAATTGGGTACAGGATCATTCTCAGTTGTACGCCTTTGCGAGCACAAGACATCAAGAGTCCAATATGCCGTTAAAATAATGGAGAAGGTACAGTACGACCCTAGAGAGGAGATCGAAATTCTTTTAAGGTAACTAAAAGTATTATATTGTATTTTATTATTTGTATTGTAGGTATGTACATCGAGGACAGAAACGCATAATATTAACAAAAGAGTAAAATTACAAAACTTTTTTTCGACGGAGATCTATATAGATATAGCAATTGTTTTTCTTTTTTTTTTTCACAAAAAAACACCATACAGTTGAAACAAAAGGAATGTAGCTCAGTGTATAGAATTGCTCAAGGTGAGCAAAAAACTTGTTTTCTGCTGCATCCAAATGTCAGTCACAACAACACTCAACGGGAACATATACCGTGTGTCTGGGATGAACCTAGCGATAATTTAGAGTCATGTAGTACATCGATTTTCATCGACAAAAACACCTCCTTATACTTACCCTTGGAATGGCAGCCACTTTGTTTTTTTTTTTTTTTGTTTATAATGTCTTTGGCAAAAAAATATACTTGTTGTGGACATTGAATGAAGCCCTTCGGTTACAAACAATACGTAAATTGAAATTTGTCTATGAATACAATTTTCAACAAAAAATGTACTCTGTTATTTTAAAAACTGGCTCATTAATAATACGATTTTTGCCAGTGCAACAGCTTTTATCTTTTATATTGAATTATTTGTTGTTGCAATTGAAAGAAATTTCAAAGTAATTTTGTTTAGCAGATTTTCCCTAATTGTTGCAAATTTCTACAACTGCACTTCGTACATAGCGAATATATTATAAACATATATGAAATATTTTTCAGTAAATTTTGAGTTTTCTGTACTGCCGATTACCGTTTATATGCGTTGTGAATTTCTATTTGGGTTAAAAATAAGTACATGATATACAGGTACAGTCAACACCCGCATATAATCACGCTTCGTGGTGTTTATGAAGAAGGCGGTCGTATACTGGCTGTTACGGAGCTGTGCCGCGGCGGAGAGTTGTTGGAACATATCACACAGAGGCGGTACTTGCCGGAGCACGAAGCAGCGCCCATACTTAGAAATGTGGTGCAAGCTGTTCATTACTTACATCGACACACTGTTGTCCACAGGTATGTATATTCATCTCAAAATGTGATCATAATAAAGTGTCGTCGATAAATAATGAGCAAAAAAAAAAACAACTGCGACTGAAAATGACTATACGGACTACGGACTATATGTGCCAGTGCCATATGTGTTATAGTGAGTGTGAGCTAAAAATATTGGACGCGCGATACGATTTATATTTTTGATTACACCCCCGCAAGCCCGAATGCCAGTCGGGACCGACGACTTATGGTATATTTGTATTGGGTTTAAAATGCAATGCATATTAAAAATTGTGGTCAAATAATTTTCGTCTGACAAATACTCATAATAACTTCGCACCCTACAAAAATCCATAGACATGACAAAAGTCCTTAAATTCAGGGGAAAATAATCTAAGGTGGTGGTCGTCCGCATATAATGACGTCATTTGCGCCGAATCTGATGACGTCTAATTCTAAAATTCGGTTCGTCGGGCGCGTTCGGTTTGGATAGATGTCCGTTCAGCATTAATGTGCTCTCAGGAATTCGAGATCCATCCAACGCAGTCTACCTTACTTGACTCACATATTAGACTAAAGGTGTGATTTCGAAACCCACTTGCTTCTTAGACAACGACAGAACACAATTTAAAGATCGCTGACTTCAACAGCTAATTCATTTATTTTCAGAGATATAAAACCTTCAAATATATTGTTCGCCACTTCAGAAAAGAGGCCAGAAGATATCCGCCTCGTTGATTTCGGTTTAGCGAAGCAACTCCGCGCCGAGAATGGTCTATTAATGACGCCTTGTTACACCGCCAACTTTGTAGCTCCGGAAGTGCTCAAACGGGCCGGATACGATGCAGCTTGCGATATTTGGAGCTTAGGTATGTATGTTACCGTTATTGATTCGCCAAGACATTGACAGGCAACTTCAGGCGAGGTGGGGCGCGCACTCAGAACCATGTACCTACACGAAATTGCTACACATCTGTTATTAGCCCTGTTATTGGCTTATTTGAATATAGATACTCCGATGTATCACATCGTCATATTGATATCAATTTCTTTTTTTCGTTGCAGGCGTATTAGCGTACATAATGATTTCTGGCCGAACACCTTTCGCTTCTACTGGTGACGACACACCGGAGGCAATTTTAGCAAGAATTGAATCTGGAAAGGTTAGTCGTACAGATGTTCTATTTCACGAAGAAGGTTTGCTCTTGGTTGTTGTTAGTCGTGCACGTGCACATTGTGGTAGTGTGCGTAAACTCGGGAGCTCTTAGTCACGATCGCGACGCGGTCAGAATCACTAGTGTTTTTGTGTCAACGCAAGATGTCCGTACAAAGTACAGTTAGCAAAGCAACTAAACGCAGAAAAGTCGTCCGCAGTGAGGTAATTTTTTCTTTACATTTAACGTAAATAATAATTTTCCCCTCCCTATAGGAATAACTGCTCCATCATAAAAATTGTTAAAAAGTATATACATGACCCATTATTATAAAAAAACTTAAACTTTTCTTACTTGTAGACCGGGGATTTGGTTGAATTAGTTGAAAGTCATTAACCTTTTAAACGCTTTACTTAATATCACTTGTCGTGCCCCCAGCGCCAGGCACAGTAAAACGATAAATAAATACCTACAACTAATAGAGATGTTCAGTATATATATCGATATTGGTAATGCATCTCTTTCGAACGCTTACAATTTAATTTAAATATCTTAACATATGGAAAGCGTTACTTTGTAATTTATTATAATTTTATTTATAACACAGTAGAACCTCTATAAGTCGAACCTCGATAAGTCGAAAACCTCTAAATCTCGAAGAAATGTTCAGAGGCCCGATTCTCGTAATGAAATTCCCAACGGCACGCGAACGACTTGGTCTCGTCCCTCTTTGGTTTATCTATTTTACAACGTGCCAGAGAGGGAGCGGGCGAAGTCGTTACGATGCCGTTGAGAATTTTATTACGAGAATTGGGCCTCTGTTCCCTTCCCTTCAAACACCAAAACCTCCATTACTCGAAATCTCAACCCTCTATTAGTCGAAATAATCAGTGAGTCCCTCCAAGCCATTTTGGTACCTATTTTCCCTCCATAACTCGAAAAATTACTTGTATTAGTAAGTACTTTGGTAAAACAATGAAACAAAAGCGTATAATGCAGCACAACACTAATGGAAAATTCCAGAAGGCGGCACTCTTTTATGACGTCAGAAGCGAGCGTGTTTCTCCGCTCGTGGCTACAGGAATATTGATAACATTCGTTCAAAAACATGCAGACTAGGGATGGGAATTGTCAATTCAGTTTTGTTCATTCACTGACAGTTTTGGGCTTTATTAATTTAAAACAAAATAAAATAAACTCATTTATTTCTACAGTAACAATTGCTTTATTTGTTTTATAATAAATAAGTCAGTATAAACAGAAATAGTTTGATTTATGTGGATTTTTGTATCTGTCAATCATTGTTTATGCCCCATCCCTACTAACGGAATTTTCCGGCCGTGGCGCTAGACATCAATACACTTTTCTAAAAATACTATCAGTAATTTATTTAACTTTAGACATTAATTTTAAGTCCTATAATAAAGAAACTTAAGTGTAATCAATTGTAAATAATAACTTCATTATCTATTTATCAAGTAATGAACACTATTTTTATATAATACAGAGCTATTAAACAAAAAGGCAGATTTACTGAGTAGTGGTATTTGAGCGTAAAAATCCGTCCTTGGCGAAATGAGCACGAAAATATTTGGCGGATTAATCCGTTCGTGGCGGTTAAAGGGTTAATTCCCATTGGTTTTATTTTAGGAGCGAAGCATGATAGCTAGCGTTTACCATTTCCTGAAAGAGGAGTATGAATTTACTAAATCGGTTTTGGAGCCTAACTGTGATTTATCTCTTCTACGAAATATAGACTTTGAGTTCGTGATTAATTTAGAAAATGATTCCGATGATAGCGAATCAGAACTCGAAAATTATGTTTCTGAAAGTGATTAAAAATATTTAATATTTTAATTACATCCTTTATTTAAAAAAAAAATATAAAATTAGAAGTCCAAGGACTATTATATTAATTGTTTATTAAATAGCATAAAAAAAATTAAGACTCAATTTAAAAATTATTACAGATTTCTTTGCTAACGCTCCTTCAGTTTACGCACACAAACGCGCCTGTCTGTACATGCCACTACTACAACTAAAGACAAACCCTCTTCGTAAGATAGAATATTTGTACCATGATCTAGATCTAAAATTACATCTTATTTTGTTATCATTATTGATGATAAGGAAATCATTTATTCATTAATGTTTAATAAGATAGCTGTATCCTTTCGTTTCTTTGTTTCGTTTTGTAAAAACTGTAAACCAATTTTAAAAAAATATCATTGCATTGTCCAATGCATTTAAATGCATTGGACAATGCAATGATATTTTTATATTTCAAATAGGTACAATATTTTTTTAACAATTTATAAAAATTGTATTAATGTTTCCAATATACCTACCAATTTCATCAAAAACAGAGCACCGATTCAAGAGTTATGTTATGACGACACCAACATACAAAAAATATTTTTTTACTCAACTCGATTGGAGGACGATCCTCTATCGAGTGACCGCACTCGATTAGTTATATTAATAATATTTAATTGTTTCAAGTGTTATTTTGCGAAAGTCCAAAGACCAATTAACAGGCAATTTAATCTACACAACATTGCGTGCTTCCGACTTTTGGTGGTTTTTTCTACGGCGGTACGCGCACGCAAAAACATTTGATCTACTCTACGTAGATCAAATTATGTACTTTGGGTTTGTAATTATTCGTTCACTTTTGAGGTTGTAAGTGGATCACCATCATCTTTAGAGCTAAAGTCGATCTCGCATTCAATCTTTACCCCCATCTCACAAAAGACCGCAGCCAAATAACTATTGAACGATGAAGTACTCCTGGCAGTGATGTGAGATAGAGGTCGATTCTAATAAGAATGTTTAGTCGCATATAAATAGAAAAAAAAAACTAGCCGATATTCCGCTTTAGCTAAAACTAATATCGTTTTGACCAGGTGGAGTTATCGAGTGGAATATGGCGTGGGGTATCATCCGAAGCTCGTGGTTGTATACGTCGTATGCTGCAGTTAGAGCCGGGACTCCGCCCCTCTGCCTCAGACTTGCTGCGGGAGCCCTGGCTCTCAAACAGCAATGTAGTGGCTGCAAGGACGAATGTAGAACCGCTCGCAGAATCTGAGGCACCTCCACCTGCTGCGGATTTGAGACGAGCCGTTGATCTCACGTTCCAGGTATGTTATTTTTTTCCCCCTGAAGGAGGACTTCGCTCTTCAGCCACTAATTAAGGAAGAAGATTTGGCGGTCAAACATTTACATGGCGACTGATCCGCTTATGCTACTGCGAAGTCACCTTATTTCCTAGTTTCTGCAGCCGGCAGCAGTGAAATTTTATAATTAAAACGAATAAACGTGAAATAAAAATCAGTGCGCGAACGTAGGTGTTCGTGCGCTATGATTTTTCTTTATGTAACTGAGCCCTAATCTGGCAACCTAAAAGACATTATATTTATATACGTAATTGATATCGGCCAACTTGCTAGAATATTATGAATATTTTAATGTAAAAATATGCTGCGGGTGAGGTAAATTTATCCATGTGTAAAATATTTAATCTAAAAGTCAAATTCCAGTTGTATTGAATTTATCAAGGCAATCTCATTTTAATTTCTTAAGGAGTTATGAATCCGAAAGTGGAAGCCAAACAATGGTTTACGTTTAACGATAATGATATGCAATGCAATTTTTTCAAAGACACTTTCGGAATCATAAGAGAGAAAAAATACCGAACGACAATACTTTGTAAAGAATTGGTTTCATTGATTGAGACTAAAATTTTCAGGCCATGACGGCGTCGCCACTAACTCCGCAAATGTTGGGACCAGTGTCGCAGTCTACGCTCGCACAGCGGCGGAGCAAACCGCAACGTCGCTTCCCTCCGACGCAGCTTTAGACGTCGCAAGTATACGACTAACATAATTATATTTGGAAAACGGGATGGTCAAACCACCGCACTGGTGGTCAAATAGATATAAATGGCTACTTTGACAATGGTCAAGCGTTCGATTCCCACTTCGGGATATGTATGTCTCGCCTGCAAATTTTTGCTCCTTCTCGTATGAGATGCTGCCATCTGTTGTTTGGCCCACATAACACGGGAAATTCGCAGTTAAAAACGGGACACTTTGACGAAAAATGCATTTATATGGCAGATATTGCAAAACCAGTGAGGTTTTAAAAATCTACCTGACAAAGACGAGAATGTTGCTGATATGTTATTTTTTAATTTTATATAAATAATTGTTTTGTGTAGTCATGTTATTGTTAAGAATTCTGCATTAGCAAACTATTCTTGAGAAGATCGAAAATATTTATGACACCATATATTTTTTTTACAACGATCTGTAGATTACACTTGTTGGCCAGTCTTTATAAAGTAACGTTCGAGTTTACAAGAGCATACAGTCTTAAACATTCCAGTTTTATAAAATCAAGTAATGAAGTATGAAAATGTTGCTACAGTTATATGTGAAAGTTGTCTTCCTTGGTAATAAATTGTAAGCGTGAACACTCTATGTTTTATAATAATTTCAAGCTTGCCCACCTATTTACTTTTTTAGTATTTTTAGTCTATCTGTGCCATTAGTCGTTAAATTTGTACCTATCTACCACCTATTATAATATTTTTATTATTATGTGTTTTTAAAATATCAGAATTTTATTTTCACTTTGTCACAAAACGTGTAGAAAGTAATATTTTTACAACAAATTATTTTTATACAGTATTACTAATCCTTCTTGAAATCCTGATCTTGTCATCTCAATATCGTGCATAATTTTATTTTCTTAATAGGAACTGTTGTGTGAGATGTTTATATTTTTGTAAGACAGTATCCATTAGTTTTATAAGTATATTGATAATAGCAGTAAGTGGATAACTTAAAAAGGCTTTAGCTGGTGTAAATAAGTATTTTAATGTATTATTTTGTGGAAAATCGAATAAATTCTATAATGTCATAATTATATAATTGCATACAACAAGAACATGCCTGATTAGATGATATATATATGTAGTTAATTATTTGTAATTAATTGGAAACTGTGAGATTTTTTCTTAATTATTTCATTGTCAATCAACTCATTTCAAGTTCAATTATTTCCATATCATAAAGGCCTAAGTTGTAGGGAATGCATAATATATCATGAATTTAGTTTACTTACGAATACAAATAAGTATTGGCATTTACATAATATCCTGTCGTAATAATTAAGTTTGTAAGTCTACCATGAACGAGGAATTACAAAATATTGTGAATTCTTTATTCACTGTTATTTTTAATCATTAAAGTTTAATAGAACACAAGCGATGTTTTTGAAACATTTAGATTGTAAGAGATATATTTTATTACGTGCTAATTATTGAATAGCGTAAGATATCAAAGTGGAAAATAGTTACATATAGTATCTCTGCTGTACCTATTTTGGTGCCATTTCCTTTAGTTAGATACTGCAGTATTCGTTTATACCCTTCTGTTCGTACTTATCTTCACTTCATTCAATTAATATTTTCGGAAATACCCTATTTCCGGTCTATTAATTATAAATAAGGGGGAATTGAAACGGATTCAGTTGAATATAATAATTTAAGGTCATTTAAAGATTTCTTACTTTTCTATAAATAATAATAATTTCAAGTTAATTTGACCAAAGATATTAATTTAGTCAAAAGTGGGTGAACAACTATGATGGATGATATTTTTATTACTATAGTTTTCCCCAAAGTATTTCAAATAGTTGTTTAAATCTAAATTACTAATAATATTTTATCAACTGAAGGAATTGATCTTGAAATTAAATAGTTAATAGTTATTTCTAATTATACAATATATTATAATAGAAAATATTCCCAGGTGAGCATATTTTCAAATAATATAACAGAAAATCAAAATAGCTCATAAAATATTTAACATATCTGTCCAAAATACCCATGTATTATTTTTATAGAATATGAATAATAATTTTTATTATTAATAAAAAATACGAAAGTGAATATTATCATTCTTGTTCAGTAAAACTGTTAACATTTCGTTAATAATTATTTGTGACCATAACTTTGTATTAGGGGCATTATTGTAGTCAATCTATATTTTATATTACGGCTAGGTAAGATTACTAAATTTCTTGGGAAACTACTCCTAAGAAAATTGAAAACAAACGATATTAATTAGTTCACATGCCAAATTTGCACCCACGTTGGTATTTACACACGATATCACAATAGAATAATTTCTGATTAAGTAACGTTTTAATTGCTTAAATTGTAATAGTGTAAGATATTGACCGAGTGTAACTTTATATAGTAGTGATGTCATTTTTGATGTGTTGAGGTAATAGATTAGTATTAAATAATAGTACATATTTTATGACTTCATATCACCAGAGGCATCGTAAAGTGTAGTTTAACGTCATTTATTTAATCATGTTACGACATTTAATTTATATCTTATAAGGCTTAAGAAAACACTATAAATGCACGCTATAATTAATTCACACGCCTATAATAAATTATAAAGTACAAACATTTTGAACACATGGTGATCATTGATTCACTCACCTACACTAAGTTATATGCATCTTATCTAGGGCTTTAAATATTTATTATAGAATCAAAGAGCACTGTTTTTCAAAGCAAAATGTTGTAGAAGATTTTCCTAATAAAAGAGCCAAATAGTTAAAAATCAGACAAGTCAAAAGTGACTTTTATGTTGCCACAAATATAAGCTATTGTAAATAATTTGGGCCACCTTATGGGACTACTTGTTCATTCCAGTGGACAGAGCTTGCCCATCCATTTGTTATTTAATTATATAAAAAAAATATTTTCTTACTGGCTCATAAGGCAGTTAATGTTAATATAGCTAGTTTTTCTATGACACTGTGTAGTGTACAGATTGTCACAAAGAAATCTGTTGACTTTTGTAATGGAAAATTAGTGTGAGCTGTGAACAGGACCACTGACCGTGCGGGATACTACAATGCTTTATGTGGTCTCAAATTAATGTTGCATAGAGTCACATTCTTCTATTTTTCTATATCTGAAATAGATATCTAATTTATATAGAGAAAATCTAGATAATACAAAATGAAACTGTTATTTAAGAAACTCATATTAAAATTTAGATATGTAAAATAATATATTGTTGACATTGCTTAAAATTTCTTTTATTTCAACATAACTTTTTCCTAATTATCATTACAAAATTCATGTAGATTAGACAAACATACAGATAAATATGTTAAACTTATTTGACACTTACTCCTTTCAAAGTTGGAGCTACAATTGTACCTTTTCCAGGAATTACGAGTGGGTTACCTTTATAACATGCAACTTTATCATCATTTGTTTTTAAATCGGGAGCGCATGTTTCAAATATCTTCTTTTTAGGATTAAGTTGGGCTTCTGGCTCTCGAGGATAACCTTCGCAAGAGACTAGGTCTCCCGGAGTTGCCTCTGCCGGAGGTACTAGCACTTCAACCTTTTCAGGAGTTGAAGCGCACATTACCATTGCTTCTGATGTTACACCTCTCATCTGAAATATTTATAAAGATGGGATATGTATTTCTTCCTTAACCAGCTTCAGTTTGTTATGTATATGGGTCTTTAGTAGTTTCGCACCACAAGTGATTCGGACCGCGATGCGAATCGTCCAACTGCTGTTTCTGAATGGGACCATTCACACCAAAGTGGTTGGAGCGGTGTGCATGGCCCAAGGTATCTTTTGTTATGGGTCACCACTGGTGACCATGGGTGACCACGGGCACAGAATAATATCCACGGGGCGAAACGATTCAATACTCTTTTCATAGGTCCGATTTGTATTTATATCAAAAATTTAAGGATTCCAACTATTTATTTGTATTATTTATATGTAGAAAAGTCGACAGTATTTGGGTGACCGTTCAAATTTCAGCTTGATACCTCCACGCATTCTCGACATAGAGGATCTTTCGACACATTCTCAAGGGAATGAAAACTCATAGGGTACTTCCCGTTGACCTAGAACTATGAAATTTGGCAAGTAACATCGTTATAGACTACAAGTACAAGAATAAATCTCAAAACTAGATACCTATTTGTAATTAAATCTTAAAAAATAGGGGGTTAGATTCCTGAACTATTTATAATGATCCTACGTACGGAACCCTCGGTGGGCCAGTGAGACTCGCACTTGTCTGGTTTTTTTTATATTATAAATTTTTATGTTTTCTTCAAAAACTTGAGTGATCCACATATTAAATATATCTAGTTGCTAGTGTTTGCGATAAATATCATAAGTTGTACTTACCATATGAATTTTACAACATAATGATCACAATACTTGAATGACAATTATTAATTATCCCGTCACATCTCCACTCTCAAAGTTGATATGACACTGTGCCACAATGTTTTCAATAAGTATAGTGCAAGCAAGATGACACTATAGAAGCATCTACCAATCAGAGTGTTGTTCTGTTTTATGGGACCGAAAGTCTACTTTTAAACAAAGGATTAATTTTTCCTGAGATTCTTAGAATGTGCGGATATCGGCACTTTTTTTTGCATCTACTTAAACAAACATTATTATTTGACTAAGTAAAAATATGTTAATATTTTTACTTAGCTAAATAATATGTTTACTTAGTAAAAAAAATCAATATATTTACAAATCAATATGCATTAGCACGAAAACTTAACGTAGTGGTCTTATGACATAATATGGAACTTACAAATTATTTAGTTTTCCTAGTATTTTGTGCCATGATTGTACTAGGTATGTGTAATAAAACTACATATCTTCTGTGACCTAATTCACCCATCAAAATAGAGAACTGTTTTGTTCCCCACTGCGGTCCGAATCGACCCATTACAAAAACTTCTTGGGCGATTCGCACCGCGATGTAAATGGACCCATTCAAAAAGAGCTCTTGGGCGATTCGCACCGCGGTTGGAATCGCTCGCGGTGTGAAACGACCAAAGACCCATGTATACAAATTTGGTTAAAAATATATTATTTTTTGTTGATTCCATTGTTATTTACGGACGTAAAATTTATAGGCAATTTGATCTACACTCACTACAACCACGCGGCACCTACGCACTATTTATAATAGAAGATTGTGACTGACATGGCTGCTTTGGTCTTCCTGCTCTAGCGACTGTGGTTGAGTCTGTGCCTCTCCAACTTCTGAAACAAGATACCGGCAGCGGCAGTCAGGATCGCGGCAGATAGTATAACTGACGCGATCCTGGCTGCCGCTGTGTTCGTTTCTGCGACATTCGTTTCGCCTCTCCGCGAGGTATCCTCAGCTGATGTGCAGATATTGATTGCTTGTCTAACTGGTGTCAGAAGCACATAAAGTAGTGTAGACCATATTGCCTGTATATTCATAGTTACCTTAACAGGTTTTAAGTTACACAACACCATGACAATCCGATTTCGCATTTCTTCAATAGGCACGTGGTTCACAAGCCCAGAAACTACAGTCCGAGGATTCTCTTCTCCACAATCAATCTTTTCAACATACAGGGAATCTGCATCAGGATGCTTGTTGATATCTATGATTTTACCAATCCTGAAATCTAATTTTCGAACATCTACAATATTAGACTCAGAATCATTGCATTTTTCTTTAATTTTTTTAGCTGATTCCTTTTTTTCTTTTTTATCTTTTGTGATTTTTACTTCTTGGGGCTCGCTTTTTATTGGTTCAACAGAAACAGGAATTGAAGAAGAAACACTGAGTTTTCCAGGAAGTGGATATTGTTTTTTGCCATTCAATGTTTCGAGTCTAATAAGTTCATTCTTAGCATCTTCTACTTTTGATGCCAGTATTTTATTTTCTTGCATAAGTATTGCTATTTTCTCTTGTATTTTATTTTTCTTTACCTCCTCTACCTAAAAACACGAAACATATTTAAAAAATTTAACATTTTAACTAATTAAAATATAGAAACTTGTTTGTGTATTTTATTTGGCTCACTCTCATCTATAAAGCCATTCTCAACTGAATGTAGTAGGTATGGTATACCTTGCCAACAAACGAGGTATTGGTGATGAACATTTATATAGACAGAATTTATGCAATAAAAAAAAATTGCCATTTTTGACATGTCGCTTTATACGTAGGCACCGTCGATTTGAGCGCAATAAATTTAGGCAAATATAATCAAACTAACAAACTACATGATTCGTGAGACCCAAGATAGATGCTAAAAGTGTCACTGAATGATATCGCTGAGATAACAAGTGAAATAGGGGTGAACAATACACGAAATAGGAAGATTCACAGCTGGCGATCATTGGAGAAGGATAATGTGTAACAGAAATCAGAGGACCCGAAAGCTACCCACTGACCGAACGTTTAGAAGAGGCGCACTGAACTACAGGACATACTATATGAAGAACTACAGGACATACTATATGAATACTCAACTTATTATTATTAAAATAATGCACATCTGACAAAACTTAAATAAAACTGTTAAAATAACACTTAAATATTCCCTAAAGCACATGATTGGAAACATTTCATGTATAGTGTTTGAGGAAAACTAGCAACTTTTAAAACTGACTTGAGACTAGTCACTGTTACATGATGAGATGACAGTCGAGGCAAAAAAATTGAATTATGATTTGAGAAGCGAGATCATTAGAGTCACTAGTTATCAAGTGTTACATTGACAGTGGCAACACGTTGTCTGTGTGATACTTAATTAATTGTTTACTGTGTTACCTAGTGTCAGGCTGCCTGTATGCTTTCTTTATACTATGTCACCTAATATGAAGTGGTTACTATAGTATATACATGCAATATATCGTTCGAGCGCTGTCAGATCCAATATAACGCAGTAACTTTCCTTCCTGGTAACCTCCTTCACTCGCAGGAACTCGATAACCTAGGCCTCTAGGAATTGTTATTTGGCTGCGGTATTATGAGGTTGAGGTAGTTCCCCGGTTGAGCAAATTGTAATTCCAGTGTACTTTTCTTTTACCAAAGCCGCGTTAGTCAATCAACTAGAAGGGTGCACTATGTGCAGGTAAGCTTGGCTGGCTCCAAGATAATGGCAAATCTCGTTTTCAACCAACTTAGCATAGGACTCTAATGCTGACCTTATTCCTAAGTTCTAATAGCCTTTTTTCAGCAATTTCTGCATTGCTCAGAAGTTTCATAATGATCTTATGAGACATCAGTTTCAATTTACAAAAATACAAAATTATTGTAAATTTAGTAGGTACGTGAATTTAGGTTATATTACTTTTTTTTTTTGCTGTTTTAATTTTTTATAATATCTAATAATTATACGGCTCTGGAATCAAAATTCTTCAGAGCCCGTCTATAAATTACTCTTTCTTTACCTTCTTTTTTTCTTGGCTAGAACCAGCTAGAACTAACCTATGATGAATTGGAGATTTTTATCAATAATACTACTTGTTGGTGATGAATTCCTTTGTGATTAATGCCATTTGGACACTGCAGAGGCGCTTGACAGACGGACACAGGCACACACAAACGCACACACAACACACACAAACGGCTACGCGCTTACACCTTTGAGTATTAATCGACTTTGAGTATAAATCGACTGGAGATGCCATACGCGGGCGATCCCCTCCGGCAAAGTACATTGGTCAACGGTCATACACGTTATATAAAACTACTTAAAGTCGCTTCACCGTCATTTTGCATCGCTCCGTGTCGCGTGATTTTTCTCTCGAAAAATGGTGAGTTGTGCAGTATTATCGTGCAAAAGACGATCTAATAGCTTAAATTCGCAACAAGATCGCGTTTTCTATCATAGGTAAGTATTTTTACTAACTATTAAATGTGTATTAAAGTATAATCTCCATTTAAAGTAAAAACCGTTGCGATACGTAAACGACAGAGAAATGTAAACATGAATACAGTGGTACAGGCTTTAGGGATGTGACAAAGTCAAAAAAGCGATTCAACATTTGAATGAATCATTCACTCATTCAATTACTGCAGTTCGTATAATGGTCAGATTTTTATTAGATATTGTATTAAATAGTAGGTATAGATGTATGTTACATTTAAATCTTGTAAGGTGAATTAGAAAAATTACCTTTCTCTGGACATACGATGTTGAAATTTTGTCTGAAAATGAAAAGATTGTTGGCTAAAAAAAAGTAGGTAAAAGCAATACATTTAGTGTGGGACTATGAGTGTATACGTTATACAGATACTATTATTCATAGGCTTTATTTAATATAATTGTATTTCCTTTTAGATTTCCAAAAGATCCCTATATAAAAGAAAAATGGAGAAAATTTTGTAATGACGAAAATGATTCTTAGAAACCTACACATACAAGTGTTATCTGTTCGGAGCACTTTACCATAGTAAAAATAGGGAAGTAAGGTAACTTCATACAAACGCACCGAGCGCGGTTTGTATGTGAGCGCGCGCGTACGTATTGGCCGTCGCACGCACACACTGACAACATTTGTAGGAGTTTATATGGAGCGCCAGTCGGGGTCAGGGCTGCGTCGTACGCAAAACCGTCCGCTCCCACGCAAGATTCGCGCCTGCGCTGACGTTCGTTAATAATTTTAACATTTAGGTACCTACCTACGTCGTATAAAACTACAAATACGTTAAAGATGGCTACAAAGTCGACTAGCCATAAAAAAACATTGCAGTGTTCATGGATGTCTCGGATACCCTAACCATTCGGCCACCGACACTCCTAATAATCACATTATAAGTGTGTAAATTAAAAAGTAATAAAAATAGTTTAGTGTAAAAATAATATATAATAGGTACTTAATAAAAATATATTTTCATAATAATTTAGATTATTTGAATAAATATTATGATTCAGTAAAGCTACGTTTTAATTAATCCTATTCCTATTTAGACCGTAATTTTTCTAATCACTAAACAGATAACATGAAGTAGGTTTTATCAGATGGTAGGAGTCCGCCTGGGTGAGGACAACAGCCTTATCTATTACTGCCGCCAAGCAACAATGCTTGCATTGTTGTGTTTTGTGTTCCGGTTTGAAGGACAACGCACCTGCGATTCTGCATTTTTGTTGCCAACAGCTTGAATGCGTGAATCGTGGATGTTATGGGCGACAGTTACCGCTCACCATCAGATCAGTTACTCGTTTGTCACTGAGTAAGCATGCATTAAAATGTAGGTAATGAAAAAATTCCAGTCACCCCTGGTGTATGTACAAAAATAATTATTTTTATTCTTTTTAGATTTCCACACCCAAAGGGTAAAAACGGGACCCTATTACTACCGGTGTCCGTCTGTCTGTCCGTCTGTCACCAAGGGCTGTAAGTATCTCATGAAACGTGGTAGCTAGACAGTTAAAATTTTAAGATTGACTAAGTATTTTTGACGGTTGAATAAACTATTAAGCGAAAGCCCTACGTGTTTAGGCTATTTTCTCCCGCTCGGGGCTTGAGTTGTACTACTTCTCTATTTTTATTATGACTTTACTCCGGAAAGCTACAAAAATGCTAATAACAGAAAGACATTGATTGAAGGTGCAATACCTTCTTTGCGACTCTGTCCTTGTTTGGTGAGTCAGTATTTCTTTGTTTTTCTTAAATCTTTGACTACTTCAATATATGTAGTAGGTATACATTTAATTTTTAAACCCGGGTAATTTTCCGATAAAATCAAATGAAGGATAAAAATTTAAATATTGCTCCATTTTTGCCCCACAAATCCATTTCAAAATTTGTAAAAAAAAAAGTAGACCCCAAGAAATGTATTCGTCACGTATACAATAAACTTATTCATTTTAAAAATCAATAAAATTACTAATTAATGAAAACCGTCTTAATCGGGTTTTAGAAATCCCTACATGAGAATTTAATTTAAATAAATATGTGGCCATTCTAATTAAATTAACAATTTGTTTTATTGCTTTCCCTTTGCTCATTCATATGTTTAAATAACTTTATATGTGGGGACAGATGACCCTTACTTATTTATAATATAATTTCATATACATAGGTTCTTACAAATACCAATGTACTTTATATAATACTAGCTACGCCCCGCGGCGTTAGAAAAGTATCCTATGCTATTCCCCGGGACTCAAACTATCTCCATACCAAATTTCATCTAAATCCGTTTAGCCGTTATTGCGTGATTGAGTAACAACCAAAGATCTAAACATCCAAACGAAGATGTTTGGATCTTTGGATGTTCACTTTTAAAATATTAAATAAGGATATCTGTTAAAAAATCAATTGACAATATTACATGTTCTCAAACAGGGTTTTGTCCAATAAAATCAAATAAAGGATAAGAAATTATTTAAGCAACTGTATGAAGGGATACAAGTGCGTAGCTGGGTTTTTAGATGGGCGTACGCTCTTTTCTTGAAGGTTGTTTCCACTGACCTCTATACTACAAGTACGTACGTAGTCCAGCGTACTCGTATAATTGAAGACAGTGGTTGTATCAGCCCGGAAAAACCGCGGGCGACTGTTCATACCACAGTTTAGCTGCACGAGAGTGCTAATGACACAAAGACACATAAATACAGACAGACATACATACAAACAAACATATTTTTTGAATAATATCTTTAATGTACAGTATTTTCACTTTTACAATTTTATAATAAATAGTATAAGACAATTCAGCTCATTCATCAAACTGATTTGACTCATTCTTCAGATGTGCCCCATCACTAACTTCTTCGTATGTGTGCTGCATAGTTACATGAAAATTGTGTCTGTGGGCGTGTAATTTTTGATGTGTTGATTTTTTTTGTAGTGTGCGTTTATCGCAACAGCAAAATTTGTGAATCGAGTTAATTATATCTTTTGGAGGTGTGCTGTACGTGTTTACCTCGCCCCCCGCTAAAAATGGTGAAAAAATTTGTTCTAAGAGTTTCGTTATGGCATCTCCAGTCGATTTATACTCAAAGGCTTTAATACAAGTAATTGAAGAATAAAAAAAATCCATACATTTTTCGTCATGTTCGGCAACGCGCGTATGATGTCCCTGGTGTTACAGGCGTTCATAGGCTACAGTAACTGCTTTCTATCAGGCAGGCCGTATGCTTGATTGTCACTTTAGTGGTATAAAAAATGTGCATTGTTCGACATGTATGTCTCAGTAGCCGGAAATAAGAATGAAGTAATAACAAAATCGGTTTATAAAACAACTCGTATCCGGGGCTTTAAAACCATTATTTAAAAAAAATAGCTAAAAAAGAATAAAACTGTCATGGCCGTTGCAACGGCGTCATAAATACTTTCTGACGTTGTTTATATTTTGTGCAAAAATAAAGCGTTTTTTTGATTACATAGCGAAGTTCTTGCCATCAAGAGGATAATGTGATAAGAGAATCGGGTGTAGTTTATCCTATATAATGTATTAAAAATTAAAACACGGAACGATGTCAAACAATACAGTCGGCTCATCGGGGCCTGCTCCCGGCAAAATTCGTGGACCTGGAAGACCTCCGAAACGCACCTGCACCTGGTGTGGTGAAAGTAAAACACCCTTAAAATATGTGTTACCTACGGAGAACGGTAAAAAGGAATTTTGTTCTGAAACATGTTTGTCAGAATTTAGGCAGGCGTACAGCAAAGGCGCTTGTCTGCATTGCGATAATGTTATTCGAGGCAATGCGCCATCGAGTAGCAAGAATTTTTGCTCTACGTATTGTTTGAACAAGTATCAAAAGAAAAATGAGAAACGCACTACTTCGCCTCAGTCTGGAAATGGACCCGTCGGGTCAGAAAATCACTCCAACAATAACTCCACAGGGTCGTTCTACGATATATACCAGGCTTTCGATTGGAGTGAATATTTGAAAGAAACCAATAGTATGGCTGGTCCACAAGAGTGTTTCAAACAGGCCCCATCGCCTCCGATTAATGATTTCAAAGTAAACATGAAATTAGAAGCACTCGATCCACGTAACTTGACATCAACATGTATTGCAACAGTGGTGGGTGTATTGGGACCCCGACTAAGACTGAGACTTGACGGTAGTGATAACAAGAATGACTTTTGGCGGCTTGTAGATGCGGGAGACATACATCCTATAGGGCACTGTGAAAAAAATGACGGAATGTTGCAGCCACCTTTAGGTTTTCGAATGAATGCTAGCAGTTGGCCCATGTTTTTGCTCAAAACTTTGAATGGGGCTGAAATGGCCCCTGCTCAAGTATTTCAACCTGAACCGCCAACTCCTAAGACAAATATGTTTGTTGTTGGTCAAAAATTAGAGGCTGTTGATAAGAAAAATCCACAACTGATCTGTTGTGCTACTGTTGGGGCTGTGAAAAATGATCAGATACACGTAACATTTGATGGCTGGAGAGGAGCATTTGACTATTGGTGCAAATATGACTCTAGAGATATTTTCCCAGTGGGTTGGTGTGCACGGGCAGGACATCCCCTACAGCCTCCTGGACAAAAAAGTGCCACTGCACCATCTAGGTAAGTAATATTTTTAATCTTAACTTTGCCATACCACACTTACTGTATAAGTTGACTCATCTTTAGAATATAGTTTGATCTGCATTGTTGGTAGTTCACTTCATACATGGCTATGGGGAGCTAATGTCATATTGAACATAATTACAGAACTAAATAACAGAAGATAAATGCGATAAGAAAATTCAAAAACATATATCTGTAGAAATAATTTTTCTTACTTTATCTAGCACCACAAACGGGTTTAATAACTCGTTTGTGATCTATAATCACATCACACTGTTCTATAGATACAATCTTTATAATAGTATTTGATACTATTATGACTTATTATTGTAAATAGTTTAAATGTAGTATTGTATTGTATTATTATTGTGTAGTATATATATAGTATTGTGTAGTATTGTAAATAGGTTGTAAACATGATTCCTATGACATAAAAAATACAATTTCCTAAGATTTAAGTAAATAAAATAAAGTAGTTAATTATCTTTTGGTGGTTGGTGAGTAACAAGAAGAAAAAATAGGATAAGCAGCGATGAGTGCTTACCATGAAGCAGGTTGTATGCTACCTTTGTTGTATAAAAAAAAAGAAAGCTGTTAGGCCTTAGAAACTTGATTGTGCTGAATAATCAAAGGCAGTGAGTAGGCAAAAAGTCAAATGGTAGCAAATACTCAAGAAAATAAACAAAAAAATTGAGCAAAAAAAAAGATTGATAATTCTGGAACACTAGCTACAAAACCATAACAGTTAAATTAACTAAACTTTTTACAGTAAAATTAATTAATTGATTTTTAATCTATGGTGTGTGTTATTTATAAATTTATAATTTGTGTGATTCAAATACCACATATTTTCGCAGTTGGCGATTCTCACACAAGTACAATTCATTAGTGTAAATCATGAACGGAAAAAATATTAACATTTAAAAAGGGTTGATATTTCATGCCAGTACAATTAGGCAAATTGACCAATAACCCAATAAAGGAAATGTGTGACTAGGTCTTTATACCTTAAGTAAGACTAGTAAAAAATGAGTATGTTTCTGGTCTAGTTTTACTAACTTTATATTTATAATAGGTAGGGGAAAAAGTCTTTTCGCATTATAGTATGTATGAACTTGTAATAAAATCTCTTTGGTTATACCATTTGTATCTGGTAGGTTTTGATATCTTTAAAAAGTTTAAATTTTAAAAAAGATAATTCCAAATTCAAATTAGGTAAATGTGTGATTTTCATTTGTTTTTTTTACTGTCAAGATGAGTGAATCTAATGAAGAAATTCGATTCATTTTAAAATTTTACTACAAAAAAGGTAACAATGCAACGCAAGCTGCGAAAAAAATTTGTGACGTTTATGGACCTAGTGCAGTGTCTGTGAGAGTGGCACAAATTTGGTTTAAGCGTTTTCAATCAGGAAATTTTGATGTGAAAGATGCACGTCGCTCTGGTCGCCCTGTTACGGATAAAATTGATGCCATTTTTGAAAAAATGGAGCAAGATCGGCATATCAGTAGTTATGACGTAGCTGAAGAATTAGGAATTGACCACAAAACAGTTTTGGCGCATTTGAAAAAAGCTGGGTACACTAAAAAGCTCGATATTTGGGTGCCTCACGATCTCACTGAAAGAAACCTAATGAACCGTGTACTCATTTGCGATTCTTTACTAAGACGTAATGAAAGCGAACCGTTTTTGAAGAAGCTTATAACTGGTGATGAAAAGTGGATCACGTACGACAAGAACGTGCGAAAAAGGTCGTGGTCAAAGGCCGGTCAGGCTTCACAGACTCTGGCAAAACCCGGGTTAACCCGCAACAAGGTGATGCTGTGTGTATGGTGGGATTGGAAGGGCATTATTCATTATGAGCTGTTACCGCCAGGCAGGACTATCGATTCTGAACTCTACTGTGAACAACTGATGAGATTAAAGCAAAAAGTTGAGAGAAAGCGGCCGGAATTAATTAACAGAAGGGGTGTGATTTTTCATCATGATAACGCTAGACCTCACACATCTTTAGCCACTCAGCAAAAATTAAGAGAGTTTGACTGGGAGGTGTTAATGCATCCGCCGTATAGTCCTGACCTTGCACCTTCTGATTTCCACCTGTTTTGGTCTCTTCAGAATTCTTTAGGCAATGTCAGGTTAACATCACGAGAAGACTGCCAAAACCACTTGTCGTGGTTTTTTAAACAGAAGTCCCAAAATTTCTATAGTAATGGCACAGTAGTAATGGGATCATGTCTGTACCTACAAGATGGCAAAAAGTTATCGAACAAAATGGCACCTACATACTTTAGTTAAATGTAAATAAACTTTATTAAAAAATGTTTTGAATTTTCATATAAAATACGAAAAGACTTTTTCCCCAACCTAATATTTTACTATTAATTTTATATTTATACTAGCGGTTCGCAGCATTTGCAACATGCACTCGCAAGGCCATGTTTGGGTTCTACCCTGGTCATATGCAGAATAATCCTCCAAATTTTCATCACAATTACTTTATGCGGAGAGGAATCTATGATGACAAACATACAAACATTTTTTTTTATATACATAAGGAAGATAATATATACAAAATTTATAAATTTTCAGGTTTAAATTACGAGCCAGTGGCATTCCAAATCCTGCTTTACCAGAGGGTGGTTCCACTGGTGCTGGTAACTCTGCTGGCTCACCAACATCTACTCCAGTAGCAGCAGTACGGTTGAACATACGGAACACTTGTTCCGGAGGATGTAGCTCATTACCCAGCATGGTATCGGGCTCAGGACCATCAGGGGCAGCAGAGGCACTAGTAAAAGATTTGCTCAACGTACATCCTGATCCACAAAGGTTGACAAGAGCAATTCTTACTGCTTCTAGTAGTTACTCAAACGTTACTAATGTACAGGTAATTAAAAAGTAATCTTTAATTAAGCAATAAATACTATACTAAGTAAAATGGCTCAGCGAAGTTAAACTTGATTGCATTCTTATGCCTCTGACTGTGATCATGGATTAACAATTGGCTATAATCAGATGTGGCCCATAGTTTAGAGCTTTGTTCAACTCTATGAACAATGCTCTAACTTCGACTCTACGAATTGAATTAAAATTCCTACTTCTGTTATCCAGATCCAACATTTGTTATCACTTTGGGTGGTTTTTTTCTTCTTGTCTATCCAACAAAACCCTCTGGCCGAGCAATTCCTGTGTCTATCAAGTTTGTCCTTATATTTTTTACTACGTAACTGCACTTCCTCTTTTACAGTATTTACTCCAAGGTGCATATATTTCCTGCATTTTTGACTGTTTAAATAAAATCATGTAACATCTGCTACCAATCTGTTTGAGTGCTTGCTTGGGTAGCGAGCGCGAGAGCGGTGCGGGTAAAGGTCCTCTCGTCTGGTTGGTTTACTAGACGAGAGACTCGCAATCCGTGACATAACCGAAAGGTTGGCGCACGGAGGCGCATTAGTTGTAGGCATAGGGTCTGTTGCTCATGTATTTCAATGTTCCTCATAAAGCAGGGTGCACTTGATATGGTTCTTAGGGGAGTGTTTTGGAATCTTTGGAGGATCATTATTGGAGTTATTATCAAACCCCAGAGTATACTATAATATAGGTCCTAATTGATTTTGTAATGGTTTTGTAGTAGTCCAGTAGGTTGTTTTTGAGAGACAAGTGTTGACTGTCAACCATGGCATGGTAGGACTTCTCAACTTATCGGCTTCTTTTTTCTTATTCCTGATATGAGTAGCCCAAGTGAGTAGCCCAAGTCAACTAACTATCCAGATGTAAACCCAGATTTTTTACATTATTATTATGTTATCCTGCATGTACAATTGGGTCATGGCGTGATACTGATTATGATCTAACAAGTAGGTTATTCTGATATTATATTTGGCTGCTTTACCTTAGATCAGCCTTTCTCAAAGAGGGGAATACTAATAGTTTTGTCATGTGTGTCTGTACTCATTATGATAGTTGAATATGAACTTATTTTAAATTCTATAAAATTTTCAGGTATCAGCTGGCACTAAAAACTACTCTGTGAAAGTACCAGCAGAGTTGACGATCGAGGAACTTAAAAATTGGCTAAAAGCATTGTGTAGTGGCATTGGATGTTGCGTCGGCATGATAGAGATAGATTCCGGCGAGACTGAAGGGCGGCCGTGCACGCTGTGTGGTGACTCCACAACTAACAATGTTTTGTCAGCAACAAAAAGGATTAAAAGGGTAAGTAATAATTACTTTTTTATTCCTGAACCTACTTTATCTAAGTCCCTTACTGCAGCCAAATAATAGGCTAGTTGCCCATGTTACAAAATTATAAAAACTCTCTATCAGTAACGTAAAATACACAAAACTAGAACGATCTGCGATCTTAAAATTTTAATAACTTATGTCCGACGTGTTTTATGATCGGTCAAAGTTTGCTGGGAAAGTCCATTTTGAAGGTATGAAATTATAAAAAATAAATATTACCATTGTAGAAACAGCAATGGCTACATAAACGCAATGTGTGACGTCATAACGTAGTGGCCTTTTGTACGGAGCGTTTTCGGAATAGTCCAAAATTGTGATCTTCAAGTTATCATATCTCGAGAAGTTTTTATGTAATCGAAGTAATTATTTCACCTATACATATTTATATTATTGTGACGTCTTTAAATAACAAATCGAAAAAAAAAATGGGATACAAGCCTATTGCTTGCAACAATAAAAGTGTTGATGTCCGTACTGCTATCGCTGATGATTCTATTCACTAGCAAGAAAATAATAAACAAATTACTAAGAATTTTGCAAGTCCAAGTCAAGCTGCTTTTAATTTAGCAAAAATTTCTAATTTGCAGTATATCTTTGCAAACGGGCCAACTAATATATAATTCAGTTCTATGTTTCTCTCTATTTATATTTTGTGTGAGCATAACTTCTACAATATTATCTGATTTCAATTTTTTCTATTTAGAAATGCCATGATTAGATTTATTAAATGTTATGCTATAACATGTTTCAATTGTTTCACAGACAAGCTTCATAAAATTTCGTTTCACAGAAAATGTTTCATAGAATACCTGTCTCTTGTGTTTTCATTTCAAATATGATTATTTTACGACTATTCATTTCAAAATAACATTTTTCAAAATAAACTTTTTTATATCACATATTTTAAAGACTATATTTCCATAGTATTTAATTTTAACGAAAATGTAAAATAGACATTATGTGATCCATAATTTTTGCTACCAATAAACTGGGTGAGAATTGCCATTGCCAAATTACTTTCAAATTATTTCCAATGATTAGAAACGAAATGATTCTAGATAATGATTGATCCGACATGCTTCTAAAGCCGCGATGTTTAGGAGCATGTCATCATGCCGAAGATGAAAATGATACAAAAAATAAGATTTAACGATGATGGAATCGCTTTGGCAACGAAAACGAAAAACTTCGCGTCTTTTTTATACATTTTGTATGAAAGGCCTATACTTCGTATCCGCTACGTGTCTGAATCTTACATCTGTTGTGTCTAGGATTAGTATCCAGAGCCGTAAAACCATAAATATGTTTTCAGGAGGAGTCAGCTAGTGGCAGCGTAAATGGCAACGGGGAATGTTCTGGCGGTAAGCTGGCGCGCGTGTCTCCCGAGCGGCCGGAGCCCGCGTCGTCGACGACGGGCGCTCCGCCGCCGCCCTCGCCCGCCTCGCAGCCCGCCGACTGGTCCGTCGAAGACGTCATAGGTTTTATTGCAGCCGCTGACCAAGCGCTCGCCGCACATGCCGATCTGTTTAGGAAACATGTAAGTCACTTTAACCCTTTACCATTATCCCTGCTTTAGAGTCCCTATTTTTTTACATATTGTCCGACTGCGGAAGTAGCTTCAACCTTACAGAAAAAGAAAGAAAAAGGGCACAGTGTAATTGTAAGTTGCTTGACTTGTGTACCTACCTTCACCTCACAGAACACCGCAAATAACAATACACTTGAGAATTATTGTATTCCTATGAGTTAGTGAGATGTGAGGCCCTGAATTAGCAGCGGCAATTCCAATGAGCGGGCAATATTTATTGTATAACAAGAGTCTATAGGTTTAACAGGTGACCTGAGCCGTATGCTTGCTTAGCTCCCAACAGAGTATATAAGAAAAACACGACTCTGCCCCTAATATTGAATTGAAAATGTATAATAAATAAATGAATATAGAACGAAATTATTCTAGGAATTTCCCTGGAGATACTGCGTTGGTGGGAGCTCATGTGCCCATACTCTTACGCCTATATTCGTTCTTCTGCTTTTATTTCGCCAGTCTCTTATAGTAGCGACATATATTTAATGCATACTATAAAATTCTATTTTCAGGAAATTGATGGCAAGGCACTTCTGCTCTTGAATTCGGATATGATGATGAAATACATGGGTTTAAAACTCGGTCCAGCACTGAAAATTTGCAACTTAGTGTCAAAAATAAAAAATCGACGACATTATAGCACTTAATTAGATTTATGATAATTTGCTCTTAGAGTCTGAAACTGAGTTTCTTTATATGTAAAGCTACATATTCACGTTTGCTAGTGTGGTATTGGTTTTTGTTTCCTACAATTCGAAGTTTATGCCTGAATCTCAAAGAAAAACAACATTTTTTGTTTCTATGCATAATATTTTGTGACACAAAAATGTGCACTTATCATATTGGTTTTTCTTTTATGTATTATTAATATAATAGCTACGTCAGTCGTAGTAGTTAACACTTTACAATTTAAAATAATTACAGTGAAAAATATCGCATCTTTGAAAACTCAACTTAAAAGTTCCCAAGATTGTTTCCCCCTTGTGAAAGTGATGACAAATTTACATAGAGATGTTATTTTTTTTTACGATTTGGAAGCTTAAGTGTATATTGTTCAAGACTATTTTTTTATATTATTTACATGGAAGGAGAAAAGACTGGTAACTAACTGTGATGGGAGACCACCCCTGCCAGTACCAAAATAAAGCACTGTTTTATTTTAATTCATACTTCTCAATTACCAGCCCTAGAAATTATGATTTATCCTTACAAATGTCGTGTCGTTAATCGCCTAATTACTACTATTACATAAGGTAAGGTCGGCTTGTGAGAGCGGTTAAATGAAAGCACTAACCATAGTATATGGATATGTGGCTTATATTGTGTCAAACCCTAATTACGGTTATACGATTATACGATTTTTTATTTGAGTTCCATAATTCGATTCTTTTGTTCTCCCCTGTAAACAATATAAAAAAAATGTTTGCCTTTCAAATTGAAAACTATAAGTCATAGATTCACAAGCTGAGTGAGTTTTAAAAAGATGCGGTTTTATTGTTCTTCAGTGTATATTTTTTAAAACCTGTGAAGGTGTAGTTTACGTGCAGTTTTTACTGGTAGTATATCTATATGCTTACCAAATTTATAGTAACTGTTAAAACCATTAAAAATAAGTTTAATAACTAAATCTTGCCTGTATGCCAATTATTGGCATTTTACCAATAAACGTGCGAACTGATATCGTAATAAGAAAAGATAAAAATGTCGTGGGCCCTTGGGAAATAATAGAAAAAAAAAAACGACTTTTCCATCGTCTTTGAGCGTGTTGCAGCCACTAGGCACATTTGATTGTTCAGTACGGCTATTGATCTTCTTTATAAATAAAAATAAATGTTTGTATGTTAGTCCTCTATACATTTGTTTACCACTCATCAATTTGGAATGAAAGTTTGGTGGATTGTGGGTATGTCGGTTAGTCAGGATAACGTCTGTCGGGTCAGCTAGTAAAGGCTAGCGGCTAGTACATAAATTATAATTAGTTCGAAATGGCTGTTTGTTGTCAAACAGGGGAATGACTTATTTTTTCGCTGTGAACTGGAAGATTGCCAAAATAAGGCAACATGCTATTACTTTCGAACAAATGATTGTTAGAAAGTATTATAATTTTATTGCATTAGTTTATGGCCGATACAGTCTTTTCCTTGCCTGAAAATATGTTCAGGAAACATATCAAAAAGACTCTTAGTAAAAGGGTTTACTGGAGAATTGATGAATACCTAAGTGACAACGTTGAATGGAATGAATCAAATAACAATATCTAAATCAAATACATGATATCGATTACGAATTGTATATACAAATTAAATTGTAATTGTTGTATCATCTGCTTATCTAAAATGACCCATACTGGCAAGTGTCACAATCATTTCCAGCATTGCTTCTTCGCCAATGGTCAATACAGAAATGCTAGTAGAAAATAAAATGACAAAAAATAAGAACATTATTTATAAAAACTGCAAGACGTCTCTAAGTGGCGACAAGGGCCCAACGGCTGAATACATAATTCACGAAAAGACGAACGTGTAGAGAAGCCGCAAGAGTTATAACGCCTACGTGCTCGTTAACGCTGTTATAGTCCCAAGTTTGGTGATGTCATTTTGTTAGGATGCTTAACGAAGCGCCGACTAAATTACAAGATGGTTTAATGTTACTAAAAGTTTGGCAACATATGCGATTATGTTTTTTATATGTATATTTAATATTCCCCTTCTAGCTGTGTAAAAAATACTATAAACGTTATAGTCATGTAAATAAGTATTGAATGAGTTAAATGCATTTAATGTAGAAAGCGCTCATCTTAATATTACACAAATATTATATAAAAATTTGTTACAACTTTCTCGCTAATTTCAAAAGTAATTAGATGTATATAATTGATATTGTTGGCTAGTCGAGCATCAGCTTAGTGTCTCCTATCTACATAACTAAATGAATGTACCTTTGCAAGTGCATTATTACAAACTTCCAAAATCGACAGTGTACAGATATTTTACGGTAGATTAGGTCTAGTGCCTTTCAATAATTAGGAGTACTTAAATTGTCCACATTGACTGGATACAACATTTAAAGACAAAACACGACCTCTCAAGGACACCAATAATGGTAGCTGTGATTTTACGTGTATGCCGTTTACATAATATATTGTTATACAACAAATAGCGAGTGTGCTGTCCGACGCTTTCTGTATTCAAGATTCTGATGTTCCTTTATTACGTCTTCGTGTGGAGCACGAACTACAAAAGTATTTTATTTATAAAGTCCTTAATATTTAATTTTAATTTGCCATTATCAAATGTTATAATGTTAAAACATTTCATCATTGTGATATTGTCAACGTTATTTGTTATCGTGATAAATGATTAATAATAATAGGAATAAGAATCATAATTATTATGTTGATTTATTAAAGTACGTGATGTATATCTTAAGTTTTGTCATGACATGAATTATTGCTAAGACGGTTACGCAAATTGCCTAATTTGTTAATAATATTGATGTAAATATTTCGATAGTCTGCTATGCGACAGGAGCTCCCGCTGAGATAATGTAAGTTATGTTCTTTTACTAAGTGTAAAACTTTTTTTTAATCACGCCCGAAATATGGTAGTGCATCTTCGGTACGTTCCTTATTCGAGCTCCAGTCAATTTGATGATTTATTTATTATCGTCGTCCAAGTGATTTCAAGAAGCAGCAATAAATATCACTATTATATTTAAATATTTAGGAAATTGATCCCTAATTTGAAAGTACATAGAAACGTGTATGACCCTGTAAATATAAAAGATAAATAAATACTGACATGAAACATGACTGTTTGGAAACATGTCTAATGATATAAAATCTATTATTTTATTACTGTAGAATTTAATAATTTTATGTACATAGGCAATGACATAAATTGGAAACAGATGTGTATAAATTAAACTGCAAATTAAATATGTATTTTGTTTTCTATTATTCTCTCCTGATGAATAAGTACAGCTAAAAGCAGTTCAACCTTCATAGTTCGAACTTTGTACCGATCTTGGTCCGTACGTAATAGGAGGTACAATAGCATTATCTGGAAAGTATGATCTGCTCTTCGCTGTACCTATTTTCAACCTGTTAAGATAGTTTCATCGTTTTATTACAATTTCAGCCATATCTTGGTGAACTATTTATTTTCGGCTCTTGTAGGCATGGTAGTAAGTCAAGCAGTATTAGAATTGCTTTAGGAATCACTATTATTTCCTTTTTAGGGTTCTGTACCCTAAAAGGAAAAAAAACATTAAATAACAATCAAAAGGAAAAAGCAGTAAGTTTGTTGTCAATCTATAAAAACCGTTTTGCGTGGAGATATCAAGTTGAAATTAATATCAAATTCTTGGGTCTGCAATCTCTTGGAGCTGCGAAAAATCAAACTGACTGCCCACGCACGTGTCATTGTTGTGTTTAAACGTAGCAATGTCGTATGACCGTGTTAATTATTAGCGTGTTAATTATTAGGGTCAACAACTCAAATTTTCTTATAATTAGACCTACTAAATTGGTAAATTTACTTACGTGGCATTTACGAACCATAAAGGTTGCCACACATATATCAGCTCGGAAACGGACCAACATACCTCATCACCCCGTCCTGAACTAGTAGTCAAAACGTGAAGACGTACGTTTTGTAAGTACGTACGTACGTACGATCGGTTTCGATTATGTCTCTTACTATACTTGCGATGGCCATGCTAGCCATAGCACTTGATGAAGTGGGAAAAGAAAATAAAAGGAAGCCATCTCAGCCAGTATAGCGAAACGTAATCGCAGGCCCGGCAAACGGTCTGCGCAGCCGTTTCCGCGTGAACGGCGAGACGTCAGTGCGGGGACGTCGAGTTGGCCACACATTCCACATTGCAGTTGGAGTGTTCCTGAGCGATACCTGTGGCGATACGATGACGTTAAGATGCTCATTAGTGTGCGTTACACTATGGAGTTCATACATAAACATAAATACGGCGATACCGGTCCGTTTCCGAGCTGATACGTGTGCGGCAACTTTAATTCTTTCTAAATAAAAACAAAGTTGCCATACGAAATAGTAAAAAGTAAATAAGTACTTTACCTTGAATATAACTTACAGCCACGTGTTCATTCGTCAACTTTCACTGATATTCTCTATTTATAAAGATCTTATTATTGGTAAATCTATTTACCAATAATAAGATCCATGAGAGTCCGCCGCGATAGCTCCAATGATGAATCCATTGAATCTATCGTTGAAATGAAATCAAGGGATTAAAAACATTTCAGGAATTTCAGGTCACTTGTTGTCCTCGGGAAGCCAGACGATCAGAGATCTTCATGGCGAATGTACGCTCGTAGGCGCCATCGCCTCGTCGAGCCGAAGACAAAAAAAAATCTTTGAATGAGCCTTTAATTATTAAATTAAGTAGGTACTTAGCATAGCACTCACTCACGTAATTTAACTTTAACGTGTTGACCCACGTATGTTTTAAGGCGATTAGTAGTGGCACCTCCGAATTAAAAATCAGAGTTTGCTAACATATTAAAAAAATAAAAAACCGGCCAAGTGCGAGTCCACGAAGGGTTCCACACCGTTAAAAGGCAAAAAAACACAATTGTTGTATGGGAGCCCCCCTTAAATATTTGTTTTTTTTTTTATTTAATTATTTATTTTTAAAGTGAATATAGGTATAACTAAATATCTGTGAATATTTCAAGCGTCTACCTGTTGCCGTTATCAATATAATAATATGCCGTTAGCAAAAAATCACGTGTGTTGTATGGGAGCCCCCTTAAATATTTATTTTATTCTGTTTTTTAGTATTGGTACTTGTGGTGTAAGTGGTTCATCAAGATCTTTGAACCAAAGCCAACTTCACCTGCACGTGGTGCACCCTGCTGACTGACAAACGAAGCTCTGGCGAAAAGAGAGGTAGGGGGCGTAATTGTAAGCTACCCGACTGGGGAATGTACCTCCACCTCACAGAATACCGCAGCCAAATAACGGTTCCCTTGAGGGTTGTTGTGTTCCTGCGAGTGAGTGAGGTCACCAGAAAGAAAGGAAGGAGATGCTGCGTCGGCAGCGGGGGTGGCGGCGCGCGAGCAATATTTAATGTTGCAAGCTTTAATATGGCTACGGTAACCGCTTCACATCAGGCGGGCCGTATGCTTGTCTGCCACCCGACGTAGTATTAAAAAAAAAAAATTGTTATAGCGGCAATAGAAATACATCATCTGTGAAAATTTCAACTGTCTATCTATCACATTTCATGAGATACAGCCTGGTGACAGACGGACGGACAGCGAAGTCTCGGTAATAGGGTCCCGTTTTACCCTTTGGGTACTGTACTCTAAAAATTATTAACTATTAAATGTATCACCTTCGATAAGTGTATCACAATAACAGTATTTTTACGTTACATATCCAACATTACAAATGCAATAACCAAAATAAGAAGGAAAGGAAAAAAGAACTTTCGTTTCGACATTCATTCTGAGAGTTGCGCTTACAATTTTTTATTCATTACGCTTATGTAATAAGGTGTGTGTTCAATGTTATCAGAAGAACAGCAAGGGTTAAACACAATTTTAGTTAGTTGAAGAAAAAAAATAGTAGGTAGGTACTTTTAATTTATCATTTTTTACTCATACAAAACTCATGTTTGCTCTTCTGTAAAAGTTAATATTCACATGTCAAGACCGTGTAAGATAGGCCGTGTTTTATTTAGATTGAGTTTAACGTACCTACTCACTCTGTAGATAGATATCTACAGTTAAAGTTAATTTGAAACTCCAATTAAACTTGACGGGCTAGATCGATTTGTAATCAAGAACCATTTTAAGATAGATAAGTAAAAAAAAATTGTGATCTAAACATACTTTTTATTAATGTATCACAATAACAGTATTTTTACGTTACATACCCAACATTTCTAATGCAATAACCAAAATAAGAAAGAAAGAAAAATAAATAAATAAAATATAAATATTTCTGGACAATTTTACACAGCGCTATCTAGTCCCAAATTAAGCACAAAGCTTGTGTTATGGATACTAGACAACTGATAAATGTACTTAAATACATTTTTTTTGTAAATACATACTTATAATACATAGAAAATACCCAGACCAAGACAAACACATATTCATGCACACAATCAACATCCACACACAATCGGAAAACCGTTCAATCAATGATGTCATATTTGTGTATATAACATCATTGCTTTCATTATACAAAAATCGTGTCTGGCGACTTTATACAGTAGTTAATGGGCGTCTTTATTTGCACATAGTATTTCTGCAATTATGAATTTCTCCGTTTAACCGATAGGTATTGGAAGATAAAACTGAAAAAAGAAAATCGATCGGTTATTATAAGACATAAGTAATTTCCCAAAATTGCAGATAATCGGTTTTGGCAGCATGACGACGATATTGTCCAAAGACCGACCTACTAGTCTACCACAGAATTAAATTGTAGGTACATAGGCTGCGTGAGGCTGCATCAAACCAATCACTTAGGCTAAGTATCTACTTACAAAGAAAGTTCCCGGAGAGCGTCTGTCCCTCTTTGTCTGTATGACGAGTTAATCTCGAGAAAACAGACATAATGTGCTCGAGAACTACCTACTGAACTAGTTACTGATAAAAGAAATCGGCTCGAATTCTCAACGTGTACGTTAAGTAGGTAGATTGACTTAGAAATAATATTTTTTCTAAGACTATATAACATCACATCACATACACGTGACAAGTTCAATAAATTACACTGATTATTTACTTATCTGCGAGAGACGCAAGCACGCGATAGATACGATTTTACGGTCTGTTAAAAAATTCCAGCACGCAGCAAATGCTATGGAATGGAAGCCGCAGAGACGTTATCCATTATTGCCTTAGAATATTGTTTGGTACTAGCTTCCGCATGCGGCTTCGCCCGCGTTTACAAAAAGTCTTTTCGTTTTTTGTGTTCATATAATAAATAGCTATTACTCAACACTAACAAATAACGTGGCTTTCTATTGGTAAAATAATTTTTAAAATCAGTTCAATAGGTATATCCAGAGATAATGCCCTACAACCGTACAAACTTTACCTCTTTATAATATGTATTACCACACCCAGAATCACACAAAAGTGGCAACATCTCTTCTATGACGTGCTCAGTTGTACATTTGACCAAATCTTCAGATTTAAATTTCGGCTAGTATTTACTTATCTGTGTCTGTACCCTGTATCTGAATAGCGGCACAATACACGTAATTGTTACGTAGTAGCGGGACGAATCTCTTTCCTTATATATATAATATACGTTCCCCATACAATGTTGACATAAGTATGTATAATGTATCTGTTATGGTCAATGTAATAAAACATGTTTTGGTTATTGATTTTTGGTTAGGTTAGGATTTTCTTGTGTCCTATCAACGGAAATTGGAGCTCCGTCAACCTAGATGATGAACTATGTGGTGCCAAATAAGCTTTATTAATAATTGACAATTTATAAATGACATCGGCCGGCCGTTATAAATAATGACCAATTTATTACATTCACTGTAACATAATATATATATCGTAGCGGAACAGTTTTACATGCGCGCAGCGGTGTGAATGTAAGTCGTCTACTTCTTTTTTTAATACAGTATCATTGGTGTCAATACAATACAAATTAACTGCCAATTTACCAAATAATAAGCCATCCTGTCAACAGGCTGATTTAGCTAGCGACATATTATTATTATTGTTCCAGAATGTATTACGTAACACTACAATCATATATGTACCTACCTAGGTATGAACTGAGCTATCCCGAGGGAAGGCAAATTTTATTTTCGGCATTTATCATCTGTGAAAATTTCAACTGTCTAACTATCACGGTTCATGAGATACAGCCTGGTGACAGACGGACGGACGGACGGCCAGCGGAGCCTTAGTAATAGGGTTCCTTTTTACCCTTTGGGTACGGAACCCTAAAAATGAGGGCTCAATGATGAATTTTATTTCATTTCGTATTAAAAAACCGGCCAAGTGCGAGTCGGACTCGCGCACAAAGGGTTCCGTACCATTATCTATAAAAACGGCAAATAAATCACGTTTGTTCTATGGGAGCCCCCCTTAAATATTTGTGTTATTTTTATTTAATTATTTCTTTTTAAAGTGGAATATATAACTAAATCTTATGTGAGTATTTCAAGCGTCTACCTATTGCCGTTATCAATTGCGAGCAAAAACGAGCAAAAAAATCACGTTTGTTGTATGGGAGCCCCCTTAAATATTTATTTTTTTCTATTTTTTAGGATTTGTTGTTATAGCGGCAACAGAAATACATCATTTGTGAAAATTTCAACTGTCTAACTATCACGGTTCATGAGATACAGCCTGGTGGCAGACGGACGGACGGACAGCGGAGCCTTATTTTTTAGGATTTGTTGTTATAGCGGCAACAGAAATACATCATCTGTGAAAATTTCAACTGTCTAACTATCACGGTTTATGAGATACAGCCTGGTGACAGACCGACGGACGGACAGACAGCGGAGCCTTAGTAATAGGGTTCCTTTTTACCCTTTGGGTACGGAACCCTAAAAATGGACCATTAATAAAAAAAAATATAGAACGACCTTCATTAAAAGTAAGAAAATATAGAACACCTATCTTTCTTAAAAAACTCTAAAAGATATTTTATTGAAGGTCGTTTAATAAATATTCGTAATTATATTTCTTATAAAAAAAATCATGTAACAAATATCTGCATCAACAAATATCTATCTGCACACGGTGCACCCTGGTGACTGACCAACGAAGCTCTGGCGAAAAGAGAGGTAGGGAGCGTAATTGTAAGCTACCCGACTAGGGAATTTACCTCCACCTCACAGAATACCGCAGCCAAATAACAATTCCCTTGAGGGTTGTTGTGTTTTTGCGAGTGAGTGAGGTCACCAGAAAGGAAGGGGATGCTGCGTTGGCAGCGGGGGCGGCGGCGCGCGAGTGTATTTTATGTCGCGAGCGTTTATATGGCTACGGTTACCGCTTCACATCAGGTGGTCTGCCATCCGACGTAGTATAAAAAAAATTGTGTAAAACAAAAGATCGTATAAAATTTTGTCTAAAGTACATGAACCGAATACCTTAAATCATATGTCGTAAAGTCACATTAATAGCCAGGGGTCCTACCGCCGAAGCTGAAGCCGATTACCATCGGATTTTTTGATCGCGAAAATAGATCTTAGGTTTAAGTTAATGACAAACATCTTCAGCTTAGTCGGTAAAGCTGTATGGTTGCTACCAGCTAAATGAAACACAATTATTGCCAATATATGATAACGTTTGATTTTCGCAATCAAAAAATCTGATGGTAATCGGCTTCTCCTTCGGCGGTAGGGCCCCTGGGCCGTCTTTAACATCTACTGGGCCCTGGACTAGGCACTTTTGAATGGGGCCGTGGTTATCACAAAGAACTGTTTTATCAAATCAGGCAAAAGGATGGAAAAAAACTTTATTCAGTAATGCCAGAAATAAATAATCCAAATTCAAAGACAACAACCATCGAAGCCTAACATGGTCTATTTAGCCGTGCTACAATACATGCCAGAGTGCCCAGTATAAAAGATATGCCTGATAATGACATTTCTAGCTAATGCTAAGATCTCTACGACAGCGGTAGGAAGTTTAAAAGTTTTATCTATATCTAATCTAGTACCTACGCAAGTAATTACTGGAATATCCATGTCATCTCAACGGAGCTTATTATCATCTTGAACTGTCACATGATATCTGGTTTTCGTCAATTGTAAAATTAAAATATTTACATCGACATATTATTTGTACAAAGAGAACGGCGCAAACGCAATTGACTACCATTTCATTCGCTTACGGCACCAGTATGATAGTGCAGCCCGCGAAGGTATAACGCTGTGTCGGGCTGGACTGATGACAGCAAACTAGTGATCGTGTCTTGTACTAGTGTATTTACTATTTAGAAATAAATTATTGCTATACAAAATGGAAATGCAGAACCATAGGAGTGAGAATGGTAAGAGCAGTGAAAGTTAGTGCTCACTATTGCTACGACTTTTAGTGTATTGACCCCGATTTGTTGCAAATATTATCGTACCTTGACAGTTTTATTAAGAATGGTCAAGGTTTCCAATGAAATTGTTATTTAGTAACTAAACTACATGCGATAAAAAAAAACAATTTAAAAATTTAAGGTACCTACGCCTTTGGTCACATACCATACCACTAAAGACAAATAAAATATATAGTTCGCAAACGTCAATATAAACTAAATTTAACAAACATTGCAATTTAATGAAAGGACAATGTAGTATGTAATTTTATGTTGTCGTCAAAATTGTTAATCCATAAAGTAATGCTTTTATCTTTGTGAATCAATCCCGATATTAAAAAAACCTTACCGAAACTATAGTGTTTGGCAAAATACTTCCGTTTAGGCTCTTTTGCTATACTATCTAAGGCTTTTACTGTGTTACATTTTAGATACAATCCCACGAATTAATCCGTTTGAATTTTGGTGTAGGTATCTGATTTAAACAAAACGCATACTGCAGAAATGTCAAATTGTATCTTTTTTTACTTGTCAATCGATTTAAATGTACTGACTCCTGTAACTAACAATAAATATTATCCCAAGTTTATGTTATAAGCACATCGCTGAAAATCACTCGCCGTTAAATTTTTCTCACGTATAGGTTATATATGGGTACGTATAAGTTTACTATGTTGCGTCTTTTCAATCCGTCGACACCTGCGTCCGTCCCTCGTCCTAAACGTGAACGCAAAGTGAATTGTTGGACAATAGATGGAATGCGTGCGGTGTGTGCCTCAGGTATCTATCGGTGGCCAATGCAGTAATCCTTTTCGACCAGACTTTTTAAAGAACCCTTTGAGCTCAGGTATAATTTTTTCGTTGATCATGGCTATTTTTTATTATTGATCAGGTTTTCAGATTACTACATATTTGCTAATGCATCTTCACTGCTAAGAAAGTAATTAAAGAAAAAAGATTGTTTAATACGACTATTGACTATATTTCCTTGTCAAGGTAACACTGAAACGGAACTCCGAAAATACTAACAATTGATATAAGTGCGTACCTATGTAATAAGTTAATGCCAAATGTTGTGTGTATGTAAGAATACCTTACTTTTATTATTTTATTATTAATTACTACGTGCTCTCATACATTTTTGCCAGCTCCTTTAACTTTTCTGATCGTTTGTGAACTATGTTTTTTTATTCAGCAGTGCGCCAGTTAGCCTCAATAATCTCCTTAGGACGAAAGTTGTGACGAGTATGTAGTTCACGTTACGAGTAAATAAATTTAAAAAGAGTTAATACATACATAAATACATAACATTTTAAACGTTTAGTACTTACCCCACTTGATTACACTCTGATAAGTTACCAAAAACATTATGTTTGTTATATGTGTTTATATTAGGAAATCTACTTCCAACGCGAAATATTCGTTTCAATTGTATTTATATTATCTTCACCTTGATTAAAAATTTTAAAAATGTGTCCATGTATAACATGTATACATATATAAAAACTTATTTCTTATTTAATTAAGTAGGTAGTTATTCAGGCTGTAAAGGTCAAAATGAAACATTTGGATACGTACACACGTAGCATGTATACTACCGCATTCCAAATATTTTATGTTGGTAGTTAGATATACCTACTGACCTATCGAAATGAACAACAATGCCGATTCAGAATGCACAATGTTACCTTGATAGATTACAGTGATGTTTATAGCAGGAAAATGCACGAAAGGTAAATAAAAATGGCCAACAAGTAGCTGGCAATGACAATATGACGAGCCCAATGGCTAGGAATGGCTACTTTGACTCCGAGGTGGCGGGTTCGATCTCAACACAAGATAAACATTTGTGTGCATGGATATATCTGTTTGTCCTGGTCAGGTTAGCGGTTACCGTAGCCTATAAACTCAAGCAACATAAACAGACACCGTTGTTAACGGAACACCCTTTTCGAAGCTTATTGGTAACCTTAAATTATTATTAATTACCTTATTAAATCTCATTAGTCTACCAAACCCGCTACGCTTGATATCGGCAATTTTTTTTCAAGCTATTGAGATTTTTATGGCTTGAATTTCAAGAACCACAATTTTTTTATTCGCAAATGACTAAATTACAGACCACCCAAGAGGACTAAACCAACTAGAGCCGACGATTCCCGGTTCACAAGCAACCGTATCCCGAGCATTATCTCTACCTAGACCAGAGGTGGCATAGGCTCTAACCTTTTTTATCTTACTTAGCCTTTTTTGTCTACAAATCCTTGATTTTATCAATCCTTTCATACATTTATATAAATTTAATAGACACGCAAGCGATGTCAAATCAATGCTCATAGTTGTCATTTTAATGCAGTATATAAATAATAGTAGTAGTATTTATTGTAAGCGTTGAAATGTGTAACAGTGTATAATCAATAATGTTAAATAAAGATTATAAGATTATTATAGTATATAAGTAGTAAAAATATGTACCAAAATGACCCAAATGAATATCTGAAGGTTACGTACATGTAAGCATATGTGTAAGTAACTTTAGTACAGGCTATGGTAAGAAACCTCCAACTCAATTATATTCCTGTAAGTGAGGATTATTACCGAAAAGTTACTACTTAGTATTTGAGATGACAACGCTATTTTTATTTTTATCATCGCATATTCGCGGGTATAAGTAAAACAATTAGTTCCTGGCTGTGTAACCGTGGGATGCCGTCCAATCGCTCCCTATGGAGACGAGTGGCTGTGGTACATCCACTATGTAGTGTCGACACTACTAGCCAAAGGTATCAACAACATTGTACAAACAGGATAACGCAACGGAGGACGAAATTAAAACCTTATTTTTAGGACAAATCTGCTGATAACAATTAATAGACTCAACAACGCAGGACAAAATTCTATGACAGTTGGTTCGCAGGGCATTCGTGAGATTTTAACTAACAAACATAAGATTTACACAAGACATAGTTTCGTTGTTACGACCAATCCCGATATGCAAGTGCCGACTTGGAAGGTTCACATTGGAGCTAGCCTGTATTGAGAACTACCCAGACCAGTTTCTGCTCAAAAAAAGATGAACTCAAAAGTAAATCCGTAACTGACGAGTTGTACTCGCCAAATCACTACATAGTATAAAACAAAGTCACTTTCTCTGTCCCTATGTCCCTTTGTATGCTTAAATCTTTGAAACTACGCAACGGATTATGATGCGGTTTTTTTTAATAGATAGAGTGATTCAACTGGAAAGTTTATATGTATAATATATGCATAACATAGTAGAAAAACACTGATAATTTAGAGGTTTCTAATGTGATGTCGTAAATAAACACATTTTTTTGCTCTTTCATTGCAAACGCTGGCTGAACCCAACGAGATAGATCAAAATAATGTAGTACAGTATTGTTCACCTTAAAATGGTCTACAAAAAAGTTCGCGATGGTATATGTCTATCTCTTAGTGGTAACACACAATAACCGTTATTTTATCCTTTGCTTTTTACAAGAAATAATGCCTTATTTACGAAGCGATTTTAAGCAATACAGAATTAATCCTTATCCAATTAAGTACCTTAAAAACATTGCGCATTTAATATAGATCAATATGGCCATTCACAGCATGTAATTTAAATGAATAGTTTAGAAGATATTACACATTTAAAATGCAGGGACATAACGGCTGTGGCGGTACCGGCCGCGGAGCCGGCGGCGTGTGCCTATAACTGGGGAAGGACTGGATAGGACAAAGCGCAAAGACCTTCTGTAGTACATTTAGTATCAGAATTGCACCCGTGCGAAGCCGGGGCGGGTCGCTAGTTATGAATAAGACGAATAAAAGCAGGCAGACAGGTTTAATTCTACACTGGACCCAATATATTGGGTTCTTCTTAAAAAAATGTCGGGAGAATCGTTATTATTTTATCACCTACCTATTTACTAACTTTATCATTATGTACACTGTATTCAGGTGCGGTATGAATGAAGTGGTTGAACAATTTGTTTAAAAATATGATAATGTCATCGATTATACTAGAACAATTAGAATGTAGATTTATTGTTAATGCACTGGATATTAAATTTGTGACTAATATTTTTATTAAATTCAATTGTGGTACCTGCACTGTCACATTGGATGTGAAATGCATTTAATATATATGTTATTATAGTCAATACCCGAAATCTAGGGGCTCCTAATTTTGACTAGTTAAACCACCGGTACCGGTCCTTCATACCACTTTTGACTGTAAAAAGTAGTCAAAAAAGTTTTCAAGGGACGTTGGTCAAATCTATTTTAACTGACTTATGTAGTCAAAAGTAGTGTTGACCAAGGACGTTGGTTAGATTAGGTTAAGATAAGATAAGGCATGAAATCCTAAAACTATTTGTTTTTTTAAATATAAAACTAAAGGGATGTGGGTAAAGTCACCCGTTTTAATATGTTTCCTACAAAATTTCGATAAATAGATTTGAGTAGTAACAGATCGCTTATTCTATGCCAATGAATACCTTAAAATGTTATATAATGAATGTGGATGTTCCGTAGGATTAATAAATAAATAAATATCCTGGGAAAAATTACACAACGCCATCTAGCTCCAAAAAAAGCAAACCTTATACTGGCACCAGATACTTGAATACATTTTTTTTGTAAATGCATACACTTAATACGTAGAAAACCCTAGACCAAGACAAACAGACTGGTTCATGCACCATCGGCGGTCAGTTCGTCGTGCTATATGGCCAACCCACTGCTACTTAAGCCTGCTAATCCCTAGATCTATACCGGTAACTCCATTCAACCCGTACTCTTTCTAAAAGTTATGCCAATTGAGTCTATATTGATGACGTGTTAGACAAATAATGTATTCGTAACTTCGTATACCAAAACATACATACGTGTCATGTAATTCGTTCCGCCGAAAAGACAATTCGACATGAAATTAAACATGCACCTGTTTTCTGTTAACTTTATATAGGAACTGAACAATGAATATGAAATGAGATAATAACGAGCACATACAGCCCCCTTACCACCATCTATTATTGCGATTCAATAACTGATTAGAATGCTTATTCATACCAATGAATAAGCGACTCTATTTCAAATGGAATAGAGTTATATTTGAAATAGAGTTATATTTATAACATCGTCATCAACCCTTATTCATCCCACTGCTGGGATACGGATCTCCCCTCAATAGATGCTCAACTTGTGTATTCGATTAGACTAACACGGGCAACGACGCGATTGAGCTACTCACGGCGCCATCAAGCATCCTCACGACACCATCGATCTTCTCTCATTTATTACATTATTTACAATACAACACTTCTTTTTTATATTTAATTAGCATAATAGATAGAGGATGAGTGATAAGCGTACATTCCATGCGGAATATAAGGCCAGAATCAGGCGATGTGAAGCGGTTACCGTGTCCTATAGACGTGTGCAAGTTGCAACATAAAGTATCGCTCGCGCCCTGTCACGTCCTCTGCCAATTCTGCCATCGCCATAGTTCCTTCTTCCTGGTAACCACACTCAGTCACAAACAAACACACAGAAATCATCTAGCCCTCTAAAAATTGTTTTTTTATGTGCGGTCTTCTGTAAGGCGGGCGTAGGTACTTGCTTAATCGGGCACAATCTATTTTAGTAAACATTACATTACTGAATCTGTCTGTCCCTCGGTATGAGAGCTAGAGCTCCCATTTAGATTTAAGGCAAAGTTGCCAGAAATTTGGTTCATGAAAAAACCTTACAGCACTGCCGTCGATCGCTTTCCTCACTGGATAGACAATGTTGTTATATGAATAAACAAGAGAACTGAGTTGGTGTCACAATAAGTTGAATGAATGAAGCATCTATTTGTATCTCCAGCACACACATAATAAGTTCTTTCCAGTCTTATAATAATTACATATAAACTTAAGTGCAATATAGTGTTAAAAAAACACACACAAAAAGAATCATATGTGTGCCGCAGTAACACAAAAAGGCCATAGCTCATCAAGTTGGCTACATTGATATCCATAAATAATATAATAGGCATATCCATACTAAATGGGTCAGAAAACGGTTACAGCTGTGCATGAATAGCTAGCTTATAATTAGTTACGTACGTTGAGACATAGACTCAGGCCATGCATATTATATCAGCGAATTTACATATATATGTACTTGTTATCTCTTCTCCTCACCGAGCACAAAATTGCGCCAATTTTTCTTGCAAAATAAGAAATTAACTAAAGTACTTATGTGATAAAATCTATTATTTTTCTGTACTTTCGTGTGATATGTGATCTCTTGGGCTTTAATTACTTAATTAATATAAATAAATTATGCATTTTCGAAATAGACGGCATTTTTACCTATTTTAGTCAAATGTCACAAACGTCAGATTAGTTTGCTTGTGCGAACTATTGTAATTGCGAGATATTTTTTTTTGACGCCCGACTCGCGCGGTGGCACCCCCCAGCAGTGCTGGAGGGAGGCGGAAAATCCTCTTCGACATCCCCTCAGCCTGGTTACTACCAGACTGACCTTTAAAGGGCGAATCAGGCTTTAACTGACTAAAAACCGCCTGCCTAACTACTATAGCTACGATGGCTTTAAAAGCGCAAACGTAATTGCGAGATAAGACAATTGGCTCTATATATGGAAATACTAGCTGACCTGGCAAACGTTGTTTTGACATAAATAAATGATAAGAACCTATTCTCAGACCTACTGAATATACCTATAAAATTTCATCAAAATATTTCAAGCCGTTTCGGAGGAGTATGGTAAACAACACTGTGACACGTGAATTGTATATATTAGATAACATCATTGCTTGGCATATAATAACATTGCATTATTTGTTGACCCAAATTTATGTTGTTACGTATGGCGTCTCTGTAACGCTGATACCAAACAAATACGTCTTTGGAGTCTTCTTCAAAAATACCCTAAGTATATTTTCCTAAAAAGACTGGCAACGGATCAGTCTCTTGGTGTTTGCTGATGTTTATATTATATATATTGTGTTGATCAATATATAAACATCAGCAACACCTACTTACCATTAGGTGATTCAAATGTTCGTTTGCCCCTTTTTTATGAAACAAGTAAAAATAAAAAAAAACAAATGCTGATTCATTTAAACTCATTTGACTTGAAATGCTCTATTCATCGGGTAAAATTCACTCTAAAATTAGATCTATCTACAATGGATAATGCAAGGACAACTGATTGTTATGTGGTATTTTATGGATTACCTACACAACATGACAACACAGCAGGTAGCAGTGTATTAATTAATATACATATATTTTTCAACATTTTTGAATATACAGCTTATAAAAAACATACATTTAAAAATATATTATAATTGTGCACTCCTCCTCTATATAAACTATAAGGATGCGAAATTTCATACTACTCCGTCCGCGTAATTTTCGTAAAAAGTGGTACAAAGTTTTTGCTTCTCGTATTAATATAATGATTTAACACCAATGTATTTCTAGCCATGTTTATGAACATATAAATGAATTATTAATTAGGCGTTGCGATATAAATTTACACATTCGTATGTATCAAAACTTGATATTTAACAAATGTGTCATAACACCTTCTCTTCTCTTCATTTTGTTATTTGATTGTGCTTGGTTGCGATAAGTAACTTTACTAGTCGAGTATTAGTCCTAATTGAGCCAACAAATAATGACTGTCGCAGAGGTCAAGGTGTTCCCACGAGACTACAGTATGCGGTTTTTCAAGAACGGCGTAAAGAGGTTTTTATAGGCGTAAAGAGGTGACACCTATGATGCCTATGGTGTCGCAAGCGTCCATAGACTGCGATAACGGTTTACCATCAGGTAGGTCGTGCGATTGTTTGTCACCATAGTTGTATAAAAAAACCTATATCACTAATATGGCTTAGAATAATAATAGAATAATAAAACAGTAGGAACCGCGTGTCTGTACATTTGATAAAATTAACAAAAAATGAGTGTGGGCGATAAAAAAAGAGTAACAGAACACAAAAAAGATTTTTTTGATTTTTTTGTCTGTCTGTCTGTATGTACTCGCTAATCTTTAAAACTACTGAACAGATTTTTACGCGGTTTTCACTAAAAGATTAAGGTCATCCCTGAGCAACATATAGGCTTTGTTTCATCGAAATCTGATGTCAGATTAAAAAGTTATCGTCATTTAAAGTTCAAAGAAAATTTTTCTTTATAGAAAATCACTCATCACAAAATCTAAGAAACTACAAGTGCTAGGAGTCCCAAATTTTGTATGGGGGTTCCTTTCAGGACGTAGATGCTCACTAAGACGGGAATTTGGAAAATTCAACTCCTAAGGGGGTGAAATGGGGGTCCAAAGTTTGTATGGGGAACCAAGATTAGTTGGACTATTTTATACGAAACTTTACACGAGATCTTCTGTAGATAAATGAGTAAACACGTGTTTCAGGATTTTTCAAAATTCAACCCCTAAAGGGGTGGAATGAGGTGCAAACGTCTGAAAATCGACATGGGTATTGTTTTTATGGTTTATCGGGTCGCTGATTCCGAAAACAACAGTTATTTTATAATCTAACATAATCGACGTGACACAAGAGCACTCCTGTGGGGGTGCGATGGGGTTGAAATGTTACAATATCAATATGGGTGTTGATTCTATGGTTTTCTAAAATGTCAATTACGAAAATGGCATCTATTTGAAAACGTGGACACGAAATTTCCATCTCGGTATAAAAATCCAAGATTTGGAACACCTGATGCAGAACCATAATGGTTCAGCTAAACTATAAGAAATATAAAAATGACGCCTTAGCAAAAGTTGTTCAGCCTGATGAGTATAAATAGTTTAACAAAATATTGATTGTATTGTAAAAAAAATAACCACACGCAGTGCTTCTTTTATTCTTACCTGCTACAAGTTAGACGCAATAGTCTTATTTATTTTATATATATATATATATATAAAAACTTGTAGCACTCGATTTATATATGTATATATATACATGTATATATATATATATATATGTATATATATATATACATTATATATATATATATACTAGCGGCCGCCCGCGACTTCGTACGCGTGGAGTTAGTTATTTGCAAATATTTTTTAATTACATTCGAAAAAGCTAAATACCTAATGACAGGAAAAAGATGAAAAAGTTAAAAACAATCAATATCTAGACGAATTTTTAGAATCAATTAAGTCGACGGATATTATTTTTTAAAACCTCTTTGTAAAACCTAAAGTACTTTTTATTGTTATAATAATACATCCCTCCTTATAATAGTAAGTATGTAGTTGTTTTCAATATTTTTTATACTTAAATATCATTTAAAATCCTTCTGCCATAATTACTTTAACTCCAATAACATTGGATTTTCATACAAATTTCCAACCCCCGTTTTAACTCCAATAAGGGGGTTGATTTCTAAAGATACATTATTAGTACACCTCCATACCATCTATAGAGCATAGATTTTAAATTTCAAGTCTCTTACTTCAAAAACATAGGACTTTCATACAAACTTCCAACCCCCGTTTCAACACCAAAAATAGGTTGATTTCTAAAGATACATTATTAGTACACCTCCACACTATCTATACATTTTAAATTTCAAGTTTCTTACTTCAAAAATATAGAGCTTTCTTACAAACTTTTAACCCCCATTTTAACCCCAAAAAGGGGTTGATATCTAAAGATACATTATTAGTACACCTCCACACCATCTATAGAGCGTACATTTTAAATTTCAAGTCTCTTACATCAAAAACATAGAACTTTGATACAAATTTCCAACCCCCGTATTAACCCCAAAAAGGGGTTGATTTCTAAAGATAAATTATTAGTACACCTCCACACCATCTATAGAGCATACATTTTAAATTTCAAGTTTCTTACTTTAAAAACATAGAACTTTCATACAAACTTCCAACCCCCGTTTTAACCCCAAAAAGGGATTGATTTCTAAAGATACATTATTAGTACACCTCCACATCATCTACAGAGCATACATTTTAAATTTCAAGTCTCTTGCGTCAAAAACATAGAACTTTCATACAAACTTCCAACCCCCTTTTTAACCCCAAAAGGGGGTTGATTTCTAAAGATACATTATTAGTACACCTCCACACCATCTATAGAGCATGCATTTTAAATATCAAGTCTCTTACTTCAAAAACATAGAACTTTCATACAAACTTCCAACCCCCGTTTTAACCCCAAAATGGGGTTGATTTCCAAAGATACATTATTAGTACACCTCCACACCATCTATAGAGCATACATTTTAAATTTCAAGTCTCTTGCTTCAAAAACATAGGACTTTCATACGAACTTCCAACCCCCAATACTCTACCTCTAAGGGGGTAGCTTAGGGGTAGAGTATCGTAAAATCCACGAGGGGAAACTGTTTTTCTTAGATGCTTCAGGAGGGACTGGAAAAACATACCTGACGAGAGCAATCCTCGCTGAAATCAGGCGCCAAAATAATATCATACAGCAGCATCGCCAGGTATTGCAGCCATAATATTACCTCTAGGCGGAAGGACGCAAATACAATGTTCAATATTCTACTCGATTTATACAGAACGGAAACACCGACATGCTTTGTGACACGAAACTGTGTCAAAGCGAAAATGTTTCAGGATTGCTGTCTAATCGTTTCAGATGAATGCGAAATGGCCAACAATGTGGCTTTATCGAGGATTAGTAACGCTTGAGGTCTTTTCATATTAGCTCCCGAAGGAAAGACTCCCTTCATTTATTTTATATATTTTTTTGAAACTATGGTGACTATCTTAAATAAAAATAATAATTTGTTGACTTTTAACGTATAATACTGCCCCAAATATTTTCTTATGTATCTACTTTAGTTCGTATTTGTATTAATATGCCGGAATCATAAAGTCCACGCGAACGAAGTCGCAGGCATCAGCTAGTCACTAATATCAATATGGCTTAGATATTTTATTGAAAGCAGTTGCTAGTCATACTTATTTTAATCTACTTTATTACCGTTTAGATGGTTTATTATAAAAAAAATCAAAATCAAAAATATGTATTTACCTAAAATACTCCTAGTCCTCCTTTTAGGCAAAAATGTTATTATGGTTTGCGTTAATTTGATAATTTTATATAAAATATTTTCTTGATTGTTCTTTGGGATTTTATTACACATATTATCGTCGCGTTAAAAAAAAAATATCACCATGTAATTATTTTTATTTACTTAAAATTTATTTCATAAAACTGTTACTAATATTACATTCTTCAGTACTATGCAAGTGTATTATTTATTATTCTAAGAGCGTTTTATAATATTACATAATAGGTAGGGGAAAAAGTCTTTTCCCATTATGATATGTATGAACTTGTATTAAAATCTCTTTGGTTATACCATTTGTATCTGGCAGGTTTTGATATCTTTAAAAAGTTTAAATTTTAAAAAAGATAATTCCAAATTCAAATTAGGTAAATGTGTGATTTTCATTTGTTTTTTTTACTGTCAAGATGAGTGAATCTAATGAAGAAATTCGATTCATTTTAAAATTTTACTACAAAAAAGGTAAAAATGCAACGCAAGCTGCGAAAAAAATTTGTGACGTTTATGGACCTAGTGCAGTGTCTGTGAGAGTAGCACAAATTTGGTTTAAGCGTTTTCAATCAGGAAATTTTGATGTGAAAGATGCACGTCGCTCTGGTCGCCCTGTTACGGATAAAATGGATGCCATTTTTGAAAAAGTGGAGCAAGATCGGCATATCAGTAGTTACGACGTAGCTGAAGAATTAGGAATTGACCACAAAACAGTTTTGGCGCATTTGAAAAAAGCGGGGTACACTAAAAAGCTCGATATTTGGGTGCCTCACGATCTCACTGAAAGAAACTTAATGAACCGTGTACTCATTTGCGATTCTTTTCTACGACGTAATGAAAGCGAACCGTTTTTGAAGAAGCTTATAACTGGTGATGAAAAGTGGATCACGTACGACTAGAACGTGCGAAAAAGGTCGTGGTCAAAGGCCGGTCAGGTTTTACAGACTGGCAAAACCCGGGTTAACCCGCAACAAGGTGATGCTGTGTGTATGGTGGGATTGAAAGGGCATTATTCATTATGAGCTGTTACCGCCAGGCAGGACTATCGATTCTGAACTCTACTGTGAACAACTGATGAGATTAAAGCAAAAAGTTGAGAGAAAGCGGCCGGAATTAATTAACAGAAGGGGTGTGATTTTTCATCATGATAACGCTAGACCTCACACATCTTTAGCCACTCAGCAAAAATTAAGAGAGTTTGACTGGGAGGTGTTAATGCATCCGCCGTATAGTCCTGACCTTGCACCTTCTGATTTCCACCTGTTTCGGTCTCTTCAGAATTCTTTAGGCATTGTCAGGTTAACATCACGAGAAGACTGCCAAAACCACTTGTCGTGGTTTTTTGAACAGAAGTCCCAAATTTTCTATAGTAATGGGATCATGTCTCTACCTACAAGATGGCAAAAAGTTATCGAACAAAATGGCACCTACATACTTTAGTTAAATGTAAATAAACTTTATTAAAAAATGTTTCGAATTTTCATATAAAATACGAAAAGACTTTTTCCCCAACCTAATATGTCTACAGACTTTTATGAATTAATTTGAAATTACTACGTATTATACTTCCCAATTTTACTTTATCAAAATAATGTTATTAATTCCAATTTTTGTATACTACGTCGGGTGACATACTAGAATACTGCCCGCCTGATGTGAAGCGGTTGCCGTAGCCATATTAACGCTCGCAACATAAAATAGGTACCTAAACCTATAGGTTTAGGTACCAAATAAGAATCTATATACCTATTATGAATGTTTTTTGAAGTTGTTTACTGCCCTCAATCCCCGCTGGCTTAAATTACTTATTCAATTAGCAGAATATAAATTATAACATTGTTGTATAATCATAAAATGGGAATATAATGTATTTAAAATTAATATCCAAACGAAGATTAATTAGAATAATGACAAAATGACATCGTGTGAAAAATGTTGTGTACTTGTATAAGTCAAGACCAGAATGAATGCTGAGACAGTTGAACTTATAATTTGTGTGCTTATATTACCATATAGCCTACCGGCTACATTGACTTACTGAGCTGTTATTTCAGATGATATATTATTGACGTGAAACGTCTTTACAATGACGAATGACAACAAAATCGGGGGACACAGTTTGGTGTTGCAGCTACAAATCTATCATCTCCATCCAAAATTCAATCACACCAGCATGAAGGTTCAAAGAATTTATTACTCTGTGAGGACTATGGAACATCGCGAATGGGGGAGGGGGATATCGGATGCCAAACAAGCACACGGCCCGCTCGATGTGCAGCCGAATACCTCAGCCAAATAACAATTCCCTTGAGGGTTGTTGTGCTCCTACGATTGAGTGAGGTCACCAGAAAGGAAGCAGATACTGCGTTGGCAGCGGGGGTGGAAGCGCGCCAGCGATATTTTATGTTGCGAGCGTTAATATGGCTACGGTAACCGCTTCACATCAGGCAGGCCGTATGCTTGTCTGCCACCCGGCGTAATATAAAAAAATATATAGAAACTGAAAAATCGTTTTCAATGTAACAAAAAAAGAACACATATTGGGGAAAAATATTTTTATTGAACAGCGTACCACTTAGCATTAGTTTAGCGTTTATGTAGTGGTTCTCGACGTGACATTTGTATGGAGTGGCCAGGGTGTGAACATACTGCCGGCCTGATGTGAAGCGGTTACCTTACACTCCCAACATAAAACATTGCTCGGTCTTCCGCTACCCCTGTTGCCACAAGAGCAACTCCTTTCTACCTGGTGATGTCATTCATTCTCTTGAACACAACAATCCTTAAGGGAATTGTTATAACATAAAATGTTATGGACAGTAATAAATCGAACCAATAGAAATTATAAAACGTTCCGACTATTATACTACTTGGCGACTAAAAATTATTAACTCATAACAAACCTAACCTAACGTAGTATTCCATATTATTATTTTCCTATTCAAGTATTCAAGTATTTATTCAAAACAATTTACATTGTGTCTGAAATTTTACAATTTATATTATATTATTAGTTATATTACTTTCATAAATTCAAAATAATAATAATTGGATGATAATGTCAAAATATGTTTTAAATCAAGGAACAAATAACATTTTATTTTAATTTTTAAAATAATCGTCAATGGAGTAATATTTTTTTTCCAATAAATGTAATTTTAATTTTATCTTAAATAAATATTATCTTAAATATTTTATCTTAAATAAATAATTTTATCTTAAATAGCTCAGGCTCTCTAAATCCTTCAGTTCCTTCGGCAACTTATTATACGCTTTGTAAGCTTGATACTGAGCACTGTGTTCCATTATTTTAAGATTAGGTATAATATAATGATTTAGAGCCTTTCGTCTGGTTTTAATTAAGTTAATAACCTAATGTTTTAATTAAGTTGTAGAAGTTGGTGCAATGCGGATAAACAGACAGACGTTGAAAGCGACTTTGTTTTATACTATTTAGAGATAGAGATTGTTATCTTGGGAGGTATTTCTAGTATCAATATAATTTGTGTCGGATTCAGAGTGCCAGTGCACTGAATATGCGGTATGGCATGAGCGAAAACAACCACGTTATATGAATTTACATAATAATGACGGGCTTATTTGTATTAAATATTACATCTGTGTGTTATTGTTTATTGTATGTTAAAATAACGATAACTAATTATTCTCTTCTTCTGAACCGCAGACTGATGTTGATTTTTGTTTGCACTTTGTACTTCGTGCTCGTGAATGACCGCTTATCATCGACAAGTTATCGGTCCGAGAGAAATAGAGATGTTTGTTGAATAAACAACAGCTAACGATACAATTTCATCATCATCACTATCAACCTTTAGTTACCCACTGCTGGATATAGGTCTTCCTCAATGCTTTCCACCACATGGGATGATCCGCTTTTCGCATCCAACCGCTACCAGTCACTTTTTTTATTTTTATTAATTTTAATTAGCGTTATTTTGATAAAAAGTAAATTTTAATAAATAACTGATTAATTATATGTAAGTCAAGTTGTAGTATGTATTAAGTGAACGGATGTCGTCCGTCGACCAATTACTTGTCGCTCGGTACACAGCCGATAACTTTCCCCAGAAAATGTGTCAGACGAGTTCTAATGAACAATTTGTTCTATGTGCTCTCAAATTATCAACAGTATAATTTTAAAAATATGTCCTCTGTGGGCTCTCTAATAATATGTACTCTCTCAAACTTTACGCTAGTGGTTCGGCGGAAGTTGTGGAAGTTAAAAAAAAAAAAAATGCGTAGAACACACCTTTAGGACACGGTTAAAAGCAATTTTCTTCCAAACTTAAAGTTTTCGCAACTGATTTTTCCGTTCATTTATTTTAGACTAGCTGATGCCCGCGACTTCGTTCGCGTGGACTTTATGATTCCGGCGTATTAATACAAATACGAACTAATGTAGATACATAAGAAAATATTTGTTATACGTTAAAAGTCAATATTTTTTTTTGTTTAACATTGTAACCATAGTTTAAAAAAAAAATTAAGGAAGTCTTTCCTTCGGGAGCTAATATGAACAGACACTAACTTTCGAGAAAGCCACGTAAAGTTGGCCATGCGAAAAACAACCAGTCCTAAGCTTGTCACCAGCGAATTTAGTCATTTTTTTATTGTTATAGCAAAGCAAGTGGTCACAGACAACTGCGTACGTTTAAAATTAAAATTGATTTTTTTGGAGAAGAGTGATATACGCGGAATAAATACAGTTTCACCGGCACCACTCCCAGTGAGAATCTCAGCTTCAATTATATTGCGCTGCCATTGACTTTACTTCAGAAAGGAGATCTTCCCCAAATTTTAACAATATTCTTGAAAACTCTTGAGCATGTAAAGTTCTATCTACAGCTTCTACTGCCTTACTGTTAGCCATTTCGCATTCATCTCAAACGATTAGACAGCAATCCTGAAACACCTTCGCTTTGACACAGTTTCGTGTCACAGAGCATGTCGGTGTTTCAATTCTGTTTAAATCGAGTAGGATATTGGACATTGTATTTGCGTCCTTCCGCCTAGTAGTAATGTGACTGCAATACCTGGCGATGCTGCTGCGAGATCTTATTTTGTCGCCTGATTTCAGCGTGGATTGCTCTCGTCAGGTATGTTTTTCCAGTCCCTCCTGGAGCAATTAAGAAAAACAGTTTCCCCTCGTTGCTTAAAACACTTTCCACCACCAAATCAAATAAACTCTGATCTTGCTACATAGCGTCCCGCAAATGCACGTATTCTTGTGGTTTGTGCGAATATATACCAATCGTTCCATTTCAATTTTAGCGTACACGTCTATAATAAACTGACTAAATAGACCACGTTACCAATGTAAATAAAATAAAACGATTGCGTCTAACTTGTAGCAGGTAAGAATAAAAGTAGCACCCCGCGGTTTTGTTTATACAATACATTCAATATTTTGTTAATCTATTCATTGTAATAAATAGATTTAAAAAAAGTAAAAAAAAACACGCTAGAATAGCAAATAGAACTAAAAAAGTTACTTAAAAACTTTTTTAGTTCTATTGGCTAACTATTTTTAGTTCTTTTACTTTTTTTAAAAACTATAATTTATTGTAAACACGTGTTGTTTATGCAAATAAATTTAACTTTGTTCTGCATCAGGTGTTCCAAATCTTGGATTTTTATACCTCAACAAAAAATGCTGATCAAGCTGAACAACTTTTGCTAAGGCGTCATTTTTATATTTCTTATAGTTTACCTGAACCATTATGGTTCTGCATCAGGTGTTCCAAATCTTGGATTTTCCAAATCTCAACAAAAAATGTTCATCAGGTTGAACAATTTTTGCTAAGGCGTCATTTTTATATTTCTTATAGTTTACCTGAACCATTAAGGTTCTGCATCAGGTGTTCCAAATCTTGGATTTTTATACCTCAACAGAAAATGCTCATCAGGCTGAACAACTTTTGCTAAGGCGTCATTTTTATATTTCTTATAGTTTACCTGAACCATTATTGTTCTGCATCAGATGTTCCAAATCTTGGATTTTTATACCTCAACAGAAAATGCTCATCAAGCTGAACAACTTTTGCTAAGGCGTCATTTTTAAATTTCTTATAGTTTACCTGAACCATTAAGGTTCTGCATCAGGTGTTCCAAATTTTGGATTTTTATACCTCAACAGAAAATGCTCATCAGGCTGAACAACTTTTGCTAAGGCGTCATTTTTATATTTCTTATAGTTTACCTGAACCATTATTGTTCTGCATCAGGTGTTCCAAATCTTGGATTTTTATACCTCAACAGAAAATGCTCATCAAGCTGAACAACTTTTGCTAAGGTGTCATTTTTATATTTCTTATAGTTTACCTAAACCATTAAGGTTCTGCATCAGGTGTTCCAAATCTTGGATTTTTATACCTCAACAGAAAACGCTCATCAGGCTGAACAACTTTTGCTAAGGCGTCATTTTTATATTTCTTATAGTTTACCTGAACCATTATGGTGCTGCATCAGGTGTTCCACTTTCCAAAATCAATTATACCCTATATTTTGCCCAGGCTTAACAGCTATATAACAAAAAACGTTTCATTCGAATCCGTCCAGTACTTCCAGAGATTAGCGTGTACAAACAGACATACAGACAAACAGACAGACATTTTTTTTTAAATTCTTACTGTATTACTATATCTCCATAGCCTCCAATTGTTTTTTTGTAAATATATTCAATGTACAGACACATTATTTTTACTGTTTTATTATATGTATAGATAATATAGAGGCTGGACGCTGGAGAAATATTATTTTTATATTTATTTGTTGTATTTATATCATGTTAATTTTTTTATTACCTATGTATATGGATAGGAAATAAAAAAAACATTTTATTTATTATTAACTTAATATCATATTATATAAATATTTTGATTGGTGGAAAGCATTGGGGAAGGTTTACACAAGTTTCATTTTCACCCCTCACGAAGTCGTGCGTTTATTCCATGCACCCTACTCAATAATTAGATTATGTCTTTGACCGTTCCAAGTTTCTAACTCCAATCAATATCTGATTTTTTTTAATCCTTTACCATTTGTCAAATATTTAGCTACCGACAAATATAATCAAAACTGCATACCAGATACCGCATAGATACTAAGATGCGACTAAAACAAGGTTCCGGTTATAATAATACCTAATAGTAATTTCCTCAAACATGTAAATTTTTTAGTAACACCGGCTTTACATGGACATCCAAGTACAAACTAAATGGAGTGGTTGGCCTCCCTGAATGCCAGTGACGATGGTCGTGTTCGGCCAAGCGAGAGCAGCTCGTCGCGACACTGTTAATTGCAGTAATTTGTGATTCATTTCCCCATTGACATAAAACATTACATTCTATATACCTCAGCCGGTTTGAAATGACCCAAATGACGTTTATGATGTAAACGTATTTCTGTTATCTCTAAATAATATGATGATACTTGCCTATTTCCTTGACATTGTAATATCAGTAATGAATACTTTATCTTGGTAATTAATTGATGTATTTAAATTTCCATACATTTCTGGACTTCTTCATCATGGAATTTATTTTCGAAAACAAAGCATCATTCAGCGATATCTACACTATTTAATTTATGCTATATTTATTTTAGAGTGGAAATATTTCTTTGTTTGACTCTGAAACTACTGAGCCGATTTCATTAACTCTTTCGGCATTAGAAAATAACATTATTCAAATAGACTATATTTTATTTTAGTGAGTATATATATATCTATTAAAAAGAAACTTTCTCATGTATTCGAGTGATAGCTTATGACGTTCAAATAGAGGGGTTGGCTTTTTCTTTTACCTTTTCCTCTTATCTCCCAAATTTGTTGATATTAATTAAATTGATTATTTCTAATTAATTCTCTAAACAAAATTACATTTTCAGCAGTGGTACACATCTAGTAAATGATCGAAGCATCAGGTTTCGTACCAAATAGCCCACAACACTTTTTCCTATACAAACATTGCACTCCAATTAGATTAGGGATCCAATTAGATATGGGAATATTCCCATAGAGAATCTGATGTGAATGGAATTGATTGTAAAAAATAATTCTCTTTTATTGTTTCAGGAATAAAACCAACCGACACGGCACCTAATACAGACCTCATTCAGAGGATAACAGGTTCCTTTGGCAAATATCAATTATGGCTGTGTCTTCTAATATTCTTGACCAAGTTCCCTGTGGCATACCATCAAATGGCTATTATATTCTTGTCTCCTAAAGTATCATACTTTTGTAACAGCACGAATACAAACGATACCTGCCCTTGTTCAGATCCAGAATATGATACATCAACATTTACTTCAACGATAATCTCAGAATGGGATTTGATATGCGACAGAAGATGGCTGACAAGCTTCACCCAAACATTGTTCCAGTTAGGAACGTTACTAGGAAGCGTTTTCTTCGGAATGGCCTCAGACAGGTGATCTCACAGTTTGTCGATACAAAGTTTGAAATTATACTGATTATTAAAATATGTATCATATATATTATAGACCAGAGGGGCAATTCTCGTAATTAAAATATAGTCAAAATTCAGTTTCGATCCAGTCTCGATCTCACAACTGTCATATTTGGTATTCTCGTAACACAATATGTAACTTCAAAATTAAATTTAAGCAGGATTATATCGAAATATGACCGAAAATTAAGCAAATTAAGAATGTTACTTTGTCAACAATAATAATTGCTTATAATGAATTACTGAAATCATGTAATTTTAGTCAATTCACAATTCAATCTCGATTCGGTCAACTTTCAATCTGCGATCGTAGAAAAATTAGGAGAATTGGCCTTCAGCTCGGTGGTCGAATGGTTAGCAAAATGGCCACTATGACTCCGAGGTCGTGGGTTCGATCTCCGCACAAGACAAATATTAGTGTGCATGAACATGGCTGTTTGTCTTGGTCTGGGTGTTTTCTATGTATTTACAAATAAAAAACGTATTTCAATATTATAGGTATCAGTTATCTAGTACCCATAATACAAGCATTGCTTAGCTTGGGACTAGATGGCCGTGTGTAATTTGTCCAAAAATATTTATTTATTTATTTCAGGTTCGGAAGAAAGAAGCCGTTGCTGGCGGCAGTCGTTTTACAAGTATCCATGGGTATAATAGCTTCGTTCATTACAGAATTCTGGACTTTCACGTTCATTCGTTTCTTAGTGGGCATGTCCGTCGGAGGAACGATGGTTACCGGATTTGTTATTGTGATGGAGTTTGTGGGCACCAAATACAGAGATGTAACTTCCGCTCTCTATCAAGTTCCATTTAATTTGGGACATATGACGTTGCCAGTTTTTGCCTATTTTTTTAGAGACTTCAGAGAATTTCAACTATCGATTTCTATACCGACGCTTATTTTATTGTCATATTTTTTCTTGATTCCTGATACACCAAGATGGTTGATAGCCGTGAAGAGAACTGATGAAGCCATCACTATTCTGGAACGTGTTGCCAAAATGTAAGTTGATATTATATTGTACTGCGTATTTGTTAGTCAAATAACGTTCATGGAATACAACGTTCACAATTAGGTATGCGACACAGAGTAAATATTCATAAACTAAGTGGTTACTTCCCAATTTAGTAATGAACTTCAATGACTATCTAACTAAGCTTACGTATGTTGTGTTATAAAATCTTATATGCATTATCGTGTTATTCAGTCAAAAATATTTTTATTTACAGAAACAAACGACCAACAGATAACATAAAATACGACGTCGATGCTTATCAAGCCGCGGTCGAAAAATCCCAATTAAGAAAAGGAAACATACTGGATCTAGTCAGAACTCCAAATTTAAGGAAAAATATAATTGCCATGTCCTTTAATTGGTTGACTTGCAGCTATTGTTTTTATGGTGTTTCACAGTATGTGGGTCAACTGAGCGGTAACGTGTATATAAACGTGGCAGCCAGTGCAAGTGTGTCTCTACTTGGCACTTTAGTCTCTATACCGTTAATGAAAGTGATCGGTAGGAAGCATTTAGTGATCATTTTTAACTTTATTTGCGCGGCGTGTCTGTTAGTGCTAGCTTTTATACCACCAGGGGCCGGTTCAGTTGTTTGCGCTATATTAGGTGTACTGGCTAGTTTTATTGTATTCGTAGTAGTTTATTTATACTGCACAGAGTTATTCCCAACGGTGGTTAGAAATGCTGCTGTCGGATGCTCGTCTATGATGGCAAGAGTAGGGTCAATGATAGCACCGTTTGTAATAGAAACGGGAGAAATAGCATCATGGATGCCTCCTGTTTTATTTGCAATCTTACCTATAATAGCTGGATGTATTACATTCATCTTGCCTGAAACTAAAGGATGTGAATTGATGACCACTATAGAGGAAGGTGAGAACTTTGGGAAGAAGAAGAAATCGGACGATATTAAAAAATGATCATAATAAGTAGTAGGTAGTTTTAGTAAATCCTTAGAATAATGAAAGTGACATAATATTATGTATGCATGTATCGTACAGCGCCTTAACTATTACCAGCTGATAGTAGTGGCGAGGTTAATGCATAATAGAGTGTTTCCGTCAAAATCCGAAGTACTTCATGGCTGCTAACGAACTGCACATACAAGTGAAATATATTATTATGTATAGTACAGCAGTAGTTATTATTTATTATGTAGGTAGTATAATAGTAGCAATAAATAGTAGTAAGTAAAATCGTTATTAAAACATATTCAAAATAGACAGCACAAGCGAACGTTTAATACCTTTTTTATACAGTTACGTTCACTACTTTAACTACACTTATATTATATGTATATAAAAAAATACGGCTGTTTACTATTTTTAATGAAAACCACGTTCGGTTAATTAGATATTTTTCTAAAAAAAGGAATCGGGACATTTTATGTCTGGATGCAACAAGTGAATATGTATGAATTAAAATTTATGAATATAATATGTATGAATTAAAACGGAGGTGTGCATAATATATGATGGAAAGCATTAGGGAAGGCCTATATCCATCAGTGGACAGATACAAGCTGATGATGATGAAAATTTTAATTACCGAAAATATAATACATATGAATATAACTTAGTAAGTTAGTAGTTTTTATATTATTACGTTGGTCTGTAAATATAGAATAGCATTAAAGCAATGTTCTTAGTACATACATTATTCATTTTTAAAATTCGTAATCGAATATTTTGTAATGAACATGAGTGTACATAAAAAAATAAAGTAAGTGGTCTTCCTAATGTAATAAAAACGTTTTTCAGAGTTATTGGAGTACATTGAGAATTCATAGTAATAATTAATTAAATATTAACTTTTAAATCTTCTCGTTGCATGATTTACGAAAATAACAACGGGAAATACCGTGATAAGGCATAAGGGTATTTGAGTATCGAGTCAGCCTGTGACAACGGCCGGCCCAACCTGGGGCCCTACCGCCGAAGCTGAAACCGCTTACCATGGGACTTTTTTGATTGGGAAAATCAAACTTTAGCTCAGATTGGCGATAAATGTGTTTAGCTTAGCTGATAGAAACCATAAAGCTCTACCGACTAAGCTGAAGAAGATTATCATTAACTTAAACCTAAGATCTATTTTCGCGACCAAAAATACCGATCGTAATCGGTGGTCGAAAGAAGGGAAGGTCAAAACGTCGAAAGAAGGCAATAATAAAGGTATGTAAATACCCTTATGCATAATCGCGTTAACTCCCGTTGTTATTTTCGTAAATTAATTAACTAAGTGTTTTATGTAAATATACCTATATTTTTTATATTAATGTCGCGTTTACATGTAATTTATTAAATATGTAAAAACACCACATGCGTTGGTTACTGAAAAGTGAGATTCTTTGGCTGAATTGTTTATAATTGCTAAGTATAAATGTTGTCTTAAAATATTCTATGGAATGACAGGCCCATTCAATATAGATAATAACAGTTAAGTTAAAATAGAGTAAAATTAACAAATAATTATATTATTAGTCGTCGACAATCCTTATTCATCCCACTGCTTGGATTTATTAAAAATGTACCATTCAATTTGCAACTTCCCTGAATAATAATTTAAAAAGTATTGAAGCCATTTCAACATTTTTTTTTCAATATTTTATGGTAAATTTACTACGATTAAAATGCATGCCATGAAGCTCACTTAAAACTTTTTTTTTCAAAATACTGATTTTGACAAAAAAATTGGTTGCCTGTAAAGTCGGTATACGGGCGAAAGTTTTACGTGACAACGACTTTGAGTGGTAAAATGTTTTCGAGTGGAAGGGACGCATGCCTTTCACTTTTTATGTCTGTCTCTCTCGCTCTTAGAAGGGACGCGTGCCTTTCACTCGCTCTCATTGTAAGCGCATAACGTGAGCCAGTTTCTTGAAGTGTCACCCGGCTAACCAATTTATAAGACGTTGTCACGTCAAAAACAAAATCGTTGCAGCAAAAAAATATTGTCGGAATAAACTTTCTATCATTCTATAAGGATTTCAGCTACCTATTTGTAATACTCGATTGCAGATCTGCGGACACTGCGGTAGTGACATCCGCAGTGGCGTAACTATACCAACAACGGGCCTGTCGCAAATTCATCAGATGGGCCCTCAGAGGATGGGGTCCTCTCTAATAAATCATGTAAATAACCAACACTAAACAAGGATTTTTGTAAGAAAGTACATTTTTGGTTAATAATATATAATTTTATTTTAAGAATTTAAAGAGATATGATAATGTGCCTACCTATTAAAATTTTGTATGTAGTATATTTATAACCTAACTTAAAAAAAATACTATTTTTGTATTAAGCTCTCGAGCCTGGGGCCCCATTGGTCCGGGGGCCCGTGGTGCCCGCTCTGCCAGCCTGTAGGTACGCCACTGGATATGCGTGTATCCCTAAATAAAATTAATGATTAGTTCCCAATCATCAAAGGGACGTCAAAATCAATAGTATAAGTGGAAATCACGTAATAGAGTGTAGATTGCAAAAATGTGCCATTATTTTGATAATTTTACCGAATTAAATAAATCTCTTGATAAGTGTGTGTCTAGATAATGGTTAAACACGCAAAATCCATAATTACGCAAAATTCAAATAAAAAGTACAAACCGCTTGATTACAATTGATTTTTTTGTGCCAATTGGACTGGATTAGATCTTTAGAGTGTCATAATTAATAAAAAAAATGGTTTTGATGAATCACAGGCAGATATTCTATAAATTAATAAATAAAAATAATTCAAAATAATTTTCGAGTTGTTTTACGAAAAAAGGTACCTAAATGCTTCACATCGACACCGAAGTCTTATCGTCTAAGTTCGTCATATAATATAAGTACAACATGGAGTGGTCTGGAGTGGAGAGCGGAAATCGGCGGCGGAAGGAGCGACTGACGCTAGCGATTCGCGACACCAAACTTTATCACCGAGATGATTAGTATATTTTTTGTAAGTATACTTCAGAACTTTTTTGCTTCAGAAAAGTTTTTTTATTAAAGTTGATACCTACTGTTGATTGTTGGCACTTGGTGGAACATTATTATCATAATGTTATAATAAAGCACTTGTACTATTCCACGTTATTATATTTAATATTACCGACCGGTTTCGCCGCTAAGGCATTATCAAGGTAAACAGATGGTGTTTGTGTTTCTACAAAACATTTTTATACCGTGCAATCAATGACAAAAATTATTAAAAATAAAAATATTAAAAGGGTATTCCGAAATACTTTACCCACCTGTATTGTCACTTTATGGAGATTTACCACTAAATCGGGGTAAATTTAAGTCTGTTATGTTACGCGTGTATAATTAGATAATGTAACCAACCAATGTGAAAAATCATCGTTATAATAAAAATTAAATTCATTCAATATATTAAAATTATAAATATGTTAAGATAAATTACGATAAAATATATGATAAGTAAAAATTATGTCAGTTGAAATTTTAATAAATTATTTTGTTAATGTCATAAAAAGAAATTAATAATATGTCCAGTATGAATAGTTATGTCAAGTGTTAGAATAAGTCAAATTATAAATTAAAAAATTAAAAATTAATTAAGTCATTCCATGCATGTAAATAATATAATCATCATTATGTGAGAATAAAGTCATATGAAATAATTTAATAAGGGGGATCTATTTATATCCAGTTGTAAATTCAAAACCCTGCTTTGGTCATGGTGTAACAGTCTATTGATTTCTAAAGCCTCCAAAGCATTCATTCGTTTTTCCTTGTTACATACATTTTTTTTATTACTTAGGAAAGTTGTAAGTGGGTATATTGAATGCTGATTTTGATTAGAAAATTAGTGGCTGGTGACCCATTGGCTTATATGTATGTATTTACTTTATGGTGACGAAGGACCCTACCGACTAAGGAAACCGGTTTCCAACGGATTTTTTCAACGACAATCAAACTTCAGCTTAGATTTATGGTACAGGTGTTTAGCTTAGCTGATAGAAACCCTGAAGCTCAAGCAGCTAAGCTGAAGATAAATTATAAAATTATTATTATTTAAGCCAATAACGTAAGGCCTATTTTAGAATCGAAATACTCGATGGTAATCTGCATCAGCTTAGGCCCTACCGGGCCTCAGGTATTCTGATCGAATATTCTAATTTAAAAAATAGGTCCTAGGTTTAAGTTAATGACAATCTGTACTACACCTTAATCAGTAGAGCTCTAGCAGGTCAACCAGTTAAGCTAAATACATTTACCGCAAATCTAAGCTGACGTTTGATTTTCGCAATCCAGTAATCCTATGGTAACCGGCTTCAGCTTCGACCGCAGGGCCCCCGGTATCTTTGCAGCTGTGAGTATTTTCATTTTTAACCGACTTCAAAAAAGGAGGAGGTTCTCAATTCGACTAAATATTTTTTTTGTATGTATGTTATTTGATATCTTTGCGAATTGTGAACCGATTTTCATAATTCTTTTTTTGTTTGAAAGGGTATGATTGCAAGGTGGTCCCATATTCACCAAGTCAGGATCTGATGATGGGATGCAAGGGAAATCAAGGGAAACCCTTAAATTTTATAAGCACGTATGGTCAAATTCATTTTTTTTATTTGAAAGGGTAATTGCGAGGTGGTTCCATATTCACCAAGTCAGGGTCTGATAATGGGATCCCAGAAAAATCGAGGGAAACCCTTAAATTTGCCCTATGGTAGCCGGCAGAATAAAATTGTGCCACTCCATTGCTCTGCGCTGGATGTCGTACAAGGCGACAATGATTCTTGTGTCGCGCGATAACTTTTCTCCCGGAAGACGGGCAGCAGCGTCTGCCGGGGTATTCCACCAATAAGCTGCGCTCGCCAACTGAAGTCGGTTTCAATTTTTTTTTAAATCAACTTTATATTTACCGTTGTTTGAACATATAAATCTTAGGGCAATTACTTAAGATTGACGTTTTAAAGAACTATGAGTTGTTTGTTCTAACGCTGATAAGGTGGAATCACACAGCTTATTCAGAGAGAATTATCACTAAGTAAGTATATTTTTATTATATCCATGAAATTTTCGTCTGAAATTGTCATTAATATTTTATATTGTAAAGCCAAGGAGTTGTAATTTACTGAATTTTTAGTAATATCAATTTAAGATAATGTTTAAGTTATAAATTTCACTCTCTGATTCCCTGATACCACTCCTAATGAAATGTAAGCCAGCCAGCTTAAATTTAATTGAGTAGGTACCACAGAATCCTAAATAACAACGCAGGGTGCCTTGTTATTTAGATTTTTGTGTGTGTTACTGTGATTATCTTATGTAATTAAGAAAACCTATGTATTCTTTTACAAAGACGATTTTGGTTACTGTATACATATTTCCATCCAGTATTTCATATTTGTTTTGTATTATACAACTAAATTGGCAATGAAATCCAAAACAAATAAAATCTTCAAATGAATTAACTATTTATTCATTGCCTACAATTACGTTTTGGAAACTATATTAGTGTATTTAATTTTCATATCAAATTAAATAAATATTAATGAACTGTTACTCATAGAAATGAATAGATATACGTTTTGAAGCTAGATATACGTTTTGTTACAGAAATAGCATAGACCGTATGCACTGTCAATTAACAAACAAGTCCTTAAAATATGCTAATTAACTAGGTGCATGATATCCTCGATTACAAGTTGACACTAGAAAAGGCTGAATATTTATTATAACTTGGTATCCTAGAAAAGTATGCATATTTATGATTATACTCGTATGTACCATTGAAAAACGTTTATTACTATAATTGAATTTTAATGAGGCCATTGCGTCTCTGTTAGTAACATGGAACTGTACCTGTACCGATATGGTATATGACAATTTTATAAATTTAAACGATATCGTAAAATACACAACACTAGAACGATCTGTAATCTATCATTACGTGTGTTTTATGGCAGATCACAGTTTAGGTGGGATAGTTCATTTTAAAAGGATGAAATTGTTAGGAAGATTAATTTGAATTTTCAAATACTAGGTCGGATTCTAGCCCACGGGCACAGCCACTGGGCCAAAATCGAGGTTGAGTGAAGCGAGTACATTTGCTGAGTGTATGGTTTCCATTGATTTGAATGGAAAATATATTTGATGATTATTCCTCTAGGACATGATCGATCTCAGTTTTTATCCAACACAAACCTCAACCATGTCGAGGTCTTTAATTGTGACAAGTTTCATCAAAATCGTTTCAGTGGTTTTGGAGTCTTTTCTTTTATTACTTAATTACTTTTCGGCGTACATAAGCTTTCCGCTCGCTCGGCACGCTCCATTCAATAAAATATACATTATTTTATTTTTAGAATGAAATAGATAAAACTTTTGTTAGGGCGGCGGATGTTCAATCTTTGTATAAGATAATAACAAAAGCTCGATGTCATATGGCTGAATCTAATGTTCGATAATTTAAAGGTCAACCCTCTCGGTCCTAAGAAGCTAGGATTCTTTCTGAGTACTGTCTTTGCGGTGGAATGTCATCATCGCCGTGTCGTATTTTTAATACGGGAGATTAAAGAATCCCAGTGGCAACAATGGCTGCGTCAACTCGTGATGGGTATTCACGAGGTGACGATACCATCGCATACAACAATTTCATTCGGAAAGAGTTGACACGCTATATGGCTCTGACTCTTCACAACCATTTTGGACATTATTTTGTGATACGACTGCCTGGTATTTTTAAACGGTTTTATTTTACCTGACAAAGCGAGGGTTATGTTTTTCGACTGTATACATATATAAAGTATGTATGTATATTTATTTGGCATGTTCTACAACCCTTGTCTGCACCCCTTGACGGATTTCAACATGTGAGGTGACATTTGATTCGTCTTGTGTGACATATATATTGACTGTTAATAAAAAAAAGTAGGCAATTACAACAATATATTTATTATATATGCGATATGTGACTAGTGAAAACAATCCTGTAATATACTATTTTATTACATAGGTACTTTAAAGATTACGTGCTTTACTCAATGGTATTACCTACCTGAAGATTTACGAGTTAGTAGAAGTAACAATGAGATAAACACGTTGCCGGTTGTTATCTAATCGTTCATTTCTAAGATACGTATATTTTCCATATTTGGATCCATCTGTAGGTTTTATTACAATGGAGAAAAAAAATATTTTCTCATATAAACTTCTACGCATTGAAAGGGAAAACCACTGGAAGAATTCTTAGTCTGATTTTCCTCCATTGCAAAGACTGCGCCGCTGTCAACGGACAAAAGCCGCAATTGTCGGTAAAATTGGTAAAAATTAATAAAATTAGCATTGAATTTTTAAATACAAATATTTGGGAAGTTATTAACAGCTCGGTGTCGTTGGTTGTCTTATTGTAAAGGTATTACAAAGATACGATTTAGAACCTTTGAGTCTGAGGTGAGATTTGGCATCCCTTTGTGTGTTCTACCGATTGTACAATACCCGTGTGTTCAAAGGAATTATTTGACATGATGCCCACGGCCTCCTTCCACAGTCGCCCCGTTCGCCATCAAAAGGGAAGGAAAAATCATCCTCACAAATTAGATCCGAAGAGATCACGTACTGTGCAGTTCCAGAGAAATTTTATTCCACGTACTATCAAGCTGTGGAATGAACTGCCTGTTGAGGTTTTCCCAGGAGACTACAGCATAGGGTTCTTCAAAAAGGGCATGAAGAGGTTTTCACAGGACCCGACGGACGGATCAAAGCGCATTAGATGCCTCTGGTGTTACAGGCGCCCATAGGCTACGGTAACTGCGTTCCATCAGGCGGACCGTATGCTTATTTCTCACCTTAGTGGTATATATTTTATTTTAAATAAATAAAAAAGTTAAAAATAAAGATAAGACCAAACGCAACGTCAAATTGGTGTTTACTCTTTAATCGTAACACGAGCTAATGTGATATGTATTTTTTAACTGCGAAAGAGATTATGGACTTACTGTAACAATCAGAAACCGCTATTTTGGGACCCTCGTGAAAATAGTGAAATGTTCACCTGCCCCCCCTAGGTGGGATTTGAACCCACGACCTCTCGATGACCGGTCGAGTGCTCTTCCAACTGAAGAGCACTCGACCGGTCATCCGGTCAAAGCCTAGGGGGGGGGGGGGGCAGGTGAAATTTTCCATTTTTCAAAAAATATTTATCTGGCAAGTTGGCCAAGAAAACTAATTAATAATAATTTAATTAGTTGGGTGTTATCAAAAAATAGCTGAATTTCATCTGCAACGATGGACTGCTATGCCTACTTTAGTAGTGTAATTACTTAATAGGTTGATGACGTCACACTGTGACTCACACAGTATAGAAATATAAGATGCAAAAATTCGTCAGCAACACAAACCTTCCTGGTAGCTCAGTTGGAAGAGCACTCGACCGGTCATCGAGAGGCCGTGGGTTCAAATCCCACCTAGGGGGGGCAGGTGAATTTTTCCATTTTTCAAAAAATATTTATCTGGCAAGTTGGCCAAGACAACTATTTAAATAATAATAATTTAATTAGTTGGGTGTTATCAAAAAATAGCTGAATTTCATCTGCAACGATGGACTGCTATGCCTACTTTAGTAGTGTAATTACTTAATAGGTTGATGACGTCACACTGTGACTCACACAGTATAGAAATATAAGATGCAAAAATTCGTCAGCAACACAAACCTTCCTGGTAGCTCAGTTGGAAGAGCACTCGACCGGTCATCGAGAGGTCGTGGGTTCAAATCCCACCTAGGGGGGGGGCAGGTGAATTTTTCCATTTTTAAAAAAATATTTATCTGGCAAGTTGGCCAAGACAACTATTTAAATAATAATAATTTAATTAGTTTGGTGTTATCAAAAAATAGCTGAATTTCATCTGCAACGATGGACTGCTATGCCTACTTTAGTAGTGTAATTACTTAATAGGTTGATGACGTCACACTGTGACTCACACAGTATAGAAATATAAGATGCAAAAATTCGTCAGCAACACAAACCTTCCTGGTAGCTCAGTTGGAAGAGCACTCGACCGGTCATCGAGAGGTCGTGGGTTCAAATCCCACCTAGGGGGGGCAGGTGAATTTTTCCATTTTTCAAAAAATATTTATCTGGCAAGTTGGCCAAGACAACTATTTAAATAATAATAATAGTGAAATGTTATTTGTATATAAGGAGGGAAGGACGAAATAAACCTAAATAATAATTTTCTAGTAATAAATAATAATAATTGTAAGGTGTTGCTGGTGTTGCCCCCGGTCAATTTCTTGGCATTTCGAGGGCCCGCCTAGTGAGTGGCGAGTAATAAAAGCAGTTATGGCAGGGATCCGTCCCTCTTCTGTAATAGCCCAGTGTTAAATCCACCAAAATCATCCTCATAACCCATTTATTCTTTAACACACTATGCAATAGTTACAATACCTGCCGAGACCTGCTCATGGGTATATCATTCCATTGGTATAGGGAGCGGGTCACGACGGGTGTACAACATTATATTAAACTTCTCTAAGGGGCCTCTACGCGTTGGATTCATATCCCCGCGCACGCCTACGAAATGACCGGGTTTAAGCCCGTGAGTGCAAGAGCTTTCTAGTAAAAAAAATGCGATGATTATATTTTTTTTTATACTACGTCGGGTGGCAGACAAGCATGGGCCCGCTTGATGTGAAGCGGTTACCGTAGTCATATTAACGCTCGCAACATATCACTCGCGCGCCGCCACCCCCGTAGCCATCGCAACATCTGCTTCCCTTCTGGTGGCCTCACTCACTCGCAGTAACACAGCAACCTTCAAGGGAATTGTTATTTGGCTGCGGTATTCTGTGAGGTGGAGGTACATTCTCCAGTCGGGTAGCTTTCAATTACGCTCCCTACCTCTCTTTTCGCCAGAGCTTCATTTGTCAGTCAGTAGGGTGCACCTAGAGGATTCGATCCCGGTCGATTTTTCTAATCCCGGGATAGTCCCGGGATTGTATTGGTAATAGAGAGTATGTATGTATGTAATCTCTTTATTATACCACAAAACAATACAAATAAAAGTAGACAAATAAATTAAACAGTATAAAGGCGGGCTTATCTCTGAAAGAGATCTCTTCCAGCCAACCGTAGAGTGCTTGAAAGGATTCATCATAGGCGTGGTTCTATATATATATATAGAAACTGGTAACAAAAAGACAGTAAAACGTATCAAAATCAACTTTTTATTTTAAATCTTTAGTTAAATCCTCAAAAAACAAAACAAAATTATACTTTCTTCTGATAAACTAGGCACTTCTAAACTAAACTAAACTAAACTAAAAAAAAACATCTTAAGACTCGTTTAGATATACTATAAAAAAGACTACATCATGTAGACTGTAGTCTACATGTTAAAGATTTGATTAACAAAAAAAATATCAATACTTACACGACGTGTAAGTAAACTAAACAAAAATGAAAAGAACATTTAAGTCTATTCACAACATAAACCTCTTAGAGCTACAAAAACTCACTCGTTCTTTTTCATCTCTATTTACTCAGACATAATAATGCATTGTTGTTTTTTAATAAATTCATTGATTAACAATATAAATGATGCTTACACAACGTGAAGCGGAATTTTTACACACTTTTACACCTAATCCAGTACCGGTCGTTAGCGAAAACAAATAAAATCAGCCGTGTAAACAAGATGGCCGTCAAATGAAAGTAAGTGCGTTTCGTTTCACGCACATTTTTATTGACTTATATAAAAAAAAAATATCAATCCCGAAAATCCCGGGATTGTTAAATTTAATCCCGAAAATTTCGGGACTAAAATATGACCGGGATCCTCTAGGTGCACCGCTTGCAGGTGAAGTTGTCTTTGGTTCAAAGACTACTTACACCCCAACCCAAGATTAATTAATTCATCGCGTTTCATGACGTATGTGTGTGCAGCGCGTTGCCCTTATGTACTGGACATTTGGAACGGGTTCCTACACTGTGCCTACACGATCGAGTCTTGCCAACCGGTCAGAGTACGAGCGGCGTTCAAGTTCAAGCGCAGGTATCTGTATTGGTGTCAGCGTGTCTACTTTTCCTTCACCCGTGTTCAGGCGCTTGACCCTTTTAAAAGAGTATGCAGTCCACTAGCCCTATAAGTCGCGCACGAGTGACGACATCATTGTGTACAATGTGACCTTCGCAGTAGCGCCGGTTTTCAATTTGGCTTTTCATATATTGGCTTTTTTCAGTCAACCAATCAGCTTTCATACGTCATAAAACTGCGCCTCATCGGACCGGACAAGTGACACTTACACTTGTAAGGTCCGATGATGATGACGTTTGAACCCACAAACCCAGGATCTCATTAAGCTTAGATCTGTGTTTGAACTAAACCTATCCTCACCTGCATGTGGTGCATCCTGCTGATTTGCAAACGAGGCTCTGACCAAAGTACAGATATTTTATAAGCTGTCCGTTTGTGGAAGTACCTCAACTTCACAGAATAGCACAGCCAGATAAACACTTCCTTGAGGTTTTTGTGTTCTTCGCGAGTGAGTGAGGTGAGTAGGGAGGAAGGAGTTGCTCAAACGATATATCATGTTGCAAGCGACATGGCTACGGTAATCGCTTCACATCAGGTGGGCCGTATACTTGTTTGCTACCCGACGTAGTATTAAAAAAACTTGTTTAGTTCGGCCCAAGTCAACCCAACACCGAGATTAAAAGTATCCATTATATAAAATATTCAGAACGTATTCTTTATATGTAAGTCAAACTTCATTCAAATCCGTATAGCCGTTCACATATGAATGAGACAAATAAACATACACGCATCTTCACATACTTTCACATTTACAGTATTAGTAGGATTAACGTAATTCACCAATTTCACTCCTGTTGCATTTTATCTTAATAAAGAAATGACTGTATTCGGAAATATTTATTCTTTGATATTTTAAAGTAAACATTGTTTAAAGATTATGGCTTGAGTGTACTGTGTTTGAGACATATTTAGATAAGGTAACTATGTTTAATGATTAGCTTGTCGCAACTGCGGATTTTGCATGGTAGTAAAGTTTCAATGACACTCGGACCTTACAGACGAGCGACAGTTCATGCCAAAGGCTGTCGCTTCTTTTTCCTCTAGAACCATCGCTGCATCGGTCAAATTAGCCAATTTAAAAAAGACTGACTCTTCGTGACCTAGCCCACAGACAACTACCATGATATAGATTTCACATATACGACATATTGAGCAGCTTACGGGGCCCAGGGGTCCTACCGGCTAAGCTGAAGTCGATTCCCATCGTATTTTTCGATTGCGAAAATCAAACATCAGCTTAGATTTATGGTACTTGTGTTTTGCTTAGCTAGTAGAAACCTCGGAGCTCTACCGAAGAACCTGAAGATGTCTGTCAATAACTAAAACGTAAGACCTATTTTTCGAATCAAAATATTCGATGGTAATCGGCTTCAGCTTCGGCTGAAGCTGAAGAAGCTGGGGCTGATCTGTCAGGTATTTAGAATCAATTACATATTGGGCCCCGTCCATGTTTTTATTTCATTCAAGGGGTTCGTGTTCATATATTTAAGTAGACTGTGAGGGCTCAAATTATAGTAGGAAACGAGAGCGCGTTGATGTCTTTTGCGTTCGTTTTTGTTTTAACAAAAGGTACTTCCCAGTTTGGCAATTCTGTGCCCTACCTCCCTCTTGCGAAAGCCTCGTTTGTCAGGGTGCACCACGTACAGGTGAGGTTGACTGCACTTACGGGGTGTAAGTGATTCATTAACTCACAAAAACAATTTGCTACAAAAATCCAAGGGTTGAGGGAAAAAGAATATCAACCAACATACCAACATAATTTTATGTTAGTTAAAATTTATCAATATCCATCGTAACCCCCAAGCCGCTCATAATTTAGAGTATTTACTCGTATATGTGAGCTTTATACATTAAAATGAGTAAGAGTAGGATTCATATCAGGCGGGCCGTGTGCTTGTCTGCCATCCGACGTAAGTATAACGGGACACCATACATTCCCACCACTGTGTCTGTGTAGCCAGGATTAACAACGGCTACCACCAAAAAAGGAAATTAACAGAGAAGTCTATTACAGTCCCGGGGCTAAGATTCCGGCTGCCTTGGATTTCACAACGAATTTAATCGAATTTTAAGAAGAAATTACTAGGAGTAAGAAGCTTTTTGAATTTGATTTCTTCTCTTTGCAATGTGAGAGACAGCAATATGGCAAATAAGGCATTAGAAGCCTATAGTCAAGTGAAGCTCAACTACCATGCACCGACGACGACATACGAGTAGTATATAAAAGAAGGTGCAAACGTTTTTCAATACTTTTCTGGCGAGTAAGTAGAAGTTGTGGGAAGGTAGTATAATAAGACGGATGCGACAATCAGTGGCAATTGCCAATATTCAAAGTCGCTCAACTGTGAGCTCCCTGAGATTATTACGTACGTACCAATGCCAATGTAGCAAATGAATCTTTGACGGTAGGCACAAAAATACATATCTAAAATGTTTCTTAAATATTTACATACACACCAAATTCAGTCGTACATGACATAGTGACATACTCTGGTGAGACGACTTTTGTCACTGATTTATTATATTACTTACAGTGTGAATTAAATAAGTCTGTAGATATACTGGCAGTCAATGGTTAAGATACCAGGACGAGGGCGTTATATCTGGACAGGACGCCAGCCTTTATAGCAAGGTGCCTCTGTGCTATCCCCGACGCTGTTTCTACTTCATTCTTGTGTTGTCCACTGACGGCATTTTTGGCTATGCAGACGACGGCACCAGGGGAATTTATTAAATTATCTTGGCATTGAATGACTGGAATGGTAGATAAGACGGGGTTTCCTCGTTCAAAAGTGAGTTAGAGATAAAGACACAGCCCTGTGGACTAGCTTTCTCTTTCTTGCGTAGGCCAGATTATATAGGTACCATCTGGTTTTTGCAGTGGTGAAAAGAACGACTGGTACGTGATTTCTCGGTAGCCCCAAAATTCCGAGCAAAACTGGCGACACCCATGGATACTAGTTTCTGACTTTATTAAATCTCAGAAATGAGTATTTATGGGTGTCGTCAGTTAACTACGCTATCTCTTCGTTAACATTTGTAGTATCTTTACGTAAATATATAGAAATGAAATAAATAGAAAGGAAGAGATAGCGTAACTCTCGCCATCCGTACGCTGCGACTTTCGTACGACATCAGTAAGCATCAATCTCTGTGCCGTATGTTATACGCTGGTCGCCGACTTTCATCTTCAAACATTGTGGTAGACGACAAAATATTCAACTTCTTCTTAATTATTGAACTTCTGGTGAAACGCTACCTGCCCAAATTCGATTCAACGAGAAACCTCTTTCGCTTCGTCATGTAAAAGCCAGGGGCCCTTCCGCCGATTACGATCAGATTTTTTGAATGCGAATATGACACTACTGCTTAGATTGTTGGTATTGGTAATCAATGTTTAACTCATGTGAAAGAAACCCTAGAGCTCTACGGACTAAGCTGAAGATGTTTGTCATTAACTTAACCTAAGACCAATTTTTGGTATTAAAAATCGGTAATCGGCTTCAGCTTCGGCGGTAAGGCCCCAGAGTGTAAATGGATTTTCACCACAGAGATAAACATACGTATTTACCAAGTCTTTCAGGTACATAATTGATGGAATATTGTGCGACTACTCTCCTATTGTTATTATCAGCAACCGCATCGCGGAAGCGCATGTGCTTTTATAAAACATTAAAGTAGAAATTGCGTGTTATCGTATACCTAGGAAGTAGTTATTGTGTTTTTTCAGTGAATCTACTTGTATAACAATAGTTTACTTGGTGATGTTCTATAAATTATATTTTTTTATCGATATCGTAATATACACAAAACTAGAACGATATGCGAATTTTCATTTTAATAACTAACGTCCTACTTGTTTTGTGGTCGATCAAAGTTTGGTGGGAAAACCCATTTTATACGGATGAAATCATTAAAAAATAATTTTGTCATTGGAAAAACAATAAAAAATACTATAATTTTTCTTACGGCACTTGCTACATAATCGCAATATTTAACGTAGCTGCCATAAAATTTCTAATTTAAATAATGCATGTTATAAAATAGGAAGGTGTGACGTCATAACCTACTTTGCAGCCTTTTGTATGGGCTGTTTTCGGAAAATCCAAAATTGTTATTATCTAGTAGTAGTATCTCGAGATGTTTCCTATCGGAGTAATTCTTTCACCTAAAGTTATATTATTTTGACTTCCTTGCATAATATATCAAAGAATAAGTCAAATAGTCTTTTATTATAATTTCTGTCCTTTTGCCACAACGTAGGGAGACAGAACTTATCTACTTATAGATAAAAACATCTCAGGTTGGCTGACTGCAACAATAACTAGTCATCAGTTTCTTTTACACGGTAAGTAAGTATACAATCAAGGTTAAGTCTACGCCTACTTGATTACACTTATCAATGTCACTTTTATACGTTTTTAGTAATAATATATTATCTCTTTATATGATTCCCATTTATGGTGTTAATAAACGAATTAATTGGTAGCTTTGGGAAGTATCAACTATGGCTGTGTTTGATCATATTCATCAACAAATTTGGAGTTGCTTTCCATCAAATGGCGATAATATTTTTGGCTCCACCAGCAAAGTATCATTGTACAAATAATAAAACATGTTGCGATGACCCCATTTTTGATAAATCACAACATACCAGAACTATCGTGATGGAATGGAATCTCATATGTGATAATGTGTGGCTAAAAGACCTCAATCAAACACTATTCCAACTTGGAGTTTTAGTCGGAAGCCTGGTATTTGGAATTATATCTGACAGGTACTACAAAATATATATTTTCTGTATAACCGTTAGCAGAGACATGCTTAAGAAGAAACTTATTGAATTAAAAGATGATCGAAGGGTATCAGTACACTTCGTTCAGTAGAATACAGATACCATTAATTTCATGAGTTTCTTTTATTTGTTTCTAAATATTGCCCGCGACTACGTTTGCAACATTCTCTCGGAATGTTATAAAATCATTTCTTAACGCATGAAGCTAAATTTTAAGTTTCTACTTGTAGACTTGGTGTTTTTGCGACTGAGTGATGGTACCAGGAATGAAGGAGTTGCTGCGATATGGGGTGTAAGTGGTTCATCAACATCTTTGAACCAAAGTCAACCTCACTTGCACGTGGTGCATCCTGCTGACTGTCAGAAGAGGCTCTGGCGAAAAGAGAGGTAGGGCCTAGCTTATTAAGCTGCCCGACTGGGGAAGTACCTCCACCTCACAGAATACCGCAGCCAAATAACAATTCCCTTGAGGATTGTTGTGTTGTTGCGAGTGAGTGAGGTCACCAGAATGGAAGGAGTTGCTGGTTGGCAGCGGGGGTGGCAGCGCGCGAGCGATATTATATGTTGCAAACGTAAATATGGCTACGGTAACCGCTTCACATCAGGTGGGCCGTATGCTTGCCTGCCATCCGACGTAGTGTAAAAAAAAAAGATAGCACAAGCGTTACTTTATTGTGCAAGTGTATAGTAATAGGCAATGGTAACTGCTTTAGGCTTCACGCAACAACGCAGTATCAAAAATAGTTTCGGCGACATAAGGCGTATTGATTGCTGTCATTAAATTTCCCTTTTTATAAGTAGAGGTTTTGTTCCAGATACGGCAGAAGGCCAACTCTAATAATATCAGTTGTTATTGAGGTATTCGCAGGGGTAATGTCCTGTTTTTTACCTGACTACTGGAGTTTCACCTTCGTCAGAACTATACTAGGGTTCTCTGTCGGCGGTATTATGGTCGTGGGGTACGTCATTGTAATGGAGTACGTCGGAAACGTAAACCGAAATACAGTTTCAGCGGCTTTTCACATGCCCTTCACCCTCGGGTACATGATACTGGCTTTGCTCGGTTATTTTATAAGAGATTATGTATACCTACAGTTGAGCATATCTCTTTCCAACGTTATTTTATTATTCTATATTTGTATACTGCCAGAGTCGCCAAGATGGCTATTGGCTGTGAATAAAACGTTCGATGCCATAGTTTTAATAAAACGAATCGCAACAGTGTATGTATTAAATCTTAACATATATTTTTATGCCAATTCTAAGTATATTCTATATAAGCATTATAGAGTAAAATATTATTTGCAGCAATAACTTGCCCGTAGAAGAAATTGAGTCTAAAATTGAAACCTATCAGATGGAACACATACACCTAAGAGACAAGAGAGACACGGTTTTCGATTTATTCAGAACTCCTAATTTGCGGAAGAATATCATAGTGATGTCATTCATTTGGTTTGTTTGCAGTTACTGCTTCTACGGTGTTACATTCTACATAAGTCATTTAACAGGAGATGTCTACATTAATGTAGTCGCTAGTGGAATTGTGTGCTTTTTCACATGCATTCTGTCAATACCAGTAATGAAATTTGTGAAACGGAAAACATCTGTATTCATTGGAAATATTCTAAGCAGCGTTTGTTTATTATTAATTGCCGTGATCCCCGAAGGCTATGGATCTGTTGTGTTTGGATGCATCGGACTTTTTTTTACTTACTTAGTGTTTATTGTGGGATATTTGTATTGCTCTGAAATGTTTCCAACCGTGGTGCGCACTGCTGCAATTGGTATATGTTCTATGATGGCCCGCGTAGGGTCGATGCTAGCTCCGTTTGTGGCAGACTTGAGGCCTTTTGGACAATGGTGTGCTCCAGTTGCATTCGGATTTTTTCCATTAGTATCAGCTGCATTATGTCTATTGTTGCCAGAAACAAAAGACTGTGAGTTATTGATGACAATAGAAGAAGGTGAAGATTTCGGCAAAAAGCCATCTGTACAAGCAGAAACCAGTAGACCAGATGCAGTAACTTAAAAAAATGTCATTGAAATGTATCATGTTAGACATTTTCTTTATATTATTCGCATACAATATTAATGAACATATTAAAACTATTGTGTGACCTTACGATAGAGAATCTAACACGGATGTGGTAAAGTGAATTTAAAAGTATCATACACATACTTAATAGGTTTTAGTGGGTCACGTAAGGGTTCTAATCTAGATGTTATGGCATCTGTAGGGTTTCTTTAATGTACTGAGTCAGTGTGAGCCCGCGGCGCCATGGCGGCGGCGGCGGGGCTCCTGCTCTGTAGTGCTTGGTATTATACGATCATAGCAGGTGAGCATCTAGTAATTACTAGCAGCAATTCTGTAAGTTCACATTAAATGTTGCAGTTGCTACTTTTTCTAAATTATAAATTTTATACATGTTATACAAATTCATTAGTCACACACTATTACATAGTCAATGGTATTAGTTTAATTGTAATACATGATAGAATATTATTTTCTAAACGTACCTATATACATTTTTTTATGGCCAATATTTACTATATTTCTTTCAGGATTTTATATTCTTTACTGTCCGGTTATGTACATTATGTTTTTCAATCATAAACTATACAGGAAGCTTAGCGATATCTTATTTGCTCTTTGGGAACTATATCCAGTTGTAAGTATCTAAAATTTTATAAACAATTTAAAATTAACCAAAGAAACTATACTTTGTGTCATGTGTTTTGAATTTCCCAGGCGCTGTTTCAATGTTGGTTTAAAACAAATTTGCATCACTTTGGAGACTATGTGGATCCTGATGAAAATACTATTATCGTGATGAACCACCGCACAAGAGTCGATTGGAATTATGTATGGATTGCTTTGTATCACGCTACTCAAAACAATTCTGATAGTGCACATTTCTCTTGTTTGGACACTATTGAAAAAAGAAGTCTAAAATCAAAAAGTAGGAATGTATGGGATATTATTTCTGGAGGAGAATCTAAAATTAAATTCGTATTGAAAGATGAAATAAAACTCATACCTGGAATGGGTAAGTTAATTGAATACATGGCATTGCTCGATTTGGTCCGAAAAATACTTATAGTACCTGATTGTATTTTTGCTGAATTAAGTAAGAAATTGATCGCATATTCTTAGCATACTGTGATTCAATGGATATTACAAATATATTTTCATTCAGATTATTACTACGTTAGTACTATTACTTATACTGTGTTATTACACAAACTAATGGGAGCATGTTAAACAGAAAAACCTTAGCTGTTAGGTTGTTAGCTTGTAAGGTTAATTAGGATCAAATTCTATAGCTCAGAGTCTGATTCATTTTAAATCATTCAATCGAACATTTTGATTATACTTACACGAGTGTTTTTTTATTATATATAAATGAAATGACAGAATAATTACTTCATAGAACATAATTTTTGCAGGTTGGATAATGCAATTGAACTTTTTTTTGTACTTGAAGAGAGACTGGCGCGAGGACCAAGTGAATATGGCGCGATTTGTCGATTATTATAAAAAGTTGCAATATAAATGTAGAATGGTTTTGTTTCCTGAAGGGACGGATCTGAGTAATGATAATAAACAAAAGAGCAATAAGTTTGCCAACGTCAATGGCCTGCCGGTGAGCGATGATAGACTAAAAATTTTTGGTATAAATTTGTATATCAATAGAATGGTTACATATTTTAATAACTACCTATTCTAACTATTTTCGAGATAATTACGGTCGACTCACATATGTTTATAACGCATATTGGTCGACTGAAGTACTCTTTAACTTACTTAATTTTGATTATACTAAAATTAATCGCACTAACGAATGATTAATGTAATGTTTTTTAAGATATTGAATGTTACAACTATGTATGAAATACCTAATGGACGACTCGCCTACGGGTATACTGCGCGCCACCCTGGATTGTTGGCTAAAACGAGGGTAGCGCCTAGTTTATTTATGTATGTTGTAAGAATGAATTTTATTGCTATTCATTGATTTAGCTTTGTTCTAACAATTTCGTTTCATGTACCTACTTAATAAGCAAGCTCTGCGACGTCTCTGGCGCTGAGGGAAGTGCAGTCCCTTCGCCTTAGCGTAATGAAGGGAAGGCACTCATGCTCGCCTTCGCATCTCCGGCTGGGCTGCACTCCCTCAGCGCCTCCGGGCTTACAAAAAACACTCTAGTATCGATCCGACAAGACTACTTCATATTTTTCTTATATGGCGTGGGGCTGCGCCCCCCCTCTTATTTTTCCATATAATAACTTATAGACCTATAAGTTATTATTATAAACTTATAAGTTATTATATAGTAAAATGTCTCTTTTTGGATGTGCTATTGGAACGACTAGAGTAGCACGGAACGCATCCGCAAACACTAAATGATCAAGGATGTTTACGAAACATCAAAGTGTCGGAAGTCGCTCTTGATTATACTTTTAGTTGAGGCTTTTCTCCGAATTCAATTTAATAAATTTAAATTAATTCAATACAATTTAATTAAGAGCCCTATTACATTTGCACGCTGACGAGCTCTCGCGCAGTACTAATCCCGCGAAGGCCGCCGGTGCATCGTTTTTTGTAGTAATTTTGAAGTTATATTTATCGTTTTTATTGAAATAAGATAATAAATTCATGCTACAAAGTTTATTCATCATGAAGTCATAATTACTCTCGTATAAATTTTGCTCAATAATATTATCGTTTATTCAAGAAATTAACAGTTTACTTAAAGCGATTTTCGAAGTTTTTTTGGTTAAAAGAATATTTTTTTTCTATATTAAATCAATGATATTTCAAAATTCCGAGGCCGCTATGTACTATACGACTATATAACAAATAACATTCTATTTTTTTTATTTTATTTGTTTGGAACAGTAGTACAATCCAGGAGCTCAAAATAGTGAATGCGCGCATTTAATGAAAATCTTTCTCTGCAATTTTGGGTTTATTTAAAAAGTTAAGCAAAATTTACAAAAAGCGAGGCCGCTATGTACTATGCCAATAGCTATTCTGTACTATTCAATAAGTCAACATTGTTAATGTATTTTTGTTTCCGAGATCGAGAACGCCAGAATTGGCCATTTTACGCAAAAATCACAGTCAAAATGTAATATGGCTCTTAACGAATTTATACCCAGGTCTCCCCAAGCAAAGTACACAAAATTGCACGCTCTTGTTCACAGCAATTCGAGTATGTGTTGCATCCCCGTACTACTGGTTGGGTGGCACTGTGTTCCAGGCTCCGAGGGTCTGGCTTGGAGTCTATATACGATGTAACGGTGGTGTACGATAAACCTGCTCAGACGGAAGCTGATTTACTGCGAGGCCACATACCAGGACATGTCTATTTTTATTTTAAACGGTATACCTAAATATTATGTGTTCAGAAGGGTAATCGAATGCATATTATAGCTAACGTTTGACATTGAACATTTTGACGTCATTAATATAATTTTGATAATATCAAAATGTTGAAAAATTTCCACAACGATTACCAGTATCAACATAATTTGGCATTGAATAATGCGGAAAACATTATTGTGTTAAAAAAAAATTGGTTACTTCTATTCTTATTTATCTAACCAATTTTTTTAACAATTTTTTTAACTCGGGATTTCTCTAATTCAATGGACTAAACTGCAGGAGTACCTTACTTTTTTGATACTATTTTGCAAGCATTAGGGATTGGTATTTCTAAGGGCCGTATGCTAATATTTTTTCTATAATATGACGGGTGGAAAACAAGCCAACGGCTCGTCTAATATAAAGCTGTTGTAGCTGTTGTTGAGCATCCGAGCTTTTTTTTTTTTTTTTTAGGCCCCACGCGCGCGATTGACAACCTTCCGGAGGAAACTACGGGAAGGAGGTGGTGAATCCTCATGGATACCAACGTAGCATAAGGCTACGTTGATTATGTCGGACTCTTACCGACTAAACACCACCTAGGGACTGCTTTTAGCCTTGCGGGGCCTTAAAAGCTTCATCTAAGCGATCGCTCGTAGGGAACGAGCGACGCAGACGCCGCTCACGAACGCGTTAAGTGAAAATGACGCCCCATGAAGTGGGGTGAGCCATAAGAGATGTGAGAGACTAGGGGTAGTCGACTGCGACTACCCGGACTTAAGGGGACGCGAGTGAACTACACTAACTAACTAAATGTGCTCATTATTGAGAGTTGGGTCTACGGGTGCCTGTGCCTCCAGGAGGAGTGCTAGGTCGCGTGAGAGTTTGTCAGGTTCGTCAGTCAGTACGTTACGTGGTCTGCGAAACTTTTTTCGATTTCCGATTGGAGGAGCCTCATAGGCCGCGGCATCCCTAATCAAGGGGTTAGAGTGGCTCTCGGAAGTTTTGAAGAAACTTTCCGAGATTTTTTTGAGGTGTTGCTGGATAGTGGGGAGTGCCATATCACGGTGAAGGTCCGCGTTGGTCCCAGAAAATCGATTGCACTACTTGCAATTTCTTAATTTTTACATTGGCGACGCGAAGTCGATACTCTGGTATAACCAGAGTATCGACTTCGCGTCGCCAATGTCAGAATCACTGAGTTTCCCACTTTATTGGTATGAACAAATTGTTTACTTTCCTAGTTACTGCTGGAAATCCCAGAAGAGTCTGAGTTACGGATTTCTAATAGAAAATCAATCTTGTTTAGCAGCTGAAGAATAGAGACAACCGATCGATAGAGAGTGTCGAACGCTTTCGCCAAGTTATGTAAACGTTATGTAAAGTGTCCGACTGGGGGCAACAGAACTTAGTGCGATTCAATCCCTCTAAGACACAAGTCTGCGTGTTCACCGCTAAGGAAACCCCTTTTGCTGTGGCTCCTCACTTCCAGAATACACCCCTTACTGTCGCCAAAAGTATTGGGATTCTAGGAGTTGAAATCTCCAGCGATGTCCAGTTTCGTTGTCACCTGGAGGGGAAGGTCAAGCTGGCGTCGAAGAAACTAGGTGTGCTCAATAGGGCCAAGCAGTACTTCAATCCGCGGCAAAGGCTTCTGCTCTACAAAGCTCAAGTACGGCCGCATATGGAGTACTGTTGCCATCTGTGGGCGGGAGCGCCTAGATACCAGCTTGCACCTTGTGACTCGATTCAGAGGCGTGCTGTGAGGATTGTTGACGATCCCAAACTGACAGACGGTTTAGAACCTTTAAGTCTGAGGAGAGATTTTGCGTCCCTTTGTGTGTTCTACCGTCTGTACAATGGGGTGTGTTCAGAGGAGTTGTTTGACATGATGCCACGGCCTCCTTCTACAGTCGCACCGCTCGCCACCGACAGGGAATTCATCATCACACATTGGAGCCTAAGTGGTCGCGTACCGTGCGTTTCCAGAGAAGTTTTCTCCCGCGTACGGTCAAGCTGTGGAATGAACTGCCTGTCGAGGTTTTCTCAGGGGACTACAGCATGGGGTTATTCAAAAACGGCGTGAAGAGGTTTTTACAGGGTCGGCAACGCGCGTGTGATGCTCCTGCTGTTACAGGCGTTCATAGGCGACGGTAACTGCTTTCCATCAGGCGGGCCGTTTGCTTTTTTTCCACTTAGTGGTATAAAAAAAAACGTTTTTACCCTCAAACAAAAATGCTATGAATAAACATAACCTAAAGTATCACTCTATCTTGGAGCCAACTAACTGGCCATCTGATCCCAACAGGCTGCCTGATTTGATCGACTTTTTTTATATCAAAGGGACTGCCGAGTCACATAATTAAAACTGAATCATGTCTGGATGGTTCATCAGGCCACACACACGTCATAATGACTACGAATGTAATGGTAGCATAGCGTGAAGCTGCCCCAAGACTACTCAATAAAAAAAAACGATTGGGATTCGTTTCGGGAATTGGTGGATAGAGAACATCTAAATACACCACTGAAAACACCGAACGATATGGATGATTTATGAAATATAAGAACGGGAATTAACGCGATCATGCATAAGGGTATTTACATACCTTTATTATTGCCTGACGTTTCGACCAGGTTGCACCGGCCGAGGTCACCACGGCCACGTGTATATAATATCTTAAGAGTCGGATACTTCCCCTTTTTGTGGAAAGTATCACAAAAAATCATTTAACAAGTTATAAGACTTGTTAAATGATTGTTTTTTATATGAGAGGAGGGCAAACCAGCATGTGGGTCACCTGATGGAATATATTATACCTATGCCACGACAATCTCGCAAATGTCTCAAAAGTTTTCGATGAAATTTACAATTTAGGGCCTTACCGGGGCAAGAAATAGCTCTAACAAATAAATAAGCTCTATCTCAATCTCAATTCTGAGGAAAAACGTTTCGCAAAATAAATGGCGAAGCTCGGACATCCAAGTGCCAAATATTCATATGTGTCCTAGAAAAAGCCACTTTACTGTACACAGAACATTATTTACTTTAATATCTCAGGTCACAAGTTACAGTATTTTTTTACCTCACATAAAGTTTTACATTTATTAAGAAGATCTTCCTTTCTAATAATAATTTATTTGGACGGAAAATATTATTATCATTAGGTAACCTTTTCAGTTGTGTGTCATTGTCTCACTGATAAGCAACAAGTAAGACACTTTAAAAGTAGATGTGATAACAATGTTTTTAAACGTGACCGAGACTGATGTTGCTATCCAATATATCCATGGCTTCAATTTCTCTATTAACAAAATCGGATGTTAATTGAATTAATTTAATAAATGAATTAATTTAAGCTAGGCCGCAGCCAACTAGCTTAAATATATGTGAATAATTCTATCTACGTATGAATTGCTACAGGTATGCCATTACGATTTTGAAGAAATGTACAATATTGGAGTATGCGACAAAAAATCTATCTACAACAAGGTCTCAATTAAAAAAAAATAATTTTCATCTAAAAACGCTGCGCAAATCTCGGTGGCCCGGAATACTTTATATTTATATATTTTTTTATATTTATTGTTATAAATAAGTATAATTAGAACTATGAACAATTTTAATAATTGGGCGATATCATATAATTTCATTTCATATTCATTTATTCACTTGATTTGCAAAAAAACACATGACATACAGGTCAGGTTAGGTGGTAAATAGATTTTTACAAATCACCTATTCAAGGCATTCGTGAAATATGTAGGTACCATTATCAACAAAAAATAACAATAATAAGATTAGGTTATACAATATTATGATATAGTCTATACGTAGTGTATATATATAACAGATTAGAATGTCTAATTTTTATTAATAAAGCAAATTGTCATAATTTAATTATATTACTATTAATAATGAAAATAATAGGTAATGCCAAGTTAAATAGTAATGTCATAATGAAAAATTTAAAATCAATTAATAAATTTGTCATTGAAGTATTCCTTGATGTTGTAATATGCCTTATTTTATTATTAATTCGTAATACATATTAAGTGTATTTGATTTCAGTTATCCCATAGAACAACTTCCCGAGTACGAGGAAGCTTTAAAGGCGTGGCTCAATAGTCGGTGGCGTGAAAAGGAGGCGAGTCTTCGTTACTTTCATGAACATGGTATGTTTAAGCGAGACGTACAGCCAGCCAAGGAAGTGGTCTATCAATTTTGTTCAACATCTTCGTCATTATCAGCCTGTACCCACTGCTGGATATAGGCCTTCCTCAATGCTTTCCACCATATGCGAATCTCCCCTTTCCTCGTTCATTTTTGAGTTCGTCGCGTCGGTCCATCTAGAGAGGACGCCCACTTCATCGACCCACAAGTGGCCTCCTCTCTAGAACTTTTATCTCCCATTGGCCATCGCTGACTCGACAGATATGGCCAGCCCACTGATACCGCAGTTTGCTGACTCTGAGAGCAATGTCGCGTACTTGGATTCTCTGTCAAATTTCTTCATTCCGAATTCGATCACTTAGAGAAACCCCAAGCATAGGTTTAGACCTACGCTTGGGGTTTCAATAAGTGATTGAATCGTCGCGTCGCTCGCTGTGCGATATAACGAATCATATTCATTAAAGGACTACTTCAAATAAGTATAATTACAAATAATATTCATTTATCTATATATGTTACAAAGAATCATTCTTTTCAGGTGAATTTCTTGAAGTTGATTCCAACAAAACTCCAACGGAGCGAGCGCCTAGATCTTTGCGGATTGCAAAACTGGCTTTCGTATTCTGGACAGTTGTTGATGTAATATTTTTGTACAGTATGTTCAGAAGTACGATTTTTCAGTATTGGGTTATATATCATAGTTTAGTATTTGTGTTCGTAACGTGGAAATTTGGGGGGTTTCAAAATATACAATATATTTTCTTGGAAAATGTTAAGATTTAATTTAATAGCGTCTATGTACTTATGTTGGAAAAAATCATACTGTGAATTCTCTACAAAGCCAAAGATAATACTAGTGAATTAAAAAATAAATGGATTTGAAATTTGTCAGACTTATTTATTATTTTTGTTGTTCCACGATCGGAAAAAAATATTAAATAGAAATAGAATTTCTCTATTTCAATTTGTCAAATAAAAATATATTACATTTATTAGTTATTGTTCTTAGCATTTATCGCAGATCATGAAGTTAATAGATTTTTGAACTTCATGCCGCAGATATTTTTTTTACATTTTTTTTTTTTTTGGAAAACATAGGTTAAAAATTTGGTAGGTGTAGTTCTTATTCTTTTATGTCAGTCTTTAGATAAAGATGATGATAGGTGAACGAAAGCAACTGATAAAAAAATGATTTCTTATCAAAAGTACACGTTCTAAGTCTATTTTTGGAGTTATTCCTCATAAAAATACCTAATACTCTTAAATATAAACATATCTACTTATACATCAAGTAATTGAAAATTAATATAAAATCCGAAGTATTCATTATTACTTTAACAATTAATTTAAAAAAAAGAATTAAATCCTTCGATTATTAATAAGGTTCGAGTATGTTTTAGTTCGTTCTTATATTCTCTGCCATAGGAATTTTCTTTGTCTTTTGCAACATATACCTCGTAAAATCCATTTTTGTCGTTTATTTGTTTATTAAGGAAAACAAAGATTATATAGTACAAGAAATAGGTCCTAAAACATCATTTGTCTCGTATATGTCTGCGAAGGATAAGCAGCTAAGGTAGTTTTTGAATTTGATAACATTCTAAGTACTTACATCGACCGATCTGGATCATAAGACTGAGAATAAATTATGTATTTTGAAGTACTCTTTCCATCTGAACTACAACTGGCCATCTTATCTCTTTAGACCTAAATCTCCCCAGGAGTCTATGAGTATAATAGCTGCATTTGCAAAAAAATAAATCAATATTTTATTAAATTGAAATGAAAAAATATTTAAATAGGAATAGTCAATATTCGAAAATAATGCTCACTTAACACATATATATATATATATATATATATATATATACTTACTATCTAAACAGATAAATGTTTATTGCAAATTTTTGAAATGACTATCTATTTACTAAGACAAATACTGTTAGCTGTCTTTCATCGCTCCCAACTTCAGATTATTCACATTTTTATCAATTTGCTGATTGTGATGTGGAAAAGAACATACGTTCCGTGACGTCAAATGCCTTGGGGGTAGAAATTGTTAGCAGTCTTAAGATTTTTACCTATCCCCCATATCGTCTTTCTTTTCATCATCTTGATTTTTATTAATTCTATTTTCACTGGTGTCTTTCCATCTGCCTGGAAAAATGCCGAAGAAGTCCAGTCTTATATTATCGCATTCGGCTTCGCCTCATGCGATAAAAAGATTCTCGTGTTTTAATACCCCTTCTTATATGACAGTTGTATAAACTACTATTATTTTGACGAAATAAAAAATATAGCGTTGTAATTTAATAGTTTAATAAATAATAATAATTTAATTTACACAAAAATTCTCATTTAAAATTGCTCGCAAGGAAGGCAGTGGCGATATTTGTTTACTATATTTTACTACATTTTCTCATTCTATGTAGTGGACTAGTAGTCACTATGAACGTTTTGTAGAATTGCGATATTTGCGAGAAAATGGCTTGTCGGTTTGATGTGAATACGTCTTTAAATTTGCTACCAAAGGGGCAATCCAAAAATCTGATGATAACAAAATCGGGGGTATAGTTTGGTGTTTTTTTTTCGGAAATGATGGTATGTTTTTAGCCCGAAGGTTTTTAAAGCGAAAACTAACCTAGTGAGAGGGAGAGCGAGTGCCGAGTGCGCTCAGCCCGAAGGAAGGAAGCACCAGCGAGCCCCCCGCGTTGGTTCAGCAGGGATCTCTCGACCGTGGGGATTCCAGCGTTGTAAACAGCACTGGTTTCCCCTGGAGAGGGCCCACCGCAAGCGGCTGCTTCCCCACCGCAGGAGACCCTTGGGTGGTCGGAATGTGTTGATAAGAGCATATAGCCCTCACGTGTCCCTAACGCGCCGAGTCGAACCCTGCACCAATAGATCGAGCAGGGCAAGTCTGGCGAATCTGAAAAGAGGCGTTGTAGTTTCGAATCTATGCTCTACATCCAAAATCCAATCACAGCACTGGATAGATGAAGGATCAAAGAATTTACTAAGTAAGGACTATTGACCATCAGGTGCAGGGGCGAGGAAAGCGCTACAATTATGATATAATATTAGTGCATAGAACGTATGCACGTACAATCCATGGCTGTGTCGACACAGCCATACCCCATTTTTTTAGTTCACTTTGTAGAGCGCAAGTTAGACCTATTATGACTTAGCATGACGTTAGAATTGAATATTATCAAGAAGCAGCTGATAAACATTGTGTATATGTAAAATGTGGTCTTAGGTTCAGATCCAAGGCGCCCTACGCGTAGGGCATGAAATATATGTACTTTCGAAACGTTATATGTATCTTAATCCTATTGATGAATAAACTACTATTACTTTGCTACCACAGATTGTTTCTTCTTAGCAGCAGTATTCTCGATTTCTTCTATGGTATTTGGTAATACAATATCTTTGGTTTCTGGCAGTAAACAACATAAAAAACCACCTATAATAGCTACGAGACTAAATATTGACACTTTAACCCATTTAACTTCTATATTCACTACAAACGGTGCAACAAAAGCTCCAAATCTCGCGAACATCGAAACAAATCCCATCGCAGAGTTTCTCGCAACTGTTGGGAATATTTCAGATGTATACAAATATAGCTGTATAAAAGCGCCAAATGCTCCTATTAGGCCTATTATAGCAAAAGTCAATGTGAGCCATCTCATATCGCTTGGTATAAATATCATAACAAATAAGGATATTCCAGCCAGAACAAAGCTGGAGAAAGTGGTCACTCTTCTTTTTAAATGCAGGATTGATATTACAACAATAAGTACGACAGGCATCAGACTGGTGGCTGACAGGAGCACGTTAAGGTAGACATTTCCTTGTAACTGTCCAATATACTGATTGACGCCATAATATGTGTGAGCGCAAAATAACCACACACATGCTGTGACGATTGTATATAATCTCATCTTTGGCGTCTTGAACAAATTCAAGTAGCTAACGTCATTATGGCTGCTTTGTTTAGATTCACTTTCGAATTCATCCACTAGTATTTCTATGTTATCCACTGGCCGATGGTTTCTGTAATACGTTAATAAAAACAATGAATGAATAGACCATGTATGGATACTATGGATTCACGATTTCCGCTATTTAATTTTAAAAATAGGAAAGGTTCGTAAATAAAACTTGACCAATTTGACCATGCATTAAATTCTACAGAAACTATCTATTCTATATTCTATATATATCTATAATTCTACAGAAAAAGCAAAAAATACGGAAAGAAATTCCAACGGGATCCGATTCAAAATGAGAAGTAGAACGAGAACCGTCACTTACAACCAGTATTTATGGATTAATATAGAGTTCTTTCTATAAAATAAAAAATACGCGAAAGGTAGGCTTTCGTGTATTGTTTTCGAGTAGAAAAGTATGCTAACATTTTTATAATACTAGGGTAACAAACAAGCATACGACCTGCCTGATGGGAAGCAGTCATCGCAAACTATTTACGCTTGTAACATCAGAGGCATCACTCACGCGTTACCGACCCCACCGACACTATATACAAATATTTGAGATAAGTGCAAAATTAAAAAAGACACCTTTAACCATGAGGATTTTCATTACCTTCATCTGGACAACTCTATTGGGTAAAAACAAATGAAATTTCCTTAATATCTTAAAATCGTTAAAAGTTAAGACGGATAACATCTAATAATCTTAAAAAAAACAATTAACTCACATTTTGGCTATCTTGGTAAGCACGTTAACAGCATCTCTTTTTTTGCCTGCCATAATCAACCATCGAGGAGATTCAGGCAGTAGCCAAATGTATGTAAAAACCAGAACCCAAGGTATGGATGAGTAAACTTGAAAATCTCTCCAATCTCTAACAAAGTAGGCGAATACCGGGACAGTTGCGTATCCAATGGTGTATCCAAATTGATACAGTCCGAGTAGGTATGATCGGAATGATTTTCCGCACAATTCGACGATAATTACGAAGACGCACAAAATGGAGCCTCCCGTCGCCGTACCGATTAGAAATCTGAACACCATGAACATCCAAAATTCAGGAATCAGTCCAGAACATGCGGAGAATACTGCGTTAGAGAATAGAGCAAGAATCACTGCAGGTTTTCGTCCATATCTGTAAAGCAACACTAACTTTAATTCTATAATAAAAATATCAGTCAAATCAATCACGTTGGTTTAAATATTCAAGAAGCCATAGGTGCGTATGATACTATAAAATATTTTATATCAAACAAACATCTTTAATCAAGCTCGACATGCTCTGCCTCTTTTTCCCCAGAACCTCTTTGGCCGGGTGTTTCACGTGCAGATTACGTTGCTTTGGTTCTAAACCAAGGACAGGAAAACCAAAATATTTGGGGTACCCAAAAATTACCATATCCATTTCAAGTTGAATTAATTTTAACAATCATTATGGCATCTTATTTAGTTATTAAACTAGGTATCTTTAAGTGAGCCAGATACTGTGCTACTGCTAAAGAAGATGATACCTTACTTATCTGAGAAGTATCCATATAATAGGCTTCCTGCTTGTATGCCAATATGCAACATTGACTGAGCTAAACTCGCCCAATGTTTCTTCTCGCATATAAGATTCCATTCACTTACAATCGAACTTGCAATCATGGTTTGATTGTATTCAGGATTTTCACAGGGGCAAATATTAGTTTGGTTAGAAGCACCTTCATCTAAACAAGTATACTGGACACTAGGTATGATGAACACAACATTAGTCAGTTGATAATCTGCTGGAACTCGGCCCAAAACCAATAGCAATAAAATACAAAATTGATATTTTCCAAACTTTCCAATAGCCTTTTCAATGGGGTCTTCTTGGATCATTTTTATTTATTTTTACATAAAAATACTAATAGTAACAGTAAAAAAATATTTTTACGACAGATTTGTTTTCGTTTTCACAATTGCAAAGTATTTTCATGACTATTGTATCGGAGTCCTTATATATATAGATAAATTATGTAAGTAGACGTAAGATAGGTACGTAATTTATCACAGACTTCATCTCAGAATATCTTCAAATGTTGTGATAAATGTGTCTGATAGGTTGATAATACATAACAATATCCAATTTAGAGTTCCATAAAAAATCCCAAAAAAAGAACCTCGCGTTCGTATCGTATGTGACATATGGGGGCGAAAATGTTTCACGAAACTAACATTAATATTTTATTTAATATGGAATGTACGCTTTAAGCTTAAGGTTTAAGATTAATAAAAAAAAAATGCGCTAGATAAGTTTCTGTTAACAGAAACTTTTGTACAGAAAAATTAAAAAAAAATTCATCGAGGTGTCTACTCCACTCAAGCAAGCTTCATTTGCCACACTTGCCAGTGCACCATTGAACTAAAATTTGGCACACTCGTTTGGATCTCGTGACTATGCACGATTACCAAAATATATAATAGTTTTAATTTAGTCACACGTATGCTTTATTTAATGCAATTACATATATCAGCGATCAGTTTTGCCGTGCAGGGTTTAGAGATGATTTTAAAAATGGTTTTTACATTTTTTTACGGGGCACTTAAACATGTTTCCGGTTTGATACTCACACAAATTAAAATGAAATGCAATTAGATTTTTATGGAAAAAAGTTGTGCCAAGTTCACATATCGTTGAGTGTACGAAATCAGCGCCACCTAGCAACTTTGTAGGCTCTGAGGCACAGTCTGAGGCTTCGACACTTTGAAATGTCATCGCGACATTCTGACAAAAATAAACCATTCACGTACTAATAATATAAAATTACTGTGATACCACAGTTTATGTAATAGTTGATACCGTGATTTATGTGGATAAAGGGTATGAATTCATTTTTGGTCATTAAAATTAAATGAGGTAAGTAAAATAAAATTTATTCAAAAAGTGTGTTTTAATTGTGCTCAGCGTTTGTTTCTTTTATGTTTAGTTGAACTTTTATGGTAACAAAGACTTAGTAATATTATTTAAATACTTTATTGGTTTATTTAAATAATAGTAAACATATATAATTGTTCTTGTATCGCTAATAATAAATTAAATATCGTTTTCAGATATAATTTTATTTTATTTTATGTTCTTCGGAAAACAAATAGTATACAAAAACTAATGGGGTCGACAACTGTCAAAGTGGCGCTAGCAGCGCAAAGACCAATAACAAAGCAGTTTTTGTATGAAATTAATACATAGTGAATTCATAGATAGAGACCATTATTGAGAAAATGCCTAGATGTTGTGTACCAAATTGTAATGAAACTGGAGGCCACCAGTTTCCTCGAGATGAGAAACTTAAAAAAATGTGGCTCAAAGCGATAAATATTATTAACCATTTTATTTATTATTATTAACCATTTTAATTATTAACTCGCATATTTTCCAATTGAAATACATGTTTTAAATCGTAAAATTGTCAAGAAATCAACGCATCTGAGATCAGCTTTAACTTGCCAACCCCATTACTGTATTAACGATTAAAGTCTACAAACTATTAACATGTTTTCGCATATAAAAATCTACATGCTTACTTATACTACAGAGGTAAACAAGAAGAATATCAGGGAAATGGTTCCCTGATATTCGTCGAACCAATTTCTCGCCAAAATATTTTTTAAAGAATTATTTTTTGTATTAAATAAATCTATATCTAATGTGTCGACTAGCTTATTTAAAGTATTAGGTGCACGAATAAAGTATGAATTTCTACGATAGTTTATACTACATACTATATTCCACTGCAAGACTAATTGGCCTTCTATGACCACCCTAGAAGGCCAATTAGTCTTGCAGTGTTGCCAAGTTGTTGGGATATGTATATTTATTTTTGAAAGAAGCAGAGAAGAGTCTATTTTACTTTGGGCTATATTTGCAAGAAATGATACGTTAGCTATTTTTCGTCTTTCACACAATGGGAGTATATGATGTCTTTTACATCTCGATTCATAATCAACACGAGCGTGAGAAACCGTCTTTGTATTGATTCCAATCTATTTATGTAAATATCATACTGCGGATTCCAAACTTGGGAACAGTATTCGAGAATAATACGTACAAAACAGCAATACAATATTTTAATTACTTGTATACAAAAAAGATTGACAAAAGTCATGTCAGAAAACAACCATGTACCAGGTACATGGTACTACCTATGTTCTTTAGGTACTGAGAAATATGGTCACGTGGTTTGAACTTGACTACGTCATCAGCTCTTATGTATGAAATTTGACAGTCAAACTTGTGACGTCATCTTGGCAATACATAGGCATTGCCAAGATGACCAAGATTGCCAAGACTAGGAATGATTTTTCCGTAACAGACAGCTATCAGCTGTTTGTTACGGAAAAATCATTCCTCGTGTATTTCTACCCTTTCTATTGGACAAAAGTATTTTTCGAACATGAATGGTCGTAAAAATGAAGAACGCCGCCACTAATTAACATCGGTCTATTATTATTTGTTCTTAAGTACTGTAGGTACCTCATTTGAGGAGCTCGATGGCGTCGTTGCGCGTGTCAGTTTAATTCTATAAAAATAATTAACATGCAAGTTAAGCAACATCGACCGTAGCCTGTTCATGGATGGGTTTATTTATCTCGAGTTCCTCCGTGCTTCGGAGGGCACGTTAAGCCGTCGGTCCCGGTTGTTGTCATAGGCGGCTTGAAAATGCTAGCCTCCGCCAACCCTCAGTTGAGCAGCGTGGTGGAGTATGCTCTAAACCCCTTCGATTGAAGGGTGACCCATATCCCAACAGTGGAATGAATAAAGGTTGTTGACCACTTGCATGATTTGCAGACTTTATTCAAGTCGAGTATAAGATGTTATGAACAGTGAGTGAAAAAGAAAAAGAAAATATATTTTTGATACATCTATTTTATTTCAAATATCACAGCCTATAATTTATAGACCAGTATTAGTCTAAAAATATTAAATAATTACAATATAGTAAACATTGTGACTCAATAAGGCCTCAATTTTAGTACTTTACTAGTTTTTCAAAAACAAATAGAAAAGCATCATCTATGTATTTTTGGCTCCGTATCAATAGGGCTCTCACTCTGCCGCTGATCATATCTCTAAGCACTGTGCTGTCAGTCTGTATGTCAAAGATTTATACTACCTTGTAAATGGAATTCGCGACATTATTATCATATTTTATTTTGATCTTATTCAACTTGATTCAGTAGTGTTCGAGATATTCGACCGCTTCAAGATTTATCGCTCCATAATTGTGTATAGAAAAAATGTTTTTTCGTTTCAACTATCTAGTTATGAAGAAATCATTCACTAGAGACTAGACTTTATAATATGAAAAGAAAACGAAAATACACTTTTCTTACTCTAGCATTCCGGGATGTCATTGTCTATAGAAGAGACCCAGTGATCTCATACATGACTTCAGGAAAGTGCATAGACATGTATCAAGTTTGTAAATAGCAAAGACCTTTATAAGCCATGTATGAGGCATCGAATCAGAGACCTTACGGTTACGGTTTTACGGTTTCGATGAGCCTGCTGATTAATGGCCATGTCAATAAGGAGCAACTCCTTGGTACCACGAGACCCTACATCTATTCTGAGTCACATGATATTGTTTGTATTAATGTGATGGGCGATTTCGCTTCTCAGAATTTATGTAAGTAACTTTTATACAGTTGTAGGTAAGCAACTGATCGGGCTGTAGTTTTAGATGAGACGGAAATAATTCGTGCCCGTAGTTATGTAGGACTACCCAGTATAAATGGGGTCAATCTGACTTGATGTTTAACGAGTCTTTCTTCTGGACCTATTTGACACACTCCATCAACAATTGTTGGTCATCGTCTACGACTCCACACTCTTCATAATTAGAATACTCAGTTTTGTTCACGAGGAATCCAAAGGTTCTTGATAAATAGTGACTCTATCTCCTCATTGTGCCAGTTTTAAAAGCAGTTCTTCACATCTTTCAATCAATTAATCAATCAAGTTTTACTATAGTTAAAAAGACAGGTTTTTAATGATTTTATACAAAATTTATTTTTCTAACGATCATCGGTCAAAATAACTTATAAATAAATAAGTTTATAGAATCTAGAGTATTATACATTATGGTATAGAATCTAGAGTATTATATAATTATATTTACAGAAATGAGTGATCGCCTTTGTCGGCTTTAGACCATTTATTTAGGGGGTCTCAAAACGACAACAATTAAAAAAACTGAATATTAGGACAATATATATCATACTACTTTCACACATTCATATTGTATTAGGACACAAAACAAACATTGTTTTTAAAATTACTTGATAGTTTGCATGTACGTAAAAGAGTGAGACCACATGAAACTCAACTTTCATTTGCTTTGTACAATTTATTTACGTACTTAGTACTGAAATCTGTGGTGATAACAAAAATAAATGCCAATAAAAACCTAAATAATTTACCATAATAAAATCATGGCATGATTACTATATGCGAATTCAAATAACAGTTATAATAAGGCACATGAAAATACTTTATATCAGTTATATCTAAAATAATAATAAATCAGCCTCCATTTAAATTAAATATTATGAGATCTATTGCTTATTCTTCACCTTCCTCTAAAGTGTCAGGCAGTTTTTTCCCGCGAGTATCAGGCAGTATTATACAGAGACCAGCTCCAATTAAAGGCACAACTCCAAATACTATCGGCGGTAACCACGGGCTTGTATGAGAAAGAGTTGCCACAAATGGAGCAACCATAGATCCTATTCTAGCTACTGTAGAAGCCAATCCTACTCCAGAATTTCTCACTACTGTAGGGAATAACTCTCCTGCATACAAATATACGGTGGCAAAAGAAATGCTCATGCCCCATAAACCAATGCATCCCAGAGTTAAATGACTCGCACCCGAGTGTGGTATTATAACGATGAGAAGACAGCTCAAGCCAGTGATGCAGTTAGCGCAGATCAATGTAACTTTACGGCCGAGGATTCGATTGGCGTAAATGGATATCAGAGTACCGGGTACCTGGAAAATGAAAACATATAATGAAGTTTTATGAAAATTAAAAAATCTACTTAGTATATGATTAAAATTGATTGGTCGCTCATATCATAACGTACACAAGAACAGATAAACATTTACAAATTTTACATATTATTGTGTTTCGCTCATCAAACCCTTAATTATTTGATACCCATATCATAGGGCTGCTATATTGGATTTAAAATGGCGGCATTTCGGTAGGTATAAAGATCTTTTATAAGAACAAATTACATTTCACTTTAAATGAGCAGTATAGTATTTCTAATTCATATATCTAATAGTTTATTATTTGGCGCATCCAACAAATGTGCCAAATTTCATCCCAATTTGACACCGACAAGTGGATCAATTAAATACAAATAATTTTAAAGCTTGTAATATTTATGAATATGTTACAGTCAATGTAATTAATTGGTCATTATTTATAATGGCTGGCCAATGTAATAAATTGTCAATAATTAATAGTTAAGCTTACTTGGCACCACATCATTCATCATGTATGACAGGGCACAAGAAAACCCTAACCTAACCAAAAATCAACTCAAATCTAACCAAAACATGATTTATTACATTGACCAAGTATTGGTCAGTATGAATAATAACTAATTTATTAAACTTCACAGTATGGAATACTGAATAATAATAATGCGAAGAAATCTACCTGTATGGCAGCTGATATCGCGACGTTTGTGAAAATATTCCCGGAGACGTGGCCGATGTATTGTGACACTCCAAAGAAACAAAGACCGCAGACGAACCAGTTAAAACATATAGCGATGGTGCGGGCTCGGAGTCTAGGCGTACGGAAGAGAGCAAGAAACGATGCGTGTTCTTCGTTTTTCCCACTCATTTCAACAACCATCTTTTGAGTAGAAGAAGCGATATTGTCTGTCGGTCGACCATTCCTGAAAAGCAAATAGACCAGTAAGTAAATTGGATATCAGGTGCAGCTATCGAAATATTGAAATCGAAGTTCTATATATAGTTAACAATATCTGCTAACATAACATTGTTCATGCAAGGATTATTTCTGCACGGATTAGACGGATTATACTTAAAATTTTCTAGTTTTTTTACTGTACCTATCCACTGCTAGATAGGGCTTCCCCAACGACCCCAACATTTTCTACTAAGTGCCATTTCTCCGCTTTTGGTGGAAATAAAATACATTTTTTACATATACATACATTTTTTGATAATTATTTTAATTACCTTTTGGCAGCAACTTCCATGATTTTAATCGCTTCATCGGCTTTGCCAGCAGTCAAAAGCCATCTTGGTGATTCAGGTAGTAAAAAGTAGTAGCTCAGGAATAGAACTGATGGCAGAGATATTGCAAGCTGGAACATGTTCCAGTCACGGAGATAGTAACCGAAGAGTGGCAGAGTTAAATGGCCTAAGTTAAATGGTAACTGGTATATGATCCCAACTGTTTCTCTATATCTGGCGCCAATTAGCTCCATAGTTAGGACGAAACTTGTAACCATGGTGCCGCCGGTAGCCACAGCTAATAAGAAACGAAGCGTAGTGAACATATACCAATTCACTGAATAGGCAGTCGTTACTCCTGATATTAGTTGAAGAAATACTGCAGCAAGAAAAGGTATACGGCGACCATATCTGCAACAGGGTGAAATGAATAACATTAGAATAAGGACTTAGTATTAGTTAATTTATTAATATGTAAACAAATTTATATCTTTTGAATCGTAAGTAATGTGTGAAGAAGTGACAATTTTGAATCCATCAAATAATATTGCGCACTAAACATGAATTGTACACGAGGTCAGATATTTGTGTTGGATATTATTCAAGGCTTCACAGTATACGTCACATTGTGATTCATGAAACAAAGTGTAATATATGGTTCGATTTAAAGATTACTGTTGTTTGATATGATATGTAAGATAATCTTAATGCGCTTAAAATTGTACTGCATTCTATTTTGTTTATACTGTAACCACAGTATAAGTAAGTAATAGTACTACTGTAACGCAACCATGTCTTTCGGCGTTTTTGCTGCCACATTTAACACTGTTCGAAAATGTTATTACAATTACAATTTACAGGGCAAATATACCTATTGGCCCTAAAATTTTGTTTCTTCTTCTTATCGTATCCTATATCCATATATATTACTATATGTCAAAGAGATGTGTTTTATTCAAAGACTTTCAATATCACAATTAGCAATCTCTTTGAGTTTACTATTCTATAGAATTACTTTGCAACAATCTTATTGTGCATCGAAAGGCTCCAAATCATAAAAAGAATACAAGATATAAATAGGACAATATCATAAAGGACATTTGCTAAAGTAATCTCTTCCGGAACCTCAGACCGTGACATGTGAGGCCCACAGGATGTGGCAATTTATTCGGGATACCAATAAATAAGCATTGTATAACGCCTACGTCAGTTCCTTATTACATTAAAATACAGACCTGTCAGAAAGATGACCGAAGACCATGTTGCCAACGAGAATTCCGAGCATGAACACAGTTTGTGTGAGATTTTTCAGCCATTGTCGGTCGCATATAAGATCCCATTGCGATACAATCGTCTCTTTAAAGACTGTGAAATCGTATTTGTATTCTGAGCAGTTAGCGTGACATATGTTGTCGAAAGTTCCTTCGTCCGTCTGCTCGGAAGCGCATGTGAAGTTCATCGGTGGAGCAAGGAAAATTATGCTCATCTGGTGCCATGCCACTGGGAACTTAACCAGAAACACCACAAAACATATCCATATCTGCCATTTGCCAATGGCGCCGATTGCTTTCGTCAAAGGGTCCTCTCTAACTTTTTGATTCTCAACGTCTTTGGATGCGTTCTCCAACACTGAAAGGAAAAAATGAAATGATTAATTATAGTAGGTACTTTATTATCAAGTTCTCTTTAGTTTGGCGACCTTTAGCTTATATTTTATTTCTTTCGGTTAGGTTAGGGTTGATGTTTGTTTGGTTTGTTTGTTGTTGTAATCTATTATAAATAGGAGCTTCGCTCTGCAACCTTGGTTAAATGTGCCGTCGGGCAACAATTAACTCGAGTGATAGATAATGACTTCTTATTTTACAAATCATGCTAGCCATTATATATATATAATGCGGCGGATTCTACAAATTGGCTGCATAAATGCAAATGTTGTTATTAAGTATATACAGCTGGACAAACACTTAACAACATTAATACATACAACAGAATTCGTATAACCGGGACTTTGAAATCTATATTATATGAAACAAAGTCGGGTTAGTTACAACATTTACAACTCAAGAACTGCTGGGCGGATTTTTATGATCATTGATTTGTTGGATTTGTCTGTGTCCCGATCAGAATAGCTATTCAACTAAAGAAAAAAGAAATATAATATTATCAAGATAAATATTGTATGATAAATTGATAAGTCCACTGAATGAGATTGGAACGGGAGGATTGAGCCACTGCGAAGCCTGGGCGGACCGCTAGTTTGAAATAGATTGAGAGAGAGTTGAGTTAGCAATAAAATTAAATGGTGATAGTTAACAAAAAATAGAGAACAATTTACAATAGTGGGGTCAGACATGACTAACTAGAAAGAAAAACAGACATGTCATCGGGTCATCAGCAAGATCAACCAACGGTTTGTTATCATCTATATAAGACGGGTTGCACTGTCGTGTAATTAATTATTGATTACACACATACGCAATGTCAGGTTTCGGACTGCGTGCTCGCTAATGTAACACGAGTTTGACACGTGCCTTTATTGACAGCCCGTGTAGACATTAAGGAAATTCAAGATAATATCCGTTTGTTTACTGTCTCTTTACCTATTTCTACAAAATGTTTATTGGTAAACAGCAATATCTAGATTGCTCTCCAAACTTCTCTCTCCCGCTACTTTAGTACAGTACAGCCATACAGTGTACGGATAAACATAAAAACAAGACAAACGAACTTATGAACTGCTAGTGGCCCGCCCTCTCTGTGCCGTCTGTGTCGCCTATAGTTTTTGCACATAAAAATCAGTGTTAGAATGAATATGAATTGGGTTTCAGCTTTTCCTGTTCTAAATAAACCAACATTTATTTGAAAAACATTTTTCTCGCAGATCGATTCCAATCTTGAAGATGCTTAAATTGAGAAGGCAAATGAGCATTTATCATAAGAAAGTCAGGATTGTGGGCACTTATCTGCCCCAAATGAGGATGATACTATTTTTAATGTTTTTTAATGTGTCCCATTGCACATGTGAGACGGATTCAAACTATGTAACAAAATAATTGGAACTTAAAATTTAATTTTTCGATTTTAAGATCAAAGTCTTCTAAATATTTTTTTAAAGTGCACCTGTATTAAACCTTCATCTTTTAATACTGAAACAGCTGTTTAGTTATTTTTAGTAAAGGGTCTAGGTACAAAATTTCATATCAATATACATGGTTTCTTGTAAATGGGATAAGTATCCCATACAAACTTTCAACTCCAATGTTACATCTTTAGCGATATAATTGTCCATATTTTTTCTTGCTGATTCGCTACATACACTATATAAAGAATCCCTTTGCTTTGATAGTTTCGGCTCTGCTTCGGTAAAATAAAAGTTATTTACGGCCAACAAATTTTCACCCCCTATTTTATATACTTAACTGAAAAAGTTAGAAAAATGCAAGAACAAGTGTATCATTATTTTTATTAATGAGTTCTAAGTACAAACTTTAAGATCACTACACAATGTTATTTCGTTTTCTTTTTCGTATTATCGAATATTTTGTTTCGAAAAATAGCTCTTTATGTTTTAGTTATTGACAAACTTCTTTATCTCAGTCGGTAGAGCTCTACGATTTCTACCAGCTAAGCTAAATACAAGTACCATACATCTAAGCTGAAGTTGGATTTTCGCAATTAAAAAATCCGATGGGAATCGGCTTCAGCTTCGGTGTTAGTGCCTCTGGCTCTGGTGTCCAAATTTCGTAATTCTAGCTTTGATGATTTCGACTCGGCGTCGGCAAATAATGCATGATGTGATAAAAGTAATGCGTCAATCCCGCAAAAAAGGCGTACGTCTTTTAGATAACAAATACGCACTGTATTCACTGGCCTGGAACAGATGACGTAGAACTAAGTCTGTTATCGTATCTAGCGTAGAATCATAAGTCATAACTGAATCATGACTATAAGTAGATATTTCAAAAATATAAGAAATGGCTATATTGGGAAGTGGTCACGCTAGGAAGGTGCCCTGATGGACCGAAAGGTTCGTGACTATAGAGAATACATATCATTCACGATTTCAAATGTCTATTATTATATCACCGTCGATTGAAGGGGTATCGTATCCAATCGGTGCGATAAATGTTGATACATAGGTTTTACAATAAATCGTACTACACAAACGTTCTATTGACAAAATAAATCTATATATATAAAAATCAATGCCACTTTTCGTTGTAATTTTATAACTCAAGAACGGGCTCACCTATCCAAACCAAATGTTTAGGGTTTATTCGGACTATTTAGTAGATGGTTTAGGTGAAGTTTGCACAAAATCGGTGGAGCGGTTCTTCATTTATCACATTTTTTGTAACAATTGAATTCAATAAATGGCGGATTTTGCTGTTAAATTGAAACTTTTTTCAGATGGGGATTGTGCTGTCAAATTGAAACTTTTTTCAGTGTTGACAGTACAAGCATGTTGTTATGTCATTCATGCGGTCATTTCATTTTGGACGTGCTTCGACTTTATGTTGCCTGTTCCAGAGTCGGTAGTTTGTTTATTCATGCTCAAAATGGAAAAATAAAAAATATTGTTTATCCAAATGTTTTGGATTAAGTTTTAAAATAGCTAGCAAGTAATAAAATATTGTTTTGTTTGAATAAATGAATTTGGTGTTTCAATTTTTTTTATTATTATTTTACTTTATACGTAGCGAAGCACCTACCGGGCCGCTAGTTTACAATATTTATGCTAAAGCCTTCTTTAGCCTTCTGGCCACGTTACCCTTTGATGGCGATGCGGAAGAATTTTTTGATGCTATTTAGATATTATATTTTATTAATTTTAATTAGTTTTTGTTATTTTCGTTTCTTTTTTAGGGTTCCGTACCTCAAAAGGAAAAACGGAACCCTTATAAGATCACTTTGTTGTCCGTCTGTCTGTCTGTCTGTCTGTCTGTCTGTCTGTCTGTCTGTCTGTCTGTCTGTCAAGAATTTCTATGTCGAGAATGCGTGGAGGTATCAAGCTGAAATTTGAACTGTATACTCAGATCTACGGTCCCATAAAGTAGTAAAATAATCAAACTGCTAAGTTTACGTAAAAAAAAGTTACGGCCGTTTATTCAGCAAAAAACGCATATTTCGACATTCTCAAGGGAATCAAAACCTATAGGGTACTTCCCGTTGACCTAGAACTATGAAATTTGGCAAGTAACATCGTTATAGACTACAAGTACAGGAATAAATCTCAAAACTATACATTTGTAAATAGATCTGAAAAAATAGGGGGTCTATATTTTTTATAGGGTGTCGAAATTTCAAATTGAAACTACTAGTTCAAATGGGGTATCATATGAAAGGGATTGATGTACACATTGCAAAATATATTTTATTTATTTTTTTCGACGCATTATTTCTTATTTATAATGAAAAATATCAAATTTAATATTGATACTACGTACGGTACCCTCGGTGGGCGAGTCCGACTCGCACTTGTCCGGTTTTTTTTGTTTGTATATATAGTTAGTCATATAGTTAGTCATAGCGTAATTGTAAGCTACCCGACTGGGGAATGTACCTCCACCTCACAGAATACCGCAGCCAAATAACTATTCCCTTGAGGATTGTTGTGTTCCTGCGAGTGAGTGAGGTCACCAGAAAGAAAGGAAGGAGATGCTGCGTTGGCAGCGGGGGTGGCGGCGCGCGAGCAATATTTTATGTTGCAAGCGTTAATATGGCTACGGTAACCGCTTCACATCAGGCGGGCCGTATGCTTGTCTGCCACCCGACGTAGTATAAAAAAAAAGTCTTTGTGTTTACATTACATTGATTTTTGTAAGTAAGCTCTCAATGTAAGGTACATTTTTGTGCTTTTTACTTAGGGTCTAAGTGCCCGGCGGCGGGTCTAGGGCAAATAATTTTCATTTCAATTCATTTTCATTGTGATGCCGTAAGAAGCTGATGCGTGCTTCAGAGGGCAGTTGTGATGATAGATGATAGTTGTGAAGCCAAGTCAGTGCCTTTAGACGGCTTGAAAACACTGGCCGCCACCAACCATTTTGGCAGCGTCGTGGAGTATCCTCTAAGCCCCTACGATGGAAGGGAAACCCGTATCTCAGCACTGGGATGAATAAGAGTACTCGACAACGACATGAAGCCGTATTCGTTCATCGAGAAAGACGTCCCACTTCAAGAGTTCTTGAGTACCTACCTATATAAAATTAAATGATATACAAGTTTATTGTACAAAAAGAGTCAAAAGACATGACCCATGATTGACCTGTCGATAAACAGGTGATAAGACAAGATCAGAGTCTGCGTGTCGCGTCTGACGGCAAACCTTTCTTATCATCGAGACGACCGTGCCTCCGGTGTATCTCTCTCCCTTCTTGTTTTATCAGGTCAAGTATTAACATCAACATTGCGGTCCGGAAGGGTATTTTTTTGCCGACCCTATATGAGGTTAATTGATTTATTTCAACGGCCGTTGGTATAATAGTACTTTCTCGTCATGTAGCATAAAATATGATTATTTGATTGTGTTTCATGAAGGATCTCACAATTTATTTGACAACTGTTCATATACTTCACACGGCCCTTCCTCTTGTGGATTGGATTGTCGTCGTCACAGTATAATACTACGTACCGTCGTCATACAAATCTTGCGGAAAATAAATAAATATAATACTTGGGACTTGCGTAACAGATGACCTGTGAGACACCGCACGCAGCGAATACGTCCCCAGAGCAGTTGCGTGCTGTGCGATTGCAAAGTAAAGATGATATCTCCCGCGCGCTATCAAGTTGTTTAATGAAGTCAGTGACGAGGTTTTCTCAGGACTACAGCTTGAGTTCTGGACAAAAGTATTTGAAGAGCAGTTTACAGTGTTGCCTCGGATTAGTATTGCACTCGTACATCGATTTGCAACAAGTCATCATTCAAACTGTATGCTTGATGCCACTTTAATGTTATAAAAACACATTAGTTTTAGATTAGATTAGGTGTTGTGTTGAATTTGCGCGTATACATTTGTCGTAAAAACTCCTATCTGATTGAAAATCTTTACCATTACCAACGTAAATAATATTTAACCAGCAATAAAAAGCTAAAATGTATTAAAAAGATCAAATATTTCTAAAATTTTTTTTTTTTGTTGTTTGTATAACAGGTGATTCGAGGTGACAAATTATGTGTAAATCTTAGTCCACCTAACGTTATCCTCTACGTAGGTACATAGCTGTACCTGCGTTTGTATCGTAGACAAGACGAAGAAGGGTTATATTTAAAGCAGTTCAAGTTACATTTTTATGAGAAAATTAATTGACCCAGAGTGCGACCAGTCAAAGAAGTTGCAAAATCTAGTTATGATTGATTTTTATTCCCCCACCACAGTAATATAAATTTCTCGTTAAATCCGTTTATGAGATTGCCGTGGCATATTATTGTTATATTATATACCTACAAGAATTGCTCCATTTTACAGTGTTTAATTTAATTTGTAATCGAGTATATTAATTGGGCGTGTAAACGATGTCAAAAAGAACTGATAGACCGACAGCCAATTAATTGCAAAAGATAAAGAGTTACATAATGTAAGACACTGGACGATAAATTTAAATAGGTAATTTTTATATCAATCTTTCTTGAAATAATATCGTTATATATGTTACAGCCAATGTAATAAATTGGTCATTATGTATAATGGCTGGCCAAAGTAATAAATTGACAATTATTAATAATGAATCTTACTTGGCACCACATCATTCATCATCTAGGTTGACGGAGCTCTGCTTCGCGGAGCTCCTATTTCCAATGACAGAACACAAGAAAACCCTTACTTAACCAAAACAAGATTTATCATTGGCCAAATATTAGTCAGTATGAATAATAACTAATTTATTTCATTAACCATAACATTTATACTCCGAAGATACACAAATATGATATTTTTATTAGTTTAAAATAAGATTAGGTATTTAGTTCATTATAATTGACGAGCGGTTCTCGAAAGGGTCTTAGCAATGGCTACATTACAAAACATTACAAATTCTCGTAGAAATCGTGAAAAAAAATAGGTAATAGAAATTTATATAAGTAATACAATATTAATTACTAACACCTAACTAGTGTTATTATAAATTTCTAAAAATATATAGAATATATTTATAAATTGATCCACTAAAATAACCTGATTTACACATCAAATTAATGCGTTGACACATCAAATCCTGCATTTGATAATTTTTTGATGTGCAAAATTGTTAGGTTAGGTTAGTAATGTATTTACTTGATGTTACGTTAAATATGATCCTAAATATATACCTTCATAAACATATGTTAGTATACAAGTAAGTAGGCATACAATACATCAATAATAACTTTATATACATTTGTAAGATTTTGAAGGCCTCCCCAACCCGTCTGGCCAGCGTGGGGAGTGTAGGCCAAATCCTCCTTCTATCTGGGACGGACGAGAGAGGGTCGTGCTCCTGTAGTGGAGACTAAAATGACCTGATGATGATGATGATGATGAAGGTCTATTATATCCATCAGTGAGTCCTAGACACAGACTGATAATGATGATGATATTAATGATGTATAATAGTTCCGGCTGGTTCTGATTATTTATTCAGCGAGGAGCATGCGCATTGAATAACAAGAGTGATGGAAAACTACATTGAACAGGCCATTCACCCACATTGATTCACTTCCAAGAGAAAATGACTGTTTCATGGAATATTTTAATTACTAAATTACGATAATAAGATGAAGTAACATAAATAACATGTGTATTTATATGTGTATGCTTAGGCAAAGTTGTACGATACAAGATATCATTACGAACTTTTATTGAAATGTCACTCAGAAATTCTTTGAATTTATCCCAGAGATAAGTGTTGGATAATAGTCACGTTGTCGACCCTTATTCATCCTACTGCTAGGATACAGGTCTCCCCTCAATCGAAGGGGTTTATAGCATACTCCACCACGCTGCACAACTCCGGGTTGGCGATGGCCAGTGTTTTCAAGCCGCCTAAAGGCCACTGTTGGATAATAGTAATAGATTTCTTATAGCAGGTCACAGGAATAACTAAAAAAACACCGCAAATGTAACCCAAAGGTTATTTATTATTCAGAGTCATTTACACTCTCACCATGTTTACCATGCATCTGAGGTAAAACCTAAGATTTACTTTAGCGATTGCTAATAAAAGCACAGATTACTTCATAGTGACGTCGGAAGTAAAAATGATAGAAGTAAAAATTGCAAATACTTTGAAATTACCAATAATAGTTCGAACTATTAAAAATTTTTGGTTTTAATGAAAAATCTTAGGATTAACCTCAAATCAGGCTTTTGCAGTAACATAAACTATTATAAAATATGCGGTCAATTTCCAACTGAAATAATGTACCTACCTACTACTACCTTCCCAACCGCACCTTTCCAATAGTGATTTTTTTTCAAATGGGTGCGGTAATCTTAAACATTACCACGAAATTACAAAATTGGCACTATCTCGATCTTCAGTCTATACTCACTTTGTTAAAATCGGACTACATTTGAACGAACCTGACGCATTGTACCAATTGCACAACCAATTAATTAAAATACTATTAGTACTAAGTGGTTAGATTACATTATTGTTTAATTGCATAATGTAATTACTCGTATGCAATGTGAATTAACCGACAGAAAGTAACTTTGTTTCTACAGATATATAGGTATGTATAAAATTTCATCCCTTTAATAACTTGGCGTGCGAGTTTTTTTTTAAATTTATATTATGTTATCTCCTTTTTCATGTATTCCATTTTCCTATAGTTCAGTCACGATTTATTACTTATACAAATTATATTTTTTATTGGCCTATAAAATTTACTCAATTTCCGGCACTATTATTAGTCATTCATTAAACTTATAAGATAATTCACTATCAAACGCAGACTTTGTGACCAAGTTTCTAACCCATGGCCCTAAAAGATATCAGAAGAACTTCTGACGACATTTCACGTTAATATTACATTTGTTTATTTATAAATATTGGTTGTCCGTAAAGTCGGTTTACGTACGATAATTTTACGTGATAACGTCATAAGAAACATAGGCCGATCCTGCCTCTCTGTAGCTTGTTCCACGCTCTCGCTTACACGATCTGCTATATATCATATATCGTATTCACGTACATTACACGGCCGTGTCCATGACACAACCGCACCCCCATTTTTTTAATTTATGTTTTTTAATATATAATGTCCTTTTTAATTTATTCCATTTATCCATAGTTTCGTCACGATTTATTACTTAGACAAATTATAATTTTTATTGCCTTATAAAATTTACTTAATTTCCGTTACTGTTATTCATTATACTTATAAGATAATTCACTATCAAAGGCAGACTTTGTGACCAAGTTTCTAACCCATGGCCCTAAAAGATATCAGAAGAACTCCTGACGACATTTCATGTTTATACTTATTACATTGGTTTATTTGTAAATACAGTTAAAAATTGGTTGTCTGTAAAGTCGGTTTACGGACGATAATTTTTACGTGATAACGTCATAAGAAAAGTAGACCGATCGTGCCTCTCTATCGCTTGTTCCGCGCTCTTCCTTGCAGGGTCGGCTCAGGTGGAACGTGATAATGAGTCATGTTTTTTTCGTGCGTGCAGCCGGCGTTCATCGATTTATAAGATATTATTAGGTCAAAAAAATATTTTGCCTGGAATCGATCTGATAGTTAAAGGTCAATTTGTCTTAAAATAAAGGTTGGTCACCTCGTTTTTCTTTCGATAATACAAAAATATTTCGTACAGCCTTTAATGATCGAAGCGTACAACGGAAATAATGGGATCATTGGCAGTATTTAAACGATACTCTAAAAAGGTGAAAATTCATAAAGGAAGTCGACAATGTCATTAGCGTGCGGAAACTGGCGATCGAAATAAACAGCATTATTTCTTGGTATCCTGATGCCCGAGATCAAGGATGCAGCCGCGGGCCGTGTAATGGGTTATCTCCGCTGCCCTGTCTCATGTGCCTATGTCACAGTCTATTCACAGACTAGGATTGACATTATCCGACTAATATTCTAAATGCGTAAGTTTGTCAAAATGGATGCATGGAAAAGTTACATTTTCACGGGTTAACGGGTACGGGTATGGATGTGGATGAAAGTTTTCATAGATCTAGAATATGATCCAGATTGGCACAGGATATAGTGTAGGATACTTTCTATGTCGGTACTTGGTCCGAGTTGCAGCTAGTATGGTATATTTTTGCTGCCTTTCAAAATTCTTGCAAAATGTCAAATCGATTGGTGTCCCTTTTATATCGCGAAAGTTGTCTGTGATTTGTTTTGAAAATTGAAAAATGTCAAATCGATTGGGGTGAAAACGCTTGGCCCATGGGGTCCGAGCGCAAAGATCAAATCAGAGTAAACATCAAAAGAAATGACAATTTACAAAGCACCAAAACGATTAAACCGATTTCAAAACTAAAAAATAAACCAAAACGTTTTTTTTTTATTTTTGATTAAACAATAAGGAAATCTTTATTTTTATGAAATCTTCAGTTTTTATGGATAAGGGTCATCCCTCAACCGAAGGGGCTTAGAGCATACTCCAACACGCTGCTCAACTGCGGGTTGGCGGAGGCCAGTGTTTTCGAGCCGCCTAAAGGCCACTAACTTGGGTTAACGACTGTCATCTAATGATAACAACCGGGACCGACGGTTTAACGTGCCTTCCGAAGCACGGAGGAGTGCAAGATAATCTAATGATAACAACCGGGACCGACGGCTTAACGTGTCTTTCGAAGCACGGAGGAGCTCGAGGTAATATAAATCCATCAATGTACAGGCTACGGTCGACGTTGCTTAACTTGCGTGTTCAATTAAACTGACACGCGCAATTATGCCATCGAGCTTCTCTATTATTTTCTATTATTCATTGTTTTAATTCCATAAAATCATAAATTCAGTTCAGCCAATATGTACCACGACATTTATTGATTGTTAGGCGGTACGAAGTTCGCCGGGACAGCTAGTAGTTTATAAAATAAACTATGTATGATATATCCAAAAATTTGATGTTTTCAGATATCATAGGTATATTTAGTACTAGCTGATGCCCGCGACTTCGTTCGCGTGGACTTTATGATTCCGGCATATTAATACAAATACGAACTAAAGTAGATACATAAGAAAATATTTGGGGCAGTATTATACGTTAAAAGTCAACAAATTATTATTTTTATTTAAGATAGTCATCATAGTTTCAAAAATAAAAATAAAAAAAAAATGAAGGGAGTCTTTCCTTCGGGAGCTAATATGAAAAGACCTCAAGCGTTACTAATCCTCGATAAAGCCACATTGTTGGTACGGATTTTACGATACTCTACCCCTAAAGGGGTAGAATGGGGGTTGGAAGTTTGTATGAAAGTCCTATGTTTTTGAAGCAAGAGACTTGAAATTTAAAATGTATGCTCTATAGATGGTGTGGAGGTGTACTAATAATGTATCTTTGGAAATCAACCCCTTTTTGGGGTTAAAACGGGGGTTGGAAGTTTGTATGAAAGTTCTACGTTTTTGAAGTAAGAGACTTGAAATTTAAAATGTATGCTCTATAGATGGTGTGGAGGTGTACTAATAATGTGTCTTTGGAAATCAACCCCATTTTGGGGTTAAAACGGGGGTTGGAAGTTTATATGAAAGTTCTATGTTTTTGAAGTAAGAGACTTGATATTTAAAATGCATGCTCTATAGATGGTGTGGAGGTGTACTAATAATGTATCTTTAGAAATCAACCCCCTTTTGGGGTTAAAAAGGGGGTTGGAAGTTTGTATGAAAGTTCTATGTTTTTGACGCAAGAGACTTGAAATTTAAAATGTATGCTCTGTAGATGGTGTGGAGGTGTACTAATAATGTATCTTTAGAAATCAACCCCTTTTTGGGGTTAAAACGGGGTTTGGAAGTTTGTATGAAAGTTCTATGTTTTTAAAGTAAGAAACTTGAAATTTAAAATGTATGCTCTATAGATGGTGTGGAGGTGTACTAATAATTTATCTTTAGAAATCAACCCCTTTTTGGGGTTAATACGGGGGTTGGAAATTTGTATCAAAGTTCTATATTTTTGATGTAAGAGACTTGAAATTTCAAATGTATGCTCTATAGATGGTGTGGAGGTGTACTAATCATGTATCTTTAGATATCAACCCCTTTTTGGGGTTAAAATGGGGGTTGAAAGTTTGTATGAAAGCTCTATATTTTTGAAGTAAGAAACTTGAAATTTAAAATGTATAGATAGTGTGGAGGTGTACTAATAATGTATCTTTAGTAATCAACCTATTTTTGGTGTTAAAACGGGGGTTGGAAGTTTGTATGAAAGTCCTATGTTTTTGAAGTAAGAGACTTGAAATTTAAAATCTATGCTCTATAGATGGTATGGAGGTGTACTAATAATGTATCTTTAGAAATCAACCCCCTTATGGAGTTAAAACGGGAGTTGGAAATTTGTATGAAAATCCAATGTTATTGGAGTTAAAGTAATTATGGCAGAAGGATTTTAAATGATATTTAAGTATAAAAAATATTGAAAACAACTACATACTTACTATTATAAGGAGGGATGTATTATTATAACAATAAAAAGTACTTTAGGTTTTACAAAGAGGTTTTAAAAAATAATATCCGTCGACTTCATTGATTCTAAAAATTCGTCTAGATATTGATTGTTTTTAACTTTTTCCTTTCATTAGGTATTTAGCTTTTTCGAATGTAATTAAAAAATATTTGCAAATAACTAACTCCACGCGTACGAATTCGCGGGCGGCCGCTAGTATATATATATATATATATATATATATATATATATATATATATATATATATATATATATATATACATATATATATATATATACATATATTTATATTATTTTATATATATAATATATATAAAATAAATAAGACTATTGCGTCTAACTTGTAGCAGGTAAGAATAAAAGTAGCACTGCGTGTGGTTATTTTTTTTACAATACAATCAATATTTTGTTAAACTATTTATACTCATCAGGCTGAACAACTTTTGCTAAGGCGTCATTTTTATATTTCTTATAGTTTAGCTGAACCATTATGGTTCTGCATCAGGTGTTCCAAATCTTGGATTTTTATACCGAGATGGAATTTCAAATCGATGCCATTTTCGTAATTGACATTTTAGAAAACCATAGAATCAACACCCATATTGATATTGTAACATTTCAACCCCATCGCACCCCCACAGGAGTGCTCTTGTGTCACGTCGATTATGTTAGATTATAAAATAGCTGTTGTTTTCGGAATCAGCGACCCGATAAACCATAAAAACAATACCCATGTCGATTTTCAGACGTTTGCACTTCATTCCACCCCTTTAGGGGTTGAATTTTGAAAAATCCTGAAACACGTGTTTACTCATTTATCTACAGAAGATCTCGTGTAAAGTTTCGTATAAAATAGTCCAACTAATCTTGGTTCCCCATACAAACTTTGGACCCCCATTTCACCCCCTTAGGAGTTGAATTTTCCAAATTCCCGTCTTAGTGAGCATCTACGTCCTGAAAGGAACCCCCATACAAAATTTGAGACTCTTAGCACTTGTAGTTTCTTAGATTTTGTGATGAGTGATTTTCTATAAAGAAAAATTTTCTTTAAACTTTAAATGACGATAACTTTTTAATCTGACATCAGATTTCGATGAACCAAAGCCTATATGTTGCTCAGGGATGACCTTAATCTTTTAGTGAAAACCGCGTAAAAATCTGTTCAGTAGTTTTAAAGATTAGCGAGTACATACAGACAGACAGACAGACAGACAAAAAAATCAAAAAAATCTTTTTTGTGTTCTGTTACTCTTTTTTTATCGCCCACACTCATTTTTCGTTAATTTTATCAAATGTACAGACACGCGGTTCCTACTGTTTTATTATATGTATTGATTTATTATATGTATTGATGACGAAATGGCGCTTATAGAGTGAGAATGTAAAATTACACGTGTATTCACTATCTCTTCTAATATTATTATTAATAATGGTTCATAACCGGATATGTACATTGTACATACATATCCAGTGCAAGTCATAGAGTTAAATAAGATAGTAACTTTTAATTCTTACTCTTCCATGTCTTGAGTGCTATGTTGTCATACTCTATGTATGAAAACATCGAATTTTCGTATAAGTCCAGTTTATTTTATAAACAATACTTATTGATACCCTTTGTTAGAGCTCGTGACCCCTGAATCACTTTTAGAACTACAAGTAATTCGTTTTTCAGTATCTTGTATGAGATCATTTATCGTTTCCAACGCCACGCCACGATGAAATTAATGTAGGATGAAAAGATGGAGTTTACAGGGGCAAGAAATCTAAGGTTTCAATCATACCTTTTTCTTTATCGAAGTGACCGAATCGCATTTTTGTTATATAACACATCACACACAAACATAAACACAGTTCGAATACACAGATGTATGATGTCATTGAATAGGGTATTCCCTTGTTTCGCAGACAGAAATTTTACAAATCGTTTCGCAAAAAATTTTGTAAATAATATTTATTTCTTTCTTGTATTTTTATTTCGAATATTATTGTTTTAAGATTGTCCATATGAATGAAACATATTTTATAGAAACAAGCCAATTAATGTTATCACATTATCACATATTTTTAGTTAAGAAAATAATCAAACAGTAGAATTACTTTTTAAAGACTAAGCAAGTGTGGTATGTTCGGTGTATTGTTCCATAGCATTTAATTTCAACGAAAATGTAACGAAAATTAGGTTAGGTTAGAACTGAAGCCCTACCAGAAAACGAATCAACATTAGAAACGACTTGCTACCAGAAGAGTAAGTTAGGTTAGGTTATTTTGATTACAACCGCGTTCCCACCGGAAAACGAATCGCTCTCACTCGATAAAATGTAAGTATTTTTTGGTTAGAAGTTTTATATTAACTAAACAATATGAAAGAAAATAAAAAAAAATAAAAAAATTGTTACAAAAATCTATGAAATAAAATTATTTGAACTATCTACTGTCATAGAGTAAATAAATTTCGTCCCTGCTACTGTATAATGATTATTCTATAAAATGATAATAATATGAGAATCTTTTAAAGCGTGTGTATGAAAAACAGTTTGTATATAAAACAGCGTAGATACAACCATTGAATAGGTATCTACTTAATACGAAAATGAGTAAGGAAGTGCCTCGACGTTATTAATTTGAAAGAGAATTCGTAAAATGCCGATTAAGTTCAAACCACTTCAAACTAAGATTTTATTAGTATTTATTCCAAGTGAAATGGTAACATAATGTAAGTGATAATAATATAGGTACTATTTTTCTAGCAAATTCGTGGTTTTTCTGTGGCTAGGAAGCATGTAAATTCTAATAAAGAATTTACATGCTTCCTTGGTCCAAGTGGCAAAAAATCTCAGCTTATACTTAAATGATGGAACCGTGTGATTTTCCATAAGATCAATTACTCCAAATCTAATTATGCCATGGAGAACGGACCGTGACCTTAAGTCAGGAGTATTCCATATAGACGTAGCTGGCAGAATTTAGTTTCGCGTGATTATGTATTAGTTAAATAGTAAGGTCTGCTTTCAGTACTGAAGCTGCTTGAGCAGACAAAAAGCTACATTAATTGGTTTCACGAATAGCTATGGCACAGAATAATATAGTGAAAGTTTCGTATATATGTATTTCAAGAATACTCTTTCTTTTTGAGATATTGTTGAGTTCCAGCGAGTGGGTGAGATCACCAAACGTGAGATACTGCGTTAGCAGCGACAGCGCAAGCACGAGAGAATCACTCATTGTATTGCAATAGCATATAGGTAAAGTAACCGCTTTACATACTGTTTGGCACCAGACATAATATTAAGAAAGTAATGTAGGTGGCTGAATTTTCAAATAAATCGATTTTTAACATATTATAATTTGCTAATTTTCTTACTTAATTACACTTACTATTCTCATGCATGTTATGTATTTTTATTTAGGAAAAATCACAGTGAGTTAACTTACTTTTGTGTGATCTTCTTTCACTTTAAATTGTTACAATAAGTTTTCGTTTGGTTTAATTTTTCCCACACAAAACGGCGAGTTTACACCACTTTACACGCAATCGTGTGCCGCAGCAGTCCGTGCCGCGCTCAAACACGAATTGACCGACAGACGCATACGGGCCCTGTATATAGATGACCAGCATCAGACACTCCACCGTGACGAACGGCACATCTATGGAAATACTACACGTACGTAGATCCAATTATTTATGACGGTATTCATGCAAATCTCGATCTTAAGATAAGTATAAAATAGCAACAATTACAAAAATTTGTCTAACGACTATGTGCCGGCAACGTCATTGTTGGAACCTGTTTCATATTAACACGACCAAAACAATTTAGAGGCATGGCTACGTAGTGAACTGTATGAAGCTATGTATCTAAATAATTTGGCCGCGTGAATAAATACTATTTTGCTTGCAAATTGAAGTTTTTATAATGTTTCGATCATTTGCCGTGGAAATCCCCAAATACACACAAAATATTTTATTTACACCCATTAGACGTAATTAAAATACCCATTACCTAAGCTACGTATAATTCATTTTAATTATAAACAATAATATTATTTATTTACATTGCGTGCTCGATGGCGTCGTTGCGCGTCTCAGTCTAATCGAACACGCAAGTTAAGCAACGTCGACCGCAGCCTGTCTATGGATGGGTTTATTCATCTCGAGCTCCTCCGTGCTTCGGAGGGCACGTTAAGCCGTCGGTCCCGGCTGTTGTCATTAGATGACAGTCGTTAAGCCAAGTCAGTGGCCTTTGGGCGGCTTGAAAACACTGGCCTCCGCCAACCCGCAGTTGAGCAGCGTGGTGGAGTATGCTCTAAACCCCTTCGATTGAGGGGAGACTCATATCCCAACAGTGGGATGATTATGGGTTGATGCCGACATTGCGTGCTATGATATACACTTACATATTATATATATATATATAACGAACGAAGTATTTATTATCGAAAAACGAAGTATTTTAGCTTTTTAGATATGTATTTTATTTTGAAATTAATTTTAAGCTATTTCAGTGTATCCTAATTTTTTTCTTAATTTCGTAATCTATATTAAACAATTTATATATATCATAGGTTCATACCTGTTGTTGTATTGTTCACTTATTGTCATCATCATAATCACCTGTTTCTATTCACAGCTGAGATAGCTCTTCCTCGATGGGTCCATTAGTATAAGCTAGAAACAGTCACCACAGCTACTTTGTCACCAAACCAGGAGGTGCAGGTGTAATCCCCAGCAACGCCACAAGTTGCTAAATTATTTGGCCAAGGATATCCTTTGTGTCATCAAGTAGCGTACGAAATAAGCAGTGAGAATAAATCTATACTATTACTATAAAAAGAGATTTGTGTTTTTGTTTGTAATGAATAATCTCAAAAACTAGTGAACCGTTTCAAAAAATCTTTCCTATAGAAAGCTACATGCTCAGCGTGCGAGTGACGTACATAAATAAATAAAGTACCTAGGTATATAAATATTGTCGGAATAATACAGTCTTTGTACAGTTTGTTTGTTCTTCTTTTTAATCAATGGATTGACATGATTAATTTACGGGAATAATTTAAGGTCTGGAGAGTGACATAAGCTACTTTTTATCCCTGAAAAACAGGGCAGAGCTGAGATCACTCTGTAATCCCAGCAATAATCCCTGAGGGTGGGCTAAAATTTCAACATCACATCTTATCTCGTAATATGTACTGTTGTGTTTGTGTACCTCTGCATTGTGTAGGTACGTGAATTTGAAATAAATATATTTCTATTACTGTTTCAATAATTTGAGTCGTTGGTCCGAAATGTTACCTCTCTCTCTCCATATCTCTCGCCATACCTTCGTTCGCTAATCCAAGTTGTTGGAACCAACGAATTACTTTTTAGAGATGAATCGATTGTTTTTGAAATTACAGATCATGGTAAACTAATATCACACTCCAACATGATAATATTATTACTTTGCGTCTCCCCATTATTTGATACGACTTTCCTTGTCTTCATACGCCAGACAAGTGTGTGTCTGATGTTTTGAGTTGTCGGATTATTCAATCGGGGTGCTGCTGATCCGGAGGCCCGGGCTTGTTTCAAGATCGTCAACACTTACTTGTAGGTCGCCCTTCGCCTTTCTGGAGACCAAATGATGTTCAGATGTCGGTCCCGATAGAGCCACTCCACCCATTTTTGCCATATAGATATCACCATGCACTTTTTACGGACAGATAACACGTACTTATATCAATTAAAACATTTGAAATTATGCTATTTGACACGATATTCCTCCCTAAGCCGGTTCGCTCCACCGAAACTAATATCACTGCCGCACAAAGATCATAGTTCGTAAATGAAGATAAACTTATCAAACGTGGAATTTATTATAAATATAATGACGTATTTTTTGTTAACTAACCAATATTTAAAATGTTTTATTTTGTTGTATAGATGAAAGTAATAGAAACATCCGTGTTTAACTCTTTGCTAATTTGGCCCCAGTTTCGTTTCGGCGGCACAACCACCTTAGTTTTTTACATAATTATAGTTAGCGTTTGCGGATAAACCACCGACGTTTTCCTCATAATAAACGAATGCAATCGGTCATGATCTCCCGTTCTTGCAACACTAATGGTAAGACTGGTTGTCGGACCGCACGTTCATTTTGTAAATGAGGAAAATCTAAGTATTTAGTTTTGCCAAGAAAGGTGTTTTTATGTGCCATTTTTATTAATATTTATATAGATGTAGGTAGAAATAACTTAAAATCAAACTATTACAAACAATTTGCACAGAGTTTGGTTGAGTAGGTATTGAACTTTTTAATTTAACAAATGTGCATAGAACATCATGGGTATGTGAATTTACTACTTATTTGAAAATACAGAGTTTAGACAAAGTACGTTAAATGTCATATAATTACTTTGATTAGGGCGAAGTGCTTGTTTTTCATATGGAGCATACTGCTTCATTGGCATATCGCGTTTAGGGCTAATAGCTTCCTAGGGAAGTATACTGCCCTTTTGATCAATTTACCTAGTCCTAAGTATTTATCTAATTGAGGATTGTCTTAGAATTCACATTAATTTATTTAGTTCAACTCAATTAAATTAAGCTATTTATACCCATGTACTATTATTTATACATTTACTTCCCAAATGACATAAAAAGGACACCCTTTTCCGATATTTAGTAATCAACGAATAAAGTCAATTCGTATATGGAATATTTTCCTAAAATAATGTTAGGCCTGTATGACGGTCGCACCACTCGATATAAGTACGTTAGTACTATTACTTATACTGTGATATAAGCAAAGTACGAAAAGCGTTCGCCGCTAGTATATATATACTTTGCTATAGGTAGGCATTCATTCTTACACATTGTATTGTATCGAAATGTCAAGATTTTCTCAAGAGACGACAGTATGGGGTTCTTCAAGAAGCCCGTAAAGGGATTTCTACAGAGTCGGGAACACGTGGGTGATGCCTCTGGTGTTGCAAGTATCTATAGGCTTTTATAGCTTACAATCAGACAGGTCATAGCCGTCTTGTTTATTTTTCTAGTGGTATAAAAAGAAGTTCTAAAGGACTGTATTATTTTTTATACTACGTCGGATGGCAAACAAGCATAACGGCCTGACAGATGTGAAACTGCTTCACATCTGTCAGGCCGTTATACTTGTTTGCCATATAAACGCTCGCAACATGAAATATCGTATGATTCCGCGCATGATCTCGGCACAAAACGAAGTTGTGGGATGGCGCGCGGCCACCACACGCACTCGCAGTAACGCAGATCAGGAAATTGTTATTTGGCCGCAGTATTCTGTGAAGTGGACGTAATCACCACCAGCTTATAAAATACGCTGTGCCCTATCTCTTCTGCCAAAACCTCGTTTATCAGTCAGCAGCGTGCTTCATGTGAAGATTGGCTTTAGCTCAAGATTGATATTGAACCACTTACACCTCAAATTGATACACTAATATACAGGGAGTGAGAGGCCTTTTTGAATTCGTGTTTGTGCATCCTTCAAATCAAAGGATGTTGTCGACGCCGCCAGACATTATAATAATAATAATAATAATTTTGGGGACTGCACGTATTGTGAGGAGGTTCTTCAGTCTGTCGCCCTGACCACCGGCGCCGCTGGTATATGTCCCGCGCCGGCGGGTACTCTTTTTATAGTAATTTGTATTTATAATGTTATGTTTTTATATTTATATTGTAAATACAAATTTTTGTAAAAAAGAAAAGTAAATAAATAATTGGAATAATAATAATAAAAACTCTTTATTGCACCAAGAGATTACAATCATAAAATACATAATACGCATGAGAGAGTACAATAGGCGGCCTTATCGCGAATGCAATTTCTTCCAGGCAACCTTAGCATAAAGGAAAAAAATAATTGGTAGACAAAGGTAGGTGGCGCATGAAGATCTATCATAGAAACATAACAAAAACTTAACATACATAACATAAGTACACATGATACGATACATAGAGATACAAAATTATATAGAATATGTCGTCTGAATGAAGTTTTTAACAAGGTGTTTAAAATTGTATAGCGTTTGTGCTTGCCGGATTGAGAGCGGTAATGCATTCCAAAGGCGAACAGCCTGAACAGAGAAGGATTTGGTTACAAAGTTAGAGGAATGAGAAGGTGTTTTCTGGCGAAAATAGAAGGCGTCGCGAAGAGTATGACCTTCACTGTGGACGTCTCTGTGAAACGAAAAATATTCTTTTAAGTAAGTAGGAGTCGAAGGATTAAAGAGGATAGAGAATAATAGGGTAAGAATATGCAAATTTCTACGTTATCGGATGGGAAGCCACTTGAGTTGCGTACGAAAGTTAGAGACATGATCGTATTTACGAAGACCATATATGAAGCGGATGCAAAGGTTCTGAAGACGCTCAAGTTTATTGAGTTGCTGTTCAGTAAGGTCCAGGTAGCATGAGTCAGCGTAATCGATGATGGGAAGAAGTAATGCCTGTGCAAGCGCAATTTTAGTGTCCAACGGAAGGAAGTAGCTAAGTCGTCTTAACGAGCTGGCGGTTGAAAAGATCCTCCTACTGACTTCGGCCAACTGAGGGGTCCATGATAACGTTCTGTCGAAGTATATGCCCAGGTTTTTTACTTTTTCACTTAATTCTATACGCACTCCGTCAAAAACAATAGGTGAGAGATTAAGCCAATTTATTCTTGAGATAAATCTGGGACTGCCAATGATAATAGCTTGTGTTTTTATTGGATTGACTGTGAGCCCATGCGATTTACTCCAATAAGAAATACGAGACAGGTCACAATTAATGGTATCTATAGCTATGGAAATATCGTCGATATAAGATTGGCAATAGATTTGAAGGTCGTCGGCGTAAAGATGGTAGGATGAGCGAAGTTGCAAAGTGATAGAATTGATGAACAATGCGAATAGGAGAGGAGACAACACGCCACCCTGAGGCACGCCAGCAGACCTATCACACCACGAAGAAAAAGTATCTTCAATACGAATACGTTGCCTACACCCATACAGGTAAGAATGAAACCAGTCAATTACGATTGGAGATATGTTAATAGAGCATAGCATGGCTAGGAGTACGTCAAAATCTACACTATTGAACGCATTAGTAAAGTCCAGAAGTGTCAAGACCGTAAGTTTCGAATTCTCCATACCGAAACGAATATCATCTGTAATTCTGATAAGTGCGGTAGTCGTGCTATGACCCGGGCGGAAACCAGATTGAAAGGGATTCAAAATATCATTTTTAGAGAGAAAACTATTAAGTTGTTGCTGAATAAGTCGTTCTAAAACTTTAGAAAGGAAAGGGAGTATGGAAATAGGACGATATTCAGAAAAGGAACAAGGATTATTTTTTTTAGGCAACGGTGTCACAAAAGCATCCTTCTAAATAGTTGGAAAGATGCCAGAGTTGATACTATTATTTAATAATTTGGTAATAATAGGAAGAATGATATCAAGGATAGGAAGTATCATAGCACGACTAATATCATCAGCTCCCACAGCATTTGAGGTAATAGAAAGTATGCTCTTCTTAACATCACAATCGGAAAATTGACAAAAATGAAATGGTGGGAAGTCGGGAGTTGGAATAGATGAAAGATGATTCAATGTATCATTTCTGATGCTACCACTGAAAGCAGAAGAAGACGAGAAATGTTTATTAAGAGAATCAATATCTACATTATTGGGAGAGACATTATGGCTATTCCTTCCAACTCCCAGTTATTTAAGGAATTTCCAGACTTTGCCTGGATCTCCATTTTCAACAGATTTGTGAATGTGGCGACGTTGAGCTATCCTACACATCTGATTACAACTGTTACGGGCACGTATATAAAGGTCACGATACCTATCAGGATCACGTTTAAATTTTGATTTCAAATATTTTTTCTTTTTTATAGCTGATTTAATATCCTCAGTCAGCCAAGGCGCAGGAAGATATTTCACCCTTACAGGACAAATTGGGGCATGCTGGTCGTAAAGATGACGTATGTTGGAGTTGAATAAAGTAATTTGTTCGTCTACTGAAGGTGCGCCAACTACAGCAGCCCAGTCACAGTTTTCAGCATCTTTACGTAATTTCTCGATATTAATAGCACTAAAATTACGCTGCATGAGAATTTTCGGTTTGTTTCTAGGAGGACGGAGTTTGAAAGAGAGAAACAACAAGTCATGGAAAGAAAACGCATCAGCAGAGTGTTGCCCATGTTTATGAACAAGATCTGTAGAGGACACGAGGATTAAGTCCAACAGTGAAGGCCTACAATTAGGAAAGTTATGAGTAGCTTGGAGAGGTAGAATGGAAAGATTACAAGATTCAACTAGGGAAGAAAGAGAATTGGAACGATGGTCGTTTTTCAGAAGGCATGTATTAAAATCATCCATGATTATGGTATGATTAAAGGAAGGACAAAGGTTCTCCAAAAGTGTTTCAAACGATGAGAAATAATTGATAGTTGCAGAAGGACTGTAGAAAACACCAAGGAGGACCTTAGAATGAGCCAGACTAATTTCAATAAAAAGATATTCAGAATCGCCAGTAGGATTAGAACTGTTAGAGGAAGAAACTATTTTAAATGGAATATGGGCGCGAAGATAGATAGCGACACCCCCACCACCCCTACCGATACGGTCGTTGCGTATAAGTTGAAAGCCAGGCAAACAGTAAGAAGTGGAAGGAAGACAAGGCATGCCAAGATTCCGATACTAATATAGCGTGAAGGTTTTTGATATCAAAGCATATCCTTAAAATGGGCAGGGATGCTTTGAGCATTTATGTGGATTGAATTAAAATTTTTAGGTGTATTAACAAATATACTATGTAACTCTACATTCAGCGGCATGTACGCACTATGGAAACTGTCATTGGAAGCAGATGAAGAGACAGAACAAAAACTATTATCTGCGACAGACATATTCTAATACTATATAAAGAAAATTTAATGAAACGTAAATATAAAAATTACAATATAAAAAAAAATTAAAAAAAAAAACAAAATCATTACACTACCTGCTAGCAGAAAGGTTTACAACTGCTACAATGGTTTGTTATTACCAAAAAATGAAGTAATTAAAATACTTAAATAACATTATGCAAAATTAATTGGAATGTGAAATTGAAATACCTACATGAGTCGAGTCATGACTGATTTAGTAGAAATACCCGTCACCCGAATAAACGTGAGAACAAATGTTAGCCGCACAAAAGTGTCATTAGAATGCTTACAAAAACAAACTGTGCGATGGGGATCCCTTTATTTTCTTGCACGTTTGGGACGAGCTGTGTGACTGGATGCAATCTTGTTAGTCGCCGAGTCCGTGGAGGCGGCCGGGGTAGGGGCTGCAATCACCGCCGTTGATCCAATCAGTTGATTAACGTCAGAAATAGAAAAAACTCGATGCTTCTCTCCATCGGGACTCAAGATGATAACAGAGCCATCTCTGGTCCAGCACTTTGTCACTCCAAAATGTTTACGCGCCGGCAGGAAGGCATCGTGGCGCACTTTCGTCAGAAATTCCGGGAGGGTGAATCCACTGCCCTTAAGTGATGTTTTGGCAAACCAAATCTGGCTCCGGATACTGACATCCTTCAGCTTCAAGAGGATTGGTCTGGGCTTGTCATCAGAAAAGTGACCAATCCTGTGGCAACGAGAAATATCAGCTGTGGAAAAATCTGTAATTTTGAGTTTACCCGTTACCATCTCGACCATCTTCTCAGGAACATCTTCGTCACCATCCTCTGGAACTCCATGCACCAACAACATTTTGCGGCGCGTACGCATCTCGAAATGATCCAGTTGCTGCGCAATAAGCTCCACTTGCCGCTGCAGAGTGTTTAGTGTGGCAGTTACAAATATTTTAAAGTTGGTAAAGTCGGAATCGATAGAAGAAACAGTGGGCGTTGGTGAGGTCGTACTGGCCTTCAAGAGTTGCTGCTGGAAGTCTGCCATCTTAGTGTTGAAGTTATCCCTTATGTCGTTCACCGTCTGCTGAATATGTACTGCTGTGTCCATTGTATATGCAGTGAAAGTAGAGAGGAAATTTATTTGCTGGCAGGTATGTCACTTAATTAACATATGTTTTCCATAAACTTATGGGAAAAAAATATTGTAAATAATAATGAAATAAAATTATTATTAAGAGCAGTAAAACTTTTAGTGTTCACAATTCCACAGCTACCCACAAAAAAAAACACATTCAATCAATCAACAATACTCTAGAGACATTAGATCAACAATACTCTAGAGAAGCCCAATGGTGTTGTTGCGTATCATTATAATCGATCACGCAAGTTAAGCAACGTCCACGTAGTCTAAGGATGATTTTATTTATCTCAAGCTCCTCTTTGCTTCAGAGGACACGTTAAGCCCTCGGTCCCGGCTGTTGTCATTAGCATGACATATAGCCAAGTCAAGTATAAGCAAAGTTAGTGGCTTTATGGCGGCTAGAAAACACTGGCCTAAACGTATGTTCTAATTAAAAACCCCTTCGATTGAGGGGAGGCCTGTATCCCAACAGTGTTGACGATTATGGATTGATGACGACTCTACCACCATATTTGCCATATTGTTGTCACTCGCATTGCCAAGAGGAGAATTGAAATTACAAAAGCTTTCAACTCTTACTAATTTCTTCTGATTAAATACGTTGCGAGTTTCAAGGCAACTGTAGTTTTACCCCCGGGAATGCTTTAGAAATTTTACTTCATGTCTCGTACATGAAGGATTCCTTCTGTACCTCCATACAATGTTTTAAGCTACAGCAATATATAATCTGTGAAAATTTCAAGCGTCTAGTTTGTCTATCAAGGTTCAAGAGATAGAGCGTTATGAGGGACGGATAGACAGCGGAGTCTCAATAATAGACCCCTGTTCGCATTCTTTAGGCACGGTACTCTAAAAAGATACTGACTCACTGGCCGAATGACTGTTTCACTGTCTGATCGATCAATGCACAGCTGAAATTGTTAAAACCGCTGGGACTAGGAGCATGAAAATTTACACAAAAACATCATGAGATAACGAGATATGACCAGGCGATGTCGAGATGAGCGCGCTAGTATTAGAAATACTAATGAAAGTATAGGCGTTTAAAAAAGATGAAAGAAAAACAACAAATGTTAAAATATAATTTATTTCTTCATAGTTAAACCCTCATATTCATTGTAATATAAAATACTTGTTAATTTGTCAATTTTAATATTACATAGGGTTACTTTGCTAAACTATGCTAAAATAGACTAGGTCTCATAGGTCTGTTCTGTTTTTAGATATGAAACCAGGATAAATAATAATTTGCCGTAAAACTGAGACCATATTGTTATTTTCGCGTTAATAATAATTTCCCAAATTGGGTATTTATTTCCTATCAAATTTCATCAGAATCGGAATAGCGGTCCATGAATTATCGGGAGTTCGGGACGCAAATAACTCAATAATAGATGCCAATTTTCACTAGTAGTGGAACATATACAGTGTGTCCCGGGATAAAGTGTAATCCTGAAAGGTGGTTAAAATAAATCAAATATTATCGACAAAAAAATATTAAAAAAAAAATACCTACCTACCTATATGATTATTTTTTTCACGAATTAAGATTTTTTGATTTTTACTAAAGACTATGTGAAATATCCATTTCTTTCAAAGTAATCGGTTGATTTCGTTGAAATAAAAAAAAAAGTGTCAATTAGTAAGCAATGAGAATACGAAACCAAATAGCCAGCAGAAAAGTCTGTGTCATTACCTAAACTGTGCTTTAAATAAAAAAAAGATTTTTATTTTCAGTAATTTTTTCAAGTCCTTGAAAAATAAAAATCTTAATTCTTAATTAACGAAGTAAACATATTTTTATTTTTTTATATATTTATTTTTGATAATTTTTGATTTATTTTCACAACCGTTCAGGGTTAAACTTTATCCCGGAATACACTGTATATCTAAGTAGTAAATATAAAAAGGTTTACCTGTAACCAAGGCTAATTTAAAAGATTAATATTCAGACTGTTACAGCGTGTATAAACTGAAAGAGTGAACAAAAATAAAGACTATATCTAAAATAAAATAGTCTAATACATTACATAATATCATATTTTATATTAACTCTAAGGATAAACCTTTTAACTGATTAATGTCAAAAAAAATATTCAAAGCTGTAAAAATACAATTCCAAAAATTCAATTCAATTTCAATACAATTCTGAAGAAATATTAATAAAATAGTAATTTATTTAATAATAACATGGCAGACACATAAAATGCTTTATCAATATAATTACAAACTCATATATAATGTACCTAACAACATAATATCTACACGTATAATATCTAACTTTCGTAATTCCTCAACAATAGGTAGCATTTTTTTTGACTAGCTATGAACATAATTATTTTTGTGAAAATACATTTTTGGCTTCATTTAAAATTTATTACAATCAAATTTGGTACAATATTAACATCCCAACAGCACCATAACTAATAAATAGGGTACTCATTTTTTTACAAATTACTAATGAGTCAATTTATGCCACTCAGTACGATGAACATGTTTGATCAGGCGTGATCACAGTAAATAGCTAGAGCAGTAAACAACTCCATGCAAATGTCTGAAATCGGCACACCCCGCGATTCCATTTTGAGCTATTAACTAACTATAAGCTATTTTATTATTCAAGAATATCTTCTTTTACAAACTTCAATTTCATGTAACAGGTTACACTGAAACAACAATATATTATATTGTTATTTCAGTGTAACCTGTTTCCCAATTTTCAATAACAACTGAGATGAAATCTTAATAGTTTGCTGTGACCTGAAAACCGGTAAATAATATCTATATATTATTTACCGGTTTTCAGTTCACAGCAATTTAATCTAATGATTCATTAGATTAAATTGGCAATATAATAGTTTAGTACCACTTGGATAGAATTGCATTTAATTTTTTGAACAAGAAAATAGCTGGTGATATTTAATAGCTTACATTAGTACTGCGCCTTAAACATGCGAGACAACAAGATTCTAAACGAGATGAAATGCTGTAAGTTGTGTGTGTCGCATGAGGACAGGTGTTCACGTTTTATATAAGTAATTGCTTACATCAGCAAATTCGCCCGCATGAATGTCGAATAATAAATAATTGACTAGGTATGTTTATTTTAGTTTGACTTTTCTAACAATATACGGGTATTTTGTTTCGTTTAATAATTTCTTGTTAATATACATAATTTTGTTACTATTTTCTGATTATACAACTCAATTATTTAATTTGAAATCATTGATTTGATTTAATTTAATTTCAAATCATTGATTTGAGTTCTAGGATCTAATAATTTATTTAATTGTCTACGACTCAAATCAATGTTTTAAAATAAATCAAGAGAAACTTTTACAACTTTGCTAAAATAGGAAGCGATACTGCTCTATGCATTTACTGTGGTATAATGCTACATACTTTTTTAACTTTTTTGTAATATACATGCATAATATCGTGTTCATTCACCAAGAACTTGAAATAAAAATTCTATCTACAAAATGATATAGTATGTACAAAAATAAAAATAATGATAAAATATACATTACTTCAATCAATGGAATACAAAATATACATAAAATCTTTATTGATATAAATAAATTTTAATAAAATTCTCAATAAAAATAAAAATAAAACTAGGGCGGACAGAGTGCAAAGTGGTCAATTTCCAACATGACAAACATATAAAAATTAACTATGATAAAGACATTGTTACGTTACAGTGGAAAAATAATTCGATTTAACAAACGTGAAGTTCAGGAAAAACATTTCACATTTGGGTACTAAAATAAAAAATATACCTATTTTACAATTTTACAAACGGTTTACAAAATTTTACAAAGGCTTTCAGGTTTTGCGTAATTAAAGTTACACCGTGTATATAGTGTATATTGTAAAAATAATGACCCTGCACACTGCAAAGTCTATAGACACATTTAACACAAACACTGCAAAATAATTAAAAATTCGACCAGTAATATTTTTGTCTTATATATATACAAAAAACGTACCATTGCAACATTTGGTACAATACAGTATGATCTTAGTGAGCAACGGCATACTAACTAAAAACTTAAATGCTTGTCAGCTATCTTAAACTGAATATATTGGATTGAAAAGAAATAAGCAAAGGTAATATTTAACAAATAAATAATCTGGAACTTTTATCTACATTTATATTTATACTCGCTATTTCTGTCTGTCTCATTAATTACTCAATAGATACGCGGTTACGCTTCGTAAGCAATTCTTCAAATAGGAGTATATATCTTATTTGAATTTTTTTTTTTCGAAACGTTCATGTGCACTTTATTTCTAAGCGGACAATGCCGGAGCGGATCACTAATATAAAATAAAAATCCTACTGAACATGATATTAATATTTTACTTATTAAAGTTAAATTCTACCTTGTCTTAATAATTCATAAAAATACTTCATTACACACTTTTTTGTGCCTCTACCTGTATCATACATGTAATATTCATATTTTCATCAGTCTTTCATACATACATTAATAATTTTATATTATTATGTATTACATACAATTGAAACGTAAAAGTCTAGGAAGTAGGCTATCACGATCAGTCTGGCATCAATAAATTTTATGAGTCTCTCGTCCAGGCTGAGTCCAGAATGGACGCATCGACAGTCATTCCATCAGTCTGGCTGTAACCTGTGCTGTAACTAAGGTAACAGACTGATTTGCTAACCTACCACTTAAAGTTTTGACATATCAGGACTTCATTTAATAATATTTTGGATATAACTTTTACATCATTCGCAGACGGTATTTTTTTTTAATAATATGAGTTAATATCACTAATTCTGATAGTTGAGTATAGGAATGTTACGAATTCGAGAAAACACATTCAGAAGCTGAAATGCTCATCATGTAAATAGTTAATCGCATACCATAAGATAGATTCCGCATCAGTCATAATGTAGGGCGTTGTCAGCCAGCGCATGAGTGACCGGGGAAGCTTTGTCGTCGATGGCTTCCAGCGCTGCGGCGCGTGCTCGAGCCTTGCCCACCCACTCCACTCGACAAAAGGTGGCAGTTCCAAATGAAGCCAGGACCGCCAGGATGATCAATTGCACTGAGAGAAGGGCCTTCGACGAGTAGAAGAAGCACGCCGCCGCTGCTAATGACTGCAATAATTAAACACAAATATTTTTTTATTGAGGTGTTCGATGGCATCGTTGCACATGACAGTCTAAACGATCATGCAAGTTGAGCAACGTCGACCGTAGCCGGTCTATGGATGGGTTTATTTATCTTGAGCTTAAATTTAAGCATAAAATGGTTAACATAACAAATATCAACTATTAACCTTCCTTGGCATTAGATTAATCATGAACTAAGTCGATCCTATTTCCGCTGACAGAACACAAGAAAAACCTAACCTAACCGAAAATCAACTTAGATACATTTGTTTTATATCACTAAAGTTGCAAACAAGCATACGGCCAGCCTAATAGGCAGCAATTGCCGTAGCCTATGAACGTGATGATATTAATTACATGATGGTCTATCAAGCAAATTGGCATTTAATCAGTTAGATGGACATCGTCGTCAGCTGTACTGTTGAACGTCGTGTTCAGCCTGGTTCAGCCACTCGTCTAAATGACGATTAGTCTGGTTGAACGGCGTTGTTCAATGAAAGAACTAGCCGCACAATTGAATGACTAGTTTAACCAATTGGCTGCGACATATAAATTTATATGCATGAACACATTTGTTTTGCTATTTCGAAGCACGTAGAGCATAAATGCGAATGATAACATTTTTATGAGCGCATTCATTTAAAATCTTTCAACCAAAACAAATGCTCGAAACTTGTTCTATGTCAATACATTAATTCTTGTTTGTCTGTTTTACTGATATGTAAATATTGTAAAGTGGTATTATTGAAGTTGGTGAATTCTCTATTTTCTTTTACATTATTTTTCGCTAGGTAGATGTTAGCCAATTAATTATAGATAAAACCTCTAAATAACAAACTAATTCAGTATTATTTATGTTTTTCAGTGTTCACATCACTGAAAAACATAAATAATAATTTTATGGCCCTCTTCAAACCTTTTTCCATATATAGAACTAACTTGTGCCAGGACTTCATATGCTCGTATCCCATGGGAATTTTTAAGAACCCATTCTTAGCCGATACCTACGTCATAATAGCTATCCTCGTTCAATAGATCGTATGTTTCTAATGATATTGAGCTCAACGTGATAAAATTACACAATTAACAATTTATAATTTGTTTAATTATGTCACAACAGTGAATACTCTAACTGACATACCCGACATATATTAAAAATATACCGAAAATATACTTACTTGTGTGAACTTAAAGAGTGCAAATGCAGATGTACTGTTGTCTGGGTAATTCCCTCCAAGGATTGAGTATATCTGAGTATTGAAACACGCGTCTCCGAAGCCCAGTAAGAAACTGCACAGCATCGCCAAGTAGGCAGAGGGCGTGATGTAAGAGGTCTTCTCTGTGTCTCCGAAGGGCGCCTCCGCTGGCAGGTTAATGAAGATCAGGAAGAAGCTAATGAGGTGGATCACGTAGCCCATTATGACGATAGGATCTCGGCCCCATCTGGTTGTCTTGCTGCCGAGAATACCGAATAGAGCGCCTCCTGAAAACCAAGAATAAAATTTTATTATAGAACAGCGGCTTTTACCCTTTTCAATAATTGTTACCTCTACGAATTAAGGAGACTGATTTCACCTTGTCTTTTATTGGTCTAAATGAATTTATTATCTATTATTACTTTTTATTTTTTTATTTTATTTCATTCGGAAAACAAACAGTATTTTACAACAATAAAAAAATAACATTAAGCACAAAAACATTTCATTATAATATGTTTCCGCATATAAACATCAACATTAACGCTTATAAGCATCTCAACATAACGAATCAGTTATTACTCATTTATTTTGGGTACATGCACACACGTATACCGCCCATTATAGAATTAGGAGACTGAATCAAATCAATGTTTAGACAAGATGCGTCTCATAGTAGTAGTGATCCTTGTGTTAAACAGATTCACTTGTGGAAAGTTACCCCTACAGAAACCCTGGTTAAAATAGCCATTCAATTATGGTTAAAATAGCCATTCAATTATACGGCTAGCTCTTTCATTGAACAACGCCATTCAAGCACACGTCTAAACGTTGTTTAGGCCAGTGGTGAATACCCTCAGATAAGGGATTCTCCCGTGAAAAGACCAAAACCAGACAGTCAGACTGAACAAGAGGTTGTGTTTGTATGTACGATACTACAAATTGTTATTTATGCTTCCAGCATAGTTAAAAACTATAATAGGTCACGTTATCAATGCTTAGAATATCTGAAGCCTTCTGTAAATCGTACTTGACCATTATATTTGAGATAACATCATACACATGTTTGGTTATTTTTTTAGAACTGGGCTGTCCATAGCACGGTCCGCGGGGTGCATCACGGCTTATATTCCTGTGGCCCGCTATGTGTATAAAATTTGATACTACATTTTGTTCGCATTTTACTGCTACAATTTCTGCATATTATGAATTTGACTGAAAATTATGTATTTTAAAAAAGTTTATAGCTGTTTTATAACTAAGCATAAGCTTTTAAAGTAGGTTACTGCGGCCCTCCAATCTATTTAAGAATTTCTATCGGGATCGTATACGGTTTGGATAGCCTTCCTTTAGAACATAGGCAACTGTAGGCCGAACATAAATAATTACGAACACACTCGGATTCACTCGGCGTTGTCTATTCGTACATTTCATTATCAAAAAAAAAAAAAAATTTTTAATTTGATACCGGTGTAGTATTTTTTTTTAATTGACTGGCCAAGAATCATGTAACAATTTCGCCAATTCACGTTTTTGGTTATAAATTATTTTATTTATTTGATTAGTAGATTTAACAAAAACACCGACAACAGAACAATATTATTAAAACTCACGTGAGATATTATAATGAATTCATAAAATTAAATTAAGTCGACGTCCCGCCTAATGATAAGCAGTCACCGGAGCCAATGGACATGGCTTGCGACACCTGAGGCATCTCTTACGCGTTGCCAACCCTGTACCCCTTTACGCCTTTCTTAAAGAACCTCATACTGTAGTATCGTGGGAAACCATCAGCAGGGAGTTAGTTCCTCAACCTGAGAGTGCGAGGTAGAAAACTCAGAACCGTACTCGCCCAATTTGGTTCAAATATGTGAGGATGAATTCCCTGCCTGAGTATCGAACAACTCCTCTCAACATAAACCATTGTACAGTCAGTAGGTTTTGGGGTGTAAGTGGTTCATCAACATCTTTGAACCAAAGCCAACTAAGCGTAATTGTAAGCTACCCGACTGGGAAATGTACGTCCACCTCAGAGAATACCGCAGCCAAATAGCAATTCCCTTGAGGGTTGTTGTGTTCCTGCGAGTGAGTGAGGTCAGCAGAAAGGAAGGAAATGCTGCATTGGCAGCGGGGGTGGCGGCACGCGAGCGATATTTTATGTTGCGAGCGTTAATATGGCTATGGTAACCGTTTCACATCAGGCGGGCCGTATGCTTGTCTGCCACCCGAAGTAGGATAAAAAAGATAGTAAGCCTTAATATAGATGCATCTTTTAAACATTAGTCAAGAACATATATGTATATATAAATATAATATATTCGAAAAACTCACTTCAATGTTTAGATTACGAAACCGCGTCTTTTACGAATACGGTCAAGGCGATAACATAACCTTATATAAATCTTGTGAGCAGGATAAAACATATACCTAGAAATACATAACATTGCGTGTCAGATAAAATTAATCCCAATAATCTTAATAAAACGTTCGATAGCGTAATATAGATAGTAATAATAACGTAATATAGATTTGTTGTTATTGACTTTATCTCGATGACTAAATTATTAATTGCTGTAATACGAGTATCTTCAGATAAGTATAGTCAACTACAAAAGTAGACGTACGGACGTATGCGATTATATTTATTCAAATTTTTTTTATTCAAAATTAAATAATTCACAATACACTGATACAAAATACAGTAGTTACATGGTTAAATTTTACACTGACATATGATTACTGACGTCTAAACTAGGCAAAGCCTGTATTTAAGTATTTCATATTACATACTACTGGATTGGTTTTCAAGTCAGATCGACTTAATATTTATGTACTTTGGTTTGCTTCAAATAAATCGACAAAATGTAGCTGCTCTTCTACCTGTCTCGCCAGAGCCTCGTTTCTTCAAATCTTTCCCCTTGTTTTTTTGTCAGAAATACACAACTATTAGATATCTCCGAAGTCCAAATGAGCTACAGAAGAAAGACAGACCATTGAGCTCACTGCAGAACTCAAACTATTTAACCCACGAGGATGAATTTGTGGAACAAATTTTTCGCTGCAGTTCTTTCTTTCTAGCTAGTTTTTACGAATAAATCAAAAGTCATACTGTCAGTTGACTTCGTTTGACTGGTTTCCTATATAAAAGTATCATACCTTCGTAAAAACCTACTATTAAAGAGTATAAGCTAATTATATGCAGCATATAACACAGGGCGATAATATGAAAGGAGGCTACAAAGACAGTCTTATAGGATCCAAATCGAATTGTGTAAAAAAAAATATTTTGCTGATTCTACAATTTTCTTCAAAATTTGTAAACAGTACCCGAATAATTTAAAAAAATCATTGATAAACTCCCAAACGCGCTAGCTTACTGGGAGTATTGACATATAATGTAACAATTGCGATCTTGGGCTGTATGAATTTATGACATATTTGATACCACCAAACATCTTTGTATATCCTTTCAAATTACATATCACGTTACTATTCTCACCAAGTACTTCGCCCATTCCAATGAAGACTCCCGAGAGGCCAACTAACTGCTTGGCATTTTCACCCATCGCGAGAGTGAACCCGATACTGGGGCTGTATACACCACTGAAGAACGATAGCTCTACGCCTGTAAAAATATGAATATATTTTAAATTTATTTTACAAAAGCAAAGTTTGCATGGGAATCATAATCTTAGTAGACAAAGAGTATGTACTGAGACAATACATAATAATTTAAAGCGGCCACAACATAAACATTGAATCAATGTCATAACAACAATATGACTACAATTTTATATAATACTCACAACTGTACGTGTAATTAAATGGTTAATAAATGGAATTACATTAATTAATTGAGTATACATAATTTCATAATGGTATATATGTATAATAGTATAATATAATATATAGAAACATCAGCGTGTAACAATGTATAATACTGCTTTCATCTAAATAGAAGTCATTTGTTTCATTGATGTCTCGGGAGACATACATAACGCCATTTAATTCAATGAAATTATTTACAAGCCCGGTGGTCGAATGGCTAGCGATGGCCACTTTGACTCCGAAGCCGGGGGTTTGATCCCGCATAAGACAAACATTTGTGCGCATAAACATGTCTGTTTGTCTTGATCTAGGTGTTTTCTATGTATTAAATTGTATGTATTTACAAAAAAAAAAAAAAAACATGTAAATCAGTTATCTAGTACCCACACTACAAGCTTCGCTTAGTTTGGGGACTAGATGACAGTGTGTAATTTGTCCAGGAATATTCATTTATTTATTCTGCCCTTGTGGCATTTAGACACCTCTTAAACATTTTTATTAATAATTATCTTTTTTTTTTTGACATTTTTAAACTAATCCCAAACTAAACAATTCTTGGACAGTACAAGGCTTGCTTAGTTTGCCGTTAAAATAGGCTAGACGACAATTTTTCTTTCGGTTTGTTATGTAAGGACGTCACAATAATATAACTATAGTGAAAGAATTACTTCGATAGCATAAAAACTTCTCGAGATATGATAACTTGAAAATCACAATTTTGGACTTTCCCGAAAACGCTCCATACAAAAGGCTACATAATTATGACGTCACACTTATGTATTTTGTATACGTTAAAACAGAAATTTGTACGACAGCTATGAGAAATACTGCGTTTATGTAGCTAGTGCCATAACAAAAGTTATAGTATTTTTGATTGTTTTTCCAAAATTAATATTTTTTTTTTATAATTTCATTCTTTTAAATTGGACTTTCCTACTACACTTTGATCGATCATAGAACAAGTAGGACATAAGTTATCAAAATTTCAAGATCACAGATCGTTCTAGTTTTGTATATTTTATGACACTGTTAAGTACTTTTTATAATTTTTTATCATTGTCGTCTAGCCTATTAGTAATAAACATGCTTAAACCTTTTTTTGTAAATACTTTCATAAACAAGAAATATCGAGAACAAGCCAAACGTTCATACATGAAAATTAACAAAGCACATAAAAAAATAACAGGCTGCCAATTAGAAGTAAACGCTGATAAGCAGCGACATGTAGTCAAAGGATTGAGGCTAGTTCATCACCAAAAACCTAAAAAATATTCAAAATTATTTATTTCTAAAAGCCTTATCATATCGTCAGCCCTAATTCACCACCAAAATGCTGGGATACGGGTCTCAACTCAATCGAAGGGGGTTTAGAGCATACTCCATCACGCCGCTCAACTGCGAGTAGGTTAAGACCTGTTTTCAAGTCGCCTAAAGGCCACTGACTTTGCTTAGCGGCTGTCATCTAATGACAACAGAAGGAACTAACGACTTAATGTACCCTCCGAAACACGGAGGAGCTCGAGTTAAACAAACCCATCCATGGACAGACTACGGTTCCACGTTACATAACTTGCATGTTCGAATAGACTGACACTGGCAACGACGGCATCGAGCTCCTCAAAAAAACCTTGTAGTAAGTACTAATTAGATAAATTTGTGGGAACTATTTAGCTTTAGTTACGTAGGAGACTTAAATATAAACCTAAGGCATTGCTTATCCTGCTCGGAATCCCAAGTTACCCCAAGTTACCCCGTCAGGACCACTGGCCGGCAAGTCGTGGCCACGCTTACTTTAGATATAGATCGTGCAGTAAGATCTGAAGCGAATAACCCACACAGGTTTGGGTGTGTTATGTATCTATACACGCTCGCTGCCAGTTCAGACAGTTGGTATATCTGACCATGTGAGTGTAGTGTTCGCTTCCAACACGCTACGCGACTTAAGTTCGTTTACACGCAGATCGCAGGACGCAGAAACCATTAACTGTGACAAATTCTTTAAACTAAAGGCATAAAGACGACCTAGATTAAACAACGTCCAATGTAAATTAATGTGTACAATTTTAGCTTTAATTATGTTGCTTGAACCATAGCCAGGGTTGGCAGACCCCGATTTTTTAGACTATAGTGTAATGTCCCGCGCGGGACACCACATGTCCCGTTTTTGGCAGTGAACACCAAAAATTATGATTTCGTCAACTGAAAGTAATGTACGGAATGCCAGAACTTTAATCTTTGGAAAACTATAGCAATTTATACTTTAACAAACTGAAATATTTCAGTGATTGTTTACACTCATACCAAAAAGGCAAAAACACTTAACTCATCCTATAAAAAAACTATCTAACAAATATGTATTTTTCTTGTAGTCGTGCCCTCGCATTTTTTTTTTTCAAAGGTCTAAAATCCTGCTTTGAGCTAAAATAAATCTGGCAAAGCTGACCATAGCCTCTTATGCTGACTATAGATAGGTACATATACAAAGTTCTACTTATGTCTCCCGCATACGCTCGACTTGTTAGGTACTTATCTTTCTATCAACACGTCGCATTCGAAGGTAATGTTGATAGTGTTTTCAGAATTGTATCGGTGTTGTTCGATTGTATCTTTTGAAGGTAATTGAAATTGAACGAGGTGACAAAAAATAAAAAATGTTTTGGCTGCCGTACCGGTGTATATGAATGTTATGCTCAGAAGTATCATATCCTTTGTGCAGAATAACCTGAAGGCTCCTTTAAACGCTTCTAGGGGTCCTTCCGGATCACGCTGGTCCGTATCACTCTGAAATATAAATAATTGGAATGAAAAATAATGTTCCTCGTGAAATGAGATCGTGTGAGCTCGCAGTATGTAAGCCAGTGGTTCCCAACCTTTTTTGTTCGGGGACCACTTCCAGGTCCCTGTTCAATGTAGAGACCCAACTGTCCTATAAATCAACTACACTTTATCTCAAAAGTATGTGGATTAGTTCACGGATCTTTTTTTAGCTCCTTGATTTAGCTCTCACGGACCATTGGTAGTCCGCGGACCACCGGTTGGGAACCCCTGATGTAAACGAAATTGTTTACGCAGAAATTTTAACCCAAGATAACAAAAACATCAACAGCAAGTATGGTTTCAAGAAGCTGCCAATAAGAGTCACAATTGACAACCCGGTGGTCGAATGACTAGCAATTACTACTTTGACTCCGAGCGGGTTCGATATCCACACAAGACATGCATTTGTGTGCATGAACATGTCTGTTTGTCTTGGTCTGGGTGTTTCTATGTATTATAAGTACGTATGATAAAAAAAATCTATTCTATAATAAAAAGAATGTATTTAAGTACATTTATCATTTGTCTAGTACCATAGTACAAGCTTTTCGCTTAACTTGGCAATAAACGGCGCTGTGTAAATTGTCCAGAAATATTTATTATTATTATAAATTTCACCCTTCGCCAAATAGGAACATAAACGTAGAGTTGCTGGGACCGTGTTCTTATCCTTCATTATACCTGTATAATTGCCATATTGCTGTTTCTCACATTGCTAAGAGGGGAAGTCAAATTCCAAAGCTTCCTACTCTTACTAATTTCTTCTGATTAAATTCGATGAGTTCCAAGGCAGCCGTAGTTTTACCCCCGGGACTACAATGGACTTCATTGTTCATTGCCTTTTTTAGTTGCATTGCGTTTTTGTAGCCAGGATTAACAGTCGCCGCTGTTAATCCTGGCTACACAGGAGACACAGTGCTGGGAATGTTTTTATTTTTACCCCTGTTTAAGTAAATATGAAATAACTGCATTTCAATATCTTCTAAAAACTTTAATTTTTTCCATTGCATTTTTTTTCTACTTTCGTACCTACGTTATTTTTACCTTACAACGGCATTTTAGTCACATACCTACATACATAATATTCTTAATACATATCGTTATGTGTATACTTAATTGTAATTTCAAATGTAAACTGTATTTGTCCTATAAATAAGATCCAGTTTACCTTAGTGTCATGGTCTATCCGGCGAGCCGGCCGCAGCAGTATAAGGAACACTATGCCCAGAGCGCATATCGCCGTCAAAACACCAAACACGACGTTGCGCGTCTCCAGGTCTATGTGGGTTTTTCCTTGGAATTTTATGAACACGAACAGATTGCCAAAGAACATACTGCAACAAGAAATATGCAAATGACACATTTCTACCCGAAGCACGTAGACATAAATTCTTAAGCCAAGATCAGACTCAGGAAAGCAAATATTTTTGATTTTTTTTGTATCTTATCTATTATGGTCACTTATACTTTTTTATTTACAGGGCAGGCTTCTGTGGCTTAAGAGGACGGCAGATACCAGTGTCGATTTAAGGCATACGAAACATATTTGTACGGGCTAAACGCCCGTACAAATATTTTTCGTAAATCAATACAAGGATTATTTTGTTTTAAATATTATACTATCTAAAGAATGAAAGCTTTTCTCCTCGAAGCTATTTTCAAAAATATTTCACTAAATATCCAAAAACAAAAAAAAAAATAGGTCTAAAGTAAATTAGCACCACATACCTATCCACGCGATTTGTTGTTTCTTAATAACGAATGTTTAAAAAAAATCTATGGAATAATCGAAATATTCTTTTTACTCGGTAAAATTAATGAACAATGTGACGCAACTCGCAATGGACAAATTCGTTCGGCAGTTGGCGTCCCCTTAAATAATTTACACAAACAAAGATGGAATAAGTCTTGATCTTAGCGTGACGTAGCCAACATACCGCTGCGTTTGTATGTATGGAACGGACGTATGCTTGTTTATATGCCACAGTGTTGTATAAAAAAAAGTGCCATGAATACGACAAAAAAATCAAAAGATTTGCAAATAAATTATTTTAGCTCAAAATCCCAAGTCAAATACAGAGATACACTGACAAAAATCTATTTACAATGTCGAGATAACGTTACCTGCATTGCAGCATAGCCCAAAATACACCAGAGTTTCTGGATATGGTTTCTGCGTCGCTGTTGATTGTCAAGTAGTTGCCCTGGCCGGTCCATATGGCGGCGGCTCCAGCGCCTATCAGCACGCTGGCCGCGTACAACAACCATGTCCGTGGAAACAGGAATGACACTATGAAGAACCTGCAACGTGAAATGAAATTTTGTATTCAGCCATTGAGCCCTTGCGGGCACTGAGACATGTCTTATACTCTTTATAAATAATACTGGTAGTCGCCCAGTGGTCGAAATTCGACCATAATTAAGTTAAATTATGACTTTAACAATAAACAAAAAAGTATATATGCGTGTGTGTGTGAAATACATGGTAGTGTGTGTAATGTTTTTTTGATTATTCTTTTTTCGCAATTTTCAAAAAAAAAAAGTACAAGGTTTTTGCTTCACGTAATATAATTATAGATTCTGATTTTTTGTATTTTTTTTTTATCTACTAGTATTTCGGTATTGACTCACATCATACATAATATACTCTGTGCTTCTCCGGGCCGTATCCTGACCGTATGCTTGTTAGCTAACCTAGTAATAAAATGGGTCTCCAGTAGACAGTATACCTGTTTCTATGATCATTTAATATATGATTTTTGAAAGGTTAAAATCATAACAAATAAAAGAATCCTCAAAAAAAACTGATACGCTTTTTAACGTTTCTTGGAATAATGAAAAAGAAACAAATACAAAAGCGAAAAACGTTTTCTTTTTATTCTAATGCGCATTCTATATACATAATTCATATATGTACAAAAGTATAAAGAGTAAAATATATTGACATTTGTAACATAATATTTAGACAAACAATGAAGTTTATTGAAACCTAGTCATGTGACAAAGGAGATGAATAAATACCCGTAAAAATAAATTTATAAATAGAGAAATGCCTAAGTCCACCTGCCATGCTTCAAAAACCACTAACTCATTTTTACTACGTAATAATCTGTATACTGTATAAAACATCTTTATAACTATGTATATACTACACTAGCTGCCCGCCCCGGCTTCGCACGGGTAGAAAGTGTTGTTTTCTTTTCCTCGCAATTTTTATGTACATAAGAACCTTCCTTATACCTTAACGAAAATATTAAAATAAAAATTAGCAGAATTGGTCGAGCCGTTCTCGAGTGTTGCGCTTAGCAACATTCATTTTAATATGGGGCCACCTGGAGAGTGTACCCTCTCAAACGAATAAGAATTATTAAAATTGCTGTACAATTGACGAAGAAATGATTGAATTTAAAAAAATACACACAGTCGAAAATAGAACCGCCCTACAGGTACAATAAACAACAATAATTGGTAGTTTCTGGGACAAAAACTATTCTCATAGTCGCCTTGTACAACATCCACGGGAAGAGACGGAGTGATTCTATTCTAGCCTGCCGGAAACCACACGGCCGTAAGAAGGAAGAGTGGTATACGCGGAATAAATACAGTTTCATCGGCACCACTCCCAGTGAGAATCTCAGCTTCAATTATACAAATTTCGCTGCTAAACATTGACTTTACTTCAGGAAGGAGATCTTCCCCAAATTTTAATAATATTTTTGAAAACTCTTGGGCACGTAAAGTTCTATCTACAGCTTCTACTGCCTTATTGTTTTTTTTTCGCATTCATCTGAAACGATTAGACAGCAATCCTGAAACATTTTCGCTTTGTCACAGTTTCGTGTCACAAAGCATGTCGGTGTTTCCGTTCTGTATAAATCGAGTATAATATTGAACATTGTATTTGCGTCATTCCGCCTAGAAGTAATATATGGCTGCAATACCTGGCAATGCTGCTGTGAGATATTATTTTGGCGCCTGATTTCAGCGATGATTGCTCTCGTCAAGTATGTTTTTCCAGTCCCTCCTGAAGCATCTAAGAAAAACAGTTTCTCCTCGTTGTTTAAAAGACTTTGCATCACAAAATCTTGCTACATAGCGTCCCACAAATGCACGCATTCTTCTGGTTGGTGTCTTCGTTCTATTTCAATTTTAGCGTACACGTCTATAATAAACTGACTAAATAGACCACGTTACCTTTGTAAATAAATAAAACGATTGCGTCTAACTTGTAGCAGGTAAGCATAAAAGTAGCACTGCGCGGTTATTTTTTTTACAATACAATCAATATTTTGTGAAACTATTTATTGTGTTGTATTAACTATTATAGCGTGTTTTTTAGTTATTTTTTTAAAGTATAATTTATTGTATACACCATGTTGTTTATGCAAATAAATTTAGCTTTGTTCTGCATCAGGTGTTCCAAATATTGGATTTTTGTACCTCAATTAAAAAATACTCATCAGGCTGAACAACTTTTGCTAAGGCGTCATTTTTATATTTCTTATAGTTTAGCTGAACCATTATGGTTCTGCATCAGGTGTTCCAAATCTAGAATTTTTATACCTCAACAAAAAATACTCATCAAGTTGAACAACTTTTGCAAAGGCGTCAATTTTATATTTCTTATAGTTTACCGTAACCATTATGGTTCTGCATCAGGTGTTCCAAATCTTGGATTTATATACCTCAACAAAAAATGCTGATCAAGTTGAACAACTTTTGCTAAGGCGTCATTTTTACATTTCTTATAGTTTAGCTGAACCATTATGATTCTGCATAACGTGTTTCAAATCTTGGATTTTTATACCTCAACAAAAAATACTCATCAGGCTGAACAACTTTTGCTAAGGCGTCATTTTTATATTTCTTATAGTTTAGCTGAACCTTTATGGTTCTGCATCAGGTGTTCCAAATCTTGGATTTTTATACCTCAACAAAAAATGCTGATCAAGTTGAACAACTTTTGCTAAGGCGTCAATTTTATATTTCTTATAGTTTACCGGAACCATTATGGATCTGCATCTTGGATTTTTATACCTCAACAAAAAATACTCATCAGGCTGAATAACTTTTGCTAAGGCGTCATTTTTGTATTTCTTATAGTTTAGATGAACCATTATGGATCTGCATCAGGTGTTCCAAATATTGGATTTTTATACCTCAATAAAAATACTCATCAGGCTGAACAACTTTTGCTAAGGCGTCATTTTTATATTTCTTATAGTTTAGCTGAACCATTATGATTCTGCATCACGTGTTCCAAATCTTGGATTTTTATACCTCGACAAAAAATACTCATCAGGCTGAACAACTTTTGCTAAGGCGTCATTTTTATATTTCTTATAGTTTAGCTGAACCATTATGATTCTGCATCACGTGTTCCAAATCTTGGATTTTTATACCTCGACAAAAAATACTCATCAGGCTGAATAACTTTTGCTAAGGCGTCATTTTTGTATTTCTTATAGTTTAGATGAACCATTATGGACCTGCATCAGGTGTTCCAAATATTGGATTTTTATACCTCAATAAAAAATACTCATCAGGCTGAACAACTTTTGCTAAGGCGTCATTTTTACATTTCTTATAGTTTAGCTGAACCTTTATGGTTCTGCATCAGGGTGTTCCAAATCTTGGATTTTTATACCGAGATGGAAATTTCGTGTCAACGTTTTCAAATCGATGCCATTTTCGTAATTGACGTCTCAGAAAACCATAGAATCAACACCCATATTGATATTATGACATTTCAACCCCATCGCACCCCCACAGGAGTGCTCTTGTGTCACGTCGGTTATGTTAGATTATAAAATAGCTGTTGTTTTCGGAATCATCGACCCGATAAACCATAAAAACAATACCCATAACGATTTTCAGACGTTTGCACCTCATTTCACCCCTTTAGGGGTTGAATTTTGAAAAATCCTGAAACACGTGTTTACTCATTTATCTACAGAAGTGCTCAAGTTAAGTTTCGTATAAAATAGTCCAACTAATCTTGGTTCCCCATACAAACTTTGGGCCCCCGTTTCACCCCCTTAGGGGTTGAATTTTCCAAATTCCCGTCTTAGTGAGCACCTACGTCCTAAAAGGAACCCCCTTGAAAAATTTGACACTCCTAGCACTTGTAGTTTCTGAGATTTCGTGATGAGTGAGTGATTTACTCTTTTATATATAAGGTCCTAACTTATTAATTGACAATACTGAATTGAGGATGCGTATTGCTTAAATACATCACATTACTAATGGAATTTCACGGCTAGCAATTATTATTTTTTTATTTTAAGAAAAAATAAATTATCATTTTAATCAAATAAATACCATATACTGAACGCTTTAGTGAAGAAAAGTGTTTGTATAACAAAATTTATTTATCATTAAAACATGTTTAAAATGTTCTTTTTTATCTTTACATAAAACCGTCCTTGTTCACGAGTTCATACCAGTGCAAATGTTGGTAGTAGTATCATGTGCGCATGTGCAGTCTACCTACCATTCATGCTTGCGCGCTGCGCGAACGGCGAAAGACAATCAGTCGCCGCTAAACTGAGTTTGTGAGCGCACGCGTGTTTTCTGCATTACCGGCCGGCGCCGCTACCGCCCGACAACGTAGTGCTCTTGCTCGTACGTTTTAGTTTTAGTGTGATTTGTTCAAATTTGCCATGCCAAACCGACGTTACACCAACCAGGAATACCTGGCAATGGTAATTGCGTACCGTGATAGTGAAGTGATAGTGGGGAGATTGTTCTGCAAGCGTAGAATCTACTAGAGCGAAGGCTCGGAACACGTGTCAGCAGGAACACGATTCTCACAGCTGTTTACCCTTCCGAGAACATGGACGGTTCGACCAACCTGCGGTGGACGCTGGTAGGACTCGATATCCTGCTGTCTTGAGGAGGAAATATTGGACTTTTTTAGTCAGCATCCGATGGCAAGTACCTCTGACGTATCTACATATCAGCTGCGATTGCGAGTTCTCGACATTTCAATCTACGCTATTGAATTGAGACCTCATTAGATCGAAAGAAAAAATAAATACTGTACCGTTGGTCTCGATATACCCTACATCTTGCCAAAACCGCGTCTGTTTATCAGCTGGCTGCACCACGTGCACTAAAGATCAGCTTTAACCCTAGTAGGTAATTGGTAGTGCATTGATAATAATGATACTAATGGCCGTTCGCTTATGAAAGACAGCTGTGAGGGCGATGACCTTGTGCTTCCGAGAAATCAACAGACATCGACTTCCGAGAAATCAACAGATTTGAGGAGCTCGGTGGCGTAGTGGTCAATAACGCGGCTTCGACACCAACGCTCGCGGGTTCGATTCCCACATAGGACAAACATTTGTGTGCATGAACATGTCTGTTTGTCTTAGTCAGGGTGTTTTCTATGTATCATATGTATTTACAAAAAAAAATGTATTTACGTATGTTTATCAGTTGTCTAGTACCCATAACACAAGCTTCGCTTACTTTGGGGCTAGATGGCGCTGTGTAGTTTGTCTGACAATATTTATTTATTTATTATTTATTTATTTATTTATTTATCGGCCGTTACGGCTGGCCCTCTACTTTACCTATTGGGGTATGTACGGAAGTTAGAAAGCTAGCTACATACCTATGCCGTCAAATCGTATATGGGCGATGACTTCTTTTATTTAAATACGGCGCGATTGAGTTTAGATGAAATTTTAGGTACCTAACTAATTTTTTGACAAAGTTGTTATTATGATTTTAATGTTATTGAATGTTTCTTTTGAATCTTTTGCAACAATGAGTCTTGCGGCCCTATAAAAAAGTAAAGGGGTATGTTTGGCTTACCGCGATCTTTAGATCCAAAGCCTGCACGTGGTGCATCCTGCCGACTAGCGAAAGAGACTGGCGAAAGAGAGGTAGGGTAAAACGTATTTGTAAGTTGCCTGAGTGGGGAATACCTCTACATCACAGAACATCGCAGCTAATTTACAATTCCATTGAGGGTCTTGTGTTCCAGCGAGTGAGTGAGGTCACAAAAATGAAAGGAGTTGCTGCGTTGGTAGCGGGGTTGGCGGGGGCGCGCGAGCGTTGTTACCGTCGCGACCGTTAATACGACTACGGTAACTACTTCACATGGAACATGTCTCCAGACAAGCAGGGGAGAGTGACTAAAGGATTAGGGAGAACACAAAAGATCCATGAGGGTCGACGTGTCACCGGTGCTGCAGCACTGGACCCACTCTAAGATAACTACTTCACATCAGGCGGACTGTATACTTGTCTGCCACGCGACGTGGTATAAAAAAGTTAAAAAGAGAGGGATAAACAGAGTTCAACGCTCGCACGCGTCACCGTAGCTGTCATATGTGGCAGTACTTGGTCGTATACGTATCGTCGTACCTAACTAGTCATTATTACAATTTCATTCTTACGCGTGATGGTAAATGCGTAAGGGAGCAAGTTAGAATATTTTTTCTTGGTATACAGAAAAATAATATCATTTTAAAAACATTTTTATTTATGCAAAATTTCATTCACAATACGATGTATACAAGCTATAGATGCCAACCATATAGTATTGTCAATTAAAAGGTTAGGACCTTATATATAGATATAGAATGCAATAAGTGTTGCGTCAAAAAACGAATAAGAAATTGTCCTTCTATTGCCTTTAAAAATTGAACACCAGATAATTTTGTTGACTTAAATCAGGTTAAAAAACAAGTATCCTTACTAGGACTATAAAGTTGGTTAAGTTAGGTATGCCTAGGCGAGCGAATAGGCTACTTGTCAATGTTAACTAAAATTAAAAAAATATTTATCAATGTTGTTAAAACACATAAAACTAGAACGACCTGCGATTTTAAAATTTTAATAACATACGTCCGGCTTATTTTATGGTCGGTCAAAATTTGCTGGAAAAGTCAATTTTAAAATAATGATTTTTTTATACTACGTCGGGTGGCAGACAAGCGTTACCATATACATGCTCGCGACATGAAATATCGCTCGTGCGTCGACACCCCCGCTGCCAGCGCAGCAACTCCTTCCTTTCTGGTGACCTCGTTCACTCGCATGTACACAAGAACCCTCAAGGGAATGGTTTTAAATTTATTACCGTTGGAAAAACAATAAATAATACTCTAACTATTGTTACTGCACTAGCTACATAAACGTAATATTTAACATAGCTGTCGTATAAATTTCTAATTGAACGCATACAAAATAAATGTGTGAAGGTGTGACATCATAACGTAGAAGCCTGTTGTATGGAGCGTTTTCGGAATAGTCCAAAATTGTAATTTTCAAGTTATCGTATCTCGAGCATAAAAACTTCGCGGTTTTTATGCTATCGAAATAATTCTTTCACCTATAGGTATATATATTATTGTGACGTCCTTACATAACAAATCGAAACAAAAATGTCAGCTGGCCGGAGGCTTTTGAAATATAAGAAAAAAATGTAAATCAAAATGGACAAAATATAAATAGACGACGAAGATGTCAAAACAGTTCTATTTCAAGTATAAAAAGAACTTACTAGATGATGTTATACAGTGTACTAATAAAACTTCTATTTTTTTTGTATCAGAATAAATAACGTATTTATTTTTTTCACTGAAAAACTGAAATAATGAAAATGTAGCCTATGTGAAAGCATATAAATTCCTTTACTGTCCAGTGAAAATAGCATTGAAATCGGATTAGCCGGTCCGAAGGTAACCCCGAACACAATATAATGATAAGAAAGTAAACACTTTATTTTTTTGTATAGATATCTATAGAAGATATAAGATGAGAACTTGAGGATCCTCCTCTATGTCTTATCTAATACTTAAATGCTATTATCTGACATTTTATTATATAAATTTGAAATTAAGAGTATGATATACGCATAATATGTGATGATAAGATAATTTCTTACGAATGCAAAAGTTATTTTAATAATACCGAAGGCCAAATTTTTAATACTGCTCCCAACTTGACAGATCTTTTTGAATATTATAGAAAAATAAAAAGGTTAATGTCGGTATATATTTAAAATCAAATAGATTCGTATTTAAATATTAAATTAACACAGGAAAATATTAAATAGATCCACTAAAATAACCCGATTTGCACATCAAATCCTGCATTTGTACAAAAATCTTTTTAAATCGATACCAGTTTTTGATAAAGTTTATAAATGTCGCCGAAAACCGGTATCGATTTGCAGTCAAGATATAAATGCGTTTTCTCTCTTACATCTTTGCAGCTACAAATTAGTATTATTTACGAAATGAGAAAGCAGGATATTCAAGTCCTTATGTTTAAAGTAATCTTAAAATTGCGAAATTGACATCTTTTAAACAAGACATTCCTTGGCCTGTATGGATTTTTATAACTGTTGTTAAAATTCTTTTCGATGATATAAAATATACAATTGCTCACAGTACAAAGTCGTTTTCGTCCAAGGTGACCCACCCTTTTGCCATATTTTATGATGCATTCAATCGGAGCAAAAATTTATATGTCAATCTAAATGCACTCTTAATTGTACATTTTATTCATCAAAACTTCGCCGATGACCCTTGTCAAACTACTTTTACAAAACGGAATTAATAAAAGTTAAAAATAAATAAATGCAACTATTTATAACTGTGACTAAAATGGAACTAGGTAAACAAGTTAATACATGACGTTAATACGTATACATCTCATACATAATAAGCTAAATATTAGCTTTTTATGTATGAGATTAGAAGGTTATGTGGCAAGAAAATGAAAACAAGGAAAAACACATGCGTACTGTGCGTATGTAGGCTGCTCATAAAAGTGAAAGCAAACAATCGTGGAGCTAGGACAATAGGCGCAACAAACACGATTGGAGACCTTGAACACCGGGTGTAGTGAAGGCTTTTTGTATACAAAATAAAAGAGAGTGATAGGTATGTATTGTACGAGCTTGTATGCGTACTAGTGATGTAATGAATGCCAGTTTTTAAGCATTCGCGAATCCGAACATCTGTAGTTAACATTCGCGAATACGAATATCCAGTTTTTAAATCTAGTTTATCTATGATTCAAAATATGCCGCGCGCGTTTATCAAAATATATGTAGACAAAGACTGATCAAAACAATACTTAATTAGATTACGTACATATATAATATATATAATTATATAAACATAGTATTATTTGTTTCCTAATGTCTAAAGAAAGGTGATTAATTAACACCAAATACAAAGGTTGATTATAGAAAAATATAATTGTTTCAAGTAAGTTATTTAGTAATTATTTTCATTTCTAGTAATTAAAAAGAAAAGAAATGAATAACTACATATTTTGATTCATTTACCTAATATTGTATTCAAATTCTGTATTTTTCTTTAACGTTCATATTATCATAAATCAAGCGAATATTCACGCATGCGAATATTCGTTCATCACTAATGTGTACATAAATTTATAAAATAAATAATAATAGATCAATTTGACGATCGTGACGTTAGGAATGAGTCCATTAACTAATATAGTTTCCTAACACATAACTGTACACGGTAATAGGTTAGGTAACATTGTTATAAAACAATTAATTATCAAATATACCAATGATTTTTGGTCATAACATCTATTTTACTAAATGTTTCAGTAGACTGTTTTAGAAAATTTTGAAAGATTTCAAATAACCTTCTAAAATATCAAGAGTAATTTGCACAATTTGGCATTATAAGAAAGGATTGCTGTGCTGGCCAGCGGGGTTGGCGGCGCGCGAGCGATTTTTAATGTTGCGAGCGTTAATATTAGACTTGTGTAGTTCCTGAGTGAGTAGTTCAATTGTACCAATACCAGATACAAAGACTCAATTTTTATATTAATTATTATTTTAACCACTAAATAATTTCGTTTTACTCAAGGTTGACAGTCCTAAGCCTGTGAAAAGTTTGAAGGAAAACAATATTTGTAAGGGAATTTATAAAATATTTAATTAGTTATACTTATTTAATACAAAAATTCAATGTCATCAAAATGATGCAATAGAACTGAGAAGAATGTAGAAGGAATCAGTCAATAGAACTACTGAGTCGATTGAATCAAAGATACATTGAACTAAACTGAACTAGTGAGTCAAAAGAACTACAGAAGTGATTGAAGTAATTGAACTAAATGAACTAGATGAGTGATATAGTTCATTTGCGTTAAAAGAACTGCATCTCTCTTTTCAGTTCAGTGAACTGTTTTGCGCAAGTCTAGTTAATATGGCTACGTTAACCGCTTCACATTGGGTGGGCCATACATACCGTATGCTTGTCTGCCACTCGATGTAGTATATAGAATATGTATGTATATTCTTTGTGATAAGTGCATAATGAGTGCCGAGTAACATAAGTTATGTATGCGAATAACATTTATTTAAAAAAGTATAAGGGAAACCGCGATTTTAAAAAAGATAGCACACATCATAGTCTCGAAAAAAAATGATATGAGACAAATATTTCTAATCGACTTTATTTGATAATGAATATTTAGTTAGTGAGACATGACCTCCAAAAGTCGTTAGCAATAACTTTTTGCAAAAAGAGAATATTTTGGGTAATCGTAAAAGGTTTATTGTAGAGTTAATTAAAATGCAAGCTACACCGCCAATACGGATATCACATCAGCTACGCCAATGGCTACCTGTACAATATGTATATAGCGAAAACTAGCGATGTAACGACTCGACTTTTTAAACCGATTCAAACCGATTTGAGCATAAACCGAGTTGAGTCGATTAGCGCGTCTACTAAACCGATTTGGCCGAGTCGAAAGCAATGTAACGACTCGACTTTTTAAACCGATTAAAAAGTCGAGTCGTTACTTGACTTTGTAAACCGATTAAAAAGTCGAGTCGTTGCTCGACTTTTTAAACCGATTAAAAAGTCGAGTCGTTACTCGACTTTTTAAACCGATTCAAACCGATTTGAGCATAAACCGAGTTGCGTCGATTAGCGCCTTTACTAAACCGATTTGGCCGAGTCGAAAGCGATGTAACGACTCGACTTTTTAAACCGATTTGAGCATAAACCGAGTTGCGTCGATTAGCGCGTCAGCGGGTCTTGCGTCTACTAAACCGATTTGGCTGAGTCGAACTTACTTACGCATCTCGCTCGCGCCGCTCTGCGCGCATTCGCCCGTTTGGCCGTTTGCTCGTTTGGCCGTTTGACCGTTTGCTTGTTTGGCCGTTTGCCCGTTTGGCCGTTTGCCCGTTTGACCGTTTGGCTGTTTGCTGGTTTGGCCGTTTGCCCGTTTGGCTGTTTGTGCGTTTGCCCGTTTGGCCGTTTGCTCGTTGGCCGTTTGGTCATTTGCCCGTTTGGCCGTTTGCTCGTTTGCTCGTTTGGCCGTTTGCCCATTTGGCTGTTTGCGCGTTTGCCCGTTTGGCCGTTTGCCCGTTTGGCCGTTTGCTCGTTTGCCGTTTGGCCGTTTGCTCGTTTGGTCGTTTGCCCGTTTGGCCGTTTGCTCGTTTGGCCGTTTGGCTGTTTGCTAGTTTGCTCATTTGGCCGTTTGCCCGTTTGGCCGTTTGGCTGTTTGCTCGTTTGCCCGTTTGGCCGTTTGGCCGTTTGACCGTTTGGCCGGTTGGCCGTTTGGCTGTTTGCTCGTTTGCCCGTTAGCCCGCTTGCTCGTTTGGCCGTTTGACCGTTTAGCCGGTTGGCCGTTTGGCAAACGAGCAAACAGCCAAACGGCCAAACGGGCAAACGGCCAAATGAGCAAACTAGCAAACAGCCAAACGGCCAAACGAGCAAACAGCCAAACGGGCAAACGACCAAACGAGCAAACGGCCAAACGGCAAACGAGCAAACGGCCAAACGGGCAAACGGCCAAACGGGCAAACGCGCAAACAGCCAAATGGGCAAACGGCCAAACGAGCAAACGAGCAAACGGCCAAACGGGCAAATGACCAAACGGCCAACGAGCAAACGGCCAAACGGGCAAACGCGCAAACAGCCAAACGGGCAAACGGCCAAACGAGCAAACAGCCAAACGGTCAAACGGGCAAACGGCCAAACGGGTAAACGGCCAAACAAGCAAACGGTCAAACGGCCAAACGAGCAAACGGCCAAACGGGCGAATGCGCGCAGAGCGGCGCGAGCGAGATGCGTAAGTAAGTTCGACTCAGCCAAATCGGTTTAGTAGACGCAAGACGCGCTGACGCGCTAATCGACGCAACTCGGTTTATGCTGAAATCGGTTTAAAAAGTCGAGTCGTTACATCGCTTTCGACTCGGCCAAATCGGTTTAGTAAAGGCGCTAATCGACGCAACTCGGTTTATGCTCAAATCGGTTTGAATCGGTTTAAAAAGTCGAGTAACGACTCGACTTTTTAATCGGTTTAAAAAGTCGAGCAACGACTCGACTTTTTAATCGGTTTAAAAAGTCGAGTAACGACTCGACTTTTTAATCGGTTTAAAAAGTCGAGTAACGACTCGACTTTTAAACCGATCATCGCTATCAAACCGATTCAAATCGGTTCAAACCGATTCAAATCGCGATTTCGTCGATTCGGTTTGGAATCGACTTGCATGAATTGTCTAACCGATTCAACTCGGTTTGACAAAATTCCAGATCGTAACATCACTAGCGAAAACATAGCGACTGGTTGGACTGCATAAAAGGTGACCGCTGTATAGCGAGCAACGTACTACGTACAAAAATATTTCGCGAACTATGTACCTATATTATTTGATACACTGCAGTAATTACATATACACAAGCTGACCCGGCAAACGTTGTTCTGCCTTTTTCATAAATAGAAAACGAAATGGATAAGGACACCCTAATTACGAGTAAGTAAGAGTACTCGTAAGTATCTAGCGGTGTGAAATATACCTTACTACCTATTCTTATACCAAATATACATAAAAAATTCATAAAAATCCATCGAGCCATTTCAAGGAGCACCTACGATCATAAATACTGAAGATTTATACTCGTATATCTAGTCGCAAACTATGTACAGCGTGTACTATGGGTACTAATAAAATACATGTATAATACATATAATAAACAGACTTGTTCATTCACACAAATGTTTGTCTTATGCGGGAATCGCACCTGCGACCCCGGAGTCAACGTGGCCATTGCTAACCATTCGACCACCGAGCTCGTCTTATTATACCCAATATTACTATAAGTACATTTACTACCGCCCACTATAGTCATACTATATACTATACCTTTTTATCTATACGACTACGGGACTCTGTCCTGCGCAAGTCTGACTCGCACTTAGCAGTTTTATTACGTTTCTATGTAATCGCAATAATCGCTCCTTCAGTCGAGCGTAATATACAACTTAAAATATGATGCATTGTGAGGTAATAAAGAAACAATACGTGCAAGTAACGAAGGTTCATTAATTATACACTTAATTTAAACTTCCTTGTCGATTTTCTAAGACTGGGTTCATAGGCACGCTTACAGCGCGGTTCGTCACGGTTCACGAGCTTCTAGTTTTTTTTATATCTTTTCATAATGACTCCGACCACCTTACAAGGAACTACGGTTAGTTCCTTGTACCTTGTACGACGGATTTCAAAGACGCTGGCGTAAAAGTGATTATAAAACCAGCCAAAGATCAGTTCAGGTGCAGGTCCAGCCTGAGATGGAATACTGTTCACATCTCTAGGCTGGTACGGCCCAGTACCTGCTTACCCCATTTGACCAACATAGAACGGTTCGTATTATCTGAATGAAACCCAGTGATTTCTGACTGACTGGACTCGCTATCTACAAATAGAGATGTCGCCTCATTTTGCATGCTTTACAAATTATACCACCGGGAATGCTCGAATGAGCTGTTTAATTTAATTCCACCGCTGAATTCCACTATCGTAACACTCGCAAATACAAAATATTCCATCCATGCCACCTTGATCTACCACAGCGCGTTTTTGAAGACATCTTCTACAATTTGCGGTGAAATTGTGGAATCAACTCCCCTCAATAGTGTTCCCGAACAAATACAATTTGAGTGTATTCAAGGAAAGCGCATATATGTAGAAAGGCTAGCAAAGGATCAATGTTCTTTGGTGTTAAGTAACACACGATCCATGCATGGGGTTCCCTTCTCTTATAAAAAAATATGCTGTTTATTTTTTTAAAACAAAAATAAACAGCATGGGGCACCCTGTAATATCCCCCATCGTTGTCCTTGTGGTACCGTCGTCGACCGGCTGGGGCATCACGGCCTCTCATGCAGAAGAAGCGCTGGACGTATGTCTCGTCACGCCGGCCTTAATGACATAATTCGACGGGCTCTTGTCAGCGTCTGCATTCCAGCCATTTTAGAACCTAATGGTTTGGTTCGAGACGATGACAAGAGACCTGATGGAATGACTCTGTTGCCCTGGAGGCTGGGACGTGCCTTGGTGTGGGACGTTACATGCGTCGATACCCTGGCCTCGTCCCACCTCACGGCTACAGGGTCTAAGGCCGGTGCCGCAGCGGCTTCTGCAGAATGCCTCAAACGCCGCAAATATAGTAATTTAAGCAACAGTTACATATTTGAGCCGTTTGGGGTAGAGACCATGGGGCCGTGGGGCCCGTCAGCCCACAAATTATTTAGGGATATTTCAAAAAAATTGGTCGACACGTCCTATAACCAGAAGGCTGGCCATTACCTTGCTCAGAGAAATAGCTATCCAGCGAGGTAATGCTGCCAGTGTTCTGGGGACACTGCCGAAAGACAACGATCTTGGGGATATTTTTTATTTGTAAGTTTTGTATTTATTTTTATACTTATTTTTTTTTATCCCATAAGTTTTTCTTTGGTTTTTAGATTAATTAGATAGGTTTTTAGATTAGTTTTAGTTTAATGTGTTTTTATTTTAATAATGTTATTTTTTTAAATAATACTATTTAAATATTCGGTAATTATTCGGCAAAATGACCGAATATTCGACCGAATACGAACATAAAACCACCTAATAAGAATATTCGCCCGAAAATTCGGCGCATCTCTATTAATAAACTAATATATAAAGTATTCCAACTACTATAATACACAGGTGTAGTCAGAGAAGTTGTATAAAAGGGAGGGGTGTTGTTATCACTTAAAACTCACAAATTACGAGTACAAGTTTACTAACAAGGAAAACAAAACACTTTCACTATTCATTTACTATGTGAGCATAATCGCGTCAGAACGGTTTTATGGCGCAACAATTATCACGGTTATGTGAAGATGTTATGTGACTGTCACGGTTCACAGAGATACGCACAGTGAAGTACAGCTACGTTCGAGAAATTGTTGTGGGTACAGTTCGAGAGCAAAAGTTCATACTATAGCATATTATAAACAGAAAAAAATATTATATATGATTTATCCAATATTTTTTAGCCGCGGAAAGAAACTATATAGAGTAAGAAAAGGATTTTATTGCGCATTCAAGTAGTAAATATTTCGCGAGCAAAATTTCATCTTATTATATTATAAAAAACGAAAGTTTATTTATGATTTATCCCGGTACTCCAAGTCGCGAAAGAAAATAGTATAGAATAAGGATATAATGTTTTCTGCATTTTTTTGCTTTAAATATGTTTTGTAAGTGAATTGTATTATACAACTCTTTATGAGAAATAAAGTTTCTTAAATCTTATTTTATTACGCACTTCAAGTCGTAAATATCGGAACAATAATGACCGAAGAGCAATAGAATTTTGATTGGATCGCCAATCGGAGCGCAGCAAACCATTTTTACCACCTAAAAGATTTATTGTGAACTGTATTACTCAGCTTATAACCTTACGAGATATACTTACAGATAAGTGACACCCCCTATGACCATGGCTCCTCTAGGTCCAGTGATGGTAATGATCGATGGTGCCATCCAGTTGCAGATCGCAAGGGTCGCATAGATAATGGCCAGGGACGTGTACCCATCACCCGTAAACGAGCTGTCATCTTGAGATATGCTATCCAGTATCGTTTTCTGCGAACAAAGTACAATGATTAGATAAAGGTACCTTGAGACATATTCGGGACAAGATTAAGGGGCAAGGGGTCAGGGTTTGAACGCCAATGTTATACTACGTAAACTATGACTAATAATATAGCAAAATTGGGCGTGTCTGGTACATAAGTCGGACTTTACTTTATAAACTTTTTAAAAAAAGACCCGTTAAGGCCCAAATTAAAACTGTCCATATATAGGGATGCCGTCCATCATAGTTTTCACAGAATTGTCAAATTAAACACATTTGGAGAGCGTTCGAGTCAGACGGGATCTGCTGTCCAAGTGCTAGTACAGTTTCTTGCCACCGGCCAATAAAAAACGTCATTAACTATAAATAAGTTTATAAGGCCGGTCTTTAAACTTAAACTCAGGACTTTTCGAGGCTCATCCTCTGATTAATTGTATTTTGAGATAGAAACCAGACAAGAAATTCAGAATAAATAGTTTACTTCTTTCTTTCAGATGTTCAGACTATTTCTGTTGCGAATAGATTTAAGACAATAAAAACTACTTTATTTATCCAGTCTAACTGTATTAAAAAGGAATAAAGTAATGTGTGACCTGCACATTGTACAAACTTGGCTCAGTACCAATGACACTGAGGAAATCAATAAAATGTTTTTACAAAATGCACCGAGATCTTATATAGCGCAAATTGCAAACTATTAAATCTAACCGTAGAACAGGAATGCAAACTAAACTAATAGTAGTGTAGCTAATATTCCAAAGGATAGGTTCCTTTGGATTTTTGCAATGTTGAAACTGGACAAAGATATGCTAAAAATATATCTTATCAATTTCCGACCATTACTACATTTCTACTCGTGACGAAATTCTTCCGTACGAAGTTAATTGTCAGTCTTTACGTGTTTGAGAGACATCCTAGCTCTCAAACAACTTAAGGACAAGGCATCGGGCTATGATGGAGTCAACTCTGAACTTCTGAAAGCCGATGGTGCACCGGTACTTACGGCCTGTCTTTTCAATTCCGTCATTCAGGAGGGCAAAGCGCCACAGACATTTTTTTTCAAGAAAGATGGTTAAAATTTGTGAATCTATTGAAAATCTATATACCCATCTCGCTTCTGTGCCACGTCTACAAGTTGTTTTCGAGTTATCACGAATCGTCTCGCACGCAGGTTCGACGACTTCCAGTCTCCCGAACAAGCCGGGTTCCGCAAAGGCTTTTCAACCATTAACCACATTCATATTCTGTGGCCGGTTATACAGAAGACCGATGAGTATAACAGGCTTTCGATCGAGATGTCGGTAAGGCTTCAGTCTCATCAGCGAAGCTGCATTACTTATATCGAAGTCTTGTGGTATATGTATATACGAAAACGCCACCATGCTTTGGACTGATTAAAGGACCAGTGCACAAGCGTCATCTAACTGAAGAGGGGTGTGTGACAGGGAGAAATTATTTCTCCGAAAGTTTTCATCGCTGCAATTAGAGCAGACATTTTTCCAGCCAAAAGACACCTTTTTTTGGCTGGAAAGATGTGGTTTGTTTGTATCTTTTTATTCATGATTTTATTTTTTCTCTCTCTCTCTTTCTCTACTAATAGTACGCACATATTGTAATTATTTCACGCCCAAGGACCATTTCTCTTAATGCATGTTAGCCTATGAGGCCACCGCAAATTATCCCTTCGATGGTTGTTGTGTTTTTGCGACTGAGTGAGGTATAAGAAATAAAGAGTAGCTGCATTGGCAGCCGCGGTGACGGCGCGCGAACAATATTTCATGTTGTGAAACTCACAAAGCAGGCTGACCTGCTTCTTTAAATTTTATAAGCAAATTTTATTATTTCATTCGTCTACTCTACGACGTAGATTACTGCGAAAATTAGTACTCAACTGTACCGAACATGCCAGGTAGCTGATTAACATACCAATTTTTGTGGGTCTAATAGGCATCTACTTTCGCTACAAAGTGGCATATTTCGTGTACTGCATAACGAAGGATAATTTGCAATGCCCTTACGGTCTATGTAGAGATATCTCTACATCAAGTATTTTATTGTGCCATCAAGGCTGTACAAAGGTGAGCATATTGCTCACGTTTGTACAGCCTTGATGGTACAATATTATGTTATTTCATGTGCAATAAAACATAGAAACTACAACATCCTTGAATGTATCTTTGCACTGTCTAATTAATTATCCATAATAATATAATAAAAGTATAAAAGGACATATTAAAATTACCCTCTGACCTTGTTTCTGATATCGTGCCATAAATATACAGAATGTCAAATTACTTAACATCATGGTCCTTATCAGGCAAGAACACTTTATGGAACAATATTAATGGTCCGACCCGATACAGCCTCATTCACATAAAGTGCACTTTTTCGTCTTAAAATTTGGAACGGAGCAATAAAAAACATTGTATCGATATTTTATGCACTTTCCTTGACTGAGACTTTTATGGCAGAAATATATTCCACAGATTTCTTAAGCAACAAAATGCGTAGGATGTTTGTGAAACAATGATTGTTATGCACTCACAGTAAAATCTTTTAAAAGTCAATGAAAACGATTTCATGGAAGTTTTATCGATAAAAAACGTTGTGAAGATGCTTCGACTTCAATGAACTCGGTTCCTCTTTTACCCAACTGACGAAGAAAGAAGGGTTTTGTGTTTTTCAAATGTATGTATTACATCATAATCTACGAAAATAAACAATGCAGTGTTTCACGAACTTTGTAATGTCAGGACAGTTTACAAAATTAAGGGATTAAGGGATTGCTATTTGGTTGCTGCAGTCGTCAACAGCTTGGCGGTGCGTTTCCAGTCGGGTTTGGATGTTAACCGCCAACATCATCGAGGCGGCTAAATTGGATAGCTACTCATACCCCAAAAAAGTCACAAACTTATACTGGACATTGGCTATGTCCGGTTATGTTCGCTTTATTACTTAGTAAGCAGCAATGTCTAAGGTAATTATTTATTAGGCTATTCATTTTAGTACAATAGCTTTGCTATCGTGGATGTCATTGCATATACAACAAATATTATGCCACTAATCACTCCAATGACCAATGACTCGTGTAGTAATGTGAACAAGTATTTACACAAATGATTATTTAAATGATGCAATCTATTATCAAAATCTAATTGATACTAACACTCAAGTGCACATTAACTAGAACACGGCATTGGATTGAAAAAAAACCCTTGAACACATTATCAACACAATATCTGATTGGCGCAAATCAATCGCAAATAAATCCTTGGGTTTATCGATTATCGATAAACAGGGATAACGACCCTTTCGATTTACATGCATAACACGTAGATTAAAGTTTTGTTATCTAACTGTGATGCACAAACAAAACGCATACGGTCATATTGCATACTAGGTAAGAATTATTATGCGAAAAGTTGCGTAAATTTGAAAGTAGTAGACCGAGACAGTCGCCCACCAAAGAGTAACATAAATGACGAAAGACCAACTTCCCCCAATCAAGTAACTTCCTCAGATTTTAGGGTGAAGTTACGTGATGCAACACTAAATGATGAATCACTACTCTCCCGAAAGTAACCTGCTTAGGTTTTAGGGTGAACTTTCGTGATACTTACACACAGTACATGAAGAAGGACTACTCTCCCAAACTAACTTTCTCAAAGATGTTCGAATTCGCATTTGCATTCGCGAATGCTTAAAAACTGGCATTCGTTACATCACTAAAACGTACTGTTTTAGTGATGTATCAAGCCGAATATTACGCAAATTATAATTAATGCAAAATTAATCGACATTTGGATTACTTTGGATAATATGAATTAGACACAGATGAATTTTGGTACACAAATAGAGGATAATTTTGCTGTCCTCTCATCATTATAATGGCGGCTTCAACTGCTATTCAGTGTTTAGAAGGAAACCGATGTTGCTGTACTAATTTTATGCATAACTGAAACTCGTATACCGTGCAAATATATATCTAAGGAATCTTTCACGCTTCAAATATCGAGCTGAAGCCAACTATGCAAAAAACATATTCCGCTGCCTGTTTCACTATTTTTCGGAAAATTTTAAGAAAAAATTTTGACCCATTGAACTCAAACTTGTCAGTTATATATTAAAAAAAATGACATGATTAAATCAACATAAAATGTATATAAAAGCGAAGGGTCACTCTCACCATAGTATTATGCTCTCACTCACTGATTAAATACGAAATCTCGAAAACAACTGGACATACCTACTCGTATAAAGCTATTTGCTCATTATATATTATTGTCAGCTAAGAACGGATTTTAAAACAAGTCCCAAAGTAAGTCCCAAGTAAGGGGGTCTTAAAAGACTTGTGTTTTTGTAGCTAAAGCACAGTATAAATAATATACTATGTACAGTATGGCCACTCCCTGCCGCTCTCTCGTGTCGACCCCACCTCCCCCTCTGAGACTAATCTGGAACAGTTTGTATGGCGCCGCACGCACATACGCTCATTCACGCTCTGCGCAGACACCATTGTTTATGTAGTAGTAAACGACGCGACATTTGTATGGAGTGGCCGGGGTGTGGCTAAAGACAAAGATGATTTTTCTCGTTTAAAATGTAAAATATTGAATGCAGTAAGTAAACATTTTTTCCCACGTAAACAGACTAAGGTAGGCAAAAATTTATAATACTCAAAGTTTAATATACCACTAGGTACACATTTAGCGGAACCTATGAAGCCATGTAACACGAGCCCCCCCTAGCCAAGTGTAATTCGTAGCGTAACGAACGTTAGATAGATCACGTGACATTTGTCAATTCGAACATTTTAGTATGAGCTCCACAGTTCAAATTAGCGATCGCTACGCTTTTCTACTTCGCAAACTGCCATTTGGCTAGCCCCCCAGGTATTTTATTCTAAAGAATGTAAAAATCTAATAAGCAATAGACTAGCGATAATCACTGTCACTGTTATACAACCGGTGCGAGGTGGCGATCACATAAATCTCGGCCGATGATCTCAATAGGTAACTTTTACGCAACATAACTCTTACAGAGTCACTGGACATTCCCGCCACGGTAGACACACAACAGTAAACCAACTCCACACAGATATCCGAAACACATTACACAAAGACGATAAATGCGACCATTATGAAGTCAAAGAAAAATATGATTTTAAGTTTCAGGTAAAATATTAGCAAAGTTTTCTATCCATCCATATAGTTAAGTACTCGGTACTGATAAAAAATTGGAGTCTCTAAGTAATTATGTAATAAAGGATTCTGATAAAAAAATATTTACAACATACAGCTTATAACAATTTTTTTGCTGGTGCAAGGTGGAACAGAATTCATAATGCACTTCTTCTGTCATCCGTAAAAAAGTCTGTTTCACTGCGGACTTTTCGAATGTTGAAGTTGAGGTACTGCTCTACTGTGTCTACTGTATTGTGGTGGACCCACAATAAATCGTGCCAGCAAGACAACCAACATTAAATAATTCTTTCCGATGACACACTTTCTTACAAAACAAACATCACTTATCTTCATAAACGGTAACCTGTGTCCTTTATATTGCAAAATATATATTACAAAGATAATTGATTCTTTATTAACGTGAATATGTCTTTAAAGTTGCTTCCATATGGAGGCAACTTAGAAAACGAATGATAACAAAATCGGGGGATACAGTATGGTGTTGCAGCTACAAATCTACCATCTCCATCCAAAATTCAAGGAATATGAATTCTTCAGACATACTTTTTTAGAACACACCACTGGATAGACGAAGGATCAAAGAATTTATTACTATGGAACACAGCGTGCGGGAGAGGAGAAAGCGCTACTAATTTGAGATATTTTAGTGCATATAAAGTATTCACGTACATCACACGGCCGTGTTCATGACACACCCCATTTTTTCCCATTAAAATTAATCCACAAAATAAAAAAATGTTTATTGGTGTGATAAAACTGGGTTTACTTACATAACACGCTGAGTATAAAACAAATAACTCATGTTATATGTATGGGATTTGATTATAAAAAGTAAAGATTTCGAGTACGTATTGCCACCGCGAATTGAGAGACCTCAAAAATTTATAAATGGTTACAATGCCCATAACCAAAATGATTTGATATTTATATCTCAATAATTACTGAAACGATTCCCACGCCGAAGTAACTTCAAAAATAAATACAATTTTAAAAATATCCGAACTTTTGGCCGAAAGTTCGTATTTTCATTTGGGAGTATTTTTACTAATAGGCACAATAAAAATATTACAAACAGAATTGACGTGAAAAAATATATTTATATATTTTTTCACGTCAATCACATGACTAAAGAAAGAACTAACGTCGAGCATAAACGTTACAGCCTACAAAATTACAAGGTAGTTAATAGGCAATAAAAGGTTACCAAATGTTAACTTATTCTACATACGAGGTGTGCTCAGGGCCCAATCACGATAAAGGTCAATGCTATTACGTTACGGGCCGTTTTTAAATTAGGTCTATGTTTTATTTTGCTCATCAAGCCAGGGAACAATTCAGCAATTAAAATACATTTTGGGGTGTAGTGGTTCAACAACATCTTTGAACCAAAGTCAACCTCACCTGCACGTGGTGCACCCTGCTGACAAACGAGGCTCTGGCGAAAAGAGAGGTACGGCATAGCGTAATTTTAAAGCTGCCCGACTGGGGAAGTACCTTCACCTCACAGAATACCGCAGCCAAATATCAATTCCCTTGAGGGTTGTTGTGTTCCTGCGAGTGAGTGAGGTTACCAGAAAGGAAGGAGTTACTGCGTTGGCAGCGGGGGTGGCGGCGCGCGAGCGATATTTCATGTTGCGAGCGTTAATATGGCTAAGGTAACCGCTTCAGATTAGGTGGGCCGTATGCTTGTCTGCCACCCGACGTAGTATAAAATAAAAATAAAAAATAGTGTTTTCGTGAAAACAAATGGAAATATGTGATATTTAATGTACACCAGCCAGTACATTAGACCCTGCTGGATAACACATCCATAACCAACCCAATCGAAGGAAATTCGTATCGAGAACATTCCGAACTGAAAGTTCGGTCACAACACCTGCGGAATCAGGTGACCCACATGCTCGTTTGTCCCCCTCTCATATAAAAAAAAACTTGATTTAAATTACATTCAATAGTAATAAACCATGGTAATACCAAAATTGATACTTACGCATGGGTATTGAAGAATAGTAAACAAACTACATCCAACGACTAAACAGAGTAAATAAAAATGAATTAAAAAAAATATATGTGATTTCTAAACTACAATTAATGACTAATAAAAAGGGAGATATAAAACTTTAATCATTTAAAAAACAATGTAATATTAACTTTGTGATCGATCAGGTTGTAGATAGAATGGTGTGGTGTAATGACGATTAGGATATGACTGATGGATCAGGAGATTATTTCGACTCATCCGTAGAACAGAGTCAGATGTGATCATGGATCATGTTAAGCTAGCTAGATTGGATAAGGAATATGAAATCTTCAGACATACTTTTTTAGAATTTTCTTATCTTATTTATCTTCAGATATTTAGAATCAAACAACGTTAAATCCGTCATAAGCTTCGCATAAAAACGTACGAAAGTGAACAACCAACAATACAGATCGGACATTATTCTACGGATGAGCCGAAAATTTGTTTAAGAGGTTTAATATGTTTTTAATTTGCACTCTAATTATATTTGCTCATGTAATTAATTTTAAAATTGTAAAACAATTAATCAGGCTATAAAGTTGTACGGCAATAGTATTTACACATTTGTTTTTAATTATAACAAAAGGACCACTCTTAATTGAATAATTATTTTTTAAAAAAATGGAGTAATTATAAATAAAAAACGACTCTAAAATATAAAAAACCGGCCAAGTGCGAGTCGGACTCGCGCACGAAGGGTTCCGTACCATTATCTATAAAAACGGCAAAAAAATCACGTTTCTACGAGAAAGCCTTTTTTCTAACGTTTCTATGGGAGCCCCCTTAAATATTTGTTTTATATTTATTTAATTATTTATTTTTAAAGTGAATATATAACTAAATATTATGTGAATATTTCAAACATCTACCTACTGCCGTTATCAATTGCGAGCAAAAAAATCACGTTTGTTGTATGGGAGCTTAAATATTTACTTTATTCTGTTTTTTTTAGTATTTGTCGTTATAGCGGCAACAGAAATACATCATGTGTGAAAATTTCAACTGTCAAACTATCACGGTTCATGAGATACAGCCTGGTGACGGACGGACGGACGGACAGCGGAGCCTTAGTAATAGGGTTCCTTTTTACCCTTTAGGTACGGAACCCTAAAAAAGAGAAACCGACATCATCGAAATCAACGTCCGCGATACGAATATATATTATTATCAATATGGGCCCGCTATGATCTCTAGTTAGCTAGTGCACATTGCTGACATACTTTCTGGTCTCGCGTAAATGCGTAATGTAATAAGGCTCTAACGTAATCTTGTCTGTTTCATTTGACATTTATGGCACGACGAGAAAGGCATCGAAATAGCGAACCAAGGTCAACCAACTAAACATTGCCACTGTTACTTCGTGATCTATGAACATTGAACACTCCAGAATCGTTTACAAGCGAACAAGAGCCAAATAAGTGGTCGATTGACATTTATCATGATAATTGACGATATACCACAGTACGTTTCTTAAGACATTTAACACCACGAACGGTGAAATTGTGGATTCAGCGGTATTTCCGAATATATAACATGGGAGCCTTTAAGAATAGGGTCTATATTTCGCTTAAAAGGCTGGTAACGAATCGGCGACACCTCGGAAATCAGCAACAGATTTCCATGGGCGGTGGTAATTGCTAACCGTCAGGTGAGCCGCATGCTCATTTCCCCTAATATAAAATAATGTTTGTATTTTTCAAATTAAGATCTATTTTCGCTTTCAAAAATAATAGACGTTAAACCTTAGCAACATTTAAGCTTGTTAGGAGAATTTGCCAAACTGATAGAACTTTCTTGGACTACCGTACAAGCGATTATGACAGGAATTAATTACTTGTACACACACTGACGACGCCGAATGAACAATGTTGGACAACTACAATTAAGAGCACGTTAAATTGTAGTCACATCAGTAAATATATTTGCAACGGGTCTACGAGACTAAAATATTGGGGACGTTTGATGCAGTATCTCGTTCTATTTCAAATCTATAACAAATCAAATTCAAGCTTTTAACAACTGTACAAAACTACGCGAACGTGCTTAAAGTCTAGCGTAGGTACACGGGTGGAGTAAAAATCGGGAGTAAAAGTACACTGTGGAATTTGCGTAGATACCAGCAGCACGCTGAGAGTTAGTAACAATGAAACACTGGTTTCATTGAAACTACTGCTAAATACGACTACTGAGTCAATGTAGCGCTACTCACCCGATTTACTCTACCCGGCTCTCTCTTAGCACTAGAGCTAAAGAATGTTTGAATGTAAGCAACAAGTGAGTTAATGAAACTGCATTCTGTTGTAATGGAAAGCGCACTTGACCTATTAGAATGCGACCATTTCTTTTTGGATTCTTTTTCATTATAAATATTGAAAAAATACCGTTTTATAATTATTAAATTATTTTCGATATTGTTCCAATAAAGACGAACTGAATTGAGTCACGTTAAATAGATCTGTCTGTACTTCTGTAGACGTGTTATTTAGTAGAAATAGAAACTCGTTTTCCACAAGTGGATTTCACTGTGCACGCGGCGACTCTGCACGGTGGAACCATGTCATACCAACGACGGGATATAGATGTCTATATCATGTCGTTAGTAAGACATGGTTCCACATGCTAAAAATGCGCGCATGCTAAAAAGTAAAAAGTTAAGTTGAGTTGATACTGTTGGAAACACAAACACCATCTGTTTACCTTGATAATGCCTTAGCGGCGAATCCGGTCGGTAATATTAAATATAATAACGTGGAACAGTACCACTTGTACTGTTCCCACCACTTGTACTTTATTATAATACATATTAAGTTAAGTTGATCATTTTCAGAAAGTTAAAGAGCATCTCAAAATACATTAATATATGTGATAGGGATCTGATTTGTGATATTTTTCATTGATAAAAAATCCCTAATCCCAAAGTGGAGGTCGCATGCAACACCACTCCCTGAATATGGCAGTCATTTTAAAATTTCATATTTCAAAATACTTGAATTTTTTATTATACTTACAACAAACTAGGCTGGTAAAATTAAGGAAATAATCCGTGTAATTTTGAAAATTGGTACAGTTATTCTGGTCATCACCAGAACTCCAGATTTTTGGTACTTACCTTTTTTCAGGTTTTTGTTTGTATGTCGAAAACTATATATCTTTTTGGCCAATTCTATAATAATTATCTACATTAAATTTTCTATAAATTATATCATATGCATTACATCGAGATAAGCATTGTCGTTGTTTATAGTTTAATTATTACTTTTAATGTAGATAATTATTGTAGAAGTGACTAATAATAGTAATGACATATTTTAATAGTTTTCGAGATACATGGAAAAAACTGAAAAAGGAGGATACACCTCAAGGAATAATTGTACCAATTTTCAAAATTACAGAAATTATTTGGACTGATCAATGATTTTCAGCTTATTACTAAATATATCAAAATGTTTTTAATTTGTAAAAGAAATGGTTTTAATTTATAACCATTGTGCAACTTTTGTTATTAATGAACTAATGTTTGATCCAAACTGGGCTAAAAATACAAAAAAGTGTTAGTCTTCTCTGCATTATTTCTGAAACGAGTGTGTTAACATTGATAGTTTTAGTATGTTTATAGATACCTAAGAATATAAGCTGCAAATTGATATCCATATGAATAAATCAAACACATACATCAAATTGTAACACGAAATTCGGAACTGAGTTACTATTGCTGCCTAATTTGTTCAAAAAAGTGGCATAAAAACCATATTCATGTTCAACTCTTTGTGGATTTCGGCAGGTCACAGAGTAGGAAAAGACACACCAAAATGCAGGGAGACACTTATGTAATAAACAATTCTGGGTTCTGTGTATGACACTTGAGTACAGCACTTCCCCATAGAGCTATCTACTGGTTTTAAGACAATTTTATAAATCAACAGCTTGTTAGGTATCAATGTTTACTGTTTTGGTCCATTTCATGAATGGATAATAGATACTACAGTTTTCAGGTCAAACAGTGTTCAACATGCATTGCTAGATGTCTGACATAACCCTGTGTAGGTGGAGTAATATTCTCAAGATGGTGGGCAATTTCCTTTACATAGCATAAAAGCGACATGAACTGATTTATTAGTTTTATGAATTTTAAACTTGTTTTCATCCACTACAGCTGCCATATGTGGTAATTTCATCAAGTCCTTATTGCAGGGTAATGTCTATAAAGGTCCCTGTTTTAACATTGTTTACTTGTGGCAGGTCTGCTATGAATATTGAGTACATGAATGGTCTCAAGACAAATCCCTGTGGGACACCACCTGTTATGATATTAAATAATTAAATAAAAAGATGAGTTGCTCTCTTTACTGTGACTGAGTAATAAACATCCTAGCATGTACTATTTTCTATTTTCATTATATTTACTATGTACTATTTTCATTTTTATAATATTAAACAAGTTTATTGCCTGATTTTAAAGTGGTGTATATTATTTTATAATTCACTTCATATAATTATCTATTAATATTATCGAACACACTAAGTTTAATGAATTTTATATTGATATTAATAATAAAAATGAGAAATAATAAATTAATAGTACATAAGTAAGTGGTGTCAGTTTTTATATGCACATTTATTTATATTACTTTTTCATTTTATACATGTGTGAAGCAATGTTGGTACAAAGGAAGGATGTAAGAATAATGCGTGTAGTGTAGGTGAGATGCAAATGCTGAAATGGATGTAGTGCAAGGAGTGACTAGAATTGATATTCATGACCTGTGACAGAACTGATGACAGGAAATCACCTTTTGTGATATGGGCATGAGGAAGGATGAAAGACATGTGACAAAGAGAACAATGAATTTGAATGTGAACCGATTTAATGCGAAAGTAAAACCAAAAGAAGAGGTATTTGGAGTGTGTGACAGATGATATAGGTAAGAAAAGGGTGACTGAAGATATGATGGTTAATAATGTGAATGGAAGAAAAATAAATATTGTGCCGACCCTAAATAATGGGAAAAGGCAAAGCAAATGATGATGACACAGTGTGAAACATAAAGTTCAAATAGAGCAACGGTTTTTCAAACCCAGGAATTTAAGTCTACTGCATATGCAAGTTAGAAAATTCCTAGAATATTGAAAAAGTTTTGCACTTGATTTTAATGTAAAACAATGTTGTATTGTTAATTGTGAAAATCATTGTTTGCATAAAATATTTAACTTAATTAAATTCCTATTTATGGTACATAAAATTTTTATTCTTTATTTGGCCCAACTACAAATCTTAGGATTTTTGTTGCTATAAATATAAAAGTAAATCTAAACATATGTAGTAATAATTTATTTAAAACAATAACTTGCAGATTGACTTACCTCTATATTCCCCATTGTCTGGAAAGCCGTAAACACAAACATAAACCCAAATCCCAGTAGTATAACATTTATAAATCTTCGCTCCATTGTTATAGATATGTAGTTAACGCAAAATTTTATTACTAAATATTTATTTAACAAATATTCTATCGTAAATGCGACGACGCGGTGGTACAACTGCGAAACAACAAATAAATACAATGGCAAAGATATGACTTGAATCAAGTCTTCAATTTATTTGTCGTGGGAGTGTGTTGTGTAGTAGTTATTAGTTGAGTTATCAACAGTCAAAGATATGGTTCTGTACTGTAGTTGTCAGTTCAGAGTATTATATGCACATACAAAATGCACCACAGTCATTGAACACAAAACACAAACTTGCTTGCACAGACAGTCTACTGTCTACCCACAGCCAGCCAGCCAGCCAAGTCTTACCGTTCTCAAACTCAGAAATGTACTACAATGATAAAAATAATATACCAGAACCTACCACTACAGTCTGGTAGGCGTAATGATGATTATGGTTCATTACGGTAAACCTCAAAATAGATAGATCTGGGGGCACGGTAGTGCCCCCACCAAGTCGAGCAAAAAGCGGCACGGCCGTTACCATCCTTTTCTCGAAGTACTTCAGGCCTTTTTCGACCCCCTATAACTTTGTTGTGAATAAAACTAGGAGCCTGAATTTTTAGTAACCAAGCAGGTATTGTATAAACACGGTATATTTAAAATTTCATTCAATTTGAACCAGTAGTTTTAGAATTATAACTAGTCAAAGTTCCTTAATTTTGTCACTCACTCACTGACTCACCGATCATCAAAATTCTAAGGCACTTCTAGCAGACATAGAAGTTTCAAATTTAGAATACAATTCGTGTTTACTGTATAAATCAAGGAAAAATTAAAATATTTTGCAATTTCCGTCCAGTTTTTTAGATACACTAACTGCATAAATAACTTTGTAATCCCATATAAATATATTGAATTACAAAGTTATATTTGCGGTAAATGAAACAGTATACCTGTATTATGTATAATATCATCATCATCATCATCTCAGCCATTGAAAGTCCACTGCTGGACATAGGCCTCCCCTCTAGATCTCCAATAAGACCGGTTGGAAGCGGCTTGCATCCAGCGCGATCCTACGGTCTTAATGAGGTCGTCTGTCCACCTTGTGGGTGGACGTCCTACGCTGCGCTTGCCGGTACGTGGTCTCCACTCGAGAACCTTTCGACCCCATCGGTCATCCGTCCTCCGTGCTATGTGCCCTGCCCACTGCCACTTCAACTTGCTAATCCGCTGGGCTATGTCGGTAACCTTGGTTATTCTACGGATCTCCTCATTTCTGATTCGATCTCGCAGAGAGACTCCGAGCATAGCCCTCTCCATAGCTCGTTGGGCTACTTTGAGCTTGTTCATAAGGCCCATAGTGAGGGACCACGTTTCAGTGCCGTAAGTCATCACTGGTAACACACACTGGTCGAAGACTTTCGACTTGAGGCACTGCGGTATGTCGGACGAGAAGACATCACGCAATTTTCCGAACGCTGCCCAGCCGAGTTGGATTCGGCGACTGACCTCTTTCTTGAAGTTGGACCTACCTAACTGGACTACTTGTCCTAGGTATAATATAATGGAATGGAAATCCAGCATTGGGTAGATACAGGCTGATGATGATGATGATAGATATACAAATACTAGTTAATAGTTTTTATTAATTATACAATAGACTAGGAAGTATTTACTGTTAAACTTGTCAAAAATTGTAACATCGAAGCCTCCGAGAAAAATCCCTAGAGACAGGAAGTGGGCTTTGAGAAAAACTATAGCTGAAGCTCAAGAACTAGTACCGAATAGAAAAAAAAGGAGCACTACTTATCTACAAAAAGCCATTGCTTTTTGTAGATAAGTAGTCCTCTTTTTTTTTTCTCATTAGATGCCATCAAAAACATAACTTGTAAAAAAAAACAAGTCTCGCAACTCAGTTCTTCTACCGTAAAAAGTTGTGAGATCCATGTAATACCAAGTCGGTTAATTCATTCAGTCCCTACTTAAGGGACCTTCCCTCTTAACTTATTACGTAATTAGCTAACCAAACAACATCTTATACTGACCATATCAATATTAAAAATCTTTTATGTTTTAAATAAACAGATCGACTTGGCCATCGCATGAAAACACAATGTATCTCACAAGTGATACATATTATATTAAATTAGATTGTTTAGTATTAATTCATTCATTCAGGACTGAATGAATTAACTGACTTGGTATTACATGGATCTCACAACTTTTTACGGTAGAAGAACTGAGTTGCAAGACTTGTTTTTTTTTTACAAGTTATGTTTTTATGACATAAAATATACTTTGTTTGCACTATACAGAGAATATATATATATTATATCATGTTGACTGGGGAACAACATACAGCGGCCCGTTATAAAGCGGCGGTAGCTATATAAGCGGTCGCAACATGAAATATCGCTCGCGCACCACCACTGCTGCTAATGCAGCAACTGGTCAACTCACTCACTTGCAAGAACACAAAACTCTCAAGAGTATTGTTATTTATCTGCGGTATTCTGTGAGGTGGAGGTACTTCCTCAGTCGGGCAGCATATAAATACACTGAATTTCCACCTCTCTTTCATTAGACTAACAAACGAGTTGTCAGTTAGCAGGGTGCACCAGGTGCAGGTGAGATTGGCTTTGGTTCAACGGTGAGCCACTACACCAAAAAAAAGAATTGCTAACCAAACTTGCATAATATGCAACAAGGCGGCCTTATTACTGAAACCAATATTTTCAAGGCAAACTTAATGTATTCACTACAAACTTGAAATAAGATATACATTTCACATAATTTCAAAAATCGCGGAACTATGCGAAAAAATAATCCAGTTGTAAAGTGACGAATCTTGCTTTTTTGTATTTTTTTTCTAAGTTGTTCATAATATTCCTTCATATTTTAACTTTTGTATTAGTCAAAATTAAAATAAACTACCTAATTATCATCTTTCACTTTCTCCACACTATAATTTTTTTATTGCGAAAAAAAAAATAAGTTGCACAGAAATGTCACTGTTTATACACCATTGGTAAACGTATTTTTGAACGATTTTGATATTTCAATTATTTGACATGTCCTTTTATATAAAATAAGCAGAAAATCTTATAAAATCGACCCTATATCAATAATGAAAAGTCTTGCTATTTGTATTAAATAATAGTACACGCAACAGACGTTGTCCTGTCTAAATCTAACTTGGCAAACCAAGAAAACCCCAATAAAGCGATCATTGCGATTGGATAAACGAATGCATAGAAGATAAACATACAAACATTCATTTTTATTTCTAAAAAAGATTAACATATGTAGATTCTCCAAATAGTGCACTATGCCATTACACTTTTCTTGAACATACTATAACCTGCTAGTTAGGTAATAGCTTCGTCTAACTTTAACTAAAACTACTAAATAGTAGAAATACTACTTAACATGGTAACAGGTAACTACAACCTTCAAAACTTCTTTTGGTATTGGCAACCACTCTACAGTCCAAGATTATTTTTGCCATCAAGTTAATAATTTCGTGGTCTCGTCTCGTTTGACAGGGTGACGCGAACGCCCATAAACGGTCCCATAAAAAAGTGCGACTGAGCCGTCGCACGTCGGAGACCCGCAAGAGCATAAAGACACAAACTACGGAGTTACAGTAATCTTTCTCACTCATAATACCCATTCACATTCAAATTCATAGTTCTCTTTGTCACCACAGACATTCAATTATACTTATTGAATGTCTGTGTTTGTCACGTGTCTTTCATCCATCCCCATTACATGCCTTTTCTTTCGTCGGGTGGTGACAAACATGCGGCCCGGATGGTGTGAAGCGATTACCGTAGATAAAATAGTACATAACAGCTGGGGACTTTAACATTGACTACCTACAATCACTTGTATCATAAGCCGTTCAAAGAATTATTAGAAAGAATCACTCAGAATTTCAACTATCTACATCATTCATGTAAATAGAATGCGACATAGAGCTTGGTTATATCAAATTTTTGAATGTCTGTGTGTGTCACGTGTCTTTCATCCATCCCCATTACATGCCTTTTCTTTCGTCGGGTGGTGACAAACATGCGGCCCGGATGGTGTGAAGCGATTACCGTAGCTAAAATAGTACATAACAGCTGGGGACTTTAACATTGACTACCTACTATCACTTGTATCATAGGCCGTTCAAAGAATTATTAGAAAGAATCACTCAGAATTTTAACTATCTACATCATTCATGTAAATAGAATGCCACCTAAAGCTTGGTTATATCAAATTTTGAGCAACTGTACTGAAGTGATTAATGAAATCATCACCCAGATAATAATATTATTATGTCATGTATATTTGACTCCTAGGTGTACGATCAATGATAATGATCACTGATCATGCATGATAATCATATATATGACAGTGTAATTGCAAATCTGGCGACTTATCTTGCATATGGCAACCCTAGATTGAATTCTAAACGAATCACACAAAGTCAAAATGTCAAATTATATTGTCAAAAAACACGTGTTGTATTGTGTTAATATTTTCTATAGAAGTTTTTTCAATATTACTCACGTCTATTTATATCAAAGATTAAACTAAAATGGCAGTAATTCAACGAATAAAGTAAATAATTTGTGTTGATAGTTACGTCTTCAGAAATAGCAATGTATAAAATCAAGTAATTCATTGTATTTCAAATCATTGTCACTATATTTCAGGAAACCTACGACGCGTAAAGGAAAAAAGGTGCTCCAAGCAAAGGAGCCGAAGCCGATTGAGGGCCCTAAACAATGTTTATTTCTTCAGGGACGTAATCCTTCAGAATGTACAAAAAAAATATTGAAGGATATTTACGACTTGAAGAAACCTGATGCAGCTTATCTTAGCCGTAAAAACGACTTTGTTCCATTTGAGGATGCATCGCTTATCGAGAAGTAAGTAATCCCTCGAGGGAAATATTTTTAGGTACTTAATTAAAAAATATCATCTAAAATGTACCAACATAATGACTACAAATTTGTCAGCTCTAGGATTATACTGAGAGTGGACTAATACATACATTAGAAATTTATAACAAATATAAATATTTTGACAATGTGAAGTAGGGAAATGTGTGTAATTATCAGTTACCTAGAACCCACAAGCTTTGTTAGGTATTAAATACCTTGTTTAATTTCCGGAGATATTTAAGAACTTTTTTTTATTATTTATCAATTTCAATAGTTAATATTAAAGAAAAAGAGGTTAGAAGTGTTGCGTAACCACAACGTGTTGAGAGGGGTTTCCTTCAGGGTTGATTCACTACCACCTGTTATCGACCTTTTGGGAACACACTATCTAAAATGTTATAAAAACTTCATCTTCTCATAGTATAATATATTTCATCAAAATAAAACTCAAAACAATAAAACCACAATCTACCACATCTTTTTCCTTATACTTCTTGACAACTTCTTTACAACTAAAATTTTCTCAAACCAAACAAAATACATTCTCCTATTTGAATTCAAATTCCTACAATCTGTCACTATGTTTTTCAGCCATCAATAAAACCATAAACAATAAAACTAATTCTCCAACATCCCCTCTTAAATTAATATTTACTAACTTATTAAATCCCATACACATATTCCCCACTTAACAAATCTATCTAAATAAATATAACCCCATAAATATTAATTTAAAATAATTCTACCTAAACAACCTTAATATATAAATTTCAAATTAATCAATCAAAACAACCTGAAAACTAAATTTCCAATTAATCAGCCAAACAAACTTAACCTATCATTATATCTATAACATTACATTAAATCACTTCACTATGTTCATTTTTAATTAAGTGTCACTAACTATATATTTCCTTAGTCTTAAAAACTTTGTTCTGTCTAATCCTTTTGTCAATATGTCCGCATAATTTGAATTTGTTGGACAGTAGAATAACTCAATTTTATTTTCTTGAATTTTTTCTTTAATAAAGTGAAATCTAACGTCTATATGTTTACTTCTTCTATTCAAGATTCCATTTTTAATTAATACAATAGCCGACTGATTATCAACAAATAGTTCCGTTTTTGGTATTTTACCAGTTATTTCATGAATTAATTTTTGAACGTATAATAGATCTTTAATGCATTCGGCAGCTGAGATGTATTCTGCCTCTGTACTGGACAGAGCAGTCACGGACTGTTTACGCAAACATCAATGAATAGGTCCACCACTGTACAGGATGACAAAGCCAGTCGTACTTTTCCTAGTATCAGGATCACCGGCAAAGTCTGCATCACAATACGCTCTCAAAGTTAAATCGTTCCCTCTCAAATAAGTAATCCCATTCGAAACAGAGCTTTTTAAATACCTAAACAAATTTTTGATATTTAGAAAATCATTTAAGTTAGGATTCTCTTGAAATCGACTACAATACCCAACATGAAAAGCAAGATCTAAACGAGTTTTATTCACTAAATATAATAAAGAACCTATAAATGTCCTATAACGATGCACATCATCAATACTCCCTTTCCCCTCTTGATGTGTATCGATCAAAATATCCGGATAAACACTTGGTTTCAAATTCTCATAATTATATTTATTAATTAATGATTCTACATATGTCTTTTGATATATTTTTACAAAATTATCTCTAACGTCTATATCAATACCAAGAAACTTTTCAACTTTATCAAACTTTCTCATTTCAAATTCTTTTTCTAATTTTGTTATTATATTATTTAATTCTAAAATATTATTTCCGATAAAAACTCCGTCATCAACATAAATTGCTAAATATATTTCTTTCTCTTTACAGAAAAACAAACAAGGATCTAATTTTAATTGTATAAAACCTAACTTTTTTAAATATTCGGTTATCCTCTTGTTCCACATAAGTGGTGCTTGTTTCAGTCCATATAAACTCTTCTTTAATTTACAAATTTTATTCTTACTATTTTCAATATTATATATTGTTGCCTGTTGGTATTTCCATAAAAATTTCTTCTTCCAAATCTCCATATAAAAATGCTGTCTTCACATCAAATTGCTTCATCTTGTATCCTCTTTGAGCCGCAATTGCCAACAGTAAACGTATACTTGTAGTATTAACCACTGGACTATATGTTTCTTTATAATCAATATTATATTTCTGTATAAGAAACCTCTTGCTACTAATCTTTATATTTTTCTAGCTTTATATTTTCCACCTGGTTTAATTGTAAAAATCCATTTACTTGTAATTATTTTTCTATTTTCTGCTTCTGACTTATTTACAATAACCCATGTCTTATTCTTTTCCAAAGAATCTTTTTCTTCATCAATGGCCTTTTGCCATAACAACTTCTCATCACCTTTAATTGCTTCACCATAAGTTAAAAACGAACTTTCTAAATCATAATCTTTCAATCTCTCTGGTAATCTTCTCTCTCTTTTAGGCAAAATTCTTCTAGGAATTTGTTCATTAATTATTTCATTTGCATCTTCAAATAATTCATCATCTTCATCTTCATTTTCTTGAACATTTTCATTTAAAATCTCTGGCTCCACTATTTCATTTACACAAACACCATTATCTTCTTCACTATTATTATTATTTAAAACCTCATCATTATTCTTTAAACTTTCTTCATTATTATTTAAAAATTCTTCATCATTATTAACCGCACTAATTCCATCACTATTTTCTAAATTATAATCATCGACAATATCTATCACTTGTGTATTCCCATCACTATTCGACCCTGCATGACTATATCTATAATTTCCCCTCTCAAAGTGAGAATCACTATCCACCGAACACTCATTAACATTTTCATCACAAAAAATTCTATATAAATCCATCATGTTATAACTCGAATTAGATTCTTTTAAAAATTCAGTAACTTTTGTTTTATTATTATCAAATTTCACATCTCTAGAATAATGTATTTTTAAATTAATTGGATCCCAAATCTTATAACCGTTATTCGTATAACCAATTAATAAACCCTTATTGCACCTTGAATCTAATTTACTAACATTAGGTTTATTATTTTTAAAATAAGCCAAAGAACCGAAAATATTTAAATGTTCTAAATTTGGAATTCTGTTGAACCACATTTCAGCCGGCGTTCTACTATTAATTCTATTCGAGCACCTATTAGTTAAATATGCTGCAGTAAGTACCGCTTCACCCCATAATTGTTTTGGTAAACTCATATCAAATAGTAACGCTCTAGTCTTTTCCATAATTGTTCTATTTAATCGCTCAGATTTCCCATTAAGTTGGGGTGTATATGGTATATTATAATCTATTTGAATTCCCCTTTCTTCAAAAAAATTCTTTAATCTTTTACTAGAGTATTCTCCCCCATTATCGCATCTAAAAGTTTTAATTTTATTATTAAAATGATTTTCTGCCACATTAATATAATTAATTATTTTAGAATATGCTTCATCTTTTCTTTTAATGAGAAAAACTTTCATAAAGTGTGTGTAATCATCTAAAAATGTAATAAAATATTTATATCCGTCAAAAGTTGGAACCCCTATTGGCCCACAGATGTCGCTATGAACAATTTCTAATGGCTTTGTAGCCCTATGACGTTCTGTTTTGAAAGGTTTTCTACATAACTTGGATTGCGTGCAGACTTCGCAGATGTCCAAACTATCTTTAATATCAAGATTAATACCACGTACTAAGCCTTTAGTATTATTAATCGAGGAATGTCCTAATGCTCTATGCCAAAATTCCTCTTTTGATATTCTAGAAAAGTTGACTGACCTTGAATTTCCTATGTGGTTAACATACTCAATAGGAATTCTTACGTAGTACAGGTCGTCACTGCCCCTGGTCGCAGTAAGAAAGCAGACCCCATCATCGTAGACCTTACATTGGTTTCTGAAAAATTTAATTTCATAATTATAATCTGTCAGCTTCGGTATTGAAATAATATTTTTTATCATTTTTGGAACATATAGAACATCACTGAAGGTCCAATTGTTATTTCTACTGTACAGTTTTCCTACTTTATTAACAGTATGTATGTTACCATCAGCTGTTGCTATTCTATATTGTTTATTGCTTAAATTTTGTAAATATTTATCATTATTAATTATATGGTTACTTGCTCCAGAATCCATTATAAATTCAACTATTTCATGTGAACTGAATGTTAAAGATTTGACATTACTTACAGTACTTGATCCTCTATCTAAGCAGTATTTTGTATAATGTGAGTCATTCTTACAAATACTACAGTTATTTTCTTCTTTGCAAGCTGTATGTTTATGTCCAATTCTTAAACATTTAAAACATTGTAGTGCATTTCCCTTGTATTCCATCCTGTTATGTGTATTTCTGTTTCTGCAAAATTTAGCAACATGTCCTTTCTTGCCACAGTTGTAACAGTCTTTAATATAAAATGTGTTGGCAGTTGTTTCACTTTCATCATTCTCCTTTCTGTCTTGATGATTTACCTCCACTAATATTCTTGAAATCAAATTATCTAAATTCCTATCTTGTTTTCCAGTTGATTGCCACGCCGTTCGAAAGTAGTCAAATTTTGTAGGTAAACAGCTTAATATTTTTGATATGACTTGCTGGTCTTCCATTTGAAAATCAAGGCTCCTAATTTTTGTTACTTTATTTTGCAGTTTACTAATGTCATTCATGATGTTTTCAGTAATTTTGAAATTATAAAATTCTTCCAATAAAGTGCAAATCTGTGTTTCTTTATTTCCCAAAAATAAATTATCTAATTTTGTAATCATATCCTTAGCGGTATTACATTCTATAATATGATTAATATATTTGTCGTGCAAACTATTGATAATTAGGTATTTTGCTTTATTGTCTTTCTTTGTACATACCTTTTCTTTTGATTCGGCAATCAAAACATCATGCAAATCTTTAGCGTGTAAAAGAATAAGCATCTTTTTCTTCCATATGGTATAACCACAGTCACTGTTTAGTTTAGGATAAAAATCAGTTTTAAATTTCTCACCCATATTTTCGGAATCCATGTTAATTTATTAATATAAACTCTTAATCAAAAAAAAATATTTTTTGCAAGGCCCATGACCTGTTGCGTAACCACAACGTGTTAAGAGGGGTTTCCTTCAGGGTTGATTCACTACCACCTGTTATCGACCTTTTGGGAATACACTATCTAAAATGTTATAAAAACTTCATCTTCTCATACTATAATATATTTCATCAAAATAAAACTCAAAACAATAAAACCACAATCTACCACATCTTTTTCCTTATACTTCTTGACAACTTCTTTACAACTAAAATTTTCTCAAACCAAACAAAATACATTCTCCTATTTGAATTCAAATTCCTACAATCTGTCACTATGTTTTTCAGCCATCAATAAAACCATAAACAATAAAACTAATTCTCCAACAAGAAGTTGATCACCCCGTTGCACAATTTTTAACTGGGCATGGCAATTTTAAGGCTAAACTTTTCGTTTAAATTAGTGCCGTCGAGGCGTCGCCCTGATGTGAATGTTCTAATGCAGGGTCGGCATTAGATGCTTAACTCCGGATACATAGTTCTCAAAATATGTATATGTATTTTATTTCATATTGGGTCGGGGGGGGGGGGGGGGGGGGGGAAGCATCTAATGCCATAGCCTAATGTAAATCATGAATTCGATCAAACACCATGTCCTCTGGGAGTGTGATTTTTGGCGTCAGGAGCAGGATTATATGTTGAATTTGTTGCATGTCGCATCCAGGGAAGAATTACTAAGCATTTAGACGATTTAGCAGTTCATTTTATTGGAATCTGGAAATTTAATGGTTTAGGTCCCCAATAGTATTTAGATACTTAAAATCCATGGTGTCTCATGGCAGTTGAGCTTCACTTGACTAGCCATTTCTTTAGGCTTCTAATGCCTTATTTGCCATATTGCTGTCCCTCACATCGCTAAGAGGGGAAATCAAATTCCAAAAGCTTCTTACTCCTACTAATTTCTTCTGATTAAATAATTTTTTTGTGAGTTCCAAGGCAGCCCTATGGCTGTTACTTGTGTTAATTGTGGCTACACAGGAGACACAGTGGTGGGCCCCCGTCCCATCGAAAAAAGGACACTTCTTGTCCTAGATAATTGGCATTAATGGCTTCACGTAGACCAAAACCTCCTATCTCCATCCGACTTGAGGTTTCAGGACGCGGAAAATAAATTTTTCCTAATAGTTGCTCACAAACATTGATGAGAAACTTATAAAATAAAATGGCATTTATCACTTTGTAGATACATAGATGTAACTAAGACAAAAAAGCAATGTTCTTACGCAAGTACAATACATAAATAAACAGAAAAAAATATATTTAAAACCTTTTTATTTTCGTTTTCAGGTTGTGTGATAAGAAAGATGCAGCATTATTTGGCGTTGGTTCACATAGCAAGAAGAGGCCACACAATATAATATTGGGTAGAACATTTAACTACTCCATACTAGACATGATAGAGCTTGGAGCAGAGAACTACAAGTCTATGTCAGAATTCCATAACATGAAAGTGTTAGCCGGGTTGAAACCGTGTCTTGTGTTTAATGGCCCAGCCTGGGATTTGAATCAAGATTTGAAACGTCTGAAATCATTATTTACTGATTTCTTTCATAGAGAAAAGGTTAGTGGATTCTTTTATCTATAGAAACTTTTTTTTTTTTTACATTTGCTCTAGTCAAAGACACCTTTACCTTGTGCCTTATTTACTAATGTTTTTTTATTGCTAGGTTTTTTGGGTGTGTTAATGATGAAATAGTTTCATCAATAACTAACAGTCATCCAGAGCCAACTTTAGCTACATGTGGTGTAATAAACACATAAGGCTCTGGCAAAATATGTAGGACATGTCGAGGTTGACTGGGAGTCTGAATTTGAGGATTGTTGCATTCCTGAGAGTGAGATCACCAGACTGCTCACAATCAACACTCCGTGGGTTGCAACCTTTTGGGTGTAATGTCTATGATACTATAATATATGTGATGCTAAAATGACCATCTTGCTAAAAAATCTATACGCTCCTTTGAATAACCCTCTGTATGGTCTTACAAATCTAAACTTGTCTTCCTTGCGGAAAAGGGGACTGGTGACTTGTAATACAGATGGGTACACATCCACCTAGCTCAGGCACCAGTTCTCTCCATTATTTTAATTTTACCTGATTCAGTGTAATATTATTATATATTTTAATAATGTACATTTTGGAGAGAAAAAAAATATATTTTGTATTGTATTGTATATGATAATTGCTTTTCAGGTGGGTTGTATGATTATTTGGCACCCACCATAGCATAAAAGATCTTCTGACACACTTACTTGAATATTTTTGTTTTATAAATACACATATAATAATTACAGAGTTCACTTAGCCCAGACAGACAGACATATCATTAATACCATGCCCACACTCTTAGCCCGCATGCTTAGACCACTTTTAGATTTTCCAATATTGCATACAAAATATGTATGCAATATTATAACTCTATCACTTAACCCTAACGCCAAGTGAACTTCTCATAATTTTAATCCCTTATGGGCCAACTCAGGCCATGGGCTAATACATAAAAACCACTCAAACCAAGACAAACCATTTTTGTGGTGTAGTAGCTCACCACTATCTTTAGAGTCAAAGTCAACTCCACCTGCACGTGTTGCACCCTGCGCACTAACAAAAGAGGATCTAGCTAAAGAGAGGTATGGTACAGAGTATTTGCATGCTGCCTGACTGGGGAAGTACCTTCCCTCTACCTCACAGAATACCACAGTCAAATAAGAATTTCCTTGAGGGTTGTTGTGTTCCTGCGACTGAGTGATGTCGTCAAAAGGAAAGGAGTTGCTGCATGAGTGGTGGCGCGCGAACAATATTTTATGTGGCGAGTGTTAGTATGAATAGGTAAATGCTTCACATCAAGCGGGTAAAAAAAAAATATGTTCCTGCAAACAGATATTTGTTTTGTGCACAGGATTGAATTTGTAGCCCCTGATATTTATGTTACCATTGTAAACTCTACATTATATAAAACTTTATTATTTTAGGTTGAAACCATAAGATTACAAGGTTTGGAACATGTGCTCAGCTTTACTGCGACAGATGATGGAATGATTTTCTTAAGATCATACAGAATACTCTTGAAGAAAAGTGGACAGCGCACTCCAAGGATTGAATTAGAAGAGATTGGTAAGGATGTCAAAATTTTTTTCCTTATGTACTATATATGAGTATTTACGCTGCAGTCTACTGCCATCATAATCAACTGTTGGGAGTTGGGACACTGGTCTCTCCTCAATCGAAAAGATTTAGAGCGAGTTCTACAATGCTGCTCAACTGCAGGTTGGCCAGTTTTTTCTAGTCGACTAATAACGTGCCCTTCGAAGCACAGAGGAGCTCGAGATAAATAGACCCATCCATAGACAGACTGACTACGCACGACGTTCCTTAACCTGCGTGATCGATTAAACTAACACGCGCAACCACGCTATCTAGCTCTTCAATCAATCTATCAATTAAAGACAGTCCACTGCAATTGAAATAAAGAAAAATATTAAATAATATATTAAGTGAAAACTTAAACAAAATGTTGTTGTTTTTTTTGGAATGAACCTTTAAATTTTTTGTGAGGGCACAAAAGATCCAAGAGGGTCGACTGACCTGACCCTTCACTCTTATGTGTGCATACAATTTTTGTATATGAACTTCAATACGCTATTTTTTGGGTAGAGTGTAGTCCACCTAGTATGCTTTTCCTAGAATTTCCAGCTAAGGCGACGCATTGCATGGCCTGGGGCCATCCATAAATTACGTCACACGAATTTCATGATTTTTTAACCCCTCCCCCCGTCGTTGTCACAGCTGGTCACATTTGTGAGACTCCCCTTCTCCCTAGTGGGACGTCACATATTTTGCAATTTTACATCTAAAGTTGTAATTTTTTTTGAGTTTTTCGTTAATAGTTCAAAGATCGTGTTTTAACACTTAGATTATAATCGATTTTGAAATGTCACGTCACGAAATTTAAGACCCCTTCCACCTCCCTTGTCATACAATATAACACTTCGTCGATTCCTCCCTCCCCACGTGTGACGTAATTTATGGATGGCCCCTCTTGACTCTAAATCTTGCATAGGCTTCTGACTTGCCTCACCTTGTTTATGTGTCCAATGCAGGCGTAATGGACTGATAGATGCAATGGAATTGACTAGTATGAAAGTAAGTTATAATCAAACGACAAATGATTTAGACCCTTGATGAGAGTATGTTCTGACAGTTGTATTGATTTAAATCTGATTTAAATGGGACAAGCTGGAGAGTCCGGTGTGGAAACATTGGATTACGTCACATGACTCCACACACATAAAATACAGAAAATGAAATGAAATATGAAATCTCAAAATTTACTAACATAGGTTTTAAGTGCAATTGTCTTACTAACACAGTCTATGGACCCTCAGGGTCTGATAATAAAATATTTTTTTATTTTTTATTTTTAAATTAAGGGCTTATAAATTAAACTAGGTTTCGTGATGAAGTAATACATGTGTAATAAATAAAAATATAACTACCGTACATCTTCTTCTAATATATAAAATTCGCGTGTCGCGGTGTTTGTTACCAAACTCCTCCGAAATGACTGCACTGATTTTTATGAAATTTTGTATGCATATCGAGTAGGTCTGAGAATCGGCCAACATCTATTTTTCATACCCCTAAATGATAAGGGTGACCAACTCCTAAATATTGTTTTTTAATTTTATTGACAATTTTTTTTATTTTAATTTTATTATGATTAGTGAAAAATACATACAACTTCAAATTTTCACCCTTCTACCATCAACCCCTAATTTTATATGGCAAAACGGGCAAAACAACGTTTGCCGGGTCAGTAATGTATAAAAATTGTTAATATTTCTTGCGGTAAGTAAAAAATGATAGTTCCTGACGGAATTAAAGAGCAATTTTGCAGCTTGACATTTTCGTGCAATAAGTACATGTTCGAACAAAATGTTGAAAGTTACTTTATGCTACGAGAGGACTGTAGCTTATGTATACTAAACCAAGTATGCTGACCCCTTTTCAATAATTAACTTACCAAATTTAAGTAGATTCTTACCGGGAATGAGTTGGACAAATATTACATTATTCTGAACCTCCTGGATACGTTGACGAGATGCTACTGTCCTAATGACGTGGGCATAAAACAAAAACGTGGACAAAAGAACTATATATTTAGAGCGAAACACTGCTATAAGTGAGACAAGAGAGGCTATATCACTGTCTCTGTACATTTGTTTTCCTTTGATTTGACTTATTTTGCAAATTTTCAGTTGTCAGTTAAATATTTCTGGACAATTTAATAATTTAGTTAAGCTCGCATACGAAACCATTACATGAAACATTGTAAAATGAATATATTATTTTATTATAGGTAGTATTTTCTGGTAAATTTTGGCTTTTAAATTGTACACTCGTCGTTCGTAACAATATCATTGTGTCGCTTTGAATATATCTTATTTATTAGCATAGTGTGTGATGCGCTTCCCCTTTCTTTGCCGCTTCCCTTTAAAAAATTGAGACTGTCAATCTTGAAGTGGTAAATTACGAATACCTATAAAAAAGAAAAACAAAACACAGTAGTGTTATTAACAAAATACTGTTCCCTTGCAGGTCCATCGATAGATTTTAAACTCAGAAGAACAAAATTAGCTGCAGATGATCTGTACAAAGAAGCGTGCAGAATACCAAGAGAAGCAAAATCAGGTGTCAAAAAGAATATATCCAGAGATGCTTTTGGTTCGAAGATGGGTCGCATCCATATGGGCAAGCAAGATATCCACAAGCTTCAAACTCGCAAGATGAAGGGTCTCAAGAAAACGGCAGAAGAAAGAAAGCAATTATTTTTGAAAAAGAAACTGGCAAAGAAGGCTGCAAAACAAACTCAAGTGGTTGCCACATAATAAAACTTCTTCATTTTGATTTTTATTATTGTCATTGCCCCCTGAATTATCAAGTTTTAGAATTAATTGCCTCTGGAATGAAGATATTAAATTTATTTTGGGGTGTAAGTGGCTCATCAAGATCTGTAGAGTCAAAGCCAACCTCGCCTGCACGTGGTGCATCCTACCGACTAGCGAAATAGGCTCTGGTAAAAGAGAGGTAGGGTAGGCTTTGGCAAGTTGCCCGACTTGGGAAGTACCTCCACCTCAGATTAGCGCAGGCATATAAATCCTTTGAGGGATGTTGTGTATGTGAGAGTCAGTGAGTGAGTGAGGTCACCAGAAGGAAGAAATTGCTGCGCTGTTAGCGGGGATGGCGGCGCGTAAGCGATGTTTAATGTCGCAAGCGTTAATATGGCTACGGTAACCGCTTCATATCAGGCGGGCCGTATGCTTTCTCTGCCATCTGACGTAATATAAAAAAAAAGAAACCCTCTGAACAGCACAATACGCGACCATTTCTGTTCCTGTGTGTAAGGATAAATTCTCAACCGATGACGAGAGGTGCGGTTATAGATTGAGGCCGTGAGCATAATTTCAAACAACTCGCTACGCAACCCATTGTACCCACAGCCGGTAGACTTTGAGGTGTCAGCATCAGCAGAGCCAAAGCTGACATTCCCTCCGATTGGTAAGACTTAGTCGATTGTTGCGTTCCTGTGAGTGAAGTGATTAGAGTGAGGAGATGTATTAGCGGTGATGCTTCTTGTATTGCAAGCATCTATCTTGCAAGGGTCTAGTTGACTCACGTAGTTTTAGTACCATAGTACTAGATAAGACTACTATGGTATCCCGCGGCCGCCTGCTGGCCGACTTGGTAAGTTTGGAAGTCATCAATAATGTCAGGCAACTTGTCTGTAAATTTGACTTCCGCAAAATAAACCTTTAATTATCTACCATAAATAATTATTGCCTAAGAAGGTACTTATTGGCCCTTTATAGGTATCTTGCTCTTTTAGTAAATAGATCTTAAGGTATTATTTAATTCAGCGTGTCAAAATAAAATCGGTCGATAAAATATGTTCCAAATTTTAAGCTATCCTCCATCCAGAAATACAATTGTAAAAATATCTACAATTCCCTCCAGACTAAGATCCTAAGGGATCTTCAACAGACAGTGGCGTAACTACAGGGTGGCAGAGCGGGCAAAATGACACGGGCCCCCGGATCAAGGGGTCCCAGACTCGAGAGCTTAGTTTTTAAGTTAGGCTATAAATATACAACATACAAAATTTTAATAGGTAGGTATCATTATAATATTTCATGAAAATAAAACAAAATAGGTACTTCTTTAGTGTTGGTTGCTTAGATGATTTATTAGAGAGGGCCCTATCCTCTGAGGGCCCAACTGATGAATTTGCCACGGGCCCCTGTTGGTATAGTTACGCCACTATCAACAGACCAAATATATAGTAGACATGGATGCGCGGAGATAGATAACTTCAGTCCGAAGAAAATCCACAGATACAACAATGAGCTTGTCAGCAGCAGCATCCGAACGCTTAACTTGGTATGGATTTCTATCAGTCGCATAGTCATTAAATCGTTGTAATTTGATTTTAGGTACATACTTATATGCTTTAATGTGATTTATGCTTTTATGACTCAATACTCTACGACTACTTAAAACACCAAGTAATTAGCTTTATGGTTTTACTATATTTCTTGCCTGTCGTTGTGTAAGTTTTGCATGCTTGGTGCCATACAAATCTAATAGCATACCATTTCCATTTGATTTAATTTCCGTGGGATCAACGCACATAATTGTTTTGCCACATTAATCCCATGAAATTTTTGCATTTTCATTCACTTATTATTATTTGATAGTTGATTTTGATCAAGTTGCCAGAATTTATCTAAATATTATATTACAATGGAAACCTCCATCGCCTAGGTGGGATTTGACCACAAATCGTAATCATGGGTAGCCCCATTTACAGGGTGGATGTGAATTATTCTGTTTTAAAATATGCAAAGAAAGGTTGAGAGGTAGGTATATAAGTTGACTAAAAAATCAAAAAGACAAGTTAAATATGCATCAACCGACGTGAGATACTGAAAGGCATGTTACATGACTAAAATATCAGTTCTTTTAATTCTTGTAAAAAATTGTAACAATGGCCTTCTATTTTAATTCCGGCGGAGTAAGTGTCGAACATGTGCCTACTTACTATCAGTCACTGACATTTGTGCGATGTGATCACCAACTGTTACCTATCGTTTGACCTCGCTCTCAACGAGGAAGTGGAAATTAGTCGCTGACCTGCTAATTTCTTTAGACTTTTTAAGTCTTATGTTAAAATTACATTAAAATCTAGGTACCTACTTACGTGTAAGAATGAACGCAGGACGTACTTGCTATACAAATGGGGTGGCATGCCGCCTAATGTCTTCCTCGATGTAATGTCGTATATGTACAGTTTTCATACTTTATATCATCATCATCATCAACATGTTCATTTAAGTCTCCACTACAGGAGCACGACCCTCTCGCGTCCGTCCTAGACGGAAGGAGGATTTGGCCTACACTCCCCACGCTGGCGAGACGGTTTGGGGAGGCCTGATCGATATTTGATAATGTATTTCCCTTAGTCGCTTTGTACGACATCCACGGGATGAGACGCAGTGATTCTATTCTAGTCTGCCGGAAACCACACGGCCATACTTTATATATTCATATTATTTCATGTAAGATAATCACTCCCAGTCGCGGCCCTATGGCCATATGACGTGGCGAGTACGGCAGTCACTTTGGGACTCACTCTTGCATGCCCAAAAAGTACTTTTTAAATTCTCTATTTATGCCCAAAACTAGGCATTTATTGGGCATTTACAGGTACTTATTGTAAATGCCTAGCATTTTGCCCATCTCTAGGTATAGTAAATAATACAATTGGCATATTTTTCATCAGTAAAAACTTTGCGATCGCGCTGCGACCAATTAACATAATTCCGAAGTTCAGCACCTCGGAATTACCTCACCTATAATCATCGGACTTTCACCTATAATCATCAGCATCACCAGGGGTCGTCGATCCCTTTTTAGCATTTTTATGGAAACATATACATTAATGGAAACTTAGACTGTGGCTTTCCTGTTGTATTTTATTCGGAAACACCATTGAGAAATGATTCCCTATGGCTCAATTTACACTGCCGCGGAGTGGACTTGAATGGAAGCGTCAATTTCGCCTCATGACGCGAGAAGGCGGAATTCGCTGGAATGCTCGAGTATTCTCGCGTATTCTATTGCTGTGACCAACCCGATCGACTCTCCGTTTCCCGCGGATTCCACTCCACAGGCAGCACCGACAGTAGCCAGGGGAATTCTCGAGAATGCGCGAGTATTCCCCGGAAGACGCGAGACCTTTTTTGGCTCGTATTTAAGTTTATATGTTAAACAATTGACATAAAGTTTATTATGCTATGTACAATTTCGTTGCAAATAATCGCTTCCAATCCATTCCGCGGCGGTGTAAATTGAGTCAAACTCACTGTTTGCAATCGCTTTAAAAAAATGGAATGTGGTTTGTGGGTTGGTATGTGATAGTTACTCATGTTATTATTGTACATTGGTCGATCGAAAGGTACCTACCTAATAGGAAAGCTAAATAAATATATTAGTGTCTCAGCTAGGTACCTACCTACCCATTGTATTATAGTAGGCAGAGAGTCACCGCGAAGCACGAAGCTGTGTAATAATAACCGTGTGCAAAAATGCCTGGGGCCTTACCACAAGCTCTAAACGCAGGAATGGAACTATGATGGTTGCGTATTTATCAATGAATTTCATTCATAAATCCGCAACCATGATGGTTCCATTCCTGCGTTTAGAGCTTGTGGTAAGGCCCCTGAACATAGGATCGTTATAAGGAAACAATAATAATAAGTTGTCTTTCAGTATTTTATTATTATTCAGTATTTTATTATAATTTATTATTCAGAAACTATACAAATAAAGCTCTCTCAGGTGAGGAGCTCGATGGCATCGTTGCGCGTGTCAGACTAATCGAACACGCAACTTAAGCAACGTCGACCGTAGCCGTCCATAGATGGGATTATATATCTCTAGTTCCTCCGTGCTCCGGAGGGCACGTTAAGCCGTCGGTCCCGGCTGTTGTTATTAGATAGATGATAGATGCTAGACGTTAAGTCAGTGGCCTTTAGGCGGCTTGAAAACACTAACCTCCGCCAACCAGAAGTTGAGCAGCGTGCTGGAGCATGCTCTTCCTTCGATTGAGGCGAGACCCGTATTATAGCTGTGGGATGAATAAGGGTAGTCGACGACAGTTAAAAATAAATAAACATGAAAATAAATCGACGGTCCCTACGTATAAAGCGACATGACTGTCATTTCAGACATGTCTTCTTATACTAAGATATAGTAATTAAAGAATATTGTTATTGGACAAATGAGTTAATTTCTTATGGCTCCTCTTCACAATGGGACGTGTTGGCCCATCAAATGATCGTCCATAATCGCCGCCATGATCGGGCAGCTCTCCACACAATCGTGTCTATTCATTTACTGACTGTCTACTGTTATGATAAGACGTCTATCGATGATGGATATCAAAGTGATCACGGCTGCGGCAATATTTCTACTTAGCTCTTATAATCATTTACTTAATGTGCGCAAAAACAGAATTGTGAATTGTAAAATCCAATTCTCATTTTGATATATTTCTTTTTTTTTTTTATACTACGTCGGGTGGCAGACAAGCATACGGCCCATATTAACGCTCGCAACATATAATATCGCTCGCGCGTCGCCACCCCCGCTGCCAACGCAGCTTTTTCTTCCTTTCTGGTGACCTCACTCACTCGCAGGAACACAACATCCCTCAAGGGAATTGTTATTTGACTGCGGTATTCTGTGAGGTAAAGGTTGTACTTCGGGGAATGTATTCCCCAGTCTGGTAGCTTACAATTACGCTTCCTACCTCTCTTTTGGCCAGAGCTTCGTTTGTCAGTCAGCAGGGTGCACCGCGTGCAGGTGAAGTTGGCTTTGGTTCAAAGATCTTGATGAACCACTTACACCCCAAATTTTTGATATAGTTCTATGAACCGAAAAGGTTTTTCATTCGTTCACGTCACCATATTGTGTTTGTAAATCGACAGAAAGAACTAGATACATAAGTACAGAACACTAAGAATATGTCCCTCTTTATTTTTTTACCGAGACGTCTACACGTCTACACTGTACCCGAGACAACTACGTACTGACTAATCGGCGATGTGTGGACGCGCACACAATCATGGGCCAACATTCCTTTGATGTACCGACAACTTACCGATTATCGGCGATGACGCCCGATCACAGACAAACACTCACGATCACGCCCTCTACACAATCGTGCTTGTCTGTAATCGTCCATCATGGGCCATTGTGAAGAGGGGGCCATTACTTTTTAACTATATACAATCAATAAAATAAAAAATAAAATGTTTTTTACGGGCAATCTAAACCAATTTATGCAATAAAAAAAAATTACCATTTTTGACACGTCGCTTTATACGTAGGGACTGTCGAATTATAATAATAATAAATATGCGCCGTGGAAACCAAAGAGCTGAGTCATAGAATGAAATTTGTAGTGTCCGACCGAAACTGGTTTTTACGACCGAAACCGAAATCGAAACTTTTACAAAACAATTATCTAACTGTAGGTACTTTTCTTATAATTGGGGGTGTAAGTGGTTCCTCAACATCTCTGAATCAAAGCCAACTTCACCTACACGCGGTGCACCCTGCTAACTGACAAACGAAGCTCTGGCGAAAAGAGAGGTAGGGAGCGTAATTGTAAGCTACCCGACTGGGGAATGTACCTCCACCTCACAGAATACCGCAGCCAAATAACAAATCCCTTGAGGGTTGTTGTATTCCTGCGAGTGAGTGAGGTCACCAGAAAGGGAGGAGATGCTCCGTCTGCAGCGGGGTGGCAGCGAGCGAGCGATATTTTATGTTGCAATCGTTAATATCGCTACGGCAACCGCTTCACATTAGGCGGGCCGTATGCTTGTCTTCCACCCAACATATTATAAAAAAAAATTACGTTACGTTACGTTATAATTGCTAGATACTTGGTTATAATTATTAAATTGAACGTTTAAACTCTAAATCTTTAATATTATCACCACTAATGCACTATAGTAAGTACCGAGTACCTATGTATTGTTTGTTTACGTATTAGTGTGGGAGCCCAAGAGGGGGATTTCGGGAGTTACTAAAGCGCGGCAGATTAACATACAAGGAGATACCTTGTACTCGATTAAATGCCGCCACCAAATATGAGCCCCATATATATGGCCGCCCGTCCAGGATAGAGGATCAGATTAGTAAAAAAAAATTGATCATCTGAGGATCTCGAGCGCGTCAGATTAAGGTAGGGTGAGTGAGTTACATGCTAAAACGTGTAGATTCCACTAATCTGACAATTTCAAAGTGACGTAAAAAAAAAGAGAGGGTTACAAAGTTGTAAAAAAAAAACGTCAACTGGACATTCTCGAGCGTGGCTAACTTTTTATTTTATTTTATTTTCAAGGTTTACGAAAAATATATAATCTGACGATTTCCATAAGCCGAAGTAAGAAAAAATAATCGATAAAGATTAAAGCGTGCAGCTACGTCATGCCAGTATTCCCCTCTCCGTAGATGATGATGAAGATGTAGTCATAACATCGGATATTCTTGAGGATACTCCAGAATTAGGTATATTTTTTTTTCCAATAATTAAAAAAAACGTTATTCATAAAAAAAATCGTTAAACATTTTAATGATTTCTTATGCAATCTGAGGATGAAATCGAGCCAGAGGATGAAGATGATCATTAAAAAAAAAATACGCAAAAAAAATTAATGAGGCTGATGATGATGATGATGATGATGACAAGTATTCTACTTAAAAAACATACACTGTTCATTTCAATTAATTAAGTTCAATGATTTAAAAATAATAAAAAAAAATATATATTTTATTATCAGATTAGGCGAATCCCTCCAGATCATCAGATTATGAGACAGCACGTCTAGGACATAAAGATGAACCATATATATCTTAATCTGACGCGCTCGAGTATTTCAAAATGGCGAATTTTTTTTGCACATTCTGATAATGGCCGAGAGTTTGCGTCACATCCAAATCGTCAATTATTATACATACATTTTTTTCTTCTTATCATCGAAGCTTCGCAATCCAATAGGTCCAATCCAATAGAGACCTATTGGATTGCGTCATAGAGATGACGCTCGAGTAAATCCCGATTTAGCACCAAGGGCTCCCCTACCATGTACCGAATGAGTTAAATTAACCACAAAATATTCAGATAGTTATGTTAGACTTTATTCTACTATAATCTATGCATTAGTTTGTTATACTAAATTATTATGTTTACTACCTACCCTTAAACACTAGAAATTTGTATCCAGTACCGCGAATGCAACATATAATGGTAAGAAGTAATAATCATAACAACAAGATGGGTCGATCCCAGTATTACCATTGAGATATACGAGTACCTTTAAGTAATAGTGGCTCTATTTTCCCACATTTTTTCGGCGGGTAGCTCTAAATAAAGTAACAGACATTTTTGAATCACTCTTAGTAATTTAATAATTAAAAATAATAATACATACTTGGTTTAGTCGGATTGTAACTTAAATGACTTAAGACTATCACTCGCATCCACTGGCATATAAATTTCCAACACATTATCACTATGGAACCATCACAGCAAATGCATAAAAACTTAAGTGATCTGGCAGCTCTCTTCAACACTAGGATGGAGGAGTTTGAGAAGAGTCTACAGCAATCATCATCTTCGTCCACAGCTGCGCCTTCTTCACTCAAGAACCTCTCTGCAGATTACCAAAATTTCAAAACTTTTGTATGGAAGGCAATTTCAATGTTGAAACAACAAATGGAGATGATAATAACTGGTTTGGATCGTCATGAAACACATTCTCGCAGAAAGGTACTCCTCTTTCACGGTATTCCTGAGGTGGAGGATGAAAATTTAACTCTTGAGCTCAACAAATTATTTAGTGATCAGTTACAATTAAAGATTGCATTTGGCTCTTCACTTTCGTCTGGTAGTGGCTCACTTATTGAAGCTTGTCATCGGCTTGGTGTGAAAAAAGATAAGCCACGTCCTGTTTTGGTTCGATTTGCCTATGCTGATGTTCGTACATCTGTATGGAATTCTAAGACGAAGCTCAAGGGTACTAGTATCTCTGTTTCGGAATTCCTGACCAAGACTCGGCAAGAAGTGTTCATTGCAGCACGGAAACACTTCAGTGTTAAAAACTGCTGGTCATCTGATGGAAATATTGTGATCCTTTTGCCCGACAATATGCGTGTCAAGATTGCAACTATGACAGAACTCCGCCAACTCCAGGCCCTGCACCCGCACGGCAGTCCACATTAGACGGATAAACCCAGGCATGGAGAAGCATCTAACAAGCAAGCTGCAGTCACGTTGAGGTGCTTAATTTGTACTTTATTTTTATTTTTAATTCGACGGTATGTAACTTTGCAGTTGAGTTTTTGGCTTTTGTTTTTTGTCTTTTCACCCACTTGTATTATTATAAACTTTACAGTAGTTGTAGGTAAAATATATTTCTTTTCGGAGGAAACATCATATGATCAAAACTTGTAGGTACTCAACTCAAAATAGCAATTAGAATGAAATTGTCAAAGTGACATACTCTTTCTTTCTCTTCATTTTTTAATTGCTGGCAACCACGCTGTATTATGTATTTTTTTTTCTATCTTGAGCAAAAGTAAGCAATTAGGTTCTGCATGAAAACTTAGCCAAGGATGTGAGTGGTGTTTTGTTTTGTACTTATAGATATATATATATATATATATAGGTATATTTATTGTGTATTCTTATTTTGTTTGATTGTGTATTGCTATTTTTTTTTTTGTTTTGTTTATATTTATTAATTTAATTTCATGTCATTAGATTTTAATGTCAATGATGATTATTTTCTTTCATGCTCGTCTGATGAGTTTGGAAGTGCTCACAGTGATATATCTTCTGCATCTGACATTGAACCTCTTGATGCCAAGTTGCAGTCTGTACTGAACAGTAAATCCCACTTCCTTAACCTTGTGCATATTAATGCCCAGAGTATAATTGCTCATTAAGAGCTACTCAACAAACTGGAACGGTTGCAGAATTTGGCTATTCGTTTCATTTTTGGTTTGCGCAAATATGATCATGTCTTTGAATTTCGCACCCAGTTGAAATGGCTCCCTATCCGCCTTCGCAGAAATGTGCACATCCTGTCTTTCCTTTACAAATTAATTAAAAATCCTGATTCACCTCAGTACCTTCGTTCCCGTTTTCCTCCTTTACCACCTCCTACTCGCTCCCAACGTCCCTGCCTTACGAAAACATTAAATTATCCCCCTTCCAACACAACGTTTTTCTTTAACTCATTTACTGTTCGTGCAGCACTGCTCTGGAATAAATTACCAGTGGAAATACGAGACAGTATCACTGTGACCACTTTCAAAAAGAAATTAACAGAGCATTACTTAACTCAAATTAGTTAATTATATTTTGTATGTTTAGATCCATAAAATGTCAACATTAGCATGTTTGCATATGTCGCCTTAGCCAAATAATATTTCTATACTATTGTTAAGGTTGGCTGGAAGAAATCTCTTAAAGAGATAAGCTCGCCCTTGTACACCTTGTTTACACTGTTTTATGTAACAATATTATATGCAATAAAGAATTAATAATTAATAATAATTTTTTTCTGTTTTTGTTTCCTGTCATAATAACGTGTCACGTGCAAAAATGGGTATAGAATTTGCGAAAGAAATGACTCATCTACTAGTGAAGTAGTACTTAAGTGAAAACTGTTTTATACAGTGATGCGTTAAGGTTTATACCTATTTATTACTCTTGATATCTTATAAATGCGTGGCCGCGATTCTAGTCTATAAGTTTTTTTTTTTAATACTACGACGGGTGGCAGACAAGCATACGGCACGCCTGATGTAAAGCGGTTACCGTAGCCATATCTATAATAATAAAAGGCTTTGTCCTCACTGACTGACTGACTGACTGACTGACTGACTGACTAATCAACGCACAGCCCAAACCGCTGGGTCTAGAGATTCCAAATTTGGCAAGTAGGTTCCTTATGACGTCTAGGGGTGCACTAAGAAAGGATTTTTCAAAATTCATCCCCTAAGGGGGTGAAACGGGGGTCCAAAGTTTGTATGGGGAAACAAGATTAGTTGGACTATTTTATCCGAAACTTTACACGAGTACTTCTATAGATAAATGAAAAAACACGTGTTCCAGGATTTTTCAAAATTCAACCCCTAAAGGGGTAAAATGGGTAAAATGGAGTGAAAAAGTCTGAAAATCGTCATGGGTATTGTTTTTATGGTTTATCGGGTCGCTGATTACGAAAACAACAACTATTTTATAATCCAACATAGCCGACGTGACATAAAATCCCCCCCTCATCATCATCATCCCCCTATGGGGGTGCGATGGGGTTGAAATGTCATAATATCAATATGGGTGTTGATTCTATGGTTTTCTGGGACGTCAATTACGAAAATCGCATCGATTTGAAAATATAACACAGTGGACACGAAATAACTTAAAAGGATTTTTCAAATTTTTCCCCTAAAAGGGTGAAACGGAGGTCCAAAGTTTGTGTAGGGAAACGAGATTAGTTTGACTATAGATAAATGAGTGAACACGTGTTTCAGGATTTTTAGAAATTCAACCCAAAAAAAAGGAGTAAAATGGGGTCAAAAAGTATGAAAATTATGAAGGATATTATTGTTTTTATATTTTATCGGGTCGCTGATTACGAAAACAACAACGATTTTAAAGTTCAACGTGACTAACGTGACCATCATCATGTAATTTTTTTAAACATTGATTTAACCTTTTTATGCTGGTTTGAATGAGACTTGTGTGTTGACTGAAGTGTTATACTAATAGGTTTTTAAGGGCCCAGATTGTCTAGGCGCGACGTCGGTTTCGAGCGACCGCAGCGCTACTGTTTACTGAAACAACCGACGGGGCGGGTGAATGACCCAAAGACAGCGCGATTGTCAAAATGTTTTGCGACAAACGTTCCAATTGTTATTGAAGTTGAATATTTACAGCATAACAAAAATGTTGAATTATTGGAAATAAACGACGAGTGTAAAATATTCTAAGACTAGTTTTTCGTTACAAAATGATAATAAATATTAATTACTAGATTAATAAGAGTAGTTGAGACACAATTTTTATGTTTTTCTATTTATATTAAACAATCAAGAGCAGGTCTGGACTGACCTTTTTGTATTCTACTTACCAAAAATTCCAACTATGTATTTATTTGTAATTTTCCTACCAAAGTTTATTCTTATTTCGTAAAATATTCATTCAACAAAATAATTGCAAATTCAGTAGGAAGTACGGTCGAAATAACATCGAGCTTTCCTCGCTAGTGTATATCTCTACGCAAGGAAATGTGCCTATTGCGTAAACTCAAATAGGGTGGTGGCACCAATTATCGGCCATGTCAACTTTTTTTGCTTGTAATTTTTGAGTTAATAACTTTTGCTACGCTAGTATACGAAAGTATAAAAATGATTCATATAATTAAAAGTAAGTAAACAATAACAAATATGAGTCGCCATCTAAAAAGCGTGCTAGGGTTGTACAAAAATAAATGAAACACAAGTTTATAAATTATTAATATACTAATTAAAAGTAAGTAAACAATAACAAAATATGAGTTCAAAATTCTAATGTTTTTTCATTTTAACGATTACTGATCAAATTTTGATTTCTGCTAATTTGATGATAAAATCAATTGCTATTGCAAAACTTATCAGAATGAGTACCAGCTGCCCGATTCACGTAATAAAAACCGTAGCGTAGGGACTTAAAAATGTCACTTCGTTTTTTGCAAATTAAGCCCTTTTAACCGACTTAAAAAAAGAAGAAGATTCTCAATTCGCTGTATTTTTGAAACAATTTTGATGATTCTTTACACCAGGTAACTCTTCAAAATCGTATAGGAATTGTATAGTAATTGAGCTATTGAAAGATTTATGACAATCCAAGACTAGATAAGTAAGTGCGTTTAAAACAGAAAACCAAAAGGCGATTTCTAAGTTTCTAAGTTAAAACGACTTTTGGACTGGCGTGTTTACGTGAATCGACCGGCTGGATAGTTAAGTTACCTCAGTCTCTTTCAAAACCATTAGGCGTTCTTCTCTTTCAAAACACGTAAAGCTCTTTCTTTCCTCTCTTTCATAGCCTCTATGATACTGGGCGCGTCACGAATGGGCATGCTTCGTGACTGCCGAGGATCAACTAATTCTGGATGTAGGCAATCGTAATAAAACCTAACTAATTTCATCTCCATTTTCTTCTTCCAAAATTTGTCGTCCTTTTCTAAAATATAAACTTTCATAGGTACAGTAGCACCAAACCAGATGCCAAGCATGCAAACGTTTCTTTTAGTAATATGTACCTGTCCCTGAATTTGGAAATACCAGTTATGATTTTTATTTATGACATAACTCTTGGAAGCCTTGCCCAAAAGGTATGTTTGGCCATTGCTTCATCAAGAGTCATGCCAGCTAAAGAATGTGGGCACTTAATTTCAATTAAACCGTTTGCATAAATGCCATCTGGTGTATTACCAAGAAATTCATATTGATCGTCGACGAACAAACCGCAACCTTGTATACGAATATTCTTTTGATTTTCTAACTGTCTAATTTCGGTTTCTTCGTTTTCGATACCGTACCGTACAGCAAGCAAACTGGAGATATTACTACCATAAACGATTTTACCAACAAAAGCAGCACAACTTGTGCTCTCTCGTTTTTTACAAACTTCCCCGAATGATGATGAGGTTAGTAATTTTCTCCTTGTACTCATCCACTCAGCACTACTTCTTTGCAAATGGGTCGACCTTTCAAGCTCCTCTCTTTCAGCACAAGACAACTTTAAATCGGCTAAAAAAGATGGCTTGGCTTTCTCATATAATTCTGGACTCAGATCAGGTTTTTCGCAGTTTGGTCCATAGTGAGCGTCTTTCGATACAGTGTTGTGGCTTTTTTTCAATCTTAATTTAGGTTTAGCAATTAAACGGTTTCTACGATTACAATTTTCCACTTTCGCGATCAAAGGAATCGGACTACATTTAAATATGACTTCATGAGTTTTACTATGAATCGATCCCGTATTAAAAGACACAACAGCAGCTGCGCATCAGCCCGCATAAGAACCACGGGAAGAATAATTTACACGCTTACCCCCAACTAATTTGGCAATTACTCCGTTAAAACTTTCAACTATATTACTTGTGCAATTATGAATTAAACTTCTAGAATGATATGACAGTCTTTTACTTAAAATTTCTACCGCGTCCATTAATCCGCATCCAACAATTGTTGGAAGTAATCCAACAGGTTCTATTCGACGAGTATCAGGTCTACAGAAATACTCCTTGCAATGTTGGTGATTACCAAATACGTGTTGTGGACCATTTAGGATATCTTCACTAAGATTTTTTATTTTTTCTTCGAGTGACTGATTTTGTTCCGCCCAATATTTAATCGCGCATTTTACACCCGTTCTTAAACGCAAATACCTTTCTTTTAGGAATTTCCGCAATTCGCAAGGATACTTAGTGTCTTTTGACAGTTTCTCCAAGCTATTGCAGTAGTTTCGTAAAAGATGATTTTTGCATTCAATTTTCTCTACTATTAAATTATCGTACGGACGCGAATCTAATATTTTTTATAAGTACTAGAATCGCCGTCTGCTACAAATTTATTATAAATTACACCGTGATCAACAATGGAACGTTTAAACCCCTCAACTATTATGGTCGATTCCATCCCGGTAGATGATCCTGAATAATTCTTGAAACAATGGTGTTCCGGGGGCTGACTGTTGTTCTTTGCGGCTCGTGCACAGACTACGCAGTATTTATTTTTAACTCCAAAAAACAATACTTTATTAGTTTTAAGTTAGAAAGTCTGAAAGTCGGATTAAAAATGAATGTCAGCAAAACAAAACTTATGACTAACTCCATACAGGCAAATATCAAAGTTGGACATGAAAACATTGAAAATGTTAAAGACTACATATACCTGGGGCAGGTTATCTCTACAGAGGAACAATCAGCAAAGGAAATCGATCTAAGAATAGCCAGGGGATGGAAAAAATATTGGGCTCTGAAAGAAATAATGAAATCAAAAGACCTAGGAATAAGAATAAAAAGAAAGACCTTTAACACCTGCATACTTCCATGTTTGACTTATGGATGCGAAACTTGGGCTTTAACAAAATCTCTAGCAACAAAACTAGCCACCTGCCAAAGAGCAATGGAGCGGAGCATGACAGGCATACGAAGACAAGACCGGGTTAGGAACACTGAGCTTAGATCGAGAACAAAACTGACTGATATCCTGACAAAAATAGACCAACAAAAGTGGCGATGGGCTGGCCACATGATGCGAGACACACGGGGAAAATGGAGTAAGGCCGTAACAGAATGGTATCCTAGAGATGGAAAAAGGAAGCGAGGAAGACAAAAAATGAAATGGGAATACGATATAAAGTTGACTGTGGGTACAAACTGGAGAAGGGTGGCAAACGATAGAAGCCAGTGGAAGTCGTTGGAGGAGGCCTATGCCAAAAGGCACACTGAAATTAGAGACATATTGTAACTTGTTTGTTTGTTTCTAACTAATTATGTAGTTTTTTTAATTTATATGTAATAGGTACTAATTTCAGAAATAAAGGGCTTTATTATTATTATGTATCTCTCTTAATTCACGGGTCAAGCCCGGTCATTTGATAGGCATACGCGGGGATATAGATCCAACACGTAGAGGCCCCTTTGAGAAGTTTGATGTAATGGTGTACGTCCGCCGTGACCCGCTCCAGGATATATCAATGGAACGATATACCCATGAGCAGGTCTCGGCAGGCGTTGAGACTATTGCGAAGTGTGATGGAAAATAAATGGGCTATGGAGATGAGATCTGGGTGAACTTAATACCGGGCTATTACAGAAGAGGGACGGACGCCTGCCATAACTGCTTTTATTGCTAGTTATTTGCGGCAGGCATTATATTATTATTATTATTATTATTATTATTATTAGTTTTAATGCCAATTATCGCAGCTGCGCCGGATAAGGCGGAAAAATTCTTACCATAAGATCTCTTCCTCCAACAACCGTCAACAGCAACAGATATTAATGGTGTACCATTTTTATCAACACTACCTATAGACTGCGTACTCTGCTTCTTCCTTGACAGTTTCTGCCATGGAATGTGTTGCTGTCTTTTCCCACCAATCGCAAACCGTATTATTAATTTCATTGTATAATGAAGGTGACATGATTGGTAACGGTTACTGCGGCAGTTAATGTTTTTAACTGAGAGTAGCTCCCACCAGATGATATGATACCAGATACAATTTGATGATTCACTTCCATGCTATCTTCTTTCTTTTCAACCAAACACACAGTAAACTTCATACTACACATACTACATTTCATGATGAGTTTTGAGTCCAGACCAACTTTTACTTCACCTATTATACTGAGGTAACTTAACTTACAATCCATTGGACCGTGGTCCCTGAAGAGCTTTATAAAAAAAAGAAATATCTATTACTCTACGCCCAACTTCCACTTCATCCACCTTTCCCTCTTGACTGTTTTCAATAACTAGTTCCTGTAAAGAAAGATAATGGCTTTATTTTGTTTTATAAAAAATAATTAAAAAAGAATGGGCCAAATTTCTTCAAACATAGCTAAGAACTCCCTTAGAATACATCTTTGAAACACATAACACTAGATCAAAATCTTGAACGTTTTATATAAATAAACGTAATAAAAACTGGTTATTTGTAAAGTCGGTTCAGGACAATAATTTTAATAAAAAAAGCTGTTGTTTCATTTTTAACCTTATTGATATTCCTGTTAACATAAAAAATAGCTAAACATGTTGTTTAGCGTTTTCATGCATTTTCCTAATGTCGGCCGGATGGCCGATATTGGGATTTATCAATAAATAAAGATCCCTAACCTCGACCCTGCGATTATTTCATAAAAAAGACAAGTAAATGTAAAAACCTTGGTTTTTCTTCAATAAAAAACAATATAAAATACCATAGGTATGTTTAATTCCATTTAAATACTAACTAACTCAATGCGCTCGCAACCGGGATTTGACTCGCCACTGCCACTAAACGACACAAGTCGGTACCGGCGCGTGCTCTATTGCCAACTGAACGTTCAAATATTGAAGCACCCGCACCAAAATATGGATTATTCGCATATAGAGTCGCTTTTTGAATAAAAACTATTATAATTTTAGGGTTATTTTAATAGTTAGGGTAAGTGCTCCAGTGAATTAACACCCACCAGTGAATGAACAAAACACACATTTTTCAATATAATAAGAAATCTAAGCTTTTCTACTCAAGCCAGTATTTTTTTCTCAATCGAAACATTATATTACGTCAACTGAACACACAGGTATTTGCCTGTGACCTATAGTTTCAAAATCGCGACCGCCTAAAATGAAAGTATTCTGTCGTATTTTTGATTGTATGGAGCAGAATTTAGGGCATTGCTGAGACTTCGTGTTTTGATATTCACTTTGTAGACACTATAAGTGTGATAGTGTTAACAAAATTTGATAGTACGAGTAGGATGTAAAAAGAACTGTTTTATCTTACAAAAAGCAGATTGCATAAATTTTAATTATCATAAATAAATTATAGGGGTGTTCGATAATTGGATCACGAAATTGAAGAAAATCTAGTCAATGAACACACAGTTTTAAGCATTTGGCATCTTAGCCTTAATGCAGTTGGCTAATTTTTTGTACACAACTTTTATAAACGGTTGTCAATTTTTTGACCAATATTCGAACGAGGTGTTCTTTTATTATTACCAGTTTATCCTCCATACCTAGCCTGATATCTTCAGTAACTTTTAGAAGTACAGTAATAGTACTGTGCCCAGGACGAAAACCAGACGGAGTGAACTGATTAAATAAAATAAATAAAGATCTCCACATAGAAGTGCCTTTCAGCTAAAACGACCATGGAAAGACAGCAAAATGCAAGCTAAAAAGAAATTAATAAATAGTGATGACATATAGAACCAATCTTCTATTATAGAAATATAATAGTTTAGAAGAGAAAGGAGAATCTAACATAGAAGTGATGAATAATAATATTAAATATTTTATAATAATAATCCAGTATTAATATTATGTTTTAAGCATTTGGCATCTTAGCCTTACGGTCTGCCCGAGGGGCTATGCGAATGGGTTGCTAGCTTCTTGTCCAGCAGAAGCATTAGAGCCACCTAGGACATAGGACATCAATGCTGGCGTCCCGCAGGGTTCTGTATTGTCCCCGACGCTGTTTCTGCTGCATGTTAATGATATGTTGTATAATGACAGCATTCATTGTTATGCGGACGACAGCACCGGGGACACTTATTACACGGGCCGCGCAAATATCCCTCGTTCTTTGGTGGAGGAGAGCCGCGAACAACTTGTGTCGCAAATTGAGAGCACACTAAGTAGAGTGTCCGACTGGGGGCGACAGAACTTAGTGCGATTTAACCCCTCTAAGACACAAGTCTGCGCGTTCACCGCTAAGAAAACCCCATTTGCTGTGGCTCCACACTTCGAAAACACACCCCTCACCATCGCCAATAGTATTGGTATTCTAGGAGTTGACATCTCCAGCGACGTCCAGTTTCGATGTCATCTGGAGGGGAAGGTCAAGCTGGCATCGAAGAAACTAGGTGTGCTCAACAGGGCGAAACATTACTTCAACCCGCGGCAAAGACTTATACAAAGCTCAAGTTCGGCCGCATATGGAGTACTGTTGCCATCTATGGGCGGGAGCGCCTAGATACCAGCTTGCACCCTGTGACTCGATTCAAAGGCGTGCTGTGAGGATTGTTGACGATCCCAAACTGACAGACGGTTTAGAACCTTTAAGTCTGAGAAGAGATTTTGCGTCCCTTTGTGTGTTCTACCGTTTGTACAATGGGGTGTGTTCAGAGGAGTTGTTTGACATGATGCCCACGGCTTCCTTCTACAGTCGCACCGCTCGCCATCGACAGGGAATTCATCCTCACACTTTAGAACCGAAATGGTCACGTACTGTGCGGTTCCAGAGAAGTTTTCTTCCACGTACTATCAAGCTGTGGAATGAATTGCCTGTTGAGGTTTTCCCAGGAGACTACAGCATGGGGTTCTTCAAAAAGGGCTTCAAGAGGTTTTTACAGGGTCGGCAACGCGCATGTGATGCCTCCGGTGTTACAGGCGTCCATAGGCTGCGGTAACTGCTTTCCATCAGGCGGACCGTATGCTTGTTTGCCACCTTAGTGGTATAAAAAAAAAATGTTAGATAGTTCTCTTTAGGTTATAAAATATCAAGTAACACGCAATTATAATAGTAATCATATCGTCTATTTAATATAATAAAAATATATATATATTTACAATAACAATTACCCGAAATAAACTCTTACATAATAATTTATATATAGAACTGATATATAAAAGTGGTAGTTCATTCAATGGGTTTCAAAAGGTTTATTCACTGGATTTTTTTGTTCATTCTCTGGTGATTTGTGTGTTCAATGCTGATAGTTATTGAGATAACCTGCATTTTATACAAATATACCCCATATTTGTATAAAATGCAGATTATCTCAATAACTATCAGCATTTTTGCTAAAATATGTATACTGTATCAATCATGAATAAATTGTGAACATAATAAAATAAAATATTTTTTGGTTAGGATCTCATAAGTAGCTGGCTGTAATTTTCAAAGTTTGGAATGCCCTTAAGGGTTCATTCAATGGAGCACTTACCCTATATTCCATTTTCTCGCAAAGGCCGATATTAGGAGGAGGCCGATACTAGAAGACTTCACCCTACTGAGATTTTGTCTTCGTCCATCACTAACTAGGTATTTTTTTTTTTTATACTACTTCGGGTAGCAGACAAGCATACGGCCCGCCTGATCTGAAGTGGTTACCGTAGCCATATTAACGCTCGCAACATAAAATATCGCTCGCGCGCCGCCACCCCCGCCACCCCCGCTGCCATCGCAGCATCTCCTTCCTTTCTGGTGACCTCACTCACTCGCAGGAAGACAACAGCCCTCAAGGAAACCGTTATTTGGCTGCGGTATTCTGTGAGGTGGAGGTACATTCCCCAGTCGGGTAGCTTACAATTACGCTCCCTACCTCTCTTTTCGCCAGAGCTTCGTTTGTCAGTCAGCAGGGTGTACCGCATGCAGGTGAATTTGGCTTTGGTTTAAAGATCTTGATGAACCACTTACACCCCAAGGTAGTTTGTTTATTTATGTAATAAGTCTACAAGAATTACGTATAACAACTTACGTCTATAGTGTGTAGTCTAAGCATAGCAGTGTTGCTTGGAGTCTCGGCCTGAAGGTTTTCTTTATTTTCAATACTGGAAATATTATTCATCATTATTATCCACTTTATAATTATTTTGTAATTTTTGTACAACACCAGACCCTAGGCGCGTCGCGTCTCTTTGGCGGTAAGTATGTCGACAAAGCCGCGTGCCCGTGCTATTTCTGTTATGAAACATACCTACTTCCACAATCTGATATTTAGACAATAATGATGAACATGAAAACGAATACTAGGTAGAAATTGACTTTATTACTTATAATACAAACCAATATTTACATGCTATTGTATATGTCTGAATCAAGCGATCTAAATCATATGACATAGGTATTGTATTAGCTTTGTAATGTACCCTGTTCAAATGAAAATAAATTATATTATTATTACTACTTAGACAGGATAAGCTCACAAATAAAACTAGGATTTTTACATGACACTTTCACAGAAATCTCGTAATTTTTTTCTAGGTAGGTATTTAGGACAAGACGTAGTAAAGTAGGCAGATAAATAAATAAGTAGGAAGGAACTTACATTTTTTCCGAGATCTTTTGGCTTTCATATTTTTATAATGCGTACTAAACTTTCTTTTCCCTGGCAAATTCAAATTCAATCAGTCCTGCGAAAAAAACCCTCGATTACCGACTAGATACGTTTATGATATTGGCTATAGCATGTTGAAATCATGTTTCAAGCCTGAATTGATACATATTTTACAAGGTTCATAAAATAACCTACTCAACAAAGTATCTAATTCATTCTTTGTATTTTTTACGATTTATATACATTCATTATATTGGTAAATTAGTTATACTTACAGTTTTTCACAAAAAACACAAATTCACAACACGTAATTTTGCCGGAGCATCCGACGCGCGTGGTGTCACCTTGACATATAAAAACACACTGGCGTATTAGTGGCGGCGCTGGGTACTAATTCGTAATATCGGAATGTGCGTCATTTTTCATACATTTTTCTATGGAGAATTTACGTAAAACATATTTAGATTTTAGGGCTTTAAAAGAGGAAGTCTTTGTTTGTAAAGGTACAAAAAAAAAGTATATGTTATATTTATTGGTTTCTTCAGTGTTCAAAAAGTGTTTCTTTTTATCAATTTGTGTTGATTTATTGGGTTAAATCTGAAAAATACGAAGGCATGTTTTTGCATTTTTTCTCAATTTTGTGCGTTTGTTGACCTTTATTATAAAACAACTATTAGATTTTAAGAGTTTAATATAATCATACAATAATTTTTGGTCTTTGATTGTAATATATACAAATTATCATTGATATCAATCATATCTAAATAGGTTAAATATGAAAAATCGTAACACTCTTTTCACAGTTTTCACGATCTGGCCCCTTAAGTTTGTATTTGACGTAAATCAGTGCTTATACGATCGCGGGCGGTCGGCGCGGTGAGGACGGGACGGGTGTAGTAGTAGTTATCTGGAAAGTTCTTGCATCCGTATTTAGTACAATTATAGGTGCTACATGAGGGTGGTTGCGTTGCGTGTTAGACTTGACTTGGATAATCTAAAAAACGCGAACTTCACGCGAGCGAAGCCGCAGTCAAAAGCTAGATAGTAAAAGGCTTTGTCCTCACTGACTTGACTGACTGACTCACTAATCAACGCACAGCCCAGACCCCTGAAGCTAGAAACCTGAAACTTTGGATATGTGTTCCTTATACAATGTAAGCGCGCACTAAGACGGGATTTTCCGAAATTTCACTTCTAAGAGGTTAAAATAGGGGGTTGAAAAAAAAACCCTCTTGGAAACCGATTCACCTACGATTTTGAGAATTAGTAGAATAGTTGTTTATAAAAAAAAAAACCGGACAAGAGCGAGTCGGACTCGCCCACCGAGGGTTCCGTACGTAGTATCATTATTAAATTTGATATTTTTCATTATAAACAAGAAATAATGCGTCGAAAAAAATAAACAAAACATATTTTGCAATGTGTACATCAAGCCCTTTCATATGATACCCCATTTGAACTAGTAGTTTCAATTTGAAATTTCGACACCCTTTAAAAAATATAGACCCCTTATTTTTTAAGATCTATTTACAAATGTATAGTTTTGAGATTTATTCCTGTACTTGTAGTCCATAACGATATTACTTACCAAATTTCATAGGTCTAGGTCAACGGGAAGTACCCTATAGGTTTTGATTCCCTTGAGAATGTCGAAATATGCGTTTTTTGCAGAATAAACGGCCGTAACTTTTTTTTACGTAAACTTAGCAGTTTGATTATTTTACAACTTCATGGGACCGTAGACCTGAGTATACAGTTCAAATTTCAGCTTGATACCTTCACGCATTTTCGACATAGAAATTCTTGACAGAGAGACGGACAGACAGACAGACAGACAGACGGACAACAAAGTGATCTTATAAGGGTTCCGTTTTTCCTTTTGAGGTACGGAACCCTAAAAAGGGGATGTTTATGGGTAACTGATTAACTTTTGACCAGCGCCCAGCCAAGAAATGTCAAAAAATGTTATATTTATATTTGAATTAACTTATCAATAGATGGCGCTATACCTAGCATTTGTACAGCGCGCTATGGTTTCGTTATTAAGGAAAGGGTATATACGAGAGATTATTTCAAACCATGGGGTTATCCATGACGGTATCGCGCTCACCTCATTCCAGTAGTTACCCCCGGAGGGAATCCATCGCGCGCGTAGGGCGTAAAAGAAACTGCGTCCTTCAAATGAAGCTACATCTGGTGTCGAAAACTAATTAAAAACCTATTCTAAGTACCGACTTTCCTATAAAGTCGGTACCTAGAATAGGTTTTTATCTACTTAATATAAGAATTTCCGTATTTTTCAAACAACGAAGTCAAGATTCACTAAATTTAAATTTGTGGAAGGTGTGATGATGCCCCATACCATTATAGCTTTGGAAGGTGATGGAGCTGGCCTGTTCCGCTCCATCTCCTACAACTTGCATGGAATGGAGGTGTATCATCAGGAGGTTCGTGCCACCATTGTTCACGTATTAAACAACTGGAACGATGAGTTGTTGAGTGAGGACAGTAAAGGATGCGCTGTTGAGGAATCTCTCTTGATAACCCGCATTCCCATTATTCCATTAAGACCACCCAGTTCAATTTAAGAGATTTCACTTCAATTTCCCATAAAGGTGTTTCGCTATGACCATTAACAAAGCTCAGGGGCAGTCTCTAAAGGTCGCTGGGGTTGAATTGAGACAGGACTGCTTCTCTCATGATCAGTTGTATGTAGTTTGCTCAGGAGTAAGTTCTCCTGGAAGCATTGCAATTTTGGCTCCTGGTGCGAAGGTGCTGGTCTTAACCTAAATGGTGTATGTTTGTGATAATGGACAATACGAAACAAAAATAGACGCAAATCAGGAGTGTTCCTGTAGCGGAGCACGGGTACTTTGCTAGTTAATAAATAAAATGTCGCTCGCGCGCCGCCACCCCCGCTGCCAACGCAGCATATCCTTCCTTTCTGGTGACCTCACTCACTCGCAGGAACACAACAACCCTGAAGGGTATTGTTATCTGGCTGCGGTATTCTGTGAGGTGGAGGTACATACCCCAGTCCGGTGGCTTACAATTATGCTCCCTTCCTCTCTTTTCGCCAGAGCAGGTGAAGAGTTGGCTTTGGTTCAAAAATGTTGATGAACCACTTACACTCCAACATAGTTATATATATATATATATATATATATATATATATATATATGGATTTATACACGTAACCGTACATAAACAGCAATATTTAGGGTTTTTCATAGAAATGTGGGGTTTATGGTCTCATCGGATTACCAAAATGTATGAAGACAAACGTAGATTTACACACTCTGAGCCAAAAAAAGACTCGCGTGATGTCAGATGATGTGAAAGAGGGTTTGTCAAAAGAGATGTAAGGTACAATTAACCTGCGTAAAGCGTCCGATATATAAATTACCTTGGTACATCGTATTTGTAAGCTTCCCCACTGGGAAAATAGGTACCTATACCTCACAGAATATCGCACCCAATTAACAAATCCCTTTAGGTTTGTTGTGTTCTTGGGAGTGAGTGCGGTCACCAGAAATAAAGGAGTTGCTGCGTTGAAAGCTGGTGTGGCGTGCACGAGCGATATTTCATGTTGCGAGCGTTAACATAGCTGCGGTAACAGCTTCACATCGGGCGGGCCATATGCTTGTCTGCCAACAGACGTAATATAAAAAAATCGTCAACATCATTTCAACCGAAGGACGTCCACAGCTTATCTTATCTTAGATTTTGTGTCCATTACATCTTTACCAGATCGTCCGTCTAGATCGTTCGCAGGGTTCTCCACGTGCAGGTGAGGTTGGCTTTGGCTCTATAGATCATGGTGAGCCGCTTTCACCCCAAATGATTATGCTTCCACATACAATCCATACGATTGTTTGGCATCCGGCGTACTACGAGTATAAGAAGTATAAGAAGGCGGGAAGGCAATGTTTGATTTTTTTACCTTTCTAAGAAAAATTTTGAATCGGCTATGTATATAGATGTATGATAGTGTAAGCATGATTAAGGCGCCTAAAATGCAGGTATGCTTGTAATGTATGTAAATAGCAAAGGAACTGCGGGCGCGGGATTTCCCAACGATGGACTTCTCATAGTTTTATCTAAGAATTTTGTTAGGGAAGGAAAATTAAACCGATAGATTTGTCTTTATAATATATTTTAAAAGAGACATCAACATACCTACACGATGTGTATATTGTAGTCTATGAATATTAAGTGATTAATAGTAGACAATTCGCACTAGAATATTTTTAAATCTACCTACGGTTTTACGGTTAGTATATAAAATTACACCTATATTATAAAGTAGTACATACTATCTATTCTAATTTATTGATACAGTATATAGTCAATAACAAGTGCATGAGATATTTTTAAGTAACTATTATGATATTTTTCTCTATTTTTTCATCTTCTCTATTAGTACCATGTCCTCATACTACATTTGTATGGTAGATGAAACATCGAATTCTCCGGTAGATCCAGTTTAATAACGACAGAGACAGATCTATTTCTTTAACGGGACGTGGGCTCACCACTGTGACTTTTGTCATCCTGTGTAGCCAGGATTAGCAGCAACGGCGACTTTGTAAACTAGTAAACTATAATACTATTTCATAGAGATCGTAAGGTACTTTCGGGAATAGTACCTAATCACTTTTTCCAATATCTTGTATTATAATTTAGAAACAATCGAATGAGATAGAATACATTATCAGTATATGCAAATATACTAAACTAAAGTAACAAACTAATCTTAAAGTTACTTAAAAATAAGACTAATTAAATAATTTTAATTCAATTTAATAAATTTTTGAACAACAAGATATTCAAACTCCTGGTGCACATGATCGGCGTTGTCTTGTTGTGATAATGGAATTAAACAGGCGTTTTAGTTCCTTTACAACCGCAGTTCCTCCAGCTTTCTACAATTCTCTCAAAATTCCGTCCTCACTAAGCCCTAATTATCTTTACACTTATACAAAGCAACTTATAAAGAAGAAAGAAGCTATATGCGTATGTCTGTTTATCGCTAACTCCTCCTAAACTACGCAATTCATTTTTATTTATGTTAGGTATAGGACTTTGTAATTGGCATCTACTTACCTATTGCAGGTTAATAAGTAAGTTATTCGTAATATGTTTTGCTACTTTTGTCTATCTGTTTAACTGTGGTTAAGCTATGACTTATAGAATATGTAAATCATTTACCTACTGCGACAATCACGTGTATGCCTGTTTACATAGGTACTTACTTATTTTTATATAATTCATTCAATATATTGATGTCGGTCGCAAATCCACTAGAAAATACAAATTAATTTGATATTCAACGGGTCTGTGAATCACCACTAACTTAATGCGAATAATACCTACAGCATAATACTTATAAAAATTTCATATACTTAAAATCAATTCATGGACAAATTACACAGCGCAGTTTCAAACTTACTAGCGGCCCGGTACGTGCTTCGCTACGTATAAAGTGAAATAATAATAAAAAAAAATTGAAACACCAAATTCATTTATTCGAACAATAGAATATTTTATTAATTGCTAGCTATTTTAAAACTTAATCTAAAACATTTGGATAAACAATATTTTTTGTTTTTCCATTTTGAGCATGAATAAACAAACGTCTGGGGTACCGAGTCTCGAACAGGCAACATAAAGTCGAAGTAGGTACGTCCAAAATGAAATGACCGCATGAGTGACATAACAACATGCTTGTACTGTCAACACTGAAAAAAGTTTCAATTTGACAGCAAAATCCCCATTAACAGTCTGAATAAACCCTAAACATTTGGTTTGGATAGGTGAGCCCGTTCTTAAGTTATAAAATTACAACGAAAAGTGGCATTGATTTTTATATATATAGATAGATAGATTTGTTACAAAAAATGTGATAAATGAAGAACCGCTCTAACAATTTTGTGCAAACTTCACATATACCATCTACTAAATAGTCCGAATAAACCCTAAACATTTGGTTTGCATCGGTGAGCCCGTTCTTGAGTTATAAAATTACAACGAAAAGTGGCATTGATTTTTATATATATATAGATAGATAAACATATATACCTAATATGTTCGTTTTCTATGGTATAAGTATGTTTTACAAAAAAAGTATATAGGTACTTTTTTTGTAAAACATACTTATACCATAGAAAACATTATTACGTAGACAAACGGACATGTTAATATTCACAAATATTTGTTTTGAAGGGGGTCGAACCCGCGACACTTGGTCTTGGGCGACTACCGGCCTATGTAAGTACTCGTACATATGAGAGAGTCGGGTGTATAGTACCATTTTTAATTTTTTACGATTTATCTCTTTTTAGCCGACTGCCAAGGAAGGGTTATGTTTTTCGCATGTTTGATTACATAATAATATAAAAAGGTATATAATAGTAAATAAAGTAATAAATATGATTTCTATCTTAAAGTCTGTTATCCTGACGTACTATTGTATTATATACTTACTAACTACTACCTAGTATATGCTATATAAATATATTAGGTAACAAAACTAAAAGGGTAGTTAAATATAAATAAAAGTTATAAATCATTTTGATCAATCAATCATAAACACCTACTACAAAAATAGACCACGACTGTGCAAATGTATGTCTAGATGCCATAAGGTTGACTGTATAACAAAGTGGGTACCACGCACTGTAAAGTAAGATGTTATACTTTAATTATTGTAGGTAATATTGTAATAATAAATGGCTTTAAACGTTTTGCACGATTGTGATTATTAGACTGCATTAAATTCAGTTATGTTACTGTGGTATTTCTTCTTCTTTGTCGTTTCACTCTTGCCAGAGTGGTCGTGGTTATCGTGATGAGGCAGCAGCTCGCCTCACGACGTCTCGCCACCTCTGCCTGCTGGTCGTCAATCGGGCACATTCGTGTACTGTGGTACACTGAATAAGTATTTCACGCGGATTGTAATTGGTCATTCATTATACAATCGTTAAAAGTGGATGAAGTATATTGATTTTCTTATGAAAAAACAATTTGGTAATGGTATTATATTTGAGTATATATTATATGTAAGCATATTAAGTTCGCGTGGCACGTGGCAGCCGTTACCACCGCTTCCACATTCAACTCAGAGAGGAGGTGAGGTCGCCCTGTGAGAGCGGCGGCGGTGGTGGATCATAGAAAAAAAAAAAACTTTTCTACGGTGAAGATGACGCACATACGATGTATTAATATATTTGAACATACGATAAACATCAAAGGTATTAGTTACTTATATTATACCCCGCAAACAATCAATATAACTATAATATATTCAATTTATTATTACATACAATCATATAATTGATCACTGTCAATTTATGCCACACCGTCACAGCATGCGGTTAATGGATTTATTATTTGACAGATTGATTTCATATATAAATATAAGAATAATGATGGATAATGATGGTTAATGCTTATGTTAATTAAAGCAACGATTTAAATCTTTGTATAGGTATAAGCAAAAAGGTTGAATACTGAATGAGTATACATATATCCTCTATGTTTTAAGTAAGTGCTTATGTTCTCTAAGACTATTGACCATTTCTACAACACTACTAACAAACAGGCGGACAAAATATATAAAAATGATTGTTTTGACTTTTGCATCGATGGTAGCCCAGAATAGAGTTCACCTTAGTGTATTATTATTTTTACTAATGATTATGATTAGTTTACTTTTTTTAGTTACCTCTTTGTCTGTAATCAAATCTTGCCAGTTAAATTTGACCAACTTGTCCAGTGTCCGATTGAGCTGAAATTTGTCCACACTCGTTTGATTATCGTGACAATGTACGATTACCTAAATGAGAAAAATGAAAGCATATCAAGTGAAAGGAATTGACGACCGAGGCACAGTAAGCTTTTTAGTTCTTTTTGTTGATTTTTTTTTAAATATTGATTGATAACTAGTTGAACTTGCCAAAACTTCACGATTTTTAAGATCCAATTATTTTAATACTTAAATTTAGTTAGGTATGTATATCGCCAGATTTGGAGTTTCAAGTTGCCCACATCGCCCAATCCCCTAGAACCCAAAGAACCCGAAGAAATGGCCGTGGAGTGAGAAATTTGGTTGAGATTTTTTTAGATTCGCGAATCTGAAGTAGCTCGTAGCCGCGGCGACAAGTCGCCAAATATTTTTTTTTCCCAATCGGAGACAAATCGATCGGAGACAATGCGATTGTTAATGACTGCATAGGACTGCAAGTAAAATACTGGTATATACTAGAGAAAATGGCAATTTTAATAGTAATAGGCACTAAAGGGGAACGATCTTACGCACTAACAAAAGAACAATATAAAAGCTGACAAAGTCACAGAGAATTTAGGTTTTCAAAAGTATTTCCAAATAAGTTTCTATCAGCGATATATGTACGTTTGATATGTACTTATATGCGATCGATTTTTATCTATCGATATTTCGGTAACGTTGCAGACGCCATGGTCACGGGACCACTCACCCCGGTCTCCATGGAGTCGCAACGTCGCAAAGAAGTAAAGAAGGAACAGCAAAAAGGAGAAGCAAATGTCACGAAATGTTGTTTTTTTTTCATCGGTAAGGTGATAAACAATGTCTCTCATCTGATGGACAGTACGAGTAGTCTATGGCAATATACGTGTGCAATACAACTCCAGGGATATCATACGCACGTTGTAGACTCTGTAAAAACTTTTTCATATCATTATTGAACAAAAACTAATGCGTGTGAACTCAGAGGGCGTAAAACAAGTAGGTAGGTAAGTAGTGCACGCACATGCAAGTATTATGTTGTAACAGAAAATCAGATACTCAATAACAGTACCGATTTACTACGCAACCTCTAATAGAAATTTCCTTAAACGTTATGTCCTTAGGTTTTTTTTATAGAAATCTCAGTTTATGAAAAAAATCTGTAAGCTGACCACAAAAACAAACGTAATAATAATCTTGGCAAAACTCACACCATCATTATGTTGATGAAAATATGGACTAGCTATTGACTTAAATAAATACGATCGTTTTGCTAAATCAGAAGGGAATTACGCGTTAGACATTAAATGGCTGTCCTTATTTCTTGCTATACCCGCTGGTACCCGCCTATTTATAGCATTCGTTTTTGTCAAATGTTTTTATCACAAACATGATCGTATTTTCGGACGTGACATTTGACTTTTGATCATATAAACTTAGTTGCTTCGAATCTTAAATGACAAAATCAGGTTTTTATTTGATATTTATATTAAGGCTACTTTATATTATTAGTATACGACTCGTCTGGCAGTAATCAGCTGACGATATTGCCAAATTCGGTAATAATCCCAAAATTCTACATATAAAATTTTCGGCTTTAGTAATGTTACCGGGAATGGTACATCTCTAGTTATCAGTAATACTAGGAGCACCATATGGGGGTTGGCGAACCTGTAAACCCGAAGCTGCACACCCCGACCCACAGCCCCAGCCATTACATACAAGTGGCGTGTTGTTGTTTATGTTTACTAATGTGCAAAGCGTGAATGCGGTTTTATGCATGCAGCGAATAAACTGTCGCAGTTCATTTGTGGCACCCAATTACACTACGCCTACCGGAAAGGAGCGAGCGACCCTCTTTATGGGATCGCGCCTTACAGCTCCGGTACCAACATGGAGAGCGTTGGTCGCCAAGAGCTACTCGACTTCACGGTGCCCAAGTAGTCTGTTTGCAGGCGAAATGGGAGTAAGACCTGCTACCAAACTGCTTGAGTGCCTTTTTGGTCTACTGGGCGAGAGACTCACAATCCTGTGACGGCTTCCTGTCATCACAGGATTGCGTCTCTCGCCCAGAATCATAGAAGCTGTAGGCATAGGGTCCTTAGGGTTCCAGTTCATGAGTGAAAATAAAGTGTTCATACAGAACTGTACGGAAGTATTATTGTATCTACATATATAAAATTCAAAGTCCTGACTGACTGACTGATATATCAACGCACAGCCCAAACCGCTGGGTCTATAGAGATTCCAAATTTGGCAAGTATAGAGATTCCAAATTCCTTATGACTTTATAATAAAGACTTATCATTTATAATAAAGATCCGGATAGGGTATTAGCATAAGTATGATACATTATTATTCGTTCGTAGATCCTCGATTTAATTAGTACAGCGCGTATCAGTATATACAGGGCGTCCCACGGCCATGCCACATGGAGGGAAAGTATATTAAATATTGAAGATAGAATATTTTACTGAAAGACAACATCATTTTATTTTTAACAATAAGTAGAACTGCATTCATAGATTTTTTGAAAATCGCCTGGGAATGGAACTCGTGAAATGTGAAAAAAAACCAACCGGGAATGGAACTCGTGAAATGTGAAAAAAAACCACACTTGTATTTTATTATATCCTTCGACAGAGTTAATCATAAGGATTATTTTTTCCTAAATAACATAACATCTTAAGTGAAAAGAAGATCGTGAAATTTAACGTTAGTTTAAAATTTCAAGTGTGTTTTTTTTTCACATTTCACGAGTTCGATTCCCGGTTGAGGCAGGCGATTTTCAAAAAATCTATGAATGCAGTTCTAATTATTATTAAAAATAAAATGATGTCTTCTTTCAGTAAAATATTCTATCTTCAGTATTTATTATACTTTCCCTCCATGTGGCATGGCCGTGGGACGCCCTGTATATAATAAGTCGGATATAATAAGCATTTTAAGTATATAAATATTATATTTGTATAGTATTGTATTCTCTGTGTTTTTTATATACATATAAAGCATATTCTATCAATCTATCTGTAGGTGTATTTATACATAATAACTTACTAAAGGCTTTAATAATATTTTTTTTATTTTCATTGCGCCACCCACCTGTTCTAATAGGTATAGGTACATTTTGTCCTAGCGAGCTTAAGACCGCCTATTGTATTGTCATTAAATTATATATATTTTTTGGTTTCTCCAATTTATTTGGTGCAATAAAAGAGTTATTGTATTGAAAACATTTTGTTTTTATTAACCACAAGGAAATTCAAGTTTTCAGTCAGTTTCAAATGTGCGTTCATTTAGTGTAGAAGCTAGTGTTGCTTAAATGAACCAACCAATTAATTACATGCGTTAATACAAAGTCGTTTAAATTTATTTAATGGATGTCTTGCTGAGACGTCATAAAACGTAAATATTGAAATGCAAATGTTTATAGCGTAACGTATCTTATTGACAAACGCCCACGCTGGTACAGTTAATAAGTACCTGTCTGACTGATCGCTACATATCTTCAACGCATAATTTTTATATACCATTAAAAGAGCAATTCTTGTACATAAATTAACATTATGTATATAAATATACCTATATTAAAAATATGTTTAGCATTTTTGTTAGATTGATCGTTGTTGTTGTTTGTTAAATTATAAACAATTAAAAAATAAAAAAAGTGTGAAATTGAATAAACCTAGTATCATTATATATTTTTTATAATAACTTGAAAAACACATAATATATTTGGACGTTCCTGTAAACGCTCCATACGAAAGGCCACCACGTTGTGACGTCAACCTTGCGAAAATTGTACGACAGCTATGTTAAGTTATTGTATTTATGTGGCTGGTGCACCAGCCGTACAGTCTTCGTTACCTCTACCACTCTACAATGAAAATAGTACCTTCAGATGAAACTTCAGATACAAATTTCCTTTTAGTAGACTGGTGGGTGTAGACTTTCCAGTAGGGCGTAATCTTTAAATAATGCAATAAATATAGAAACATGGACATTTAGTTTTCTTTTCTCGAAGACAGAATTATATTTAAAAATTTCGGTTTCAATCCGATCAAAAGTAAAGAGAAGTAGGTAAGCCCCCAGATCACAATTCTAGAAAAATTGGGTTACTCCTATAAAGTTGAGTAAAGCTCGGCCGATATACAATATAACGCCATCTATTAATTAAATCTGTTAGCAAATATTCTTAGCTGCTCGATAATAGATGGCACTGGAATTCAGGTCTCTCCTCAAGTCCAGTGCCATCTATTATGGAAGGACCGTCAGCGCAGTGATATTCGCAGTGATGACAGTCCCCACATTTTGGTTTACATCTAAGCATTCTACGTGGAGAAATTTTGGTGGACCACATTAAAAAATTACGTCGTTAACCCTTATTCAACCCACTGCTGGGATACGGGTCTCCCCTCAATCGAAGGGGTTTAGAGCATACTCCACCACGCTGCTCAACTCCTGGTTAGCGGAGGTCAGTGTTTTCAAGCCGCCTATAGGCCACTGACTTGGTTTAACGACTGTCATCTAACGACAACAGCCGGGACCGACTGCTTAACATACCCTCCGAAGCACGGAAGAGGTAGAGATAAAGAAACTCATACATGGACAGGCTACGGTCGACGTTGCTTGACTTGAGTGATCAATTAGACTGACACGCACAACGATGCTAAAGCTCTCCTCGAAAACTACATGCCAATTTATTTATATAATTCTGGGAAAATTCTGAGAAAATCTGTTTTCCCTAAAACCACTGGCCGTTCAGGTAATATAGTATGTATTTATACAACGAAACCTGCTTGGAGAATAAAGAAAATGGTACAAGAAATGCCTGTTCTACTCGAACATTAACGACAGCGGAAGAATTTGTATGAATCATAAATGTTCCCGGGAAAAAACATAGTTTATGGTAATGATTATTTTATACTATGTAAATATGCTTTGGGCACAGTTTATATAGTAAGCGCCACTTAAGTGACGACGATGACATAGATACTTACCCGTCAAATGTAAAAACCGCAAACACAGGAAAATTTTACGTTAAGTCGGTAAATAAGTACCTACCATAAAAAGAGACAAATAGAATGGAATGTCGACACTTCACGAAGAATAACAAACAACAAAAAACATAAATTAAGTACCTAATTAATTAGGGAAATTAAACGAGTCACTCACACCTGTACATACCTCGTCATTACAATTACTCAATAAATCAATATTTCTGGACAATTTGCACACAGCGTCTTCTACTCAGTTCTAGTCCCATATTAAGCGAAAAGCTTGTACCATGGGTACTAGACAACTGATAAATGTACTTAAATACTTTTTTTTGGTAAGTACCTACATGCATGTAACACATATAAAATACCCAGTCCAAGACAAACAGACATGTTTATCTTGGTCTGGGTTTTAAACATATCTGTTTGTCTTGGTCTGGATATGCACACAAATGTTTGTCTTGTGCGGTGATCGAACCCGGGCCTCGGCGTCAAAGTAACCATTGCTAGCCATTCGACCACCGGGCTTGTCAATAGAATGAACCTATGTATACTCAAAAGAATATTTGTATTAGTATGCTTCAGAAATAATTTAAAATTTTCATTCAAAATAATAAAAAAAAGCAGTCTGTGTTCTGCGTTTTACCTTATTCAATTAAATTGAAACTAAAGGACAGTGTAATATTGGAATTGGAACTATTAATAAAGGCTGACAATAGGAGACTGATTTTAAAATTTATTTACATCGATTAAAAAGTTAAAATGAGGTAAATAAAAATTAGTAGCGGTTTATTAGATTAGTTTTGCTTTTAGTTTATTATGTATAAATTAGTTTTAATTTAGATGTATTTATTTTATCTAATTTTAATTTTATTTTAAGTTGTATTTACTGTTTTTTATCTATTTAGTTAATTTACGCCTATGGAAACTATGTGTTTTAAGTATATGTATATGATTTTTTTTAGAAGAAATATTATTTTTAAATATATGCATATTAATACCATTAAAACAGAACAACATTGCCTTCGCCTATAAACTGTATAATTTATCATTTAGTTAATTATTGCTTTGCTATTAAGTTTATAATTGATTTCATGGAACATATTTCGGTGTCAGAACCTTGATTAGAATCACAATCCTATTATTAAAAGAGTTCTACTGTTTAAAATGTAAACACGGTCGGTGTCTGCGACTTAAACGTTTCTATTTAGGTGAGTTTACACTAGACCGCAAAAATCGTGTATGATGGTCCATCGTTGGTACGCTTTGTTTATAAGCCTCGTGCGAAGTGTTGACAACGGACAGTATGTAGAGTGCTTTAGCTGCTGCGATTTTACCCTTGACCGTATGGCGATCGCGCTCAGTCGCAGCGCGACTGTCAGCTAACATCCTCGTGTGAACGCTTTTCAGAAACACCGGTAGTGCTCTTACGGAATATAAACACGATTCGCCCCCGCTTTTGATACAGTTCAAAGCCATGCGCGGCTGTTGGACCTGCAAAGGGCGAAGTAACGTGTGCGAGACGCGGTATCACCCCGCACGGTGATCTCGTTAGTGCGGTGTGGTGTACCCTTATAAGTGAATTACTAATTATGATATGACTATTGTGCTAATCACAGACTTAAAAATGAAGTCTAAAGCTGATGATTTGGACTCGCAGCCTGAATTGGAGGAGTTGCTGCAGAAGCCAAACAACCCTACACTGTTGCCTGACCGGAGGAAACAAGCAACAAGTATGTCGAATTTTCATTGCTTGTATATTCTACTTCATTCAGTTGACATATCCAACACAATTTAGTATCTATGTGTACTGATATATGTCGAGTTTTTATTATTGCCTCCTGTTATGTTTTCATGCGCCACCTACTTTTGCCTGTCAATTTTTTTCCTTTACTCTAAGGCTGCCTGGAAGAAATTGCATTTGCGATAAACCGCCTATTGCATGCTCTCACGTGTATTATGTTTTTCTGATTTTGATATCATAGTGCAATAAAGAGTTTTATTATTATTATATCTCTTAGATTAACGGGCGTATATTATAATTTGTTTACAAATAATTATTATGTCGACATTTTACTGAACCGTTATTATCATTGTTTTACTAAATAATAAAATAATATTTGGACAAGAATATTACAGAGCAGCCCCCTTACCACCAACTCTTATTGCGATTCAATAACTGGATAAAATGCATTTTCATACCAATGAATAAGCGACTCTATTGCATTTGAAATGGAGGCGCTTATTCATTGGTATCAATAAGCAATCTATTCAGTTATTGAATCGCAATAAGAGATGGTGGTAAGGGGGCAGGCTTCTTTTTGGCAATCCAATATGACAAGATTTTATAGTACAGTCCCATAAATTAAGTATGAACTACTTAATTTATGGCACTGTGCTTACTAAAACCCTGCCTGTTAGATATATATTTTTTTTTATATAAATCATTATACTTCAAATATTATGATCTACGGGATAGTATGAGCTTACGGGCTAATGAGTAATTTAATTTTAACATAAACTTCAAAATATCATAGTCTTAAGATTAAGAATATTGTCCTTTGATTTTCTTAGTGTGTATTAAGGGGAAACACTATGTTGTTTTTTTTTATAATTAAGTTAAATATATTATATAGATATAATACATATATTTTTAAATTTTTTGTCAATACACTCCAAGTATGCAAAAACTAACTGACAACTAATTATAGAAAAAACCACTGAAATTTACGTTGTTTAAATAATAATAATTACGATGTCGAAATAAACCACTTCGAGTGCCAAATAGGCCTACGGCTCGCCTGATGTCGACCCGTTGCCGTACTTTAACACTGAAATTTACGTTGTCTAAATAATAATAATTACGTTGTCGAAATAAACCACTTCGAGTGCCAAATAAGCCTACGGCTCGCCTGATGTCAAGCCGTTGCTGTACCTTGTGGACGCTAATCAACCCACATTCTCAATTCTGCAAATCTCGTTCACACTCATTCAATATCAGAATAACGTACATATTACATATCATTAGCATAGTAAAAATAAAGTCATTAGTCTATACTTTTAAAATCAGCGTGCAAACTTTAAAAACATCAATTTTTCAATTAGACAATGATAATATCTCTTACTTTTATATTTGGCTGCGGTATTCCGTGAGGTGGAGGTACATCCCTAGTCGGACAGCTTATAAATACGCTGTATCCTACCTATCTTTTGCCAGAGCCTTTTTCGCTACTCGGCAGGGTGCACCACGTGCAGGTGAGGTTTACTTACACCACAAAAAATTTCGCCCAAAACTTCGGTTTCGAGTAGGCCCTGTGTTTCAGATTTTTTGATTCGTTTTATATTTAGCGAATACATAATTAATTGTTCACTCGCGAGGCGCTAGTTTTTATTAGGTCTTAATTATGATAAGACAAAAATAGTAATTTTATAAAACGTTTAATTTTATAAAACCTACTAGGAAAGGAACTAGGTATCTCAGCCTGTTGCAGTTACTTGAGACTGCAACCTGACAGACTAGAAATAAAATAATTCAATAGCTATAATAATATTCGAAATCATTATCTTCATTACCATAATCGGTCTGTATCTACCCACTGGATGGTTGGATCTAGGCCTTACCCAATACTTTCCACCAAATACCTTCTTCCGCTTTCCGCATCCAGCCGCTTTTTTAAGATCATCGGACCATCTAGAAGGAGGCGCCCAACGCTTCATCTTCTCCACTCTAATACCCTTCTCCTCCATCTGCCATCACTTACTCGACAGATGTGACCGGCCCATTGCCACTTCAGTGTGCAAACTCGTAAGGTTATGTTGACAACTTTGGTTCTCCGTCGAATTTCTCCGTTTCAGATTCGATCCTTCAAAGAAAGAGCGATGGAGAGGATCGCTCGCTGCACGAATTTCCGAAATGCTATCAGATAAAAAAAAAGGAAGAAAGATATAACAGGAGAAAAAATAAAGTATTTTTTCTATAATTCTGATATATGTTCATGTACGTTTGTCCTCATTGGGAACTTCACCATTTTTAATTGTTTCGTAGTATTTTATCGCGTATTCAAAGCAATGGTCTCGCTGGAGAATTTGGTTTCTTACCCAAGCTTTATTATTAAGATTTTCTATAGCGCCATAACTGAATAAAAAATCACAAACGATTGTCGCTCGCAAATTATTACAAAAAGGAAAATTATAGAACACTGTTCTCACAATAATAAAGTATTTTTACACCACTTATATTATCAAACACTTAAAAACACAGGAAATAATTACGCTAAAAAGCCAAAACGGCAGTTTAAAGCAAATATGTGTAATTATGTATTGCAATCACATAATTAAAAGAAAACAATCACCTGCACCGCCCAATTATCATGTTTGTCATATAAAAAGTTTATTTTTATTAGTTCTTATTTGGCAAATACAATTTAAAATCATCTTTAGTCATGAAATGAGCGTCATTTTAATCGTCATCATTTTTTTTTTTATATTTGACATTTAATATGAGCTATACAATGCGAACAAATAATTAAAATTATTTTACCATAACCAGCAGCGTAGAAAAAAAATCTTATCGATCCTAGTAGCGAAACTTGGTTGTGATGGCGGCGTCCGGTTTGGTTTTCCATAGATTTTTAGTATACTTAATAAAAGTATGCTCATGACACGTAAGTTTGTACTAATTTCTAGTAGGTACACAAACAGTTGCTCAAATGGTTGAAATTAATCTCTCTCATTCTTGTTCAAGATTGAGAACATTATTGTGATCCTTGCCCGCGTTTTAAAATTTTTCAGGTTTAACATTTCATGAGCCTTTCAAATGGTGTCATCAAAATTGAATTTTTCATTCGGAATTGTTTTTTACAATTAGCATATCGGCGTCCATTGCCAAGTTGCCGCTTGGCACATAGATCGATCGCTTTTATCGCGATATATATGCGATGACACTACATCTGCAATCTCGCAGGACCTCCAACAACCGGCGATGAGCGCAATGAAAAACCCCAGTGCCCGTAGAGTGTTCTCCACTCCTTTTATCGCTCTACTCTAGAGCTGGGCTGTCTGTTTTATATGCTGAATATCGATGCTACGGGAAATGCAATGACACTACATCTGCAATCTCGCAGGACCTCCAACCGGCAATGAGAGTAATGGAAAATCCGAGTGCCCCTTAGAAGAGGGTACTCCGTTCCTTCCTTTTTCCCGTTTTTCTACCACTAGCTTACGGAGCTTACGGTATGCCGATGTTATGTAAGATCTAGTATTTATATCTTGCCCTTACAGAATGATTTTTAACGACATGTTTTCCTGAACGGATTCGATAGTAGATAATGTAAAGAAAGTCTTATGGTAATAAATAGTCTTAATGCAAAGGTTTAGGGAAGTAGGTGCAACGGGCTCAGTCCGTTGCTAACTCATCCATAGGATTCCCGTCGTATCCAAGGAAACAAATAAGCTACCGACAGATTCGAGCATACAAGATTTCCAGATTTAGCACTCCAAATTAAGCTCACTTAATCAGCCTAAGTAATATTCAATTTATTACACCGAATACTCGTCGTTCCAAACGAATAATTCGGAATTTGTTTTAAGTTCACAATATTTTTGTACCTATTCAAAACCCTCATTCCCATACTTAGTTTGTCTATGTAATGCGATTTTTGTTTATAAAATCAAGGGATAGTCTGTGGTTTTATAAATCATAACTAAATGGAATTGGCTATCAACTAATATTCAATATCAGTGAAATATACCTGCCCGCATGGTTACAATTAGATTGAATTGTTGTACGGTCCCGGTACATGATGATTAAAATGGAAAAGTTAATTGATTCAGGTGTTATTTTGCGGAAGTCAAATTTATAGGCAATTTGATCTACACTACTTTGCGTGCTTCCGTCTCTGCTCCAGCTGCTGTGGTCAGCATAGACGACCAAAGCAGCCACGGCAGTCGCATGCAACTACTAACGGTAGTGGGTGGGTGCCGGCCGGCAGTAGTTTGCATGAACTAATTGGTGGCGGAAGCACGCAAAGTAGTGTAGATCAAATTGCCTATAAAATGGAAAAATTCTCCTCCCCCGCTTAGGTGGGTCCACGAAACTTCCTGGTAACTCAAGTGGAATAGAACACCATCCATTATGGAGAGGCCGTGGTTTCATGCCCGTTCGAAGCGGGGAGATGTTTTTTTTAATCGACTCCAAAAGAGGAAGAGGTTCTCAATTCGGCTGTATTTTTTTTTATGTTTGTTACTTAATTACTCCGTGATTTATAAACCTTTTGAATTTTTTCTCAGATGAATTTGAATTTTTTTATTTGAAAGAAAAGAGTTTCTTCCAGATTGGTCCCATATTTTTTTCATCATCATCATCATCATCGGCCTGTATCTACATACATAAATGTAGAGTAATGTTTGGAGGCGGATTTTTTTTGTTATAATTATTCAACATTTAAATAAATTTTGGCATGTGGGCCTCAATCAATTACTAAATAATAAGTCACTACTCGTCTACCAAGCTTGATCATATGAAAATACTATAGAAAATTTAGACAAACAGGTAAATCATGAGCAGTACTAAGCTGGTAAACGGTACCTAGCAAAAATAATGATTCTTTGGCATTGAAACCAGATTCATTAGTTTTTATCATTCACCTTGCCATTCACAATATTTTCTCATAGTCAATCTTAAGGTCTTGTAATTGCTCATTTAATTTCATTGGAAAATGTAGGTACCTCAATTTAATTTGTCTCAGAATTAATGAGTTCAGTATACAAGAAATTCAGTAAAGAAGAAAAACTGACAAAAATGGATTGTATAATTATTACCATACTATTTCTTATTCTGTGTTACTAAGTAAAATATTATTTTTTCGTGGTTGCCATCTTGTCAATAATACCCTAAGTCACTTCCACAAATAAGAAGAATCTAATGTCTTTTAATTATGTTGGTTTAAGTTATGGGGCATTGTTTTTTATACCACCAGTGTGGCAAACAAGCATACGGCCCGCCTGATGGAAAGCAGTTACCATAGCCTATGAACGCCTGTAACACCAGAGGCATCACACGCGCGTTGCCGACCCTGTAAAAACTTCTTCACGCCCTTTTTGAAGAACCCCATGCTGTAGTCCCCTGAGAAAACCTCGACAGGCAGTTCATTCCACAGCTTGACAGTACGCGGGAGAAAACTTCTCTGGAACCGCACAGTACGTGACCACTTAGGCTCTAATGTGTGAGGATGAATTCCATGTCGATGGCGAGCGGTGGACTGTAGAAGGAGGCCGTTGGCATCATGTCAAACAACTCCTCTGAACACACCCCATTGTACAGACGGTAGAACACACAAAGGGACGCAAAGTCTCTTCTCAGACTTAAAGGTTCTAAACCGTCTGTTAGTTTGGGATCGTCGACAATCCTCACACGCGCCTTTCAATCGAGTCACAAGGTGCAAGCTGGTATCTAGGCGCTCCCGCCCATAGAAGGCAACAGTACTCCATAATGTTAAAGAATTAGACATATACACATACTATCGAAAAACATTATCATCACTTTTTCGGCAGTCGGATAATAAAGCAAAACTTAGAGTGGAATGTTGTACGTAAGCGTGTAGGTATCGCGGTTTTGGAACTAACGTCACAGGCGGCACCCAGTTTGTGTAGAGGAACCAGTTCTGATAAAGTCGTATGGAAATTAATTCTACGAATATTTTAAATAACATTCACGCCGTATTTTACACATAATATTTACGTATGTATTATAGTATAGACCTTAATTATATCAGTGCCGATTATATAAGTGAAAATTGTGATGAAAATACATTCGTATTTTTAAGTTTCAGGGGTAAACAGATGAACAGGTTTGGATGGAAAGTGATATACATATGCAATAATATATGGATTGATTGACGCATAGGATACACTTCATACTTGCACTGTATTCACCACAGGAATCTAAATAACAAGGCACTGTTATTTAGATTTCTGTAGTATTCACTCTATGCGACTCTACGGGCAGGACTAGCTCCTGCCCGTATGTACTCTATATAACTAAATATAATAGTGAAAAACCCCCGTTCCCAACTCCGTTTCCTTGTTGAACATCCACACTCCTTGCAAAAATCATCTAGCGCTCTGGTCTTAAATGGCCGGGCGCTGTGAGATCTTTTAAAAATATTTAGTAGATTTTTTAGTTTTTAAGTTGATAAGAACTACCAGAACTGCGTTTAGTCTTTAATCCGGGTATGCATGATGCCAAGCCCACGTTAGTGGAGGTCGATCTTAGGTAAAAAGGTCTAGATTCTTAGCATGTCTAGAATTTACATAGCGGCGTCTCAAACTAGGAGTCTACCTCATTTCCACACTCTTACTTAGTATACTGGCTCTTGTAAGTACACTGCATCTTTTCATCGTTACTTCTTGTCTTCAACATGATGGGTCAGCGCCGACCCTCGCGGAGTAGAAGTCACCAAGGTGACGGTGAGAGCTAGAGGAACGTGATTGTAGTAGAATTAGGAGAAAGTGATACAAAAGCAGGGAGACACGCATGCTCTACAATTTGGACCTAGAATTTGCACTGAAAAGGGTGGTGCATTTTACATATGTTATTTATAAGACAACCAAGCGTTTAAGTAATTTTTAAAGATAAAATTCAACATTTTTGAGGTCATGATAAGTAAGTAGGGGTAATGTCTTTTGTTAAAAATTACACGAATAAACGTGTGTCGCTAATTAGTGTTTTTGAAGCATTTTTTTTATCTATAATAATGATTTGTGGCTTCCGTACAAATAAATATGGTGTGCCTTATTTCGGCACTGCCCAGGTCTCAGATCTTGATTTTAACTAGACAAAAAATTTGTCGTTAATTTGTCGAAATTTGTCGAAATTTGTCGCCCAAAGGAAAAAAATTGTCGTTCTCCCGTTAAAGAGATATAAGGGTTTTTTTGTGGCAGTGCCGAAATAAGCTTATTTCGGCACAGCCCACTCCGGATCTATTAAACTACATAACATAGCTACATAAACTACATAACATAATGCTACATCAGGGGTTCCCAACCGGTGGTCCGCGGACCACCAGTGATCCTTGAGGGGTAAATTATGGTCCGTAATACAACTTATAATGAAAGAGATTGAGCATTTTTATATAAAATACTAAAATCTCGAGTTATATAATAATGGATTTATATGACACTCGGAAACCCAACACCCAACTAAAACCTCGCAGTGGTCTGCGAATAAAAAAAGGTTGGGGACCACTGTGCTAGATAATATATTTCTAAAAGGTGAATATCGTACTCTACGTTTTACTATACTCGAAACATATGATGTGCCTAAAATTGTATATTGTGTACATATTCGTCACGGTAGTCATTTACTTGTAAACTAACAATTTCAAGCAATAAGTAGTAAGTGTTTAGTGTGTGCATGTTAGTGACATTTTAGGCACGCCGAATTACATAATATAGTAGGTGGGCTAAATAAGTGGTCGATTACATTTACATTGACATTCGTTTGTACTTTTCAAATTAAGAAGGTTTATTTTCTCTCTAAAAAATAATGGAGGATCAACCTTATCCACATTTACCTTTGATAGGAAATTTTGACGAAACTAATAGACCACTTTCTTGGCCGACTGTACATTTCTTAACATTATAACAGAAGATCAAGACGGAGTACATTGAATGCCACGCATTCAAATTGGTTCTATTTACCATAGCAATGTAATGTAACTTTATTGTCATTCCAGAGAGTCAAAAAGTTAGGAAACTATTTCAACATATTGTCCAAATAATTATTAGTACATCGAATGAACTTCGCTCGGCGGTTTTTAAGAAGAGAAAGTATTTTCCTAGGATTGGATCGATTTCTCGCCTCTGTCTACCAAAATAATTAGGGTTGGCATAATTTTCGAAAACCAATTCAGAATGTTTTAAAATTAAGCCTAATTCGAGCTCTAGATTCGCTGAGTGTAGGTTTTCCATTGATTTCAACGGAAAATGTATTTGATGATCATTCCTTAAGGACATGATCGATCTCATTTTTTTTCGACATACCTCAAGCATGTCGTGGTCTTTAATTGTGACAAGTTTCATCAAAATCGGTTCAGTGGTTTTGGAGCCTATACATTTCCAAAAGCTCTACCATCGACGCTCTAAAATGCAAACACTACTTATGTTGATAGCCACTCGTACACCCAATCTCTTATCTCAATAGCAGTGAAAATCGAAAGTAAAATAAAGCAAACAAATTAACATCAACTTCACTCTTTCTCAGTCTCGACACGCCGCGCGCCCAGCCCCCTTACCACCAACTCTTATTGCGATTCAATAACTGAATAAGCGACTCTATTTCAAATAGAATAGAGTCGCTTATTCATTGGTATATAAGCTATTGAATCTATTGAATCGCAATATGAGTTGGTGGCAAGGGGGCAGGTCGCACTTCTCATAAGGCTACCGTATTTGTCGAATTTGTCGAGAAATGTAACAAATATGGGACTCTTAGCAATACGGGACGGGATGGTTACGGGAACAGTCTCGTATATACGGACCTACGGCAATTCTACCCATAATAAAAAAATTCAAAACCGTTATGTAGAACCGAGGTTGTCGTGGTCTATAATGTATAACGAACAATTCTGATGTTATATTTCACGACGAGTGAAATGTAATACTTGAATTGTTCGTTTATTATGGGGAAAATAATATTTTAATTTATTTGACAAAATCAAATTAAGATAATTATACATCTTATTATTATTATTGTTAAAAGTAAAAATTTGTATGTTTGGACGTTTGTGACAAAATCATGCAAAAACATTAAACTGAAAATTTGGAACATACATAATGGAATATTAACTGGATTAACTCATAGGATACTTTTTACTGCCAAAACACAGTTGAGCAATGCAGTGGAGTACGCTCTAAACCCTCGCAAATTAAACAAAAATCGCGAGGACACTCGTATCCCAGGAGTACCTATGTGGTTTGATGTCGAAATTATTTTTGCTCCGATACTGTATTTTCGCGAGATCAAACCGCGGGCAGAAGTAGTTAGATTTTATTATAGGTTAGTCGCGCTATGTAGGTCCACTGCCAGATAAATTTGCCTCTGCAGAACACTCTCCTACATTAGGTATGTATTGTAAATACCACAACACATGCTTTGCATTCAACGATGCGGTCTTATATTAAACACATATGGTGTAGCCTTGTCTTTTGAATAACTTCGGAAGAGCCGGTTTTCTACCCGGTTTTAGAAGCTTCGTTAATATTCGGTCTTCATTCAATGTTTTGTCGCTATTGGGCTGTTTTAATCTCGTCCAGACCGACATCTTGCGTAGTACCGGACTGTCGGGTCAATGAATTATTTTGCGCTATGCGCGCTAAACACGTTAAACTGTCGCGGTTATTCAGAATCAGCTACCTGCTAATTGTATCAGTCTACAGGCAAATGGCTTTTGTCCGTGAGCTTCGTTTCTGAGATAACAAGATATTTTCCGTTTCTTTCTATTAAACCACATTAATCGAAATCAATTTTATTACCGCATATTCTTAATACAATAACATTCTAAATGCATTAACAGTTACTAACAGTGAAAATGTAGTAGCAAACCTTCACCTAAGCTTTTATTTCTTTAGACTCTATTCTTGACTTTAGGGTCGGAAATTAAAATTCAAAGTTTCGGGCGAAATTTTCGATTTTTCTTAATATTTAATAAAATTTTGCAAAGTCTACGAGAAAAGAAATGTCAATATTTTATTTTTATTGTAACATTGAGACAATAAATTAGGCCTTGATGACGGGAATCCGCCACATATTACCACCACTGTGTCTCCTGTGTAGATAGGATTAACAGCGGCGACCACCAAAAAAGGTATAGAACAATGAAGTCCATTGCAGTCCCAGGGGTAAGACTACGGCTATCTTGGAACTCATAACGAAGTTAATTAGAAGAAATTAGTAGGAGGAAGTAAGATGCTTTTAGAATTTGACAACCCCTCTCAGCAATGTGAGAGACAGCAATATGGCAAATAACCTACAGAGATGGTTAATCAAGTGACGCTTAACTGCCGAGCACCATGGATTTTAAATATCACACTATTGGGGACCTGAAACATTGAGTTATGGTCTAACAAATCGATTCCAATAATATGAATTGCAAAATTGTCTGAATGCTAGGCCTTGTTGAATGAAAAGTCCAGATCCAAAGACGCTATTAACTTTTCGATCGAATGAAATTCGTATCTGAAAAATTACGTAATTTCGTATTTTCACTTCGGAGTAGGTCTGTTCATACAACACTGTAGCAAAATTCTTTCTCTTTTCTTATGTTACCCACTGTGACGTACTTATTAATCAAACCTAAATTGGTCACCAATTTTCTTTTCGGTTCGAGGTAACTTTTTGTCGGCTCAATTTTCTTTTCGGCTTGACGTAATTTTTTCTTTCTTTCTTTACATTGTGATTCTAATATGACATCTAAATATGTTATGAAAGCATTCAGAGGGAATAAAAAATCTACAGATTTTTACATTACCTTACGCCTTCCATAATGAATCTCATAAAATTTTTTTTGGACAACTGAGTAAAAATACCCGCTTCATATTAACATATCCGTTGTTTGAGATGAACTATTCTATTTAGAACTATTTACTTATTCTACTATTTTTAGCTCTCGTTTACTCCTTTTGTTTGTATAAAAATGGCGAGGACTTTTAACTAGAAGCTGGTTGGTAAATAACATTGACCGTGCCATCGGGTCAATTCGTATCTGTACACTGTATTCTTTTATTTTATAAATAATTTTGTTTTTACACCTACCAACCAAGAATGTTGAAACCTTTTTTTAACGTTCATGATGGCAACGTATACAACTAACTAATATTTTTAAATAAGTTTGGGTAATGTATTTAAAGAGTTTACAGTAAAATGTCAGCAGTACAGTATAAAGTAACTATAAAAAATAAATAACTTATTCTCAGACCTACTGATTATACATATAAAATTTCATTAAAATCGTTCAAGCCGTTAACGGAGGAGTATTGTAATTAAAAAGAATAAAACTGTGACACGAGAATATATATATATATATATATATATTAGATAAAATAAAATTCAACTAATTTAATTTGTACTTTTTGGTTTTGTGACTTGTGTACTTGAATATATTTTTGAGGAGCTTGAATACTGAATGTGTATTGAATACGGGATTGAGGGTCCATGTCTCAAATTCGCGAAATAAGTTTATCACAGTTTAGTAGTAGTCTTAAAAGAAATATAGAACAAGCCCTGGAATTTGTAGTAAAATATAAAAAAAATACGGCTCTTCAATTGTGGTCCCTCAATTCTCACAGCTATATCCGAGAAGCTGAAGTATTAGGTATAAAAATAAAATTATTGTGCTTACAGCATTTAGTACATAATATGCTAAAACTTATGCACCAAATAACAGTTCACAAAGTATCAAAACTAAAAGAGTATAACGTAAAAAGTGTGAGGTCCCTCAGAACTAACAAACCAGATTCTTTTTTTTATTATATTATTCGATGAAATCAATCGAGCTATATTTTTTTCAGTTAAACACTTTGTATATATCTAAAAGTCTTTTGTATAATAAAATGGTACATAATTATTGGCGCAATTTCAAGATTTGACCTGTAAATAGTGGTCACCAAATCAAAATGTTCGAAACCTCAGTATGTGCCTTTAGAAGCTATAAATATTTTTTTATTCATTCTGTGAAAATAAGTCACATGGGGTGATCATACAAAGAAAAAAAGTTCGGGACAGGCATAAATAAATACTCATTCCCTGCACTGTTCCATGTTCCATCTATGTAACGTGTTGCTGTCCATATAAAAAAAAAAAAACAAAATATGTGCAACGTATAATGTATTCAAAACTACTGCCACCGAGTCAAGTGGATTCGGGGTGACCTATGTAGCCAACTAGATACCCGATGTGGTTAGATCTTGACTGACTTATCTGTTCGGCATTAACGTTAGTAAATATGCAATATTAGTAATAAAAATGCAATATTTTCTCTCTCTTTTTGTGTCCTTTTGAATGGAGTAATAATGGCCAATAAGTATTCCTTCACATTACAGGCATCACGATTTTAGGACGCACTACCTATCCCATTGAGAAAAATATCAAATAAAAATTTCAAAATGAAAGTTTACACTAACCTCTTAAACAACTTAATTCAGCACTGATTCATCATATCTGGCATATATAAGTATATTTATGTATATGTATGTATCGTTGATAAGTATGTATAAATGTATATGTTTAAGTGCAGTTTATGTATCTATATTTGTCACTATTTATGTTTTTTGTTGTATATTTTTAAACCGCATTCGTGGATGTCTGCACTTATCGAAGGTTGACTGATAGAGAATGCTTTTAGAATTAAGTCCGCCTTTTGTACCATTGGTCTTACTGTGGTCAGTAAAGAGATTAAATAAATAAAAAAAGTAATTAACTTATGTTGAAAGTAATTCGGGACAACAAATAAACCTCAAATTGACCAACAGACCTATACTGACCGTAATTTTTATACGTACTGCTGTTAGGTTTATGTTTTATAATTATTTTGTAAGTGAATGAGTAATACCACAGAGTCTTATATAACCTGTTTCTGATATAAGTAATAAATATTTCCGACAATGCACAAATCATTTAATCAAGTTCGTTGCACTTTGCTAGACCTTGCGCGAATTGTCGAGGTGATCTCCGAGTGAGGGAAAGACACTGCGTTCCTGTTAATTAATTAACAATTACAGTGTGCAATAGTTATGCACTCACACAATGAATAATATTGTTACTCAATTAATCTAGCCTTCGCGGACAAAGAATTAAGAATAGAGTTTCATTCTATTTAAATGCATGTATACAACTCATGTTTCATATTCTTGAATCAGTCGGTTTCAATTTGAACATATTTCTCTATTTGCCAGGGATTCGCAAAGTCTATGGAAGGTATCAAATTGATTTTATTCAAGCAAAAAAACTGTGATAAAATTACTACGTACAAAATTTTATCAGGCCCTGATCTATTGACTTACATCTAACACTTTTAACTTCGCATATAAAAAACATTAGAAAAAGTAATATTATTATATTTATATTATAATACAGTAGCGATGCACATTACGATTCGATTTTTATGAAGATCGATTCAAGAGAATACGATCTGACGATTTTTTGAATCGATTCACTTCAATGTGATCTTCACTCGAATTGATTCATAAGGAAAATCGAACAACACAGACAATGTATCAATTTGTTATGATATAGTAAGAACATTCTCAATGAAGAAAGATCGATTACATACAAACGAATGCCGACACTATATAATTCGTCTAATGTTGAATTGGTAATAAAGCAAATAGTTAAATACAAGATATTAAAAATAAATAGAAAGAAAAAATAAATATTAAATTTAAAGGAGAAATGGAATACAATATAGGATATAATAACTACTCATTAGTGCTGAAGAGATTATACGAAAAAAAAAAAACAAGGGAGTCGATGCCACTTGAAAATTGTGGACTTAATTTATATCTAATCTAATGCAAGAAAAAGGAAAAATAGGCTGTCACACTCATAATAATAATATGAGGGAAAATCCCTTATATATGTCTGTATGCTGTAATTTCTAACAAAATTAATAACAAGATAACGATAAAATATTTAGCAAACGTCACGGGAATGTACGTAGTTACTTAGAATAAACGTGTAAGAAGATTGAGATGACCACACATATAAAAACAGAGAAAAATAAAGAAGGCGAGTTTCAGCACGACAATTTTGCTTAATATGAGTAACATTGGTATTCTATGCCACCATGGCTCTTTCAACGACCGACGATGATAACTGACAGAGTCAGATTGTCATTTCCAGCTGTTACCGAAAGTGGCAGAAATAATCCAAAAATGTTTACAACTAGGTAGGCTTTTGGGGTGTAAGTGGTTCATCAACATCTTTGAACCAAAGCCAACTTCACCTGCACGCGGTGCACCCTGCTGACTGACAAACGAAGCTCTGGCGAAAAGAGAGGTAGGGAGCGTAATTGTAAGCTACCCGACTGGGGAATGTACCTCCACCTCACAGAATACCGCTGCCAAATAACGGTTCCCTCGAGGGCTGTTGTGTTCCTGCGAGTGAGTGAGGTCACCAGAAAGGAAGGAGATGCTGCGATGGCAGCGGGGGTGGCGGCGCGCGAGTGATATTTTATGTTGCGAGCGTTAATATGGCTACGGTAACCGCTTCACATCAGGCGGGCCGTATGCTTGTCTGCAACCCGACGTAGTATAGAAAAAAAAAAAAAAAAAAAAAAAAACTAGGTACTTAACGAAGACGCGGGGTATCAATGTGAACGGCGAGTACATCTCACACTTACGATTTGCCGATGACGTGGTCATAATGGCTGAATCGCTGGAGGATCTCAGTCGAATAGTAAACGATCTCAATGCTGCTTCTCGATCCGTGGGGTTGGGGATGAATTTTGACAAAACGAAAGTTATGTACCGCAATCTTATCATCCCTAGCCCGGTTGTCGTAGAGAATGCAGTTATTGAAGTGGTTAAAGACTACGTCTACCTCGGGCAGGCCATACAGGGCCGGGGTAATTTCAACAAAGAGATCGATAGACGCATTCGACTGGGCTGGGTAGCTTTTGGGAAGCTTCGGCACATCCTCACCGCAGATATACCCCAACGTTTGAAGACCAAAGTGTTCAATCAGTGCGTCCTCCACGCTATGACCTACAGTGCAGAGACTTGGACGCTGACCGTTGAGCTGGTTCACAGACTAAGGGTCGCACAGCGAGCGATGGAGAGAGCAATGTTTGGAGTTTCTCTAAGGAATCGAATCCGGAACGAAGAACCAAACGACGATTCGACGGAGAACCAAAGTGGTCGATATAGCTCTCAAAGTCAGCGAGTTGAAGTGGAGATGGGCTGGCCACATCTGCCGAGTCAGCGATAGCAGATGGGGGAGGAAAGTCCTAGAGTGGAGGCCACGTATGGGGCCACGAAGCGTAGGACGCCCCCTCTCTAGATGGACCGATGATCTCAAAAAAGTGGCTGGTATGTGTATGGATGCGGAAAGCGGAGGATCGCATATGGTGAAAAGCATTGGGAAAGGCCTATATCCAACAGTGGGTAGATACAGGCTGATGATGATGATGACTTAACGAATAGGTAACGAACGAATGCTATAGTAGTAGCATTCGTTCGCCATGGTCCCTTTTAAATACAATATGATACAATACTTCCATAGGATTTAAAAAACTGACAAGCTCTAAAGAGAAATTTTAGCAGACCGGAAGCCCTTGCTTAAATCAAACCTTTTGTAAGTCAATTGCTGATTAAATAATAGAGCCTTTATGAAAATTATTCTTGCAATTTTAAATAGTAGTTTTATTTTTAAGTTTTGTTTCTGGCATTATACCCGACTGCGACGACAATGAAAGGTGAATTTATGTATTTGACTTGTAAAACCGTCACGAGTGCGTGTGCTCGACAATTTTGCGTGCAACTACTAAACAGCTGTGCCAATTTTGATGAATGATACGTCATTCATTACATTCGTCTTGTAACCCGAGTAACTGCGATATTGTGTACCAAGTGTTACTCGGCTGTAAAAATGGAAACGGCGAATTTTTGACGGCAATTGGTAATTAAAAAATCGTCCAAATGCGTCGAATAAGGTGTCAAAATAAAAGGATATAAAAAATTATGTACCTATAATTAAAATCTTTCAAAGTGATTTTTGAGATAACAAACAAATATTGTCCTGCTGAAACTGACAGTAATATATTTTTGCTTGATGTGAGGCGGTTACCGTAGCCGTACATACGCTCACAACATGAACTATCGTTCGCGCGCCGATACCTCCGCTGCTAACGCAGCAACTCCGTCCTTACTCACTCGCACGAACACAACAACCTTCAAGGGAATTGTTATTTGGCAGATTATAACTACGCTATACCCTACCTCTCTTTAAAAGCCTATACAAGAACCCTATTACCACACCCCGGCCAGTCCATACAAATGTTGCGTCGTTTACTAGTACATAAACAATGACGTCTGTGCAGAGCGAGAATGAGCGTGTGTGCGTGCGGCGCCATACAAACTGTTCCAGATTTGTCTCAGAGGGGAGGTGAGGTCGACATGAGAGAGCGGCAGGGAGTGGCCATACTGTACGCAGTACTTATACTGTGCTATTACTAAGGCTCCGCTGTCCGTCCGGCTGTCCGCCGCGCCGTCTGTCACCAGGCTGTACGGAACCCTTCATGCGCAAGTCCGACTCGCACTTGGCCGGTTTTAAGAATATGATTCTACATTTTTAGGGTTCCGTAGCCAAATGGCAAAAAACGGAACCTTTATGGATTCGTCATGTCTGTCTGTCTGTCCGTCGGATCGATGATCAAAATCAATTATCATTATCGAGATTGATCATATACGTAAATAAAACCGGCCAAGTGCGAGTCGGACTCGCGCACGAAGGGTTCCGTACCATTATCTATAAAAACGGCAAAAAAAATCACATTTGTTGTATGGGCCCTCCTTAAGTATTTGTTTTATTTTTATTTAATTATTTATTTTTAAAGTGAATATATAACTAAATATTATGTGAGTATTTCAAGCATCTACCTGTTGCTGTTATCAATTGCGAGCAAAAATGGGCAAAAAAATCACGTTTGTTGTATTGGAGCCCCCTTAAATACTTATTTTATTCTGTTTTTTAGTATTTGTTGTTATAGCGGCAACAGAAATACATCATTTGTGAAAATTTCAACTGTCTAACTATCACGGTTCATGAGATACAGCATGGTGACAGACGGACGGATGGACAGCGGAGCCTTAGTCTGTAATAGGGTTCCTTTTTACCCTTTGGGGACGGAACCCTAAAAAGGGGTTAAAAAGCAGGTTGAAAAACTACATTGATTTCGGCCAACTTAAATATTCTAAATTTCAACTAACGAGGGACTGCTATGCCTTGTTTAGTAGTGTAAAACTTAATAGGTAGATGGCGACACGCTGCGACTACACAGCACAAAATATAAAATGCAAAAATTCGTCACCATCACAAACCTTCCTAGTAGCTCAGTTGGAAGAGCACTCGACCGGTCATCGAGAGGTCGTGGGTTCAAAGAGGCGGGGGAGGTGAATTTTTCCATTTTTAATATAAAATCAGTAAATATGTAATAAATTTATATCCTAAAAATACCGCAAACTTTAAAGACCAAAGTCTTCAACCAATGCGTCCTCCCCGCATGAACTATGGTGCAGAAACATGGACTCTGACCGTTGGGCTGATCCATAAATTGAAAGGTGCACAGCGAGCGATGGAGAGAGCTATGAGCGGCATTTTTCTGAGGGACCGAATCCGGAATGAAGAAAGACCAAAGAAAAAAAACCAAAGTTGTCGACATATCTCTCAGAGTCGCAAGCTGAAGTGGTCGTGGGCCGGCCACATCTGCCGAGTCAGTGATGGCAGATGGAGGAGGAAAGTCCTAGAGTGGAGACCTCGTATGGGGTGACCAAGCGTCGGTTGCCCTTTACCATATGCACCGATGACGTCAAGGGAACGGCCGGAAACGGCTGGATGCGGAAAGTGGAGGAACGCAGTGGAAGACAGGGAAGGCCTATGTTCAGCAGTATGATGTAATAAAAAAAAAACAGGTTTACCTCTCTAATTAATAATAGTTTTTCTTTTATAGTCTATCTTTTCAATTTATTTTATAGTCTATCTTTTCAATTTATTTTATAGTCTATCTTTTCAATTTATTTTATAGTCTATCTTTGGGAAAGACATAACCCATCTACAGCTACAAAGGATTTTGGTCCCTTTTGATCAGATCATGTTACTGAGAAGTTACCAATCCAAACACCACAGGACATCGCGACATGGTCTGGAAGGAGTAGCGAGACGGTATGCAAAAAACATCTGCATCATTTAAAAAAAAAATACAACCAATAACTTTTTATAGATACTATTTATAGAAAAAATAATATCAATATATTTGGATAACCTCAGATGTCATCTTGACAACATTATCGTTGTAGAAACATTTACCTACAAATTTTTTCATTGTGATCTGTTACAGTATGTTTAGTGCGAAGAGTTTTGTTAGGGAGCAAATACATCGGGCGAAATGTAATATACTTAGACGACTACTGTCTATCTACATAGCGTTTGACAGCAAAGAGCATATGACTTTATAATTATAAAGTCATTATTTTCATACTATTATATAGGTAATTCATTCATAAGCTTATAGATTAGGTACATATAAGTGAAAATCTTTGATTGATTTCTTTAGGTAGGTTTCAGTATCAACAAAGAATTTTAAATATTATATCGTCTAGCTAGATCGTTAATTCAACAGTTCGACGTTCTTGGAATTTTTGAAAGTTTAATGTCGATATTTATTCCACATTTTCAATAGACGACCCCGACATTAGATTGTATAATGACTAATTACAACCCACGTGAAACATTTAGTGTACAACGGTAACGATACTGGATTTCAGTTTCACAATCACAATTATTCAAAATAAATGTTTAATGATAATTATTATATAATATTACTAGGGAATACAGAACCGACACTGATTTAAAGAACCGGGAGTTTTGGTACTGGTGTTTACCGGAATATATCCCGATACTGAAAGTCATATCCAATGTTTTTTTAGCTACCCCGCACAATTTTTTAACCCTTATTTAGCACCCTTAGAGGTTGAATTTCCCAAAAATTCTTTCAAATTCAACTTTATTAGGCCATAAAACGAACCAATTTTTGTTGATTTAGCTTTAATAGTTTCGTCTCTCTCGTATCAGCGAATAATTGAAAAAATCTTTGAAATTTCTTCACCTATTTTATACTCTAATCCAAACCAATGCATTTTGAAAAATGCTGGAACACTTTCATTATTATTAAAGAATCTACGTAGAAAATTTAAAGTTAAAATTCAATGCTTTTTCAGCCATTCTACACATACTTTTGACCCTTATTTTGCACCTTTAGAGAGAGAATTTTCTTCAATCAATTCTTATTACTTGCCTAGACCATAAAAGAAAACCACTGTTAAAATTTCGTAACCCTGGCTTTGATAGTTTCGGCTCTACGATATTGAATCAGTCATGCGAATAAGGCTTTTTATTCATAAGTACATAGGAAGAAATGTAAGGTTAACAAAAACATTTTTCTCGCTTGCGCATTAGGGATGCGATTTTTATTGTAATTATACGGTTATTTCGTCACTAATTCGTTTGTTTTTTTTTTAATATGTATGTCATTAAATCAAATAGAAAATTAAATCAAATACAAGATGAGTATCGAGAATATCGAAAGAACCGGTATTCAAATTTTGCGGTCACGGTTCTTAGGTTCCCGCAAAAAGCGGGATTTCCCGTTTCTTTCGGTTCCTCGATTTCCCGGAAGCAAACCCTAAATATTACTTTCAATATTTAAATTATAATGCATACCATTACTGCACGAGGTACCTAGTTTGTTATGCAGTCAACCCTAACATCTACACTCACATTTGCACGTATACAGACATTATATTTTAATAGCTAGTAGTTTTTTGTATGGAGTGATGTGATCAGAGTGAGTTGTAACATAAAAAAATAAAATTGATAACCACTGACTGGTGTAGAAGTGCGCTAATAGTCTGACGTATGTGGCGTAGCAAACTATAATTACCATGCTTATAATGTTACTGAACAGTTACACTCAATATAATATTGGCTATGACGTAATTATAAATAATATTACGTGCTATTTTCGCACAATCCATTTTAATACCACTACTTATTCAACCAAATATTTGATTTGGTTATTAATGGATGCCGTCACGGCTATACCTCTCGTAAAATATGTTCAATCACTTAGCTGTTACATACATTAGAATATTTTTTGTAACATTATGCAATTTTAATTGAAATACATTTAATATTGCCTATTACTATGTTAATTAATTGTGAGCAGTTATCCTTCCGTAACTGAATTAAGAGAACATCTATCTATATGAAGGTACATTAATATAAGCGTAATAAATCGTAAATGACCCATTTCTGTACAACTATACATTAAATATTAAAAAATATATACACGTTGTAATTATGTTATCGAGACAAAAAAATGTTTTTTTATTTTCTGTTTGTTTTCCGGATTGTATGCCTTGGGAGGATGCTGTTACTCAACAAACCCGCGGAGCCGCAGCTGACAATTTTTTGGGCTTCATCATATAACTTTCTGAACCAGTTCACAAGTTTTCTCTTGGGAGGAAATGATTGAGTTTTTAAACGGTTTTATTTTAATATCTTGTTTAGAAATAATCGAGCGAGATCCATATATATGGTAGATGGAAATATCGAAATTTCGAACGGATCCAATTTATTTACAAACTATTATTGATTCCATTTGATAGACCTCGTTCAGAATTAGTAATTAACTTTTCAGTATTTTGTATAGGTTAGAAAATAACATTAATTTATCGTTTGCACCATGTATATATACATACACTTGATTAACATCACACTCCTTCTTCGGCAGTCGGGTAAAAATATTGATACTTGACCTGTACTACGGAAGTACTTTAGTTTTACTGCGCTTATTCTCCAGCATATAAATGTGCAGTGTTAAAACATAATGTGCTTAGTTATATTAAAATATTTACATTTTATGTTTATTTTGCGCTATTGGCACTAGTAGCGTAGTGCTGTCATGAGGCGTAGTGATACATCAGTAAACAAATGGCAATTATTTATATTCATTCATACAATAAGCATAACATTAATTTATATTTATGTTGAATTGTTTGCCTTAAGACGGGTTTCCTGCGCAAAAAACACTATACAAAAACATTTGGTTTCATACACAAGCTCTCTACTGCTGCGAATTAAATTATTTTTGATTGACAGTTGTCAGTAGTTCGCACAGCCATTGAAAATGAAACAAACCCTTCCCCTCATTCCAAAACAAAACATTGTCTTTGCAAACGCAAATGTGTATGGCCAGGCTTCTAAGTCTCAATGATTTTGTATTGATTTGAACGTATGTTTTGAAAAATCTTACGCAGAAGACGCCGCTTCATTTCGTAGAGATTTATCGATGTGTTTGTTCATTTGTATTGAAATTACAGTGAATCAAGATCCTATCATATTTTAATATTATTTGACCTTTATAATTTTATTATCGAGTGCGGATTTTGAGTTAAGTTCCTATATTTTTGTGTTTTACCTGCACAATAATATAACTCTATTACTGGAAGTTAACAAAAGTACTTACTAGCTAAATACTTTTGTTAACATCGTATAACGTATTTAGTCCTATATAGCAAAAATATTTGTCAAAAAATTGTCCGAAAATGCAGATTTGCAAGCGAAGAACACGTTTTGTTTATCCGGGTCCGCCTCAGAGTAAACACTTCTGTCTTTACTTCTGAAAGTACTTTTCTTCTGAAAGTAGGTCTTTTTCTTTAAGTCGTAATCCTAAACAAAACAACAACCGTGAAAGATATAAGGAAATTTTAATAATGTCGCACGTGCCTCTTTATGATGTTATCACAATGTAAAAAATAATAGTCATAAGCGACGTCGCGTCATTGAGTTATGAGGCGGTCACTTTAGCCGAGAAGTATCATCTAACTTCATCGAGACATCCGTGAAAATACGAGAATGTGCTTAGTTGTGCCAATTTGTTGATAAATTAACCCTTCTACTCGTTTTAAAGATATTACTTACAAATATCTCGCTCATCTCGCATTTAATCAAATAAAGTAAGCATCGGTCTGGTGGAGAGGCTTTGCTCGTGAATGAGGAACGCAGAAATTCCACTGAGAACCTTTAATCTTTTTAGCATTTACATAATTGCCGATGACGCAGTGAACAATAATAATTATTGCATAAATAATTTCAAAAAGTGAAACAGTTTGGTTATTGTGTTCTTGATGAATTAAAATTTAAAATGTGAATATAGTTATTAAATTCTTTTTTTTTTAAATATTCGGAATAAAACTTTGGTTCATTCAAAGTATTTTATAGAATGGATCTCGCTAACGAGTAAAGAACTATACATAGGGAATTATTTGTTTGTTTTATGTAATATATTTACATTGGATTTACAGTGGGCCATATCTACAAACTTTAGATTGACTTTGTCGATCGTTTGTACTTTCCAAATTAAGGTCTATTTTCGTCGTCAAACGTAATAGAAGATCAACCCAAGCAACATTTATCAAAACTGACAGACCACTTTTCTGGCCGACTTTACTTGTATTTCTTTAGGGAAAAGCTTGGTATGTGCTTAAAAAGATGCCAGGAAAATGTTATTTATGGACAATTTTCTGCTATAATTAGGTCACCATCGTCTTTGTCTAAACCATCTTCACATGCACGTGCTCATCTAACTCGGCACTGTCAATAGAGGGATAGGAGCAGCGTATTTATGAGCTTACCGGCTGGGGAAGTACCTCCTTCTTAGAGAATACTGCAGTAAATAACAATTCCCTTGACGGTTGTTGTGTTCTTCCGAGCAAGTGAGTTCACCAGCGAGGAAGAAGTGGCTGTGTAGGCAAGAAGGTTGGTGGCACGCGAGTGATATTTCATGTTGCGAGCGTTTATATTGCTACCGTCTACGGTAACCGCTTCACATGAGGCGGTATGTATGCTTTTATGCCATCCGAATTGGTATAAAAAAATATCTAAATTAATCCTTTTTGTAGACCAGTTTGAAAATAATAAGCCCATCTTCCTCGTGGTCAATTAAGTTTCAAAGTAAATATTTTTATTAATTTGTTGATTCATTTATTTATTTGATGATTCACAAATTATCCTATGTTTTATTACATATGATAATTTGTGAATCATTAGGTATATAATACGCATAACAGTAATAGTACTACGTACCGGTAGCTTATTTTCGGAAAGTGCTTATAAACTACATGTATTAATTAGAACAAATACAAACTTTATAAGAAATACTTAGTCCATAAACTGATTGATTACACTACCCTACTTTATACTACCGGAAACCTGAAAGGTGCTGTATGTGTGTATGTGAATAAATGTAAACTATTTTTAATTAAAAACTAATAGGTGGAAATCATTTTTTTTTATACTACGTCGGGTGGCAGACAAGCATACGGCGCACCTGATATGAAGCGGTTACCGTAGCCATATTACCGCTCGCAACATGAAATATCGCTCGCGCGCTGCCACCCCCCCTGCCAACGCAGCAACTCCTTCCTTTCTTGTGACCTCACTCACTCGCACAACACAACAAACCTCAAAGGAATTGATAGTTGGCTGCGGTATTCTGTGAGGTGGAGGTACTTCCCCAGTCGGGCAGTTTAAAAAATACGCTACTCCCTACCTCTCTTTTTTATTATATTACTTTTTACTATGTTTAATTAACGTGTAGCAATTACAAATTGTAGTGTGCATGTATTCATGTAATGAAGGTAAGTAGTTTAATTTAATAGCGTTATAACTTGTACGTTTGGGTCACAAAATTTGCGTAAATTCAATGTCACACGTGCCTAGTAATGTTAAGATGCTGTTGTGCAATCTGTTAGAATTGAGATTAGAGTGCGAAATTGTTACTTTATTGGTATTCCATGACAGTCTGCACTTACCTTGATAAATGGGTTATTGCTTTATCAATATGTAAAATAGTTTGATTGTAAGTAGATACGAATTTTCCTGGATTCCAATCGTGCTGTGCTTTATTTATCTAAAAACCTGTTTGAGTTGTTATTACCCAGGACAGAGGCTATCAATGGCGTCGTCTGTAGTGTCTGTGGTAGTAAAACTGACAAATTGATCTATTAATTAGTATTTATACATAAATTTACATTATTGCAATGAATCAAATCATTGTTTTACGCTTTAGTTTTGTGCTGTTTTGTCAGGCTACTTATTGAGTGACGTGGTTTCTGTTCGCGACTTGAACGCACTACCGGTAATGTCCGTATAAATGTTTATTTATGCATGTTAGAATATTATCATTTTATTATATTCTAGATTAACACATGGACTTATAATAAAACAGTAGCTTTTGACTTAAGCAAGTAATTCTTAATTTTTATAAATTTGATTAATAAATAAATAAATAAATAAATATTTCTGGACAATTTACACAGCGCCATCTAGTCCCAAATTAAGCGCAAAGCTTGTTTTATGGGTAGGTAGACAACTGATAAATGTACTGAAATCTATTTTTATTCGTAAATACACATACTTATAATACATAGAAAACACCCAGACCAAGACAAACAGACATGTTCATGCACACAAATGTTTGTCTTGTGCGGGAATCGAACCCGCGACCTCGGAGTTTAAGTGGCCTTTGCTAACCACTCGACCACCGAGCTCGTCGATTAATTTATATAATTATACTATTGAAATAATTGTAAAGACACGAATTAGTCTTTAAATTACTTATATAATTATTTAAAAAGGGAAATTTGAATGCTTCTGTATAAGGTTAACATACTGTAACCCGACCGTACCATGACATCTTACTAAATAGTTGTGTGTTCTAACAAATAAATGATATTCTATTGTATTTTATTCATAAACATTTATCAAAAGCGAATTGGATATGACGACTACTAATAAGGTAAATATTACTTCGGGAATACTGTAGAAGGAAGTTCATTTCTGAAAAATGGTGTATTTAACCACACAACAGAAGTGAAAATTTCATCTCTCGCAACGTCTCGCTTCCTCCCTGCCGACTTTATCCGAACGAGTGTCACAGAGCCGAGCGTGACGGCTCTGTGACACTCGTTGCCGTGACTTCTTCTTCAATAAAAGATGATTTTTGAAAAAAAATAAAAACCGACTTCAGTTGGTGAGCGTAGCTCCGGGAGATAAGTTATTGCGTCACACAAGATTCCTTAGTCGCCTTGTACGACATCCAGCGCAGAGCAATGGAGTGGCGCAATTTTATTCTACCGGCAACCACACGGCAAATTTAAGGGATTCCCTCGATTTTTCTGGGATCCCATCATCAGACCCAGACTTGGCGAATATGGGACCACCTCGCAATCATACCCTTTCAAATAAAAAAATAGAATTTGACCATACGTGCTTATAAATTTTAAGGATTTCCCTTGATTTCCCTGGGATCCCATCATCAGATCCTGACTTGATGAATATGGGACCACCTTGCAATCAAACCCTTTCAAATGAAAAAAGAATTTAGAAAATCGGTTTACAATTCGCGAAGTAATCCAATAACATACATACAAAAAAAAAAATCAGTCGAATTGAGAACCTCCTCCTTTTTTGAAGTCGGTAAAAAATATGGGTCGCATGTTCGGAAGTGCCTGTTTATTTATGTTGGTAATTCAAACGGTTATCCAATGTCATTGCCATACATAGACACATTAGTTCTGCTCGTCATTTTGTATCTTCTTTTGTACCGCCAGAGTCTCTTTGCCGCGGCGAAATAAGTTGCATTAACTCAAACACTTGGTCAGTATTCGGGATCACTCACCAACGTCCGTAGACATCACCAACATCGAAAGGCCACTGATCTGTTGCTCGCAACAGTAGTCGCAGGTCCTATAAACAGTTGCACCTAGGCATAGGCGCATAACAGAAGTTGCGCTTGAGGGCAATTGCCTGCCAAAACGACCAAAGTATTGCTTTAGGTTGGATTTATTTTGAATACTCCTAATTATTATCTCCTCTGTCAAAATCGTTATACGCTTCCAGCATTTATTCTGTCACATAAATAATGCCTCATCCGCCTGAGATAAAAGTATTAAAATTTTCGACTACACTTGGTGATAAAAGCAAAACTGTAATTGAATCAAGAGTTAAAATAATGTGCTTAATTTGAGGGAATTTATAGTAAATGATTGAGGAGCTCGATGGCGTCGTTGCGCGTGTGAGTTTAATCGATCACGCAAGTTAAGCAACTTCGACCGTAGCCTGTCTATGGATCGGTTTATTAATCTCGAGTTCCTCCGTGCTTCGGAGAGCACGTTGAGCCGTTGGTCTCGGCTGTTGTCATTAAATGACAATCGTTAAGCCACGAGACCATTAGGCGGCTTGAAAACACTGGCCTCTGCCATCCCGCATTTGAGCAGCGTGTACTACTTTACGTACGTTACTCCGTTAGCCTACAACAGCGCTAAACCCCTTCGATTGAGGTGAGACCCTTATCCCAACAATGGGACTATTATGGGTTGATGCAGATTGGCATTTTGCCAATCTCTACTCGCAGCTAGGGTTGCCAGATGGCCGGGAATCGTCTTGATTCTCCCGATATTTCATATGATGTTCAGACACCCAACAAATAACAAAATCTCCCGAGAAATAAACGTACGTTTTATATCTTATCATCATATCTTACCGCAATAATAATTTGCAAAAATGGCACACGCCGAGCTCGGACCTTGGGCGGCTTATAACGCGCGTAAAATTTAGACTCATAAATTTTCATTTTTCCAGACAGCAACCCCAAAATCCCGACATTATAAAATGTTATCCAGTTATTTAGATTTTTAGATCTGGCAACCCTACCCGCAGCCCAACCGCTGATCTCAAAGAACAAGAGCCGAACACAACGCTCTCGTCAAAGGCGTAACTTCATCTTTCATTCACTTGCGCCCGCGACTTCGTACGCGTGTATCTCAGATCCCGTGGTAATTTTCAAAAAGTACGTCTAAATTGAGCGAGCGGAGCGCTTATATACGCCGAAAAAAATTGAAAAAAAAAAATTAATAAAACCGACTTCAGTTGGCGAGCGCAGCTTATTGGTGGAATACCCCGGCAGACGCTGCTGCCCGTCTTCCGGGAGAAAAGTTATCGCGTGACACAAGATTCCTTAGTCGCATTGTACGACATCCATTCCAGGCAAATTTACGGATCCCATCATCAGACCCTGACTTGGTGAATATGGGACCACCTTGCAATCATACCCTTTCAAATAAAAAAAGAATTTTCAAAGATCACAATTCGCAAAGATATTGAATAACATACATACAAAAAAAAATATTCAGTCGAATTGAGAACCTCCTCCTTTTTTGAAGTCGGTTAAAAAGGCACTCTTGGAAATGAATAGGCTCCAAAACCACTGAAGCGATTTTGATGAAATTTGTCACAATTAAGACCTCGACATGCTTGAGGCTTGTGTTGAAAAAAAATTGAGATCGATCCTGTCCTTGACGAATGATCATCAAATACATTTTCCATTGAAATCAATGGAGAACTCAGAAAATCTACTCGCTCCACACAACCTCGATTTTGGCCCCGTGCCCTGGGCTTGAATCCGGCTTAGTATCAGAATCAGAATCAGAATCAATTTATTTGTTTAAACATAGGTGAAATGTTTACAAGTGTAAGATGTTGTTTACAATAATGGTACCTCTATGTTTTGCCGTCAAGCATACAAATTTTTAGAAATAAATCGTATCATAATATAGCTAGACAATATATTATTATATAGCTGGGCATATCTATACGACATATCTACCTGTACGCCAAAATTCAACACGATCCGTTTTCAGTGTGTTGAGCTGTGCATTAATAGCTATGATCAGTCAATAGCGGTTGTTTTTTATAGACACAGAAATAGATATTACAGCAAATGTCATTACCTAAAAGGGTCATTGCCAGGTCGACGACCATAATTTAGACACGATGAAGATAACTACCGATAAGTGTGACTAACAGATCTTCAAGAAACATCATTATGAAACAATGCGAAAAGCAAAGATTACAGTAAACTACTTAGGTAATTAGTTTTATAAAAAAACTAAACACAATTCGCGTGTCTCGATTTTTGTTTCTGATTTTTCTTACTGCGACAATTAATTTTCATTTTTTAATAGAGATGGGCTGACTAGGCGATTAGTCGGTTAGTCGATTGTAAAGAGGCCAACAATTCGGCCTATAATCGGTCAAGCCGATCACGGTTTTGGGGTATTCAATAATTTCCGTGACACTTCTTTTACAGCTGGTTCGTGAGTAAGTCTCAACTGCCACCTGCCAACATGTCGGAATGTTTTTTATACCACTAAAGCCGCAAACAAGCATACGGCTTGCCTGATAGAAAGCATTTACCGTAGCCTATGAACACCTGTAACATCAGGGACATCGCGCGCGTTGCCGACCCTATAAAAACCTCTCCACGCCCTTTTAGAAGAACCCCATGCTGTAGTCTTCTGAGAAAAACTTGATGATAGGTAGTTCATTCCACAGCTTGATAGTATGCAGGAAAAACCTTCTACGGAACAGCACAGTATTTATTTATTTATTTAAACTTCATGCACAAAATTGTACACAGGCGGACTTAATGCTATACAAGCATTCTCTACCAGTCAACCATAGGGTGATGCAGAGATAATACATGGCAGGTGCACAGGAAAGGTATAATAGAATATTAAAGTGTTCATTTACGTATATTATAAAAATTTAAACGAATGCAAATACTCGTACATATTAAATAAAATTATTTTACTTTTATAAATATACATACATATAAACCCAAATACATATACATATATAAACACACATACATATATACACATAAACACATACATATACCTACACATATATATACATATATAAATACACATACATATAGATACACATAGGTAATCGGAAAATAATTATGTCTGCAATTCCTGAATAGAATTAATAAAGTAGGCACGTGTCATTGATTTGAATGAGTTCCGAGTCAAGGCCCTCCTGATTTCGACAGGTAGCGCATTCCAAAGACGAACAGACTGGATTTTGAAAGATTGGTCTACAAACCCCGAATGATGAGGAGGGCACAAAAGAAGAAGATTATCAGCAGAACGAAGGTTTTTACTGTGAACAGAACAAAGGTGTTGAAATTGGGATTTTAAATAAGCAGGAGATGTAGTACCATTAATTATAGAAAAAAGAGTGGTGAGGATACGAACATTTCTTCGCTGGCGAATGGGTAACCATTTGAGTTGAGATCGGTAAGTAGATACGTGGTCATACTTTCTAAGCCCAAAGGCGAAACGAATGCAATTGTTAAGAAGCCGTTCAAGTCTGTTGAGTAGATCTGAGTTCAAGTCAGTGTAGCACACATCACCATAGTCAATTATGGGAAGGATAAGGCTTTGCACTAGCATAATCTTTGTTTTGACAGGAAGAAAGTTTTTGAAACGGTAAAGATTACGCAAGGATCCCACCACCTTCTGACAAATGCTGGAGATCTGAACGTGCCAAGTCAGAGATGAGTCAGTACGTGACCACTTAAGCTCTAATGTGCGAGGATGAATTCCCTGTCGATGGCGAGCGGTGCGATTGTAAGAGGAAGTTGTGGGCATCATGTTAAACACACTTTCGTCGATGGAACGAGGTGTGTTTTGGATTTCAGGAGCCACAGCAAACGGCGTTTTCTTAGCGGTAAACGCGCGTACTTGTGTGTTTATATACATATATAAATACCCCACTATATAGTGGGGTTGAATTTGACTTGTCTATAGCATAATGTTTATTATGTAAACTTATCACAAGATTTTTATTATCTGCTAGGCAGTCAATAATCGTTTATTAATAATTGAACGAAGGTTAAGACAAATTATTAACGGTCACTTGACGGCATTGATTGTATTAGTGACAATCACCTTTCTTACACAATTGTGTCTGACCAACTACGTCCTATTAATATAATAAAACATTAAAGTTTGTGAAGACTGTATGGGTTACTCTAATACATCTTGTGTTATTAATTATTTAAAGAACGAGTTCATCAAAAAGAGCCTCTCTATTTGCAGGAAATTTACCAGCATTTGCCTGTGCCCGTGATTCCTTGGCCCCATTTCAAAGGGTTTGGATTCGTTGCCTTTTTGTACTGTCACCTTGGTGTTGAAGTCCCCGACAACAACCGTGAAGTGGGTCTTGGTGGTATTACGTATGGCCTTTGTAATATCGTCATACATGACTTCGACCTCTTCATTCTGGCGTGTCGTCGTTGGAGTATATACCTGTACTACTTTCAAATATAAATCTGATGTCACGGTGTTTGTGGTCGTACTCCTCCGAAACGATTCGGCCGATTTTTATGAATTATTATTATTTTAAATAGTTGTTTCGGCCAACTTACCAAACAACTATTTAAAATAATAAAATTTTAATAAGTTTGGTGTTATCAAAAAATACCCGAATTTCATCTGCAACGACGGACTGCTATGCCTGGCTTAGTTAGTCGTGTAATTACTTGGTAGGTAGATGGCGCCACACTGTGACTCACGTAGGGAAATATATAATGCAATAATTTGTCACCAACACAAACCTTCCTGGTAGCTTAGTTCATCAGGCATGTTCGCTGATGCTGCTGTGGATGATTTTTATGCCATCATGCGCAAAAAGTCCACATCAATAGTGCATAGAGTGAGGGCTGGCAGCAACAAGGTCCTGAAGATGATAGCGGACAGGATGGATGCAGCAGTTCTCCGGAGATTCACCGAGTTGCATATTTGGCATGTGCATCGGTGAATTTCTGGGTGGGTTGCATTCAACCTGTCAGCTCTAAACACTACTTATTAACTACCTACTATAATATATAAGCTATGGATTGTAAGGTCTGAAAATAAATAATTTTTATTTATTATTATTTATTTATTTAGTTGGAAGAGCACTCGAGCGCTCATCGAGAGGTCGTGGGTTCACATCCCACCTAGGCGGGGAGGTGAACATTTACGATTTTTATGATTTTTTTTATGTATATTTGGTAGGTTGAGTTGAGAATAGGTCGTAAAGTGTGGCATGACAGAACAACGTTTGCCATTTCAGCTATTATGTAACAGGGTACTCTTTGTCCGGTACTGCCTTCTCGTGGGTGGGTGAAGCGAAGAATTATATTATACCTAAGGGCTTTCGCTCACGACCTCGTATGCATTTATTTCGTGGTATCTTGTGTACATTTTAGAAAATCCTTGTCAACGGATGCCTACGTCATAATAGTTATGTACTTGTATCCCACTCTCGCCACTCCATACAAAAAATTACTACCTACTTATACTGCTAATGTCTGTATAGGTACATGCAATTGTTTGTATAGGTACATGCAATTGTTTGTGTACATGCCTTAGGGTTGAATGCCTAGCGAAGTAGGTACCTCGCGCTGTGACCTAGGACGTTATACTTTAAATATTGTAGCACAGTATAAGTAATAGTACTACGTACAGTATGGCCTCTCCCTGCCGCTCTCTCGTGTCGACCTCACCTCCCCTCTGAGACAAATCTGGAACAGTTTGTATGGCGCCGTACGCACACACGCTCATTCACGCTCTGCACGGACGTCATTTTAGTAGTAAATGACGCGAAATTTGTTTGGAGTGGCCGAGGTGTGATTGTGGGTAATATTGTAAATTTATATATCTTTAAACCTTTATTTTGAATGATTGTGTTTATGAGACTGGATTAGATCCAGTTACGTTACTGTGGTACAAAACTAAATGTTTTACGTGGGTAGTTTTGGTTATTATACAATCGAATGTCGCCGTCGTTCTATTGAAAATGTGGAATATATCAACATTCAACTTCTAAAATCCCAAAAACGTCGAACAGTCGAATCAACAATTCGACGTTGTAAAATTCTTTGTTAGACCCTGTTAAAACTGCAATAAGTAAATTGTTTTTTTAATGAAAAACCAAATAGTTCAATGGCGAACAATTACATAATAAGAAATAAATAATTTTACCATTTAAAAGTTCATTTGAGAATATTTTATATACTATGAATGAGCTTCACTTGCAATCGGTTCCACATTTGACTCAGAGGTGAGGTGAGGTCGCCTTGTAAGAGCGGCAGGGAGTGACCATACTAGTGTATATTATTCTGTGACCATACTATACTCGATACTATTGTGCATGTATGGAGAAATTCGGCCCGATTCGTCCAGAGTTCAAGTACATAGATTTATATCAGTTGCGCGGCTGTGAGTAGAGATCTTAAATATTGCTTATTTGATTTGCTTGATTTGATGATACAAAGTAATATATTCTGTGGTAATATATGACTTTTTTGATAAAAAGTAATTTCTATTGTAACATTTTTGCTATATGCAACTGCGTGCGATCTTCATGCTAAGTTTATTTACAGCTTTTGAAAGTAAGACATTTTAAGAATCTGGTGGGTAAGGGGGGAGAGAAGGAGAAAGGCCATAGGGAAATAAATAGAGGTTTTACTGTGCCGCCCTGGCAGCCCAGGTAGTCTTGCTCACTAAAATGTTCAAGGTGGTGTGTGTGGCGGGTCGCCGCATTCCCAATAAAATGTTTGAGTGCGGTGATGGCTGCCCCATGCATCAACTCGTGAACGGGTGCTGCCAGCCAATAAACAATAGGAGGATTTAGGTTAAGTAGTTATAGACAATAATATGATTATTAGCATAATAGCGATGTGCAATTAATAAATTGTAAGATAATAATGTTTTTTTTTTTTATAAAAACCGACTTCAGTTGGCAAGCGCAGCTTATTGGTGGAATACCCCGGGAGACACTGCTGCGCGTCTTCCGGGAGAAAAGTTATTGCGTCACACAAGATTCCCTAGATGCCTTGTACGACATCCAGCGCAGAGCAATGGAGTGGCACAATTTTTTTCTGCCGGCTACCACACGGCAAATTTAAGGATTTCCCTCGATTTTTCTGGGATCCCATCATCAGACCCTGACTTGGTGAATATGGAACCACCACGCAATCATACCCTTTCAAATAAGAAAATAGAATTTGACCATATGTGCTTATAAAATTTAAGGGTTTCCCTTGATTTTATCATCATCATCATATTCTGACATGGCGAATATGGGACCACCTTGCAATCATACCCTTTCAAATAAAAAAATAATTTTGAAAATCGGTTCACAATTCGCGAAGATATCGAAGAACATACATAGAAAAAAAAATCAGTCGAATTGAGAACCTCCTCCTTTTTTGAAGGCGGTTGAAATTAGAAGATGCTAAGATGAAGAATGTTAATAAAAGGTACGGACTCCGGGGTCTGTAAATTGTAATTGTTATCAATAAAAAAAAAGTAAAACATTTCGAACAATAAATCGATAGGTAATAATTGTGAAGTGTGGTGACGGTGCAACCACGAGACTGAAATAAACGTGTTTGCTGGCGTAGTAGTCTTTGTTGACAAGCTCTGGTTGCATTCTAGTTCTAATAACCTCACCTGTCTGCGGCCTCCTATTACAATTATAAATGCTGGCAACACACTACACAATCAATAACAATTAACTCGGATTATTTTAAAGTTGTTCCATTACGCGGTAATAGTTATCAATATTATAGCATTAATTACGTGGGTGACTGTTGTTGTTGCGTACATACATACCTCAGCGATATTATCAAAGATAATTTGTATTATAATAGCTACACATAAGCTCCATTGACTGAATTCCTTTGTCTGACAATTCTTGAGAATAATAACATTACTCCTTCTTCTTCTTTTTCTATTCACAATTTATATGGGGTCGGCTTTCCTAACTCTTTTTCGCCAGGTTGTTCTGTCATGGGTTGTCTGTGGATGCAGTCCACAGTGTTGTGACTTGTCTATAGTGCCGGCCATACTCATCTACCACGTTAATTAGAATAATAACATTAGGTACTATTCCCAGGAATATTGCATAGTTTGTGTATTGACGAGCCCGGTGGTCGAATGGTTAGCAATGGCCACTTTGACTCCGAGGCCGCGGGTTCGATCCCCGCACAAGACAAATATATGTGTGCATGAACATGTCTGTTTGTCTTGGACTGGGTGTTTTCTATGTATTATATGTATGTATTTACAAAAAAAAAAATCAGTATTATATTAGTTATCTAGTAACCATAGTACTTTACGCTTAATTTGGAACTAGACGTCGCTGTATATATTGTCCAGAAGTATACACAGCGACGTCGGAGGATCGCTATGGTGGAAAGCATTGGGAAAGGCCTTTTTCTGCAGCAGTGGGTAGATACAGGCTGATAATGATGACGATAAGTTAGGTTAACTTTCTTATTTTTTTAGATTTATTTTAAATACATTGCTATGTATTTAAAATGATATATGATTTGATATTACCACATAAATTATTATAACATTGTAATTTATGTCATATTAACTTATGAGGTATAATATACAATTCATATAATTTCAAATTCATATTAATGTATTTAAAATAAGTCCATAGCATGCCAGTATGCTTACAACCACAAACGCAGGCATATTTTAATTTGTTAGCACTTCTGAGTACATCCATTTTGACGAAGATTTCATTAATTTTTGTATATACGCTGACGAGAAAACTTCGTGACAGAATCCTTCGAAGTCATATCTCCTAACTAATGATTAATAGTGTATCCAGATGATCCGGATTTAGATTACGATTCGACCACGACCTGCTAAGGACAACTATATAATCTTTATATTAAATCATACTAACTTCAAATTCAATGTCTCGCCGCTCACGATCTGCTCTAATATTTATATTGTTGCAATTTATATCTTGATATATCAAGAATATATTCTGTGACACTTGTTTCCTGTCAGCGACGGGGCTTCTTGCTTTTTTGTGGGTCAAACATTTATAGATAGAATAGCTTACACTTGGGACTCCGTACGCACGGTATCCCATGGGATTTTTCAAAAATGCTTTTTTAGCAGATGCTTACGTCATACATAATAGCTGCTGTATGGTAACTTTCAACCCGATACGTTCAGTGGTTTGAGCAATGTGTTGCATACTTCTGTAGGGATAACTCTGAAAAAGTTACTCTGATAATGACTAAATTTGCCTGTCTACCGGAGATTGTAGCATCGTTTCAAAAAGTATAAAAATCCGCTTGATGAAATTTCTTATAAATCTATACTAATATTATAAAGCTAAAGATTTTGTTTGTTTGTTTGTTTGAACGCGAGATTCTCAGGCACTACTCATTCGAATTTAAAAATTCTTTTAGTGTTAGATAGCCTATTTTTCGAGGAAGGCTATAGGCTATATAACATCACGCTACCACCAATAGGAGCGGAATACCAATGAAAAAATGTTGCAAAAATGCGGAAAAGAAAAATCCTTTTGAGAACTTCCGTTGCGTGCGCGCGCTGCGTAAACGGTTCAAGTTTTTAAAAAGTTCTAAAAAAAGTCCGTGGTAGCGTATGTCTATCTTTTAAGATTGGCTCACTATAACCTTTCAAATGGTAACCTTACGCTTCACTCTCAACGCTCGTCACATGCAGACAAAGTTGCGCGAGTCAGCTAGTTATTAAATAAAAGGTGCAGTAAATTACATTCTTCTACTTACAACTCGTATATTAAAAGTGTTGAAAACGCTATTAGCGACAACATAAAATATTTTTATGACGATGATCTCAAACCAAATAAAATAATTGAATCAGCTGGTGACATTTCTTTACTTCAAGGTGTCTTGGATAGGTTATGCTTATGACGTTATAATAAAGCACTTGTAGGTACTATTCCACGTTATTATATTTAATATTACCGACCGGTTTCGCCGCTAAGGCATTATCAAGGTAAACAGATGGTGTTTGTGTTTCTACAAAACGTTTTGTAGAAACACAAACCAATGAATGCTCGACTCTATTGAAATAGAGTCGCTTATTCATTGGTATGAATAAGCATTCTATTCTGTTATTGAATCGCAATAAGAGTTGGTGGTAAGGGGGCTGGGAGTAATAATACTAGACTCCAAATGAATGTTCCTGCCTCATAAAAACAATATAGTATAAAAAAGTTTCAAAGAAAAGTTAGGGTTTGTAAGAATTTTCATCAAACGAAAACAAAGTTTACGCTTTATTATAGTTTGGTACGGAGCATTCTTGAATATACCAGGGTGGCGTGGCGCCCGCATTTTTCTACTTATTACTTTACAACTGAAAGTCTACAAAAGAGATTTTTGTGGCATCTCGCACGAGGCATTAAAATTGCAAAGAATGACGTATCGTAGACTAAAATATTTTATGGTGATTTCACTGTCCAAACATTGCGATATTTTGGAAATGCAATTCTTGTTAAATGATTTTGCATAATGAAATTGATTGCCCTCTGCTCATATGTAAATTACACTTTAATGTTTGACGTAAACGTCCACGTTGTGCCATAAAACCTTTTGTTTTTCCACTAAGGAGAACTGTGCTAAGTTTTCATTCGTCTATACCGCGATTGTGCAGCCCCCTTACCACCATCTCTTATTGCGATTCAATAATTGAATAGATTAGTTATTCATACCAAAGAATAAGCGACTCTATTCCATTTGAAATAGAGTTGCTTATTCATTGGTATGAATAAGCATTCTATTCAGTTATTGAATCGCAATAAGAGATGGAGGTAAGGGGGCAGTATGACGAACTGTTACAGCTCCGAGCGGGATGTTAATAATTTAACTATTTAATTTTTTTATCTATCTTTTTTTGTCTATCTTGGAACATGTGGTATAAAAACACAATTTATTGTTATAAAGTATTCAAATGCAATATTGTGCTCTGTTGCCTTTATACAGCTTTTATCGTCTTAATTGATAACTGTACCTGTGTTAATAATGAATATAATGTCGTCTGTTTGATGTTGTGCTAATTTTTTGCACGTTGTGTTTGCCTGTACTAGTTACCTAGTTATACATTTAAATATATATTACATATGTATACCTTTTAGAAGTAAGACATATAACAATTGTTGGTAGACCTTAAAACAAATACAGAAACTTGCTCTTACTTTTTCACAAGGTGAACCTTAACGCCTGGTAATTTATAAATAGCAGTTATATTATAACATAACTTTGCTAAACTTCTATGCAAATGAATTCCCGTCATCCATCATCATCATTGTGTCGAATCGAATCATTTCAGTTAGAACGTCATAGGCAATAATAATTAAGTGGGACTACATGCTAATATTATAAATGTGTAAGTGTGTTTGTTGTTTGTAAGTACAAAAAAAAAAATCTAGTCAAACTTTCGACGTGAAAGAAGTCTTTCACGTCGAAAGTTTGACTTGATTTTTCTTTTGCAGATGGTAGTTAAAAGCCTGGAGAGTGGCATAGGCTACTTTTTATCCCGGAAAAACATCTTATTCCCACGGGAAAAAATAAAGTTTATAATCATTTGTCCTTCTTGCACGTCAAAAGGAACTTAAGTACGAACATAATATTTTTAATGGGGATAGTTTACGGTCTGGAGAGTGACATAGGCTACTTTTTAACCCGAAAAAACATCTTAATCCCATGGGAAAAAATAAACTTTTTACTCATTTGTCCTTCTTTTACGTATAAAGGAAGGTTCCTTTCGACTGTACTGTTGGTGTGTACTTAGGTAAGTACCGACATGATTTTTTTAACAGGGGATAGTTTCCGGTCTGGAGAGTGACATAGGCTTCTTTTTATCCAGGAAAAACATTTTATTCCCACGGGAAAAAATAAGTTTACAATCATTTATCCTTCTTTCACGTCGAGTGGAACCTAATTGTTAACAAGTTTTTTTTAAACGACCAAGCAAACGAATGTTTTTTTAGAGCCAAAGCCAGGCTCAGCTGCACGTGGTGCATCCTTCCGTGTAGCGAAGTAGGCGAAAGAGTGGTAGGGTACAGCATATTTGTAAACTGGCCGACTGCGAAAGTACCTCCACTTCACCGAATACAGCAGCAAGCAAGAAAAAAATATACACAAATCAATGGCAGCTCCCCTGGAGCACGCGGGCGAAGCCGCGGGTACAGCTAGTCAATACATATAATAATAATAATAATAACACTGACAGGACTATTCTCGCAAATAGACCTGATATTGTGGTATTAGACCGGGTGACGAACCGTGCAATTCTCGTTGACGTCACCATTCCCCATGATGAGAACCTCGTTAAGGCCGAGAAAGAGAAACTTTCTAAGTACTTGGACTTGGCCCACGAGGTTACCAACATGTGGCATGTGGACTCAACGATTATTGTTCCGATAGTCGTGTCAGTAAACGGACTTATAGCTAAGAGCCTCGACCATCACCTCGAGAGGCTCTCGCTAGGCAGTTGGGTCAAGAACCAGATACAGAAGGCGGTTCTCCTGGACACGGCCCGCATCGTGAGAAGGTTCCTCACTCTGGAGCCCTAACCACCGGTAGCTTGGGTCTTTGCCCCGCTATCGATGGGTGCCCCTTTTTTATATTTTTAAATGTATTTTTTTATATGATTTATATTTGAAAATGTAAAAATTGGAGAAAGATAATGAATAAATGGTATAATAATAATAATATAATAAATATAATAATAATAATAATAAATAATAATAATAATAAGAACCAGATACAGAAGGCGGTTCTTCTGGACACGGCCCGCATTGTGAGGAGATTCCTCACTCTGGAGCCCTGACCACCGGTAGTTTGGGTCTTCGCTCCACTACCGGCGGGTGCCCCTGTTTTTTTATATTTTTAAATGTATTTTTTTTTTTTTATATTTATATTTAAAAATGTAATAAAATAGAGTAAAATGAGAAATAAATATAATAATAATAATAATAAGGCCCGCAGGACTCTCAGCTGGCCCGCAGGACTCTCAGCTGGCCCGCAGGACTCTCAGCTCTGGCTTGCCTTCATTGGCCGTCCAGAGAGGGGCCGCTAGAGCTATATGCTCCAGGGGTGGAAGTGTTAAAGGGCATCACGCCGCGAGTAACTTCGGAGAAAGCGCAGCACACCTCTCGACATCCCTGAGTCACTCACACCGGTGTTGCCCCCGGCCGTTTTCCTGGCATTTCGGGGGCCCATCTAGTGAGTGGCAAGCCACCGCCTGCCGCAAATAACTAGCAATAAAAGCAGTTATGGCAGGCGTCCGTCCCTCTTCTGTAATAGCCCGGTATTAAGTTCACCCAGACCTCATCTCCATAGCCCATTTATTTTCCATCACACTTCGCAATAGTCTCAACGCCTGCCGAGACCTGCTCATGGGTATGTCGTTCCATTGACATATCCTGGAGCGGGTCACGGCGGGCGTACAACATTACATCAAACTTCTCAAAGGGGCCTCTACGCATTGGATCCATATCCCCGCGCATGCCTATCAAATGACCGGGCTTGACCCGTGATTAAAAAGAGATACATAATATATAATAAAACAGTAGAAACCGCGTGTCTGTACATTTGATAAAATTAACAAAAAATGAGTGTGGGCGATAAAAAAAGAGTAACAGAACACAAAAAAGATTTTTTTGATTTTTTTGTCTGTCTGTCTGTATGTACTCGCTAATCTTTAAAACTACTGAACAGATTTTTACGCGGTTTTCACTAAAATATTAAGGTCATCCCTGAGCAACATATAGGCTTTGTTTCATCGAAATCTGATGTCAGATTAAAAAGTTATCGTCATTTAAAGTTTAAAGAAAATTTTTCTTTATAGAAAATCACTCATCACAAAATCTAAGAAACTACAAGTGCTAGGAGTCCCAAATTTTGTATGGGGGTTCCTTTCAGGACGTAGATGCTCACTAAGACGGGAATTTGGAAAATTCAACTCCTAAGGGGGTGAAATGGGGGTCCAAAGTTTGTATGGGGAACCAAGATTAGTTGGACTATTTTATACGAAACTTTACACGAGATCTTCTGTAGATAAATGAGTAAACACGTGTTTCAGGATTTTTCAAAATTCAACCCCTAAAGGGGTGGAATGAGGTGCAAACGTCTGAAAATCGACATGGGTATTGTTTTTATGGTTTATCGGGTCGCTGATTCCGAAAACAACAGTTATTTTATAATCTAACATAATCGACGTGACACAAGAGCACTCCTGTGGGGGTGCGATGGGGTTGAAATGTTACAATATCAATATGGGTGTTGATTCTATGGTTTTCTAAAATGTCAATTACGAAAATGGCATCAATTTGAAAACGTGGACACGAAATTTCCATCTCGGTATAAAAATCCAAGATTTGGAACACCTGATGCAGAACCATAATGGTTCAGCTAAACTATAAGAAATATAAAAATGACGCCTTAGCAAAAGTTGTTCAACCTGATGAGTATAAATAGTTTAACAAAATATTGATTGTATTGTAAAAAAAATAACCACACGCAGTGCTTCTTTTATTCTTACCTGCTACAAGTTAGACGCAATAGTCTTATTTATTATATAATATATATATATAAAAAAACTTGTAGCACTCGATTTATATATGTATATATATATACATGTATATATATATATATATATATATCGCGGGCGGCCGCTAGTATATATATATATATATATATATATATATATATATATATATATATATATATATATATATATATATATATATATATATATATATACTAGCGGCCGCCCGCGACTTCGTACGCGTGGAGTTAGTTATTTGCAAATAATTTTTAATTACATTCGAAAAAGCTAAATACCTAATGAAAGGAAAAAGATGAAAAAGTTAAAAACACTCAATATCTAGACGAATTTTTAGAATCAATTAAGTCGACGGATATTATTTTTTAAAACCTCTTTGTAAAACCTAAAGTACTTTTTATTGTTATAATAATACATCCCTCCTTATAATAGTAAGTATGTAGTTGTTTTCAATATTTTTTATACTTAAATATCATTTAAAATCCTTCTGCCATAATTACTTTAACTCCAATAACATTGGATTTTCATACAAATTTCCAACCCCCGTTTTAACTCCATAAGGGGGTTGATTTCTAAAGATACATTATTAGTACACCTCCATACCATCTATAGAGCATAGATTTTAAATTTCAAGTCTCTTACTTCAAAAACATAGGACTTTCATACAAACTTCCAACCCCCGTTTTAACACCAAAAGTAGGTTGATTTCTAAAGATACATTATTAGTACACCTCCACACTATCTATACATTTTAAATTTCAAGTTTCTTACTTCAAAAATATAGAGCTTTCTTACAAACTTTCAACCCCCATTTTAACCCCAAAAAGGGGTTGATATCTAAAGATACATTATTAGTACACCTCCACACCATCTATAGAGCATACATTTTAAATTTCAAGTCTCTTACATCAAAAACATAGAACTTTGATACAAATTTCCAACCCCCGTATTAACCCCAAAAAGGGGTTGATTTCTAAAGATAAATTATTAGTACACCTCCACACCATCTATAGAGCATGCATTTTAAATATCAAGTCTCTTACTTCAAAAACATAGAACTTTCATACAAACTTCCAACCCCCGTTTTAACCCCAAAATGGGGTTGATTTCCAAAGACACATTATTAGTACACCTCCACACCATCTATAGAGCATACATTTTAAATTTCAAGTCTCTTACTTCAAAAACGTAGAACTTTCATACAAACTTCCAACGCCCGTTTTAACCCCAAAAAGGGGTTGATTTCCAAAGATACATTATTAGTACACCTCCACACCATCTATAGAGCATACATTTTAAATTTCAAGTCTCTTGCTTCAAAAACATAGGACTTTCATACAAACTTCCAACCCCCAATACTCTACCCCTAAGGGGGTAGCTTAGGGGTAGAGTATCGTAAAATCCACGAGGGGAAACTGTTTTTCTTAGATGCTTCAGGAGGGACTGGAAAAACATACCTGACGAGAGCAATCCTCGCTGAAATCAGGCGCCAAAATAATATCATACAGCAGCATCGCCAGGTATTGCAGCCATAATATTACCTCTAGGCGGAAGGACGCAAATACAATGTTCAATATTCTACTCGATTTATACAGAACGGAAACACCGACATGCTTTGTGACACGAAACTGTGTCAAAGCGAAAATGTTTCAGGATTGCTGTCTAATCGTTTCAGATGAATGCGAAATGGCCAACAATGTGGCTTTATCGAGGATTAGTAACGCTTGAGGTCTTTTCATATTAGCTCCCGAAGGAAAGACTCCCTTCATTTATTTTATATATTTTTTTGAAACTATGGTGACTATCTTAAATAAAAATAATAATTTGTTGACTTTTAACGTATAATACTGCCCCAAATATTTTCTTATGTATCTACTTTAGTTCGTATTTGTATTAATATGCCGGAATCATAAAGTCCACGCGAACGAAGTCGCGGGCATCAGCTAGTTTAAAAATAAAATAAAAACTTTGCGTATATTGGTACAAAAAATCTTATTTGCTTTGTTACTAATTCGCCTTTGCGAATAATTTACTGACGCTTTGTTTTTCAGACGGTATTTGTGTGATGGTATTGAATTTTTGCACAAGCAGTTATCGCACTGCATATTGCCCCATGCATTCATTGTGCCCCTACTCTGGCAATGTGGTATGTCCTTTGCTTAAATGGGCTTAAATGGCTTTTTGACTTTTTCAAATCACTAGCAAATAAGCATACGACCTTCCTGATGATAAGCAGTCAGCATCACTCACGCATTGCCGACCCCGTTTTTTTTCTTTATAAGCATACGACCCGCATGTTGTGAAGCTGTTACCGTAGCTATAATAATGCTCGCACCGTGAAATATCGCTGGTGCGCCGCCATCCCCGCTAAAAGCGAAAGGAGCTGCTGCTAACTTGCTGACATAGCAACTCTTTCCTTCTTTAGTTGCTAGCTTCCACTCTCGCTTGGAGAAGCCGCAGATAACTTCCATCTACGGCTTCTTCACGCTCTCGCGTGGAGAATCCGCAAATAACTTCTATCTACGGCTTCTTCACGCGTAAGTGGACAGAATACCGAGATAAAAAGTAGCATATGTGTCCATCCAGGTCATATTCTATACATGAAAATTCTATACCTGCCAAATATCCCGCAAATCCAGGCAGTCGTTTCCCTGTGAAATAGCAACAAACATCCATACATACCACCTCACAAACTTGCGCATTTATAATATTAAGTAGAGTTTATTCCACTAAGCATAAGTTTTACTTATATATTTTCATCGCTTAGGCATTCTTCATATTCATAACGTAATGACTGTCCATTACTAAGTGCGGTTAAATTCGTCAGTTTGACGTAGACTCATATTTAAAATATGGTTATTTATTATGAGCTAATATAAGCATTCAGAGTTAGTCTAAACTTCATTTTCTAATTGAATTGAGTGCGTCGATTGTTAGTAACGCCTGCTAATATTAATTAGCAAACAGTTTTGTTTAGCATAATTCTAGAATGGTAATTTATTCTACATTAATTATCTTAATAGAGTCATTACATGCATGAACTAGCAATAAAGTTAGATTAATTAAATTGAATCGTGTGAATGCGTCCTCGTCGGTCTCATAACGCCTGGCGATGTCAGTTAGCAAACAGTTTCGTTTAGTATCAATGTCTGTAACTATTATGCTCTTCAATTCCCATTATTAACTTTTTAGTTGCGTTATTTTTCGTACATTTTAATCTATTAAATATTAATTCAGACCTAGGTTCTGTCGAGTATAGGCCCTAAATCTAAATATTTTATGCGTGGACATGGAAACAATAAATACTTGTATTATATTTTCGGCCAAAATTTTTGGATTTCTAAGTTGATCTGATTCGTCATAATCATAAAAACAATTGTGAGCATCATAAAAATGATCTATTTTATCTACGTATTTATTTACTCAAATTGACTGTCTGCAGAAAATTTCTTACTCAAGAAAATATTATAATAAGACAATAAGTTTCAGTCTTTAAATGTATTACAAATTACAACTGTACATATTTTGGGGCTCTACATCGGAAGGTAGAGACAAAAATAATCGTCTTGTACTAACAACTCACGGTACGGTTGGACAGTGGACCAACGAAGTACGATTTATTTTATTTGGATTTATTTAATGGAATTCCTGATTACTCTGACCGATATTAATGATTAAATCCTGCAGCATTCAGCCCCTTAAATGAATGAATAAAATTTGGAGTTATTAGCGGGGAATTAGCATTAATCGGTATGATTAACATTGTAATTGTTGTTCCCTATATCACGGTGTATGTTTGCTTACTTCAATAATAGAAAGAAATAAAATAGCGACACACCTAACTACTGCTGTAGGTACTAATTTACTAGGTCCATTGCTGGTAAGCCAATGCCATGTACTAGAATATAATATATCAGAGGCATAATGTACATACCCTTCGGGATATGGAGCTCGAGGTAATTAAACTCATCCAAAAACGGGCTACGAGCGACATTGATTCATTTGTCTGTTTGTCTCACGCACAATGACGCCATCGACCTCTTCATTCAAAAAGATCAAATGTCTTTGTCTCTCTGTACACTAGATACTATAACTGGTAAATATATCAACATACCCGATGTCCTAAATGATCCAAACAGATGCGAAACATTTGTTTTTAATTAATTTTATTGTAGACGTTCATGAGAATTTGATTTTTATAGGTACTAGACCCATAACTAATGTTGCTCAAAATTTATGACCATTTGACGGGGAACAAATATCATTTTATAAACGCGGAAACACATGTGGCCGCCATTTGTATTTAGTATTTATAGAACCGTGAGATCTAGTTACTAATGTGGCATATGAGGTATGAGTAACAAACAGAAGGTAAACAATCATCATCATCATCATCATCAGGTCACTTTAGTCTCCATTACAGGAGCACGACCCCCTCTCGTCCGTCCCAGACAGAAGGAGGATTTGGCTTACACTCGCCACGCTGGCTAGACGGGTTGGGGAGGCCTGATCGATGTTTGATAATGTATTTCCCTTAGTCGCCTTGTACGACATCCACGGGAAGAGACAAAGTGATTCTATTCTAGTCTACCGGAAACCACACGGCGAAGAAATTAAACAATACTATGTTGATATCATTGTTTTGGCTATTTAAAAATAGATATTTTGCATACAATTTTAGTATGTAGTAGTATAGTAGCAATGCACACTTTGACTCCGGGGTCGCGGGGTCGATCCCCCCACAAGACAAATATTTATGTGCATGAACAAATATTTATGTGTGATTACAAAAAAAAAGTACTTAAGTATAATATATATCTAGTACCGATAGTATAAGCTTTGCTTATTTTGGGACTAGATGGCAGTATGTAATTCGTTCAGGAATATTTATTTATTATTATTATTTAAGTATAAATAAACTTTATCATAAGTTTTCCTTTATCCCAGCAGTGGGATGACTAAGGGTTAACGACGAATAATCATATAAAGATTTCTATAAGGATTTGCATTAGGGCGCGCCAAATTAAAAAAATAAGTACTATTTTAAAATTTAAACCAAAGCTATTATAACTTTTTAAAATTTCTTTGTTTTAAATACTTTGTTAAGATAAAGGATCTCAATAAAGTAGGTATTTAAAACAAATAGTTGTTTATGTGATTAATGAGAATAAAAATAAGAATAAAATGGGATGAAAAAAATATATACCGTCTTACAAATTAACCTCATTTAATTAAAATTATTTTAAATATAACAATAAATAAATACTTAACTACCTACTAATTATTATTTTTTTGTAGAAATTCTATAAATTAAATAATGATGCAAGAGCATAGCCATCATGATAACCATAACTAGGCCTATTTATATGAATCGGTTTAGTATTTTCCACAACAATTTCTTCTACGGGAGACATTACAAATTCAGATACACCTTCGAATGTAGAGTTAAGTACCTCGGCGACAGTATACATTCCTAATTTTCGTAGAATCTTCTCTTTGATATGATGAAAATTGCTTTTTAAGTAATTGAGAGCTTTTAAAAATAATTCTTCAATGATTTCTTTGAATTGGTTCTTGATGGTTTGCAACACAGAGCCAAAATTGCCCATTCGATTGTTATGTTCTGGCTCTAAATCCAACATCTCGTCGTCGTCAAATTCATCAGCTCCCATGATGCTTAGGTCTCTTCCTAAAGGTGGTGACTTTGGTGATGACGGAGTGGCCATTATTGGTACTAATAAGCAAATTGCTATTAAACTTATCAAATGGACTCGAAACATCTAGAATTTAAATATATGAATATTAGAATAATATTATAAATAAACTATGTATGTGTTTGTAATTTATTTATATACTTTGAAACTACTGTTTCTAGAAAGATTATTCAGAAGTACATAGGCAATATTTTATATGGCCTAAGAGCCAGTGACTGCTAGACCTTCGTCATTTTATAAAAGCTGACAATTTCTCTGTACATGTATTTCTCTGTACATAATAACACAGCTAAGAATGATCAGTATAGATTATGTAGTTTAGATCATCGTGGCATTGGCAGGTAACAGGCAACAAAAGGTGAAAAAAATGCTTCCCAAAATTAATAAAGTATAAAGTACATTTTTTTTTAGATAAGATCGGAAATCATGCCATTCATTGACAGCCACTTTGTATAGAGCTAGCCCCTACCAGACATACTTAATCTTTAATATATTGTATTTTTTTTTACGTTATAGTATAAAATCGTTTTTTCAGAACTTATTTATATTGTTAACGATAAAATGTGACTACATTTATACAGTAAATAAGTGTCTCGTCGAAAAGTACACATAGGAAATGGTGTGAAACTAAGTCTAGTTTCACCCCATTTCGTATGTGTACTTTTACTTTTAGCACTTTTGAAACTATCAAAAGTTGTTTCCATAGACTCCGATAGTTTCGATATACGAGTATATTACACCTTTCTTACCAAAGACACGATAATCTAAACTCTATACTCGCTCATCGTTCTTATCTGTATTACAGGCATGCACAGATAAACTTTCAGCTTTTGTAAAATGACGTTTGTCTATCAGTCACGGGCTTTCACTCTAATATATCAGTAATATAAAGTTGCAATCGAAGCTACGGATTACAAGCATAAAATAAAGACAATTTCGAAAATAAAATGAATATTCATAGACCTATTCGATCATTAAATTGGCGATTGTAAAACACATAAATCATGTACTTCAAATTAAACACACTAATATTAAGTATAATAAATAGAAAACACTATAACACGCACAGAAAAGAAATACTTAGGTATAGGTACAACTTGATAATGTCGTCGATCAAAGAAAAGATTATTGTAAAATATAGCAACGAGTTTGAATAGTAAAAAGTAATTAAAATACGTACCTTTTAAAATAACAGTCCAACTAACTTTAGCAGCAGTAAATATAAGTAATGTTAATACTTCAGTGTCTAGTTTAAATATGATAAAATCATTGCAATTTCCATATTTTATAAATCTTTTGACTAATTACCAAGTGTTCACTTAGTAAATGACACTTAGTCAAATTTTATGATAATTTGGCATAATTATCTATGAGTAACGAAGTAATTGACTAATGGGCTACAAATATACGCAAAATATTTCTCTCTCATTATACAAATTGAATGCTATGTCGAAATTACGTTATTCCTACATTCTGTGCAGATACATGATGTTTGCGTTAGGATTGTTTAACTTGGTATAAGCAACGACGATAAAGAATATCTCTATGGTATAAGGTAGAGCTAATCTCAGATATGATAACACAATAGAATGGAATTATTATATTAAACATAGCACTGATAATGACGTCTTAATAGTAGATAGAGGTAACATAACGACTAAGTTATAATAACGACGGTATTAGATAGATTTTCATACATACATAAACTAAGAATAACTTGGGGTTATAAACGGTTCACCACGATCTTTAGAGCCAAAGACTACCTCACCGGCACGTGCTGCACCCGGCTACTAGCGAGAGAGGCTCTGCCGAAAGAGAGGTAGAGCATGTGGGTCACCTGATGGAGAGTAATCATCGCCGCCCATGCTGATCAGCAACACCAAGGGGTCGCCGATCCGTTGCCAGCCTATTATACTCCTTTCTTTCTGGCGACCTCATTAATTCGCAGGAACACAACAACCATCAAGCGAATTGTTATTTGGCTGCGGTATTCTGTGAGGTAGAAGTACTTCCCCAGTCAGGCAGCTTAAAAATACGCTATCCCTTACCTCTCTTTTCGCCAGAGCCTCGTTTGTCAGTCAGCAGGATGCTACTACCCTAAGCTAACCTCACCTATAGGTGAGGTTGGCTTTGCTTCAAAGATGTTGATGAAATACTTATACCCCCAATAAATAAGAAAAAATAAATATACATATAAAACGTAAGAGGTGACTGATTGATGCATTGACTGACTTGTATACTTACCAACGTACAGCTTAAATTGGGTACAAGTAGTTATTATGTCATAGGCATTCGCTAAAAAATCTGTCTAAATAAAGAGAGGTAGGGAGCGTAATTGTAAGCTACCCGACTGGGGAATGTACCTCCACCTCACAGAATACCGCAGCCAAATAACAATTCCCTTGAGGGTCGTTGTGTTCCTGCGAGTGAGTGAGGTCACCAGAAAGAAAGGAAGGAGATGCTGCGTTGGCAGCGGGGGTGGCGGCGCGCGAGCAATATTTTATGTTGCGAGCGTTAATATGGCTACGGTAACCGCTTCACATCAGGCGGGCCGTATGCTTGTCTGCCACCCGTCGTAGTATAAAAAAAAAAAACAAAAAAAAAAAAAAAAAGTCTAGATATACACGCATACGCGGGCGATAGCTTATTATTATTTTATAGGTTGAATAGTCTAGCGAAAATTCTCGAAATTCAAATTCCTTCACCTTTTGTATGATTGAATGCGAACACCCTTGACCACGCTCGCGACGTGACAGGGCTTGCAGTGAGTGACTAACTTATTCCATACAATACAGTTTTAACCTAATGTCGTCTGCTTAAGTCATTGCAAAATTTGCAAACAGGAAAACAAGAATAAACAAAAAATATTAAAAAAAAAACAGTTTCCTTACTTACGCTTATCAAGTCATTTCATTAGATATCCATACTGCAGTGGTTAAAGTGAAAATTATAAATAGCCAGTTTGTAGCGGCCGCCATACAGGATTTAAAATGACGGCATTATAATAATCGCGCATTGTCACAAGAAACAAACGAGTGTGCCAATTTTCAGCTCAAACGAAGGCACTGGAAAATGGTTCAAATTTAACTTACGAGATTTGATTACAGACTCCGCGGCGAAACTAAATAAAAGCTTGCATAAAATGGTTTATTTCGGTGTAAGTACCACTATCATAACAGTTGTCAGATGACCAATTCTCGTAACATTAGTCTCACTAAAAATTACTTATTTGATTCCATTCATTAATTATTTTCAATTCTAATTGTTAGCAAAATAAAATTCTTAGTATCTGTAATTTTCGGTTATATTTCGACATAATCCCACTTAATTTAGACTTTGAAGTTTCATATTGTGATACGAGAATACCAAAATTGACATTTGTGAGATCGGGACTGGATCGGAACTGAATTTTGACTGAAGTCAAAATTCAGATCCAGTCTCGATTTTTTTTTACATTTTAATTATATTTCTTTAGTTCTAAACATCGTAGTGAGCCAGTTACATCCAAAAATTCTACACTTCCAAAAATTACGAACTTTCGCTTGAAACTTGAGAGTTTTTACTTTAGAGGTGGCCCCAAGATGTTTTGGCGAATGAGCCCTCATCGTTTGGTGAGAGGTTTTAGAACACGCTGACCGTGCCGCCATGCGCCATCCTGATAATAGTTTTCATTAGTTCGACTAGTAGTTAGCAGCTGTAGTTAGTTAGAAAATAATATAGACACGTCGTAGATATTTTGCTCCCAAAAGATAATAAATTTGCATAAAACTTTTTGAAAAAGGAAAACATCTTTTGTCGTTTTAAAAACGTTAGAAAACTTATGCTCGCGGTGCAGTGTTGCAACTCAGAAATCAGCGGTGGGCGTCGAAAGAAGTAGAGTTTAGCGGCGTACACACCAAACGCAACGCGTTAAAAATGCGCTCGTATCTGCGTTGAGGCAGCAGACGTACGATTGTATTTCTATTGATGTTTTTTTTACCCTTATTTTAATACACATTTAATATTAAAATAAAAATATATTTAAAAATAATAACAAAACAGGGACACGGGTAGGAAGCGAAGTCCTAAACTACCGGCGGTTATGGCTTCTGAGTAAGGCATCTCCTCAGTATGGGGGCCGTGCCCAGAAGAACCGTCTATCTGATTCTTGACCCAATTGCCGAGCAAGAGCCTCTCGAGGTGACGGTCGAGGCAGTGAAGTCTATCTTATCTATCTACACAATCTAATCGGAACTATCGGAACAATCGTTGAGTTCACATGCTACATGGTAGTAACCGCAAAGCCTAAGTCCAAGTACTAAGAAAGTTCCAAGTACTTTCTCCGTGCTCACGGGTTCTCGTCATGGCGAATAGTAACATCAACGACGTCGACGACTCCTCTTTCAGCTTACTACCACGTTATCAGACTTATTAGTCTTTTCGTGATAATATACTGGTCTCAGTAGAGCGTGACATAACCGTTCTCGAGAACTTGTGCTGGTGGATATTTGTAATACGGAACCTCAAAGTCGACAAGGCCATATCTAATATTGCTGGTGTATAATCCTAGCTACATTGATTCCTATTATCATTTCAATGCAATGTACATGTGATATTTAACTGTATATTTACTTATTCTTTTTATAACTATGTTTAATGGTAGAATAGAGTTTCTTTCGGCATTTCTTCTCGTCAATGGTCATTCCGAAATGCTGGTAGATAAAAAAATATACCTAATTGTAAAAGACGTGTCTAAGTGCCCGCGAGGGCCCACAGAATAAAGAATTTTGACTTTGACTTTGAAATATATGAGTTGTTGGTAGAGAATTACCAACAAAGACCTCACCCTCTCGCCCCACCCCAATTTCTGGAAAAATGAAAGAGAAACATTTAAAAAGTCTTGCAAAAATTGTTTTTTTTCTGTTGACTGTATCATTTTCTAAAATGTCCAATTCGTAGCATATATATACGGTCCTAATAAGTAGCTGGAATGAATTGTGTAAAGAAAAGTTTATGTGAAAAATGCAATTTTTCTAGCTGACTTTATTGTTTCAAAATCTGTAAACACGAAGATACTTAGTACCTTACCTTACTTGAGTTGTTACGTTAGAGTACGTAAGTACTATTACTTATTCTGTTCTTAGAGGTGCATAAAAAAGTCTATCTACAAGTAACATATAATGCGGACAATGGGAATATCCGCTTTGATCACTGATTATTCCAATAAGTGCGATGCTGCGGTAGTGTGGTTACAGATTTAAATTATGATAGCATTGATAACATTTCAACTTAATCCAATCAATAGTGTATGATAATTTCGACGAATTTTGTACCTACCACTGAGTGTTATTTGTATTGTTCACTCAATGTTCATTCAAACAAGACAAATATTTGTGTGCATGAATATATCTGTTTGTCTTGGTCTGGGTGTTTTCATAATCATCATCATCAGGTCCTCTACAGGACTTAGTCTCCACTACAGGAGGAGGATTTGGCCTACACTCCCCACGCTGGCCAAACGGGTTGGGTTAGTAACTGGGTGTTTTACGTGTACAATGTATTTACAAAAAACAAAAAGTAATTAAAAAGTACATTTATCAGTTGTAATACACAAGCTATAATACAAATTTTGTGCTTAATTTGGGACTAGATGGTGCCACGTAAATTGTTATTTATAATTTGCAGAAATATTTATTTATTTAATGTATTTATCTCATTTTGAGAAATAAATTCAAGAATTCCACGCCCGACTCGAAGGAGTTTAGAGTACACCACCACACTGCTCAACTCCCGGTTGGCGGAGACCATTCTCTCTAACACATTAAACATGAAATATTTTGTCTTTTTTCGTAAACATTACAAAATGTATTAAGAATATTCCGAATCTTTGAAAACTTCGTAAATCAGATGTTAATTTCCAGGTAGGCATCCTGGATAATTGAATGTACACTGCGGTGAACTGATGGTCCGAATAATTCGGCCGAATATTCGGTTCAGTAAATTTTAGACCGAACATTTAGGCGAATATTCGTATTTGCTTAAACCCATATTCGGAGCATCTCTACTTTGGATGTTAATTTCAAAGTATTCCTAGATATCGAAAGTACAGTGGGTAAATTAATGGCCAAAAAAAGGCATCCTCGTACTCGTACGTAGGTACCGGATGTAAGAAGTTATATACTTATGCAAAACTGTGAGTGTGGGCAATCCCAACCATTCCGTGCGATCTGATTACAATTCTATCGTCATCACTGACAGGCGAAATAAAAATTTTCGGAACCCATTTCATTTTAACGGTTTCATACAAATCGTATATATACACGAATAATAATAATGTGTGCAAATAACTAGAATAACGTTATTATCTACCTATATACATAATTATTCGAAATTGGTAAAAAATGTCAAAACTCACTCATACAGGACAGCAAAGCAAAATGTTACTTAGGCTTTTATACTTTTAGTGCTATCAAAGAAGCAGAATCAAAGGTCCGATTTGCTGTCCTTTCGGAGTATTCCGGCCACCTAAAGGGCAATTCTCGTAATTAAAATGTAGTCAAAATTCAGTTTCGATTCAGTTTCGATCTTACAAAATTTGTAAGATCGAGACTGGATCGAATTCTCGTTTTACAATATGAAACTTTGATATTTTAAACTAAATTTAACATTTAATATTAAATTTGGTATTCTCGTTTCACTTTGGAATTTAACATTTAATGTTTAATTCGGTATTCTCGTTTCACAATATGAAACATCAAAATTTATACCACAGTGTGATTATATCGAATTTATTACCAAACATCAAACATATTAAAAATGGCATTCTGCTAGCAATAAGAATGGGTATTAATTAATGATTAAAATCAAGTAAATATTTTTTTGTCAATTCACAATTCAATCTCGATTCGGTCAATTTTCGTTCTTCGATAGTAGAAAAATTACGAGAATTGGCATTCTGGATTCCCTACCAGGATCCCCTGGGAGATTGCTCCCAGGGGATCCTGGTGTTCTTCTTTTTTGTTCATGATTACACGAATGAATTAGCTATTCATATCATGCTCATATTTTTTTAAATCTCTGGTGTAGACAAAACATACTCATTATGTGAAGTTGTTATCATAGCTTACAAAAGTAAGCAACTTGGGATCGGTATTTTATAAGCTTATGTTTATTATAGTTTCAATGCGATGTCTGTAGGCTATTTGACCAACATTTTTTTCGGTTTGATATGTAGGATGACGGACGATATGATGGACGTCTCAATAATATAACCATAGGTGAAAGAATTACAAAAATCTCTCGAGATATGTTAATTTGGAAATCATAATTTTGGACTTTCCCGAAAACGCTCCATACAAAAGGCTACTGAGTTATGACGTCACAGGTTTGTATTTTGTATGCATCAAATCAGAAATTTGTACGACAGCTATATTAAATATTACGTTTATGTAATTAGTATCATAATAAAAGCTATAGTATTTTTATTGCTTTTCCAGTGGAAATATTATTTGTTAATAATAAGAATATTAGGAATTTTGTCTTAATAAAAGTTATAGTATTTTTTATTGCTTCTCCAATCGAAATATGATTTTTTAATAATTTCATACTTTTAAAATGGACTTTCCCGCCAAACTTATATCGACCCTAAAATAAGTCGGACGGAACATATTAGAATGAAAGTTTGCTGATCTTTATAGTTTTGTGTATTTTACGATATTGTTAAATAATTTATACAATTTTTTAACATTGTCAAATAGCCTTATATAATAGGTAGGGGAAAAAGTCTTTTCGCATTATAGTATGTATGAACTTGTAATAAAATCTCTTTGGTTATACCATTTGTATCTGGCAGGTTTTGATATCTTTAAAAAGTTTAAATTTTAAAAAAGATAATTCCAAATTCAAATTAGGTAAATGTGTGATTTTCATTTGTTTTTTTTACTGTCAACATGAGTGAATCTAATGAAGAAATTCGATTCATTTTAAAATTTTACTACAAAAAAGGTAAAAATGCAACGCAAGCTGCGAAAAAAATTTGTGACGTTTATGGACCTAGTCTGTGTCTGTGAGAGTAGCACAAATTTGGTTTAAGGGTTTTCAATCAGGAAATTTTGATGTGAAAGATGCACGTCGCCCTGGTCGCCCTGTTACGGATAAAATGGATGCCATTTTTGAAAAAGTGGAGCAAGATCGGCATATCAGTAGTTACGACGTAGCTGAAGAATTAGGAATTGACCACAAAACAGTTTTGGCGCATTTGATAAAAGCTGGGTACACTAAAAAGCTCGATATTTGGGTGCCTCACGATCTCACTGAAAGAAACCTAATGAACCGTGTACTCATTTGCGATTCTTTACTACGACGTAATGAAAGCGAACCGTTTTTGAAGAAGCTTATAACTGGTGATGAAAAGTGGATCACGTACGACAAGAACGTGCGAAAAAGGTCGTGGTCAAAGGCCGGTCAGGCTTCACAGACTCTGGCAAAACCCGGGTTAACCCGCAACAAGGTGATGCTGTGTGTATGGTGGGATTGGAAGGGCATTATTCATTATGAGCTGTTATCGCCAGGCAGGACTATCGATTCTGAACTCTACTGTGAATAACTGATGAGATTAAAGCAAAAAGTTGAGAGAAAGCGGCCGGAATTAATTAACAGAAGGGGTGTGATTTTTCATTATGATAACGCTAGACCTCACACATCTTTAGCCACTCAGCAAAAATTAAGAGAGTTTGACTGGGAGGTGTTAATGCATCCGCCGTATAGTCCTGACCTTGCACCTTCTGATTTCCACCTGTTTCGGTCTCTTCAGAATTCTTTAGGCAATGTCAGGTTAACATCACGAGAAGACTGCCAAAACCACTTGTCGTGGTTTTTTGAACAGAAGTCCCAAAATTTCTATAGTAATGGGATCATGACTCTACCTACAAGATGGCAAAAAGTTATCGAACAAAATGGCACCTACATACTTTAGTTAAATGTAAATAAACTTTATTAAAAAATGTTTTGAATTTTCATATAAAATACGAAAAGACTTTTTCCCCAACCTAATATATATCCTATAGTCTTGCAAGTTAAATTTGACCCAAAAGGCTTGATGAGTGAAACATAGCAAGTAAACTTTTTAGTTCTTTTTTTTAATAACATTAGAAAACCTTGATTAATAAGTATATTTTTGTTTCTTCTTGTTTTGCATATTTTTCAAACTTGGAAATTTATTCGATATCTCGTTGCCATCCCTTGTTCATCCCACTGTTGGGATATGGATCTCCCCTCATTCGAAGGGGTTAGAGCGTGCTCCATCACGCTGCCCAACTGCGGGGTGTCGGTTATTGGGTATATGTCTTTACAAATACTGAAATTATTCACTGAAGATGGAAGATTTGTTAAATGTTTAGATAAATTTTCATCGTACAGATCCTTACTTGCAAGTTGCACCCAAGGAGTAGCGATCTCGTGTTGCATACCTCAGCACCTCCTCAGGTGCAAGTGTATATAGGCCTATATGGTTCTCATACTTCCGTAGTCAGACTATTCCTAATTAAGTGACCAAAAACATAAGCCAAACCTCTCAGTCGAGATAGCTTTGTTCGCTAATAGGCGTAGTGAATCACGTGTAATTTTTATTTATTTATTTATTTATTTTAATTCTCACAATAGGCTTACAGAATATTGTCCAAAATACCTACGCGTTACCTGTTACAATATATATATAAAAACATTCTGTCATGCTATTTATATTTAAATATAAAATCATTATATTTATATCTAAATATAAAATCATTATAATTTTTATAATGATTTTATATTTAAATATAAATAGCATGACAGAATGTTTTTATATATATATTGTAACAGGTAACATTATTTAAATTTGATTTAAAAATAATTATTAGATTGATTATTAACTATTACAATTTTGTTATTATTTATTGATTAAAGATTTTATAATTTTAAATTGAAGTTGTCTAAACTCTATACTAGATGAGAGACCTTCGTTCAGCAGCAGCTATCTTTGATTACGCTCTCAATACTACATTACGTCAGATGGGCGACAACCATACGCCCCGCCTGATACGAAGCGGTTACCGTAGCCAAATAAAAGTTCGCGACTTAAAACATCGCTCGCACGGTTCCACTCCCGTTGCCAACTAAGCAATTCCTTCGTTCCTGTTGCCGTCGTTCACTCGCAGGAACGCAACATCCCTCAAAGAAATTGTTATTTGGATTCATTATTCTGTAAGGTAGAGGTACTGCCTCTGTCGGGCAGCTTATAAGTACGTTGTACTTCTCTCCTTTAACAGAGGCTCGTTAGTTGAGGCAGCAGAGTGCACCACGTGCAGCTGAGGTTGGCTTTGACTTGAAGATGAGCTACTTGATAGTACTAGATAGAGATAGTGAGCTACTTGTATCCAAAAAGAATTAGGGATATCATGCTCGTACGAAGTCGCGGGTGCAAACTAGCATAGTATAAACTGTCAAGGCGTCAAAAACGTCTATGTTGGCTTCTTACCATCAGGCAGGTTGTACGCTTATTTGTCACATGATTGGTATAAAAAAAATACAACCGCATTGTTGTAGCTACGAGTATTATGTATAGGAATTGCTGTTATTCAGTACATCTGAAGTATATTTTCACAAGGATCAGTGTGAGTTGAATTAATGTAATCTAGTGATTTACATGGCTTGTGGCAATGAGTTGCGCTCACCGGCGCGGCAGGCGGCTGGGCGGCTGCGCCTGCGCCTTCAGTTTGATAATGTATCAGTCCGTAGCAAGCCGGTGCTACGCTCGCGTCCGCGCAACCATTTCTCCGTAACGCTACACGCTGTATATAAACATTCGATCTCACGTTTATGGATCACTCTGCCATAATTACACTTAATGATTATACAAAAGAGTGTTGTGGTAATTCAGACCTTCAAGTAGAAGAACACCTTACGCAGCATTATGAGAAAGTGTTTCAAAATGGGTCTTTTTAAAAGTAAGTACTTTATTATAACATTTGAAAACAATATGATTATTTGATTGATGATGTGATATACAAATAACAAAAGCTTATATGTATAGCAACAAGTTGAATATGTTAATCAAAAACAAACTGAACTAGCTTAAGGGATTTACTTTATATATGTATAATTAATTTTAGCTTCGAATAATTTAGTCAAACGTGAAAGAGTACTTAAATAGAAATGTTTTGTATATGGTTAGTGATGTGCCGGCAATAGGTCCTTATGGGGAATTTTTGGAATAATCCCCATTTTGAGAATTTCCCAGGAAATTTTGGCAACATGCCGGGAATGTTACACTTATGGATTCATTCATGATTACCGAAAAGACGTGAAGATAATTCAATTTTCAAAGCATGGGTAAATAACGATCATGGATTTCTTAGGTACTCATATGCTACATACAATGAACACATACACAGATTCGTTTGAATTTTCAATCAAGTACGCGGCGAGCGTCTGTTGGAGGTTGCAGCGCAATCAGCGCTTTCCATGCATCGCTGCAGTTCTACAATGCACTCGATGGATAGCCGGACATATATGTCTATTATAACATACACGTTATTTAAGGAACCTTTTCAGTAAAATTCTCGTAGCATAAACTAGCCGGTAGTGCTTTTATGGTTAAAATGTTTGGTATTTTCATATAACTTAACAGAAATGTATCAAAGATTCTGATGATGATGAAATGAAATTCAAATTGCGAAGAAATAGTTTAAACCTTTGAACAACTTGTCTTGTACTGGTAGTTTTAATCTTAAAATCGCGAAAACAAATTGAGGTCTGTAAAAAAATTCTTGATCAGTTAATCACTTTGAAATTGTTATTGAAATTGCAAAAAACATTTTTCGATTTCAATGTCGGTGCTACAGTAAAATTTATTCTAAAAGCAAATGAGATAAAAGTGAGTAGGCACATTTGTTTTGATATACTTTTATTTTGAAACACTCATTCTGATACTCCATCTATTACAATAAACCTATTCGGAATAATAATTTATATGTACACAATTCTGTAGGCAAGTAATTTTCATATTACCTAACAAAATATTTTTTATATATCTAACTCGTGATAATTTGTACAAACACACACATAATTATGCATTATTAGTTATGCACCAAAGTTATTTTTAATTTGGTATAAAAAGGGGTCGTTTTATCAATTGATTCTTATCAAATGATAATAGAAATTAGTAAGGATGAGATATTACTTTCGAAAAATTATTTAATGTAATAAAGCATAGCCGTATTGGGCCTCTAGGCCTGTGGTTTGGGCACCATTTTACGTATAAAATAGATAATTCTGTTTCAAAATTGAATTGATGAGATGAAAAGGGAAAAAGTTATTGAGATTTACAAATTGTTTATTAAATTACATATGCAATGGCAATGATTTAATGACTAGATAACATTAAATTGGTTTGTATTTCTATTTCATACTAATGAAGTCACATAGATATCGTGGTAATTTAATTATCTTAAAATGTCACTTTCGATGCTGAACAAAGCCAAGACATTGAGCCTGTCTTTTAAGGGGACGTCAGACGTCAATGTCGAAATGAAGGATAATAGTCATAATCATGTTTTTCCTACTACCATTAAGTAATACATAAATTATTTTGTTTTATTGTTTATTTTAAATTACAGGATAATAGCTAAGGACTCATCTTCGCCGCTTTTTCTTTTTCGGTTTTGTAAATTACTGTAGGTTTCAATCAGATAATGCGGAAAAGATGTATCCAACAATTATCTAGGCTAGGGAACCTTCTTTCCAGTTTTTTTAATTCGTTAAAATTTAGAATTTATTAGACATTTTTTGCAATTCACGCAGGCGAATCGTCGCTTTTCCCGTATAAAATTGTGTTGGCATATGGCCTCCCCTTAACATAATTCCCATTAAATTTAATTTTGAGAATGACCTATCTCTACTACTATTTGTCGCCATTAATTTCCGGACACATTGGTAGAAAATTAAATTGCCACTTTTCCATTTAGACACCAAATTTTCTAACCTATTCTGCCCAGAATTTGTGTCAAGAATCGATTTGATGGTGGAGGCCCGTAGGCTATAGTCTATGTAGCCTTATGCGTAACTGCGGCGCTAGATAAAGTATTTAACTTCATACATCGTCGTCAACCCTTAGTCATCCCACTGCTGGGATACGGGTCTCCCCTCAATCGAAGGGGTTTAGATCATAGTCCACCACGCTGCTCAACTGCGGGTTGGCGGAGTTGGAGAACTTCATACATAGGCAAAGGCTAATTTGGGGCAAAGTACATAAAAGTAGATCGAGTTATTATAGTTTTGTTACAACAAATTAATATTTAAGCGTGAAGTTAATTATGCAACTTTAAACATTATTGTTTTTAAATTTATATACCTATATGTGAAACGAGGAAAAGACATTCGTTTTCTTAAAACATCAGGTGATAAGAATTAAAATGTTAATGTCGAAATACAAAAGTATTCTAAATTACACAGTAATCTTGGAATTATTCATTAGTTTTATGTGCTCGAAAAAAAAGTTCAGGTATTCCAAGCCATTATTTTATTTTGCTGTATTTCAATAATAAAGTTTTTATACGTTTATTTACACAATAATCTCGTTTGGCCGCGATAAACTTCGAATAGAATTTGTACATTTTTTTTCACTTGGTTCAATTTGAAACTCAGAAATAATAATAATTAAAAAATGGGAGTTTTGTGAGTGTTGGTGTATGTAGAGGGTAATCTCAGTAACCATTGTATCTATCTGAACAATTCTTTTGACATTTGAAAGATGAAAGAGAAGAAGAAAGAAAGAAAGAAAGAAGAAGAACATTTTTCCAGATGGCCAATTCTCGTAATTTTATATTTAAACTTGACCGAATCCAGATTGAATTGTAAACTGGCTAAAATTTATATATTTGATTTAATTAATTAATTATTATCAATTCTTAATTTTGGTTAAAAAACATTCGTTGTGCGAGAATACCAAATTTGACATTTGTGAAATGGAGACTGGATCGGAAATGAATTTTGATTATATTTAAGCTATGAAAATTGACTCTCTGAATTCTAAATAGCTTCATTCATTATATATGCATTTAATTTAAATACATTGTACAACACGGATGAAGTCGGGGCAAACCGTTAGTCTATATAGATAAATAAAATTGGAGTGTCTATTTGTATTCTTAAAATATCCGCTTTTTACTAAATGCATATGGATGTTTACACAGCACATATTATATCAAAATATCATTTTTTACTATTTCTGTCTGTCTGTCTGTTTGTTCGACTAATCTCTGAAACGGCGGCGGACCGATTCTGACGAGACTCATTGGTTGATAGCTGATATAATAAGGAGTAACTTAGGCTACTTTTCTTTATTTTTATTAATAAATAAATAACTATTCCGCGCGGAGTCGCGAGCACAGCTAGTACTAAATACGATTGTTTATTCAGTGTTAGGCGAGGACTACTTTTTTTAGATTCTTTTCCTTCGTATCTTCCGCTATCGAAACAGCGCGCCGGTGACTGTAGTACCCTTGAATTTTATTATCGGATATAAAGATGTACCTTTCGCCTGGGATTTTATTCACGTGCACATTTATCCTACATGTTTGATTCCGTATGTATGTTTCGTATGTATTGTTGCCAAATTCCACAAATCAATCTAGGAATGAATATCCAAAAGCCCAAATGCGTGTTTACGAGTGTAATAATAGCTAAGCATTGGATTTGCTCGCATGCCGTTTCTTGATCCCACGTGCGGGATCCTAATGGTTTAGCATGTTCATCACTATTAAGTCATCGTCATCATTATCACCCATGATGATCAACATGATTATTAATAAGTTATTAAATTATAAGGTTATTAATAAATGTAAATGATGCAAATGTGAATAAACACTGTCTCTTGTTATGATTCCCTCGGTAGTATCAAAATTTGAGGCATAAACGGGCGTCTTTTTTGACTGTATGGTCTTAGATATTTATTTTTTTCACATCTCTAAGAGATTACAGACATGAAAATCATTAAGTATTCATTGTAATTTGAAAAGCACACACGTTCCTGAGAAATAGTGTCTTAATAGAAAGACAGACGGATAACGAAATGATACTTTAAGAGATTTTTTTTCTTTTTCAGCTACGGAGCCCCAAAAACAGTAAACAAATTTTAAACATTGATATAGTAATAGAATTATAAAAATAAAACTGCGTCGGGTGGCAGACAAGCATACGGCTTGGCTAATGTGAGGTGGTTACCGTAGACATATTAACGCTCGCAACATGAAATTTCGCACGCGCTCCGCCACCCCTACTGCCAACACAGCAGGCATACAACAATCTTCAAGTGAAACGTTGTTTGCTGCGGTTTTTGGTTGCGGTATACTGTGAGGTGGAGGTACTTCCCCAGTCAGCTAGCTTACAAATACGCGGTACCCTATCTTTCTTTTGCCAGATTCTCTGTCGCTAATCATCAGGGTGCACCACGTGCAGGTGAGGTTGGGTCTAAAGATTGTGTATGCTACTTTCATCTCAAATTTTAACAAACCTTTTTTTCCCCAAACACAAATTGGGACAAAAATTAGCCATGTCCCTCTCCAGACGTTAAACGATCCTTGTAATAAAAAATTATCATACCATTGGTTCCTTTTGACACGGAAAAAATGACAAACAAAGACATTTTCACATTTGAAATATTAATATGCAAGGTCTGGATATTATGGATGTATTACGGATAGTATGGATATCCCGGAAGTAAATATGTTACATTATTATTTATAATATAACTTGCGGTATTATTGAATGTTTGTGGATTATTGAAAAAGTCGGTTTACGGATGATAATTTTACGTGATATGATAACGTCCTAAGAAACATAGGCCGATCGTGCCTCTCTATCGCTTGTTCCGCGCTCTCGCTTGCACGCTCGGCTCAGGCGGAACGTGACAAAGAGTCATGCTTTTTCCTGTGTGCAGCCAGCGTTCATCGATTTATAAAACGTTATCACGTCAAACCCATGAACTGTAGTATTTATATTATCGTACATATAATTACTGATAAAATCACAGAGCTCTCGTTAAAATGAGACATTTATCTAAATACAACAACCATTTTAAAGAGTGTCGTAAACTTAGTGTTTGTTTTGCAATGCGAAAGTACTGCAATCGTTTAACAATATAATTTTACTACATAGTTGCATATCTGACTCTTTTTTGCTATTACATAAATACGTGCTTACTATCGTAGTCTTATTGCACAAACAAAAAACTGTGGGCAATATTTCGCCGGACCTAGGCCGGACGTGGACGCAACAACACAGTGATTTCCAGTACGGTACAAGATTATTTATACTATGGTACAAGTTTCGACAATAATTATTAAGGGTAGTGTTTAATCCTATAACTGTAAATGTCCTTATTTCAAATATTTGACAACAGCACCAAAAATATGGGGCACTCAGTAAAACAAGTTGGGGTGCAATTGGTTTATCAACATCTTTGAACCAAAGCCAACTTCACCTGCACGTTGTGTACCCCGCTGACTGACAAACGAAGCTCTGGCGAAAAGAAAGGTAGGGAGCGTAATTGTAAGCTACCCGACTGGGGAATGTACCTCCACCTCACAGAATACCGCAGCCAAATAACAATTCCCTTGAGAGTTGTTGTGTTCCTGCGAGTGAGTGAGGTCACCAGAAAAGAAGGAGATGCTGCGTTGGCAGCGGGGGTGGCGGCGCGCAAGTGATATATTATGTTGCGAGCGTTTATACGGTTACGGTAACCGCTTCACATCAAGCGGGCCGTATGCTTGTCTGCCACCGGACGTAGTATAAAAAAAATATATTTTATATATTTTTGAGTAGAGTGAGCGGAGCGAGCGAAACGCTTGTATACGCCTAAAAGTCACTCTTGGAAATAAATAGGCTCCAAAACCCCTAACAGATTTTGATGAAACTTGTCACAATTAAAGACCTCGACATGTTTGAGGGTTGTGTCGATAAAAATTGAGATCGATCATGTCCTTGAGGAATGATCATCAAATACATTTTCTAATGAAATTAATCGAAAACATTCACTCTGCGAAAGAACAGTTGGGAATAGAGGGAATCTACTCGCTCTACTCAACCTCGATTTCGGCCCGTGGGCTAAAATCCAATCTAGTATTTATATTTTATGTATGTTTAGTGTGTTATATAATAACAGTATGTAATAACATACTAGATAATTACTACTTAATAATAACTTTGTTTAAAGCAAAAGGGGACTTACACTTAAAAGAGTTAATCCTTAATTTTATTCTCGTACCTACTTTGAACCGGACCGGTATTTAACCTCTATCTTTGGATCAGGCGGGTACCTACACTTGTATCGTAGATGAGTTTTTTATTATTATTTATTGGGAAATTTTGACCTGCACCGATAAGTACAATAAAGCAGACTAAGTTATTAACCTGTTGCATACTCCAGAAAAAATGATTGCGCTATAAATAAACTAACTTATTATTATTATTGCCTGCTTACGTTTGCCTGTGCCTCAATCTTCCCAATCCCAACTCCCAACTCTTCCCTGTTTATTTCCCATACAAACCTTGTCCCGACGATTTCATCATATTTTTTTCTTTATTTTTTCTGTGAGGTGGAGGTACTTCTCTAGGCGTAACATGTCCTGCCTCTTACTCGCCAGAGCCTTATTAGTTATTTAACCTCTTATGCTTGTATCAAATAATTAAAAGCGAAGCGACGGAGAAATCGAGTGAATAGTGTTCATTAAAAAATAGTTTATTGACATTTATTTTCATGTGGTATTAATTTATCAACAGCTCGTAAATAGAAAAGACATCAAATCAAAATTTTAAGGGCAAGATAATCTGGAAGGAAAGTCTCCACAAAAAAAAAACATTGCAAGAATTGTTCTATATTTACTGTGTTTTCAGGCTATGCCATTGGAAATGGCGATTCCTAGCATGTGACATATACTTACGTATTAACTATTATATTAATCTGTGTAATATTTTCCAAAGTTACTAGAAGTATACAGACATACATAGCCTGTAGATTGCAGCACAAACGTGCCTAAATTATGATGAATGTTAATTTCATCATCATCACGTTCATATGCACGTCATTCCATGTTGTATGCATTGTCTTACTTATCCAGTATGTGTTTTAGTAGCAAAATAAGTATCTAATCTGTCTATTAAGTAGGTATTTTTTTTTCGATGTAAAGTTAAATTAACTGGAGGAGTGCCAAGAATTGGGTACTTACCGTATATACGTTTTCATGTCTGCAGTAGCTCGCTTCTGTTTCTGACACAGCACCTTGTCTGGTTTTTATAGTTTTTTGTGCAAAGTATTCTAGTGAATAAATAAATAAATAAATATTCCTGGACAATTTATATAAGGCCATCTAGTCCCAAACCACAGTATAAGTTATATCCCAAACTAAGCAAAGCTTGTACTATGTATATTAGATAACTGATATTATACTTAAACATATATTTTTTATAAATACATACATATAATGCATATAAAACACCATACTAAAACAAATAGACATGTTCATGCACACATATATTTGTCTTGTGCGGGTATCGAACTCGCGACTTCGGAATCAAAGTGGCCATTGCTAAATTTGACCACCAAGCTCGTCAATACTTTTGATATTGCACTAATAATTATATATTTAGTTATTTATGTACATATAGTCATGACAAGCGCAAAATTTACACAGGAGTCATAATGTTAGTGCAAAGTACCGAGACAATACATAATAATTTAAAGCAACCACAACATACACATTAAATGCACGTCACATAATTAGTATTGTTAATTCTTCCTTATTACATTAGCTGTTTGTCTGGACTTGCCATAAATTCGATACAATTATTCTAATGATACAATTATCTCTATTACCAAAACCCGTATTAGGAATGATCATAAATAAATTGATTAAATTAAATGAGTCACTCACGTGTGTCGGAAAAGACGAATCATTTTGATCTCAAACTGAGATCTTCATCTGGGCGAATATCCAGGCGCGTCACTTTTATTTAATTAATTGATACAATTATTATTTTAGAACCTGACAGACTCTAGTGGTAGCATAATCTACACTACTATTATAAAGAGGAAAGATTTGTATTTTGTGTGTGTGTATATTTGTAATGAATAATCTCAAAAACTACTGTGCCGATTTCAAAAATTCTTTCACCATTGGAAAGCTACATTCACCCATAGACTATATAAAAAAAATCTTATGCCCACCCGGGCGAAGTCCGGACGGGCCGCTAGTAGTTAATAAAATAGCACAAGGTAACTAAATATTTTTCTTAACAAGACTGTATAAATAGCTGGAATAATTAAAATGATACGTCTCAATTAGTCCACACGTGAACGAGCCAATTGCTCAAATAAGTTTTGCTGTTGTGTTTATAAACTAGTTCTGCTCGCGAATTCGTCTAGATAAACATACAGTATTGCAGTTATTATGTTATTATTATTATGTTCTATTATGGAATTAAATTTGGGGTATCTTGCAAATAAAAGTTTCATCCATAGACAGGCTACGATCGACGTCTGCTGAACATGCATGATTGATTACACTGACAAGCACAATAACGAATACGAGTTTCTCAATATACTTATGTATCCTTTATTGCACATCAACTACATTAATTATAAACTAGATTATGTTAAATTACACGCATACAACGGTGAGCTTATCTCTACAATTTGTAAAACATTATTCAATTTGATATAAAAATATTTTTGATCGAAAATATAAGTAAAACTGAGCATAAAACACACATAGTAATTTTATTCGAATGCATTTGATAAGCAAAGGTTTTGTAAAAATGAATAGGTATGAACCTATTAATTATGTTTGACATGCAACCATTGCAAAGTAGCTACGTAATAGTACCACTCCGCTCTTCTTTAGTCTATCAAAAATAATTATAGTATAATCAGAATAAGTGCGATAGCTCACGGTCAGGTTATACTATAAGTGATCTTAAACATGTATGGGTTACAGACGTACTTATTCCTGAATTATTGTGTTATATAAACTACTAACATAGCCTTCACCGATGCTTGATGCGCAATCTTTCAGTTTCTATTATAAAAGCCATGGTAAGAGGTGTAGAAAAACTTCAAACATTGTAAGCCTCCATACTCACAGCCTTCTTACCAGCCTTCACCAACACTTGCAGCGAAATCGAAAGCTTCTGTTATGAGAGCCATAGAAGTAGTGTAGAGAAACATCAAACGTGCTCATAGCCTGTAATAACGTCTGTTGCACAATCTTTGTGCTTTTATTATGATAAACATGGTAAGACGCATAGAGAAATCCAGTCATATTCATAGTGAGAGTCGCAGAAAATCTCAAACAATTCTCATAGCCTTCACCAACGTCTACTGCACAATCTTTGAACATCTTTTCTAAGAGACGCGTAAAAAAATTAGGGATATTCATAGTAAGAGTCGTAGAGAAACTCCATCCATACTTAACCTTCATCAACGTCTGCTGCACAATCTTTGTGCTTATTTTATGAGAAACATAGTAAGACGCGTAGAAAAATCTAGGCATATTCATAGTAAGAGACGCAGAAAAACCCCAACTACTGTTATAACAGTATAACAGTTTAGACGGTTTTTCTGCGTCTCTTATATATAGCCTTCACCAACGGCTGCTGCACAATCTTTATGGTTCTTTTATGAGAAACATAGTAAGACGCGTTAAAAATCTAGGCATATTCATAGTAAGAGGCGCAGAGAAACTCCAAGTATACTCATAGATTTCCCTAATACCTACTCCATAATCTTTGAGTTATAATTAGGAGCTTTTCTAAGAGCCATAGTAAGCGGCCACGTCTCGTGCTATTTATTAAACAAGTTACAAGTTAATTAAAAAAATCAAAAACCCGACTGCACCTACAACAGATTTATTAATCACGCGTAACAATAATATAATTCCATACAAGCAAATCAGGTCATCGAGACCTTTGTTTTGATACCCATATCGATATATTTAGAAGAAAAAAAAATACTGCAGCGACAATTTTGCGGCTCACAGCACCCATATTGATTTTTTTTATATTTGATGTAGCCTATGTCACTCTCACAGCAAATACGAATCTAACGACACCTCTCAAGCTAAAATCCATCCAGCCGTTCAGGCTGCAGAGCGTGCCAAACAATTATACATTCATACATACTCTCGAAAAACACAACCCTCCTTCTGTCGCAGTCGGGTAAATAGAGTCGATATCTCAAGCTATTTCTTTGTCTAATGTTAGGCCTATTAATGAAATTTTTGAGCATTATTAATTGGAACTGTTGGTAGAAACTTACCTTATTAGGTACACTTACATGCCCAATTTTTCATTTGACCCTGTGATAGACAAACAGATATTGTTTCGGTTCCGTGTTCAAGATGTTTTTGCAAGTGTATCTAGTACTTCCTCTTTATCATATGATATTGCTATGTAAATAGATACGACTTCCTCGGAATATTTAAATGTTGGCACTAGCTTACACCTTTTATTTTATTGATTATCCCTGAGTGTATACTTATAAAAAAACTATAGTCATAAGCTATAATCGGATTCCTGTTTATTAAGACAATATTCTATAACTTGCTGAAGGACAAATAAAAAAAAGCCATGCAAATCGAATAACTGGCTATCACATGAAACATGTACAACTAGACAGACAGACGTTGTATAATAGGTATAGGAATGCCGGTCTACATTTGTATGTGAAATTGTAACATACCATCATAAATTTGAGTTGGATGAAAATTGGGACAGCTTAAATTCCCTAGATACACATGCTGCCAGTATTCTTGGTACGCTAGCGACGGGCAACGATTTGGGACTTTTTTGAAGTAAAACTTCTTTACGTACGCTTGACTTGGGGAGTAAGCTGGTGAATGCGTGACGAGAGCGTTACGAAAAGTGTGATCGGGCGTGGCGAACGGAAGTTGAGAGTAATATATAAGTAAAAGTTTTACTTCAGATGTGTGATCTAAAGCACTAGGTTTTTTTATTTATAATATTTTTTTGTTGGGCAATTTGATCTACACGACTTTGCGTGCTTCCGCCACCAACCAATATTATTTGGTGGCCGAAGCACGCAAAGTAGTGTAGCTCAAATTGCCTGTAAATTTGACTTCCGCAAAATAACACCTGAATCAATTAACTATCTATTTTTTTTTATTTCTATTTCTCTCTAAACAGAGATCATTATTTATTTATTTTACATAATAAATAATTATTACTTATAAAAACTATAGTCTTATTATTTTACATAATAAATAATTATTACTACCTTACTGGTAAGTATAAATAAAATATTTTTTTACATTTATTATGTAAAATAAATAAATAATGATTTTTAAAAAGACCAAAACAATTCATCATAATACACCTTGTTAAAATCACATAGCACTTCGCGTAGCACCTAAGTTAGGATGTGTAGGACAATTAGTAGAGCGAATACTGTTAAACTTTACCACAGTATAAATAATAGTACCTACTACGGCCTCTCCCAGATACTTTCTTGGTTCGACCTTATCCCCCCTCCCCCCACTCATTCACTCCCTGCATAGACGTCACTGTTTACTGCATTGCCCAAAAAGGCTCAAATCGTAGGCCCTTGAGAAGTATCGTCTAACAGCTGAATGAGCATATTATTATGTTGATGTAGATAAATTTTACAGTCTATACTTATAGTTAGTTATACTAATAATTATACTAGATAGTTACTTAATACGCTGAGCGTCATAATCAGGCTACATAACAAATGTTTGTCTTGTGCGGGTATCGAACTCGCGACCTCGGTATCAAAGTAGCTATTGCTAGCCTTTCGACCGCAGGGCTCGTCAAAGTATGAATTTCTATGAGTCGCATACGTAATAAATTGTGGTAAATTGGTTTTATATGCTTTATACTTTTATGACACAATACTATACAACCAAATTCAACCCATTACAACACGAAGTTATTAGTAGTATGCTTATGTTGCTTACCTGTCATTGTGTGAGTTTCGCACGCTTCGTTTTTAATACAGATCTAATTGAATACCATTTCAATATAATAATTAAAATTTTACATACAACACAGTAAAAGTTACGTACAAACAACCAAGTCTTCAAAAACTGCGCTTGTACAAAGCCAGAGCGGCTAGTAATAAATAATTGGGGAAAAATCCTAAGAGGAAATACCCAAGAAGTTTTTATTGTTTATGGATCAAAATATGTAGCATCATCGGCGTGACGAAAATTAATCGAATCGATATATCGGGACTACAGTGACTTTTCAATATTATTTTTACCAAAGAGCAGATCGTATCATACCGTTAATACCTTGAATAAAATATACCTGTTGCATGATCTTAAAGAATTTCAAACCTTTTAGAGGTTACTCAATAAATAATAATAATAATAATACACAACCGTTACTGACTGATCTATCAACGCACAGCTCAAACAGTTGGACAACTCAGTCCGGTTCAAATTTAGCATTCTCTACGTATTGTGACTTAGGTACCCGCAAAGAAAGGACTTTAATAATAATTATCACGGGATACCCGGATACGCGCGTACCGAATATACCTAAATGTTTACATACCTAATCCTCCGCCTATTGTATTTTAGTCCTTACTTATTTATTTAAGTTTTTTTGGTGCAATAAAGCAAAAAATATTTATTCATTCATTCATCCCTCTACGCTAAAATAGTTTGGAAGAAATTACTCTCGTGATAAGACTGCCTGTTGTACTTTCATTATTATATGCAATTAATGCACTTAATATTTTTTTATTGGTGTTAATTATGCAATCTACTGGGTCCATTAATTTATGATCGATGATTCACACATATACATAAATACCTAAAATATTTTATTGTGATTTAACATATTTGCTATCTCTTTTTCTGACTGAGCGCCGATAAACATCGAATCCTAGATGGTACTTGCGTGGATCCAGTAAAGGTCTCAGCATACGTAACGTTTTGTTTTCTCGTTCTGTACGGGACGGAATGATTTCTTGACATAAACCTAAATGAACAACATACCTATATACTCGTATGATGTGACGTGACGAGAAAATGAATGTCATTTGAGAAGAACACCTCATTACCGTCCCATAAGGTTATTATCATCATTTAGTGATGTTAATATAAAGTAGCCTATAAGTTGTTTCAAGTTGTAAACTAACTCTGAGCCAAATTTCATCAAAAACCATTTAGCCGGTTGGTAATAAAGTCTGAATAATTAAATAATAATATTTAAATTTACGTACGTACGTGCCTTGAGGATACATATACTGAAACCCATAGACTGTATGTAATACTACACCGGATATGGTGCGCATACGTAACTTTTTTGCCAAATTGTCTAATAAGAGTTCATAATAGACTTCCTTTAATCTATATTTAAACATACAAGGATCTGTTGACTCAAAAATGACATTTAATTTGAATACTGCACTTTATATAGAGTCGAGACGTTTATATGAGTTCATCGAAGTTCAACTCACGTAACTCGTGTATCGCGGGAGGACAACTCAATGGCGACTAGTATAACCGGTCACTATGTAGGTCAAATAGCTTCAGGACATATAGGGGCTACCGCGGAAGCCAACACTTCCGCACTTCCTGGAGATTTTAAAAGTCAAGGTCAACTTTTGATGGTAGCACACAAACAATTAGGTTTATATATATAAAGTCGATCATTGTCAATGCCATTGTCATTGCCAAATGTTTTATTATATAACATTTTAATTAATACCGATACAGCCGATAATCTATCTGATGATCAGGTCAAATTAAAAATATTATTTGTTGTAACAATCCTACTATTGTTATCATTGTCACGGACTGGCTGTAAGATAGTTATATTTCTTTTATTTTATTAACTATGTTTTTATACAAAATTGTGACTTTTCTTTCTGATGTCGCCTTTGTTGTAAACGTAATATAAAATATAACCCATTTTCCAAGCATAAACCGATTTTCTTTAGATATACAGTTCACGCAATAACAATCATATTTGTTTGATGTAATATCTTTTATCAGCATCTACTTGCATCAATCCACTGCTGGATAGAAACTTTTACCTGCCCTAATACCGTCTACCAAATGCGATACTCCGTTTTCGGCAATCAGCTACTTCCGCCGTTCCCTTGAGGTCATGAGTCCATCTGGAGAGGGGAAGAGGAGTCACCAAAAAGCTTTTGATCCCATTACAAGATCTTCACTGTCCTCCTTCATCTGTCATCACAGATACAGCAGATATGGCCCCGGCCACTTCGGCTTCTTAAAACTGTAAGAGCTATGTCGTCAATTTTAGTTATTCGAATTTCTTTTCCGGATTCGTTACCTTACAGAAAAGCAAGCATATTTCTCCATCACTCGCTGTGCGACATTCAGTTTATGGTCATCAATCCGAGTCAAAGTTTCTGCACCGTAGGTACTGTACGCAAAATAGTAGTACAAACATTGATCTTCCGTGGACCTACATGCCCATTCGGGTCTATGATTACAAAATATAAAAAAGAAAAGATACAGTTGTACATAGAGTGATTTATCCCTAAGTCCTCTTTCACCCAACCTATTCTATTTTTTTTTGTCTTTATTACCAATATATAAATGTATCATTCCATTTGACTCATAATCATTTGATTCGTTAAAAGATGATTAAAATATTAGTTACAATCAAATATAATGTAATTATTTAATCTTCGTTTGTAGATATAACAAGTAAATAATTTTCTGTCATTTTGTTGGCCAATCTTGCTCTTTTAAAAAAGATTCATGTATTCGTACACGTGAACCTTGTTTCTTTGAAATACGTTCGTGTAAAATATTTACAGCATATGTATTAGGTACGTCGGTGTACCTTTTAGATCAGACTAGGTTATATTTATTTTACGTCTTACGTTATTGAATTATTATCTCTCAAGTTTTTGTTTTATTAGACTCCTATCTTTGGTTGCTAATCATAAGACAACCTCTACCTAACCGAAAAATAGATACGAACCCAAAAGATAAGAAATAAAATTGCTTAGGTACCCAAAAAATCAATCGGGCAAATAAATCAGGCATTTAATGTCTTTTGGCCGTGTTTTCCGGCAGATGGATTCCGTGGATGTCGTACAAGGCGACTAAGGGAAATAATTATATTATCAAATATCGATCAGGCCTCCCAACCCGTTTGGCCAGCGATTGGAATGTAGGCCAAATCCTCCTTCCGTCTATGAAGGACGAGAGAGGGTCGTGCTCCTGTAGTGAAGACTAACATGGACCTGATGATGATGATTTAATGTCTTTAGTGACTTAGAAAGTCAATAAAGATATTCAATATTCCGTTATATCTCTTTCACCTATTGGACATCACTCGATAATATTCCATACTTTTATGTCTATTTACAAATTTTAAGTTGAGCCAAAAATACTTTTAATTAATATTTTTTTTTTACAAAAGTCGTTGGCCAAAACAATTTTTGCCTGTTAGTATATGAGAAGGGGGCAAGCGAGCATGTGGTTTTTGTCTCAGTCAAAATCTGATTCGACTGAGAACTTCGATATTACGTGCGTTCAGTAGTTAGAGAATATCTATGCCACATGCATAATCTATTTGAGCAAATTTATGCAATTTTAACCTTTTATCTGTCATTAGTTCTGAACAATTTATGACCTAATCCTATTATTCGGTTAAAGTAGCGTATCTGCTGAACATAGGTTTTCATCGACAATGTGGCAAGATCCGCTCACCTCTTATCCGGTGCAACATGCAATTTCTAGGGGGCGTCCTTCACCTAAAATAGCTTGATGCAAATCGTAATAATAGTGGTACATCTATAATTATTATATTTAAAGTTTAGTTTTGAAACTAAAATAGCAGTTGGGAACCACAAAGTAGTGTTCAAGACAATGGTAAAATAATTATGTTTCAAAATATCTTACTCACACTTTGACTCTAATTTGAATGCGCGTAAAGCGCACTTAAAGATTACTAATGAAAACATGAAATACTTAACCATTCTGTTAAAACAAAGTATCTATTACACAACCTTCAAATATGAATATCATTGGCGTAATCGAGTAGTTTGAACTAAGAACTAATTAACAATTAGTCATTATGGTCTTACTGTTTCTAATTTAATTGGTGACTACCGGAATTGTAAGAATTAGTGACTTACACATGATATAACCCTGAATTTATTATGTGGCAAACAAGCTGGTAAAATATATGAATACCTGTCAATGGTGTTTGATAGTTGCAAAAGTGAACAAAATTAAAGGAGCCATAAGTTTAAATTTTATTTGCATATCCTTGCGAATCATTACTATGCTATTAAAAACAATATTAATATAAAACATTATAACTTTATTTAATTATTTCGTTACTTCTTTAGGGTTCCGTACCCGAAGGGTAAAAAGGAACCCTATTACTAAGGCTCCGCTGTCCGTCCGTCCGCTGTCACCAGGCTGTATCTCATGAACCGTGATAGTTAGACAGTTAAAATTTTCACAGATGATGTATTCCTATTGCCGCTATAACAACAAATACTAAAAACCGGAATAAAATAAATATTTAAGGGGGCTCCCATACAACCAACGTGATTTATTTGCTCGTTTTTGCTCGCAATTCATAACGGTAATAGGTAGACTCGCAATTCATAATAGTAATACTCACATAATATTTAGTTATATATTCACTTTAAAAATAAATAATTAAATTAAAATAAAACAAATATTTTAGGGGGGTCCCATACAGCAAACGTGATTTTTTTTGCCGTTTTTTATAGATAATGGTACGGAACCCTACGTGCGCGAGTCCGACTCGCACTTGGCCGGTTTTTATAACATTATGATGGAAAACTGGTATACGGCCCGCGTGATGGAAAGCTGATATTTAGTTAATCTGCATATTAATGGATGGTACACAGTTAAATCTCGGAACTCAGTGAGCGAAACACCTTTGTCCCACGTCACCCCACGTCCTCCACCTCTATACCCACGTCAGCCGTGGTAGTGCCGCGCCGGCCTGCGCCAGTTGTCTGTGTGTCATCGAGTGGAAGTAGGTACTGTGTTTTTCTGGTTACTTTTCCAAAAGCAATCACCAACGACTGGTGATTGCTTTTGGAATGCAAGTCGAGCCTCGCTCGCTCGGCTCTTGGTGATCATAACCATTACCTAACCTAACCCAACTATGTCGGTAAATCGTAGGTGAATCGCCCGTTAGTTTAATCAAGAACCTATTTTAAGTCCAAATTTAAAAACTAAGTTCAATACTTCTGGGTTTGAATTATTAACAGCTTTTGACTCCTCTCAACCGGAGTATTTCGTAAAATCATTTCTTATTTGATGCCTTCAATGCCAATTCAACAACCTTTCCAATTTCCCAAATATCTTTATACCCTCAGATTGCTCTGGTTTGGTTTGCGGTTTGGTCTGGGCGATGATAAACTATTCGGAACAATCCCTTTCTTAATAAATATAAATTATTTCAGTAGATATCTACTATTTACATAATATAAAAAAGTATGTATCGAGGCAATAAAGTCTTACAAGTACATATTCCTCCAGTCGTATATTAGGCGTCGCAGCCGTCTCAAGCGAACGTTGAATAAATAACGTAGTCATTCTGGAGACTCTTTCATGTGCTACTCAGCTATTCAGAGAGGCACGGAGCCTGCCGTCGTGTTTAGGGACTTTAGGGTGCTCTAGGGTACTCGTTACTGTCACATCTTTATAACTTCAGAGCTTTTATGCGCAAAGAATTAATGAAACTAAGACCGTGAAATTAAACATATTATTTATGCAAAATCTCACAACCTGGGACATTTATAATTTGAATATCATTATTATTTGAAGTTTAATAACTTTTATTCAGTTCTATTCAGTTTTATTTCGTGTCTTCTAACTATATTGTATTATTCCGGTAATATAAAAATAAAAATAAAATAGGGTGTGGCTATGTCATGCACACGGCCGTGTGTTGTACGTGAATACGTTATATGCACTAAAATTATCTCTCAATGGCAGGGCTTCGAGGGAAGCCCTGCCATTGAGAGAACGCGTGCGTGGGAGGGGTCCCACGCACGCGATGTTCCATAGTCCTTACTTAACGTAATAAATTCTTTCATCTTTTGTCTATCCAGTGGTGTGATTTAATTTTGGATGGAGATGATAGATATATAGCTGCAACACCAAACTGTATCCCTCGATTTTGTCATCATTCGTTTTTTTGAATTGCCTCCCTATTTTAAACAGTCACAGTCAAGCAACCTATAAAGCATTGACGTATTCAATGCTTTATAGGTATGTTTGACTCTACATAAAGAAAACGAGTACTTGTAAGTTAATTTATTTTTAGAAGTAGTTAACTTAGCTTCCGTATTATATTAACAAGGATGCAATCATTTTTCCAACGCTTCATTCATATTCATTTTAAACGGTATGTTTTTTTAACTGTTTAACAATTTTGTCATACTAATCAGGCGTTGCTTTCATGATGTCATTTCCTTTGTTGTGTTCAATAATACTTACATTTTTCTCTGAGTAGTTGTATGTTTTCTTGTCTCTACCCACCGACCTCGGATGCTGCGACCCCGCGCTTACTGCTTGTCAGTCGACATAGTATTTCCTACAGCCTGGGACCATTATTAGAGTGAAGACCTTTCCTGTTTGTGTTATGTTAGTCATTTACTTGTACATACATGATCGAAACATAACAAGTACTGGTTTGGGGGTAAGTGGCTCACAACGTTCTTTAGAGCCAAAGCCAACCGCACTTGCACTTGTGGTGCCCCCTGCAGACTAGCGAAAGAAGCTCTGACAAAAGAAAGAGAGAGCATCTGAATCTCCTCTCATTAGAAGGGGTTTAGAGCGTACTCCACCACGCTGCTCAACTGCGGGTTAACGGAGAACCTTACAGAAACCTTGCAGAATACTGCAGCCAAATAACAATTCTCTTGTGGGTTGTTGTGTTCCTGCAAGTGGGCGAGGAAGGAGTTGCTGCCCGAGCCCGAGCGATATTTCATGTTGCGAGGGTTAATAGGACTACGGTAACCGCTTCACATCAGGCGGGCCGTATGTTCGTCTGCCACCCGACGTAGTATAACAAAATGTGCAAATGTATAACCCTGCCATAGTGTAAGTAAATAGTTTCTACTACGTACAGTATGAGCACTCCCTGCTGCTCTCTTTAATGTAACATAGTGGGACCAATTATCCTTTCCACCCTGAATATATTTAAAAAAAAACTGTCTGGCTGACTGACTGATCGATTAACGCTGAGCAGAAACTGGGTCTTGCAGCATGACAATGAGCACAAACATTCCTTAAATTACATAAGTGTGCACTTCAGAAAGGGTTTTTGGAACTTCATCTCCAAAGTGAACATGACGGTTGAAAGTTGGTATGAAACTTGGTCAATTTGAAGTTAAAAATTAAGGATATACGTTTATGAGCTCATAGTCCAAAATAAAAAAAAAATATTATTAAAAAAAATCATTTTCTTCAAGGGGGGAAAAAATAAGCCCTCCATAATGCTTCCTCTCATATATGTGATTCCCTGTTTTCCACATTCAACCAGTTCCAGCAGCTATTTAGTACGGTTATCGATTCTGTTCATGGAATTAATAAGTACTGTGTTATAGAAACAAAACACTTAGGTAATAGCAGTGTTCACAAAACGCGATTTCCATATTTTTTTAGCATTTCCCTTTAACATTAACATTTTCCGCTAGTTTTAAAATAAAACACAAAATAAAGTTATTTTCAAGAAATGTATCATTATAATATGCATGAATATATAACATTCGTCATTTGTCATTCAGCACGACAATGTCATTGACTTTGCAAATGTGGACGACTCACTACTACTTGGGGTTGCTATATACATATATACTGGGTGTCCCACGGCCATGCCACATGGAAGGAAAGTATATTAAATATTGAAGACAGAATCTTTTACTGAAAGAGGACAGCACTTTCTTTTTAATAATAAGTAGAACTGCATTTACAGATTTTTTAAAAATCGTCTGCTTCAACCGGGAGTCATCACTTATACATATGTTTATGGGTACTAATTGACAGATTAACTGTCAGTGGTTCCCAAACTCGGGGTAATTACCTCTGCAGGGGTAAAACAAGGATTCTACTGGATACAAGATCTGAACAATGTATCAATATTGTTTTATGCAACATTGAATTTAATAGACTTTTTGATCTACGTACATTTCTTTGCGTGTTTTCGCCGCCAGTGAGTTCATGTAAACTATTGGCAACCGCCCACTACCGTTAGTAGATGCGACTGCTTGGCGTTTTGCTCGTCTCTGCTCCAGCTACTGCGGTCATCTCTGCGACTCTCCAACATCTAAAACAGAGACGACCAAAGCAGCCACGGCAGTTGCATACATTTACTAACAGTAGTGGATGAGTAATTTATATGTAATGGTAGCCAGTACATATAAATTACTGCCTGCCGAAGAGAAGGAAACACTTAAAGTAGTGTAGATCAAATTGCATGTAAATTTGACTTCAGCAGAATAACACCTTAATCATATAACTATCTGAAAATTTTATACTAGAAGTTAACTTGGTTTTACTCTTGCAATTAAAGCTGAAGCTAGAAGTTCAAAACCAGGCGCGACAAATGAAAAAGCTGTGATAACCAGCTCGTACTGAACATTCTTATCTTGGTTGCAGTGTTTGTTTATTTGGATTGCATCGGCATATCAATTTTAAAGGTCACCGTTAAGGCTCGACGTCGGGGTTAAACTCCAATTTACAAAGTAGTTATCCTTTAAAGCTATAAGTGACAAATTAAAAGTGTATATTAAGGTAACACAATCAGTTTTACTAAGCTAGGCTCAATTTACTTAAATATATTATGTAGACAAGTACATGCATTAAAAGTCTCAGTTTAGCGGTAGTTGTAATTGTATACGAAATATTAGCTTAATTATGTTTTGATGAATTGAACGAGGAAGTATCTTGAAATAGAATAAGAATTATTAATTTTATTTATCATCTAATGGCTTAATAATACCTTCCTCTACATGAATCAGGTGCATAAATAGAAAAGACATTGAAAAATATATGAATAATATGCGGACAGATTAATAAAAACTCATTGCAAAGACCGTATATAAATAAAGTTAGAAGTAATATGTGAAAATGATCAGTGTATAGTTTCATAATAAGCGTATACGTAAACCTCAGATCACAAGCCGTCAACCCATATTCATTTATACGGCTCTCCCCTTAACCTATAGGGTATCAAAAATTACCTGCTCAAATGAACCTCGGCGGAGATAATATGTGTCATATTTTTTTTATAATCTAAGTATATACATAAAAACCGGCCAAGTGCGAGTCGGACTCGCGCACGAAGGGTTACGAACTATCTATAAAACTGGCTAAGTGCGTGTCGGGTCACGCACAGTGTAGCAGGGGCGGCGCCTGCGTCGTAAGGTTCAATAGCGAATAAGAAAACGGCGTGTTTCGGTACTCTAAAATACCTATCCAACGACACCCCACACCATGGGGTAGGTGCAGAAAAAAAAAATCATACCCATTTTACGTGTAGGTACCTCCGAAAAAAAAATATTTCAAAATTTTATTCTACCACTTTGTCAGCATAGTTAATATGTGTCTTCATGCCAAACTACAGTTTTCTAGTATCAAGCATCTCTGAGCTAGGCCGCGAACGGACGGACGGACGGACGGAGAGACGGACATGGCGAAACTACAAGGGTTCCTTGTTTACTACGGAACCCTAAAAATGAATCGCCGAAATGTATGTACGAAAATGATGAAAAAAAAAAAATTGACTAATTTGGTTCAGTCGTTCGGAAGTTATGGATAACTTCCGAACGACTGAACCAAATTAGTCAATTTTTTTTTTGTATTTGTTATTGTCAGGACAATGTTTGTATAAAAGAAAATTGGAAATATCGAAAAGATTTTTTTTGTAAATCTCATAACATGAAAAGTGAGTGAGGGAATGAGACAGAAGACAACTTTCAACATTTTTTTTGTAAATACATACTTATAATACATAGAAAACACCCAGACCAAGACAAACAGACATGTATATGCACACAAATGTTTGTCATGTGCGGGAATCGAACCCTCATACTCGGAGTCAAAGTGGCCATTGCTAACTATTCGACCACCGAGCTCGTCTCAACAATATTAATATTGATAGAATAAGTCTACGACTTGTCAACTAAATGGACTTTACTTACGTGTGTGGCGAGTCGCGCGGGCGCTAGTAATTCCCTACGATCTTCTCGGACCCTCGAAACTAAATTGGTGGACGGAAACGAATGCGATTTTATTGTATTAGCTCGTCTCCACTCGTTGACACGATTGACTGTAAAAGACATAGAGTTACTAACCTTCACCTGTTTCCGCCCGCATACTAACTTGCATTAAATCACCGGATCGGTCTGTTCAAGTATTAAGTCATTTATCATAATGTTATAATAAAGCACTTGTACTGTTCCACGTAATTCCTTATAATTTTTTTTACCGATCGATTTGGCCGCTAAGGCATTATCGGTGTTTTCAAAAACACCGTCTCTTTGCCTTGATAATGCCTTAGCGGCGAAACCGATAAAAATATAATTACATGGAACAGTACAACTGCATTATTATATAACATTATGATAATAATGTTCCACCAAGTGCCAACAATCAACAGTATCAACTTTATAGTCATTTAGTTCACACTATTTATCAATGAAAAATCATGATTATGTTGACGATTATAGCTTGACAGGTGTACATGTGTTTAGTCCTACAATGAGGGATTTTATAGTGGCTTAACATATATGCTGACACATTTTCTTAATACTACGTCTGGTGGCAGATAAGCAAACAGCCCGCCTGATCTGAAGCGTTTACCGTAGACTATAGATACTTGCAATATAAAGTATCGCTTGCACCATCCCCGCTGTCAATCACAGCTACTTCTTCCTTCTGGGTTACCAGTGTAGGCTTCTATTAATTGATATTTGGATTTGGAAAAATATATACTACGACCAAAACAGGTAATTAATTAATTTGTCAATACTTGTTGAGCAATCGGTCAATGAAGTTTCTGTGTGATAGTAAAAACTCAGATTATTAAAAATTTATAAAAGCCATCTCACTATCTTTTACGGTATAAATTGTATTTTATTATTACTTTATTTTTATTATATATTTTTTTTATTTATAGTCTTTTTAAGGTTCCGTAGGCAAATGGCAAAAAACGTTTCTTTTTCATCAAACCCATACGTATCGATGGGTAGGTCTACAAAAATGATATTGAGGTTTCTAATATCATTTTTTTAAACTGAATAGTTTGCGCGAGAGACACTTTCAAAGTGGTAAAATGTCCCCCCCCCCCCCCTCCTGTATATTGTAAAATAAGAGAATGATAAAACTAAAAAATATATATGATGTACATTACCATGCAAACTTCCACCGTTGGTTTGAACGAGTAAGCACATTTTTTTAATACGTCATAAATCGTAAACCGCAATTACCTTTCATCACAGTACGTATAAGTAATAGTACTACGTACTTTCATTCAATCAACTCTAATATTTTTATATTTCAGTTGATTGCTTGCTGCTACGGAACCCTTCAAAGGCGAGCCCGACTCGCACTTGGCCGCTTTTTTATTTTATTTTGTATTGTATTTGGCAAAGGCAAAAAAAAATCTGCATCAAATGCCTGGACGTACAAATTAATGTTCGTCATATATTATAGAGTAGGCAATTTGATCTACACTACTTTGCGTGCTTCCGCCATAATTAGTTCATGCAAACTACTGCCGGCCGGCACCCACCTACTACCGTTAGTAGATGTTTTTATTAATTTATCCTGTGATAAAATGATTAAGTGGTTGTTTATTAGCTGCTTAATCCTGGATAATATAATTAATTATAACCAATCCTGGACATTTATCCAGAATACCAGATATGTTCTTTTACTCTAATAACCAGATATGTGAAATAGTGAGATAAGTGTAGCCAGATAACGACTTGGATATATATAAAAGTTTTTATTAATTTATCCTGCGATAAAATGATTAAGTGCTTGTTTATTAGCTGCAGTAAAGTAAAGCAAATATACAGCTCATAATATGTACCGCGTGTGACAATGAAATGCAGCTCCGCTGTAGATTTAATTTAATTTGACAGTTCAGTGTCGACTGGCTGCTTGCAAGGGCAAAGGTCCATGTCACCAGATCGTTTATCAGTAATAAGTAAGAGTATTGTTATGCGGAAGAAGCCAGATAGAAAGTTGTCGAGAGTGATACAGAAATGTATGCCGCATAAATTTTACCAATAAATATAGGAGGGAATAATACAAACATACGTTAGTTATTGACGTCTAGTTATTATATTTCTTCCTGTTACTGATATTACTTATCTTCTTTGTTCTAAATTACTATAATTATAATTTTCTTGACTATTAGACTTAGTTCGGAATAGTAATATACTTTTCATAACTAATAATATTATTAACTAATGATAATTGTTTTCTCATACTATAAATTAATGAAATGTTCTTTTTTTTAATAAGTCGCTTAATACCCAATAGAAACGGTTAAGCTCAGTGTGTTCTGAGGATTCGGATTAGAGACGAACGCATCTAAGTCAGAACCAAGTTGACGATATTCTACTACGAGAAACTCAATCTTGCTAAATCCATTTAGTTTAAGTAGATTGCTACTTAAATGTGACTAACATATTGAGGTTAGTCACATCTGTATCTGTCTCTATACACACATGCGGAATTTACAGCATTCAAAGTTCGAGCAATCAGCCTAACTAAAGCCTAAATAAGGAGCCGTAACCACGTGTGCTCGTGAATGTATCAGTCTCCACAACACTCGTGAGTAACCAGAACAGTGACCGGGCCGTAGGTAGGATCGCATCAAATCGCTCTCATTGAGCACTATGCTTCCGGAGGCGGCCCCTACCGCAGAGGCGTCGGCGTCGTGTCGTATCACCCCGCTCTCTACTTATACTCCGTGATATGTTTTATACATATAAAAAGAAATGTATTCACTTCTGGACTGATTTAATAATTCACAACTCGTATTTTGAGTATTTAAATAATCAATAATTATTTGTAATTTTTTGGTCACATAGTTATAGTAAAGGAGACATCTTTTGTCAATAAACTGATTGATTAAAATGATTGTTCCTACACATCTCTGCGCAATTTTAAAATTAAAGATATTGGGGAAGGCTTAATTCCTAGGAATACCAGGAAATGATGAAAGACGAACGAAACGACGAATATTTTTGTTTATCCCTGAAAAATCCCTGGTTTCCTCATTTTCCTGCGACATATCGATTACAAAGAGCTGGACTTTGCTGAGGCGAACCGTGCAGTCACATTGGCATTGAGTTATCTTAATCGATTGATGAATTTTCTTTCAATTAATATTTAAGGTTACTGTCGTAACATCGCTTAATTTACCAATCATTGATTATACTATCGTATCTCTTCATTCACACCATCAAATTAAATGAGTCCCTATTCAGCAAATCGGGCAACAGAGATTGCTTTGATTATTTCCTTATTTTCTCACTTGTCTTCGACGTTATGTCTGTCTCCAAGATTCCGTCTCTAAAATGCACTCCTCGCACTACCTGAATGCGAAATGCATTGAAGGAATTTCAAATTTAATTTCAAGAAAAAAATCATATTACCTAATCTTTTTAGTGGTGTACTAGTGTGTGTGTTTTTTTTTTGTTTGCGGGTAGTAAGAATAATATTAATTTATATGGCGGAGTAGTTAATCAATTTTCTAAATATATTTACTTTTTTTGTATTTAGAGCAGTGTCCATGACTTTCTGCTTTTCCGAAAGGTCGATTCGTAAAGATTAGCGACTAGTTAGTAGTTTAAGTTTAAATAAATTGTTAGTTAATAAATCGTTCAGAATAAGTTTTATCTGTGTGCCAAATTTCATTCAAATCCGTTCAGTCATTTACGAGTTATTGAATCACAAACTTCTGAACAACTCCACAAATTTTCACATTATATTATTGTAGTGGTTTAGTGGAATTAAGTGACAATAGCAAACATGCAAATCTCAGTCTATCGAGAAGTTGTCTTACAAACAAGCTTGATCTAAATATTATATAAGTAACCTACCTACCAAGCACTTAAATAAGATACACAATTACACATATCTCTCAGATACGATTTGATTAGTCATCATTGTTGTTCAATCATCTTACAAACAGCTCTAGACAATCCGAAGGCCGTAACTGAATGTATATGATTTTATCAGACTGCAAAGTATTGTTAGTATACAATATAATACACACATATAAAAAGATGCTGTCTTGTACATATAATGAAATTATCTCATAAGTAGTTAGTGATGTACTCGCATATCCGGTCATTTCTCTGTCATGCACGTGTAAACTCACAGGTGACTGTAAGTGATTAAGGCAGTTTACAGCTCCGGCATAGGTTTTTTTATATGAGAGGGGGACAAACGAGCATGTGGGTCACTTGATGGAAAGCAATCATAGAGATCGGCAATATCAAAGGGTCGCCGAAAAAATACGCCATGCCCTACCTTTCTTTTCGCCATAGCCTCGTTTGTCACTCAGCAGGGTGCACAACGTGCAGGTGAGCTTGGCTTTGGTTCAAAGATGTCGATGAACCACTTACACCCCTATGTATTACTTTTTACTTTTAAGAATTGTATTACACAACGCCATCTAGTCCCAAATTAAGCGCAAAGCTTGTGTTATGGGTACTAGACAACTGATAAATGTACTTAAATACATTTTTTATACATACATCGAAAACACCCAAACCAAGACAAACAGACATGTTCATGCACACAAATGTTTGTCTTGTGCGGGAATCGAACCCGCGACCTCGGAGTCAAAGTGGCCATTGCTAACCATTTGACCACCGAGCTCGTTGATATTGTTATTGCATTAAAGAACTTACAAAAAAACAAACCCCCAGGTACCATGAAAGTTAATTTAACAGGTCACTAAAGGTGTGACACGTCTGCTGAACCGATGAAAAGATTGGAGTGGAACGTTAGTAGATTACAATTATTTTTTTCTCACCGTTCAGTCAGGAAACAAAAAAGATCATCAACCCAATTTGAATGTAACAGTAATTGATTCGGTTTTTATGAAGTGCATTGATTAAGAATCTCTCAGTGCTTTGACATCCGCTGTTTAAGACAATGCGCGTACGATGCTGGTATAGTCAATGGTAGCTAGAGCGTTACACTTCCAGTATAAGATGATCCCATTTAGCTGCTGAAAAATTAGACATAGGTAGCGCTCTTATACTAGATGGGCAACGCTTCATGTGCGGTCGACTATACAATGCCCAGCAGTGGTAAAGTCGATGACAACTCTCCCGCTGTGCATATTCGTCTTAGAGGAGAGTCTCTCCTCTAAGACGAATATATGCCTAATTGTGCGACACCGCTCGCACGCACCTCATTCACATTGTGCTTCGTCGTCAACCCTTATTCATTTCACTGCTTCGATACGGGTCTCCCCTCAATCGAAGGGGTTTAGAGTATACTCCACCACGCTGTTCAATTGCCGGTTGGCGGAGGCCAGTGTTTTCAAGCCGCCTAAAGGCCACTGACTTGGCTTAACGACTGTCATGTAATGACAACGGCTGGGACCAACGGCTTAACGTGCACCCCGATGTATGGAGGAGCTGGAGATAAATAAACCCATGATTCCCGCAGTTGAGCTTCACTTGACTAGCCATCTCTTTAGGCTTTTAATGCCTTATTTGCCATATTGCTGTTTCTCACATTGCTAAGAGGGGAGTCAAATTCCAAAAGCTTCCTACTCCTACTCATTTCTTCTGATTAAAATCGTTGTGAGATCCAAGGCAGCCGTAGTTTTACCCCCGGGACTGCAATGGACACAGTGATGGGAATGTGTGGTGGGCCCGTCCCGCAGGAGACAAACATTACATTCATGAACGAACATATCTTTTAGTTCTGTATGTTATATTATAGTAATTAGGTATACAATTATTTCATTAGTTAGTGCGCATAATACAATCTTCCTTAGTTAAAGATTAGAAGGCGCTGCGTAACTTTGCCAGCATTTTTTTGTTATTAGTTAGTTGCTGCACTGATTTTACACAGTCAATTGGGTACGTTAACCATTATCTACTTCATTCCGGTGGTTATAAGAATGTTGCAATTCAACTTGAGAAAAACTTAAACGTAATAGAAAGTAGGTCATTGTCAATTAAATGAGATAACACTTACAATATCAGTTGGACAAACTAGTTCAAAATGTGGAAAAGATAAAATTTATAAACAGCCAAAACAATAAAAGTAATCGCATGGACAAAACTATAATTTTGTTGCATTTGTGTGCTTGTTATGGGTAATTCAAATTATCTCTTAATGAAATCACGTTTTATTTATATGTTGTATTAATATGAGTCGTTGGAAATACCTAATTTCTTAAGTAACATCATGAAATAAGACTAATGCTAGTAATTTAGAGTTAGTTTTATAAATATATGCAGGTGATTTAGGATGTGAATTTATAAAAGATATCCCAAGATATGTTTCATACTCACTCGACGAACTCGGTGACTGAATGGTCAGCAATGGCTACATTGTCTCAAAGCTAGCTTAGCTAATATATCAGCTACAGATATTTGTGTCGTATTAATGATCGATAGAAACACTGCAAGAAAAATATTATTTAACCTATGTGAATTTGTTGCCCCAGGGCCTTCACACCTCTAAATTCGCCCCTGCCTATAAAGTTAATTTGTACTAGTTATCGATAGTAGATACAAATTAAATCCATGGCTATATTCAAGATACACTGTTTTTTGTTATCTATTTTACTATGTAGTAAGTATGACGAACTCGGTGGTCGAATGGGTAGCAATGGTCACTTTGATGTTGCGGGTTCCATCTCCGCACAAGACAAATATTTGTGTGAATGAACATGTCTTTAGTCTTGGTCTGGGTGTTTTCTATGTACTATATGTATGTATTTATAAAAAATGTATGTTAGTATACTATCTGTTATCTAGTACCCATAGTACAAGCTTTGCTTAGTTTGAGACTAGATAGCCGTGTGTAATTTGTTCAGGAATATTTATTTATTTATTTGTAATATTTATACTGTTATTTATTTCGTTTAAAAACTAGTAGATTTAATTTTTGTACGCAAAACCTTTAAAACATAATTAGGCTGCACAATATTTCAATGAAATAGTGTATTCAACCTTCTTTGAGACAAAAGTAGGTTGAGGTAGCAGAAGACAGAAAGTTCGTAAAGTGTAGTTTATTTTTAGGGTTTCGTAGGTCCGAATAAAAATACAAAATGAAACCTGAAATTTGGTACAATATGAATTTTGTGAACCCAATACAACATGTAAAATAAATATAAATTTGCAGACCTTATCGTGTCACATATCAATTATAAATATTATAAAGTTATACGCATACATAAATTAAAAGCTGAAAAATAATTTAAACAAAAAAAATAGTTTAAACAGGAAAATATTTAGAATTTAATACTCCCCTAGTCCGTGTTTTTCTTACTACAATAGTATGTTTTTGTTAGAATATTATTGGCACTACTTGTTCTACTTACCTAGGCATAACACGAAAATGGTGGCAGTACGCATTTTTTGAAACGTGGTAAACAAACATATGGCCCGCCTGATCTGAAGCAGTTACCGCACCCTATGGACGCTTGCAATGCCAGTAACACAATACTCAAAACTCACTCAAAATTGCACGCCATTTGATTCTAAAATAAAATGAATGTCACCCAAAAGTACATATTTCAATTAATTGATATAAATATAAATTAACACTTACACTTGGCCGCAATGACAATATAATAGTCGAGTAGGTAACAGCAATTAACCTAAATATGGTCAAGACTGCTCATATGGAGGTCCACCTGAACGTTGCATGTAGATCAATTGTTATCTTGTGGTAAGCCAGCCGTGCAAATCGCGATCACTGTAATCGATATGCCCTCCGGCCTTGGCCCCAAACGCAGCATGCTGTCCACGAGATGAAGAATAATGTCTTGGATGACGCCGTCCTCTATTTGTGTGTAAAACTACGCATGTAATTTGCGTAACTCCTGGCGCTGTCGTTATTGCCCCTTAGTTGTCCTAGTGGTGATACGTATTACTATCACACACAGTACAACTAATTTGAAAGTACTAATCCACAGTACTAACCACATAGATATATTCTACTGCAATTTTATATAATACGACTATGTCAAAGAGTAAAATATTTACTATTTCACGAACAATTGTTCATGAAAAAGTAAATATTTTATGAACAATTGTTCGTGAAACAGTAAATATTTTATGCGTGCGTAGTGAAAAATACTTGGTCTATGCTATGATATGCATACGCTGCCACTTAAAGGTATTAAAAAAAAAAAAAAAAAAACAAAATTATCGAATATTTATAGGAGCGCAGGGTTTTCAAGGTTGCAGATTTGGGAATAAACTATCCTAATCCCTTTAGTTAGTAGTTTATTCTAACCTAACAACATAATTATAACGAAATCGTACATACATGCGCGTTTGCGATGTTCGCTTCTTTTTGTGTCGAGGTTGACTGAACTATACCTATTAAGCTGTTGTTATAAAGATAGCGTATTAGTTACAATAAAAAATATTATTATATTATATATATATTATATTTATCAAATTTATGTTTTATAACTAGCGGTAAACATGTGAGAGCTTTTAAAATGAAATTCTAGCGAAAGTCCAGAAAATTATCATGCTACGTTTGCAATGCAACATATCCTGATTTTTGCTTAAGCCACCTATTGCGAATTTACGTTTCTGCGATTCATTAAAATTTAAATGCATTGTAATTAAATTTTAATGAATTATTTATTACCCGCGCGCTCAATTAATTTTATCAGATTTTCTACATTGTAAACTAGTAGATTGGTATTAATTTTAGGGTCGAAATAAATAATAAATAAGTATGCTGTAATGCATGGGCTATATTCTTATTTTATATAACTAGGGTGGCAAACAAACGTACAACCCGCCTGATGAAAAACAGTCATCGCAGGCTATGGACACTTGTGACACCAGCGGCATCATTCACGGGTTGTCGACCCTAATAATATGGTTGTAGTATGTTAAAAATGCCCGACTGTTGTCGCTAGACGTGCTTCGGAGGGCACGTTAAGCCGTCGGTCCCGGCTGTTGTCGTTAGATGGCAGTCGTTAAGACAAATCAGTGGTCTTTAGATGGTTTGAAAACACTAGCCTCCGCCAACACGCAGTTGAGCAACGAGGTTGACTGTACTCTAAACCCCTTCGAATGAGGGGAGACCCGTATCCCAGCAGTGGGATGAATAAAGGTTGATGAAGAAGAAGAAGATGTTAAAAAACATAAAAGAATAAGAATTGGGTTTATAAAAAAGTGTAAAATGTGCAGAAGTTTCAAAATTGTATGTGCTATTACGTTAGTACTATTATTTATACTGTGGTGCTATTCTAACAGATTACTTATTATTAACACTGGTCTCCATTTATCATTTGCAAAAAGTTTATTTTATAAATGTATGCATTTACAAAAAAAAATGTATTTAAGTATAATATCAGTGATCTAGTACCCATAGTACAAGCTGTGCTTAGTTTGGGACTAGATAGAGACGTGTAACATATCCAGGAATTTATTAATATTTGTTACCTTAATGCAATTAAGTTGTAATTTGAATTATAAAATTACGATTGAAATTTATCGAGAATTTACATTAACTTGACTAAAATAGTAAGTTGTTTGTAATTGTAAGTAGATAATTGACGTAAATTAATATTTTTGGCCGTGACATTTCGGAACAAAGTCAATTGTTTTGATATTGACATTTTACGATCTGTCATTTCTTTTACACTTGGAAGCAAGCATTTAATTTTATTATTTCCTAAAAATACTGAAGTTACACTGAATTTTAAAAACTTGAAGAAAGTCAGTTTCCTTAATTCTTTCACCTTCATGATGTCAAGTGTATTTTATTTCGTTATATACATAATATTCTGATCGTTGAATGTTTGAAGTCGGATTTATTTCATTTGTACTAGTCGTCAACCGTTATTTATCCCACTGCTGGGATACTGCTCTCAATCGAAGGGGTTTAGAGCATACTTTACCACGCTGCTCAACAGCGATTTGGCGAAGAAATTTGTGTCAATAATAATAGACTGACTTAGACCTAAAACAACATGGTATGTGTATAAAAGAGATTTCAGTAGAGATAATATGAATACATTCGCAAGATGCATATCTTCACTTTCTTGGAATGATGTTTACGAGTGCAAAGATGTAAACTCAGCATTTAATCTATTTCATGAAACGTTGATATTGGTCTTTAAATTATGTTTTCCGATTCGGAAGATTAAAATCACAAATAGACACAAATCTCCTGCCTGGATCACACAAGGCTTGAGACGATCTTGTGTGGTAAAAAGAACATTAAGATTTAGATATTATACTAATAAAGACCCGCTGACAAAAAATAGATATCGTAAATATTCGTCTTTGTTAAAAAAATGTATTATAAAAGCACAAAAATTAAGCAATGAAAAATATATCAAACAATCAAATAATATATGCAAAGCGACCTGGAATGTTATAAAAAAATATGACCAAACTACTAATAATAATAAATACATAAATGAAATCAACTATAATAACAAATTAATTCAAAATCCTACTGACATCTATAATATTTTTAACAATTATTTCATAAATATATCTAATAGTATTAATTCATCTAATTCTCACTTGACATGTAACCATCATAAAGACATTGAATACTCAAAATCAAACATATTTTTACAGCCTACTACATGTAGTGAAATAATCAACATAATAAAATCTCTGAAAGATACAAAATCAGCAGGGTATGATGAAATCCCAACAAAAGTTATAAAGTATTGTAATATAATATTGTGTCCTGTTCTGTGCTATCTTACCAATATGTCATTATCTGAAGGCACATTTCCTGACGCCCTTAGAATTATGGTTGTAAAACCCGCTCATAAAAAAGGCGAAAAAGACAAAATGGACAACTATAGACCAATTGATACCAATATTAGCCAAAATTCTAGAAAAAGTAATGCACATTCGAATTACAAAATTTCTAGATAAATTTCATATTCTTAAAGATGAGCAAAATGGATTTCGCGAAGGTAAATCTACCTCTTTGGCCGCATTCAACTTAATAAAAAAAGTTACTGAAAATATAGACAAAAACATTGATACAACAGCAGTGTTTTTGGATATGAGCAAAGCCTTTGACTTTGTTTCACATGAAATACTTTTACTGAAATGTGAAAAATATGGACTAAGGGGTGTTGCGCAAAAGTGGTTAAAAAGTTACCTTCATAACCGTCAACAATATGTAGAAATTAAAAATATTGACCATACTAATATAGAAAAAACTTATAAATCTAGTAGGGCAACAAATAAAATGGGTGTCCCTCAGGGTACTATATTGGGTCCATTATTGTTTATTATATATATAAATGATTTGCCTAATATAACAAAACATCAATGTAATTTATTTGCAGATGACATATCTATTGTAATATCGAACTTAGAATCCTCTGACATACAATATAATAATGACATAAATGACACTATAACTAATGTTACTGACTGGCTCTCTAATAATAATCTGCATATAAATATTGAAAAAACAAAATATGTTCGATTCCATAATAGGAAGGCCAAAGATAATACTCTCACGATACACGCTCTAAATAAGCCTTTATCAGAGTCGTCAGAAGTCAACTTTTTAGGAATTACCATTGATAATCAGTGTGAATGGAAACAACATATCAAGAAAGTATGCAAAAAAATAAACAGGTTTGCTTATGCACTATGGAGGTTGTCAACACAAATAAATCAAAAGAGTGCGTTAATGGCCTATCATGGCTATGTTGCGTCAAATATAAAATACGGAATACTAATATGGGGTAACTCTGTAGACATAAATAGAGTATTTATATCACAAAAGCAGTGTATACGGGCCATATGCAATGTACCACCGATGACATCATGTGTTTCACTATTTAAGAAATTGAATATTTTGACTGTCCCATCATTATACATTCTGGAATGCTGTGTTTTTGTAAAAACTCATTCAAATCTATTTGAGCGTAGAGATGCTCAAATAAATCAAAGGTCAACTCGATATCTTGATAAATTATTATTGCCCAATATGCGAACCCATTATTATAGTAGAAATTGTTATCCTAATTGTATACGAATATATAATAAATTACCTAACTCATTAAAAGATTTAAGAATAAAACAATTCAAAATGAAATTATTTCAATGGTTAAGAACTAAATGTTTTTATTCTGTCAAAGAGTTCCTTGACTGTAAAATTGGAAAAAAAATATGACATTTTTGAACATCATTTATTTAGATATATATTTTCATTAATTAATTTGACATATTTTTATAATCAATTAATATTCAATGTTTTTTATTACTATTTTATATTTTGCATGCCATTTATTGGCTGAATGTTCAGGAACATTATTGTAAATTGAAGTCAAGACCACTTGCTGTACCACATTTAAAGCAAATAAATCATTCATTCATTCAAAACAGAATGAAGTAACACCAAAACGTCACAGATTCGTTAGCAGCCTTCTAGAGAAATACCTATAGACCCGTTTTTTTAAAAATACCTAGTCTTATCTGTCTTAAATTTTTTTGACGGAATCCAATTCCGTTTTCTAATATAAAAAAATAGTTGCATTCCTGCGATGGCTTATTATTTCTTCTATCTGTCAGTGAAATTTCAATCAACATCGATCCAACCGTTTTTCAGATTAGCCACAAATAAAAAGACAAACAAAAAATTCTAAAAATAGTTTTTTGATATAAGTACTGTAGATACTATCATATGCATTTAATTAACACCTTTTATTCTGCTTAAACATATGTATTTATATTATTTTCACAATAGAAACAGACACTTAGATTTTATTTGTTTGTAATAGACGTACAGATAGTTATCAGACTAAGTACATATAGACAGGTGTTTACAATGTAGATTCAAATATAGTTGTTACCATTGAAGTGTCCTAGAATATAAATAGTTCCAACAAGGTTCAAACCATGCACATTTTAATAGGATAGTAGAGTCATGTAGAGTGGGAGTGGACAACCGAATGAACGCGGTTGAGTGATTAGTGAGAGTTTTTTGTTCGAGTTCGATCATGTCAACGTAAACAAACCGAATTTATAAGACGCGTGTTACATATCTAAATTATGTGGCTTACTTGCTCACATTTTGATGTAAACAATATGTTTTTTTTTCTCAATTTGGTAGGCTTGTAAACGTTAACACGTTCGAATGTGACCAGAGAAATCGCATTGAGCACTTTGTATGGTCGTAGCAAGGTAAAAAACGGTATTTTTTTTTGCCATAATATCATTTTCATCCCGCGATGGTGTGTCACTTCGATCATATAAGTGGTAATATATGATCGAAGGTGTATTAACTTTACTATGCTTACATTTATAGACAAGTACATGATAAATTCAACGTACTAACATCAGTTTACTGATATTTTAGCGTTATGGTTTGATATTATAAATTTGAAAGTTTATGAATGTACGAATATTTAGTAATTTTTTACTCGTAAACCGCTGAAGGGATTTGTATGAAAGGCATACATTTAGAATATGATTTCGATTGGTACTGACTTCACATGAGGCTAGGCTGGCAAAAGCTAGTCACTCATATTTTTTATTATAAGATATTAATGAAATTATCTTCAATAGCTGGAAGGTATAAGAAGTTTTTTCTTAAAATAGTCGGTTATTAACCTATACTTTCCTATAGCCAGAGATAATATAATATTATACTACATAGTAAAATAGATAACAGAAAACAGTATATCTTGAATGTAGCCATGGATTTAACATGTACCTACCTACTATCGACAACTAGTTCAACAAATTAACTTCATAGGCAGGGCCGAATTTAGAGGTGTGAAGGCCCTGGGGCAACAAAGGAGTAGAGGGCCCCTACTAGAGGCCCCTAATAACTTTTCACATAGGTTAAATAATATTTTTCTTACAGTGTTTCTATCGATCATTTAATACGACACAAATTTCTTTAGCTCATATATTAGCTAAGTCGTCAATCCTTATCCAACACACTGTTACGGTACGGGTGGGTCTCCCCGCATTCGAAGGCGTTTAGAGCATACCAACTACGGGTATCGGTGGAGATATTAGTTAAGTAATAGACTTTAAATAGCCTATTACATACGAATGGTATTTTGCCTGAGAACTTATAGCCTCATCTAAAAACAGGTTTCCGATTCGGTGCATTCATACCTGCATGCCTGATATATATAAATGATATAAAGAGAAATGATTTACTGAGCAAACCAAAAATTATTGTATTTTTTTATACATTAAATAATAATTTAATACTTAATATGAGTGTTCAAGACATGCAAATTTAGGTTCACCGAATAATTTTTAATAAGTGTAATTTAAGAGAGGACACCTCACTTCGCCTCGGGTACCAGGTAGCCGTCCCGATTGCCCTCATTTAAATCTGGCAGAGTCTATAGATCTAATCAAGTTGGCTGTATCTATAGACACTATAATATAGAACACTAATAGTTTACTGTAAAAAAAAAATAGGCGAGCTTATCACCAGAAGGCCGAGAGCTAATTACATGCGAATAGAATGCTCGTCGAGTATAAAGAGTATTGCAATGCAACAGTGATTCAGTTGTGGGTCATTATCAATGAAGATCATTGTCAAGGCACCGCAGCGAGCTCATGTCGCTTCATAATTGCTCTCGTGTATCCCCGCCACGTGGAGTACGGAACGCAATATATTACTTTAGCGGTGAAAACTTCATTGGGCGCGCTGAGCACTGAAATAGGACAATATACCAACATTTTTTTTCGGTTTGATATGTAGGGACGTCTCAATAATATAACCATAGGTGAAAGAATTACTTCGATAGCACAAATAATTCTCGAGATATGTTAATTTGAAAATCACAATTTTGGAGTTTCCCGAAACGCTCCATACGTTTTACGAGTTATGACGTCACAGGTTTGTATTTCATATTAGTAATTTGTACGACAGCTATGATAAATATTACGTTTATGTAATTAGTATCATAATAAAAGTTATAGTATTATTGCTTCTCCAATGGAAATACTATTTTTTAATAATTTCAAACTTTTAAAAAGGACTTTCCCGCCAAACACTGATCTAATCTAATCTAATCTGAGTAAGTTTGTTTCTGACATTAAAAATGGTGTTGAGCCGGTGGTGAACTACTTATACCCCAAAATTATGGACACACTACATACTAAACAATTAATGAGCTGAAAATTAACCGACTTGTTTCAGCAATTGACACTTACTGAAACAAGTCGGTTTCATGGGACCAGCCTTCCTTATTAATGAAAAGAATTTTATTAGAATAGTTAAAAGACAATACCAGTTACCATAACCTTCACTAGCTGTGCAGCGTAGGTTCTTTGCCTTCACGCTCTTCTATAAGTTGTTACATAAATTGGTAGAATAATGGGTTCATCTATGAATTCTATTTTTTTAAGGTTTCATAGTTTCATGACAAATTATTATATTGTTTTTCTTTTTGACATGCCAACAATGCTACTGCTAAATTCAAGCATGATACTTTAGTCTTTGTTCCGTTTTTATTCCATACGGAATAGTAGGTCAAATCGAACTCGATTTTTTTATATGAGAGGGGGGCAAACGAACATGTGGGTCACCCAATGGAAAGCATACACCACCGCCCATGGAGACCAGCAACACCAAGGGGTTGCCGATCCGTTGCCAGCTTATCCTCCTTCGTTTCTTTCTGGTGACCTCACTCATTCGCAGGAACACAACAACCCTCAAGGGGATTGTATTTAGCTGCGGTATTCTGTGAGGTAGCTGCGGTCTCTAAGTCCTACCTCTCTTTTCGCCAGAGCCTCGTTTGTCAGTCAGCAGGGTGCACCACGTGCAGGTGAGGATGGGTTTGGTTAAAAAATGTTGAACCTCACACATTAGAGCCTAAGTGATCGCGTACTGTGCGGTTCCAGAGAAGTTTTCTCCCGCGTACTGTCAAGCTGTGGAATGAACTGCCTGTTGAGGTTTTCTTAGGAATCTACAGCATGGGGTTCTTCAAGAAGAGTGTGAAGAGGTTTTTACAGGTTCGGCAACGCGCGTGTGATGCCCTCGGTGTTACAGGCGTTCATAGGCTACGGTAACTGCTTTACATCAGGCAGCCGTATGCTTGTTTTGCACATTAGTGGTATAAAAAAACAACTGTTGAACACAAAATTGCTTTTCAGACTTAAAGGTTCTAAACCGTCTGTCAGTTTGGAATCGTGAACTACTTACACCCCAGTTACCACTTACACGCCAGAGTTAAGGGGGATATGTTTTAGCTGTATTTTAAACACCTGCAAATAACTTTGTCAATTTAACAGGGTAGGTTATTTATTATCTTTACCCGTTTGCTTGTTTGATGCGTAGACTGTTTAGTTTTATAACATTCTTTGATATGAAACTGCTGATTAGGTAACAACTGTAACATTTTCACTGCACTATTTGAACCCCGAAAATACCTCATCATCATCATTTCAACCAAAGAACGACCAGTGCCACCCCGGTCACTCCATACAAATGTCGCGTCGTTAACTATTACGCTATTACATAAACAATGACGTCTGTACAGAGCGAGAATGAGCGTATGTGCGTGCGGCGCCATACAAACTGTTCCAGAGTGCATAGTGCAAGTTTTTGGTCACATTCGAACGTGTTATCGTTTGCAAGCCGACCAAAATGAGATGAAGTTTCATATTGTGAATTTACCAGACGCGTGTTATATATGCAAATTAGCCGGGTACACTTCACTTCACGCAAATGCACTTCAAAATGTGAGCAAGTCACATAATTTTGATATGTAACACGCGTCTTATAAATTCACAACATGAGAGTCCTTCTCTATTTGGTTGGTTTGTTTACGTTGACATTGACAAACGGGAACAAAAAACTCGTACTAAGAGTGCTTAGTGATTCAGAGTGCTGAATCAGCGCAGAGGGGAGGTGAGGTCGACACGAGAGAGCGGCAGGGAGTGACCATACTGCACGTACTATTACTTATACTGTTTTTTTTATACTACGTCGGGTGGCAGACAAGCATACGGCCCCCCTGATGTGAAGCGGTTACCGTAGCCATATTAATGCTCGCAACATAAAAAATCGCTCGCGCGCCGCCTCCCCCGCTGCCATCGCAGCATCTCCTTCCTTTCTGGTGACCTCACTCACTCGCAGGAACACAACAGCCCTCAAGGGAACCGTTATTTGGCTGCGGTATTCTGTGAGGTGGCGGTACATTCCCCAGTCGGGTAGCTTACAATTACGCTCCCTACCTCTGTTTGAACTACTGTGATATTTCACCATCGAGTACCGGAAAGTACATAAGTAATATGCTATGTCGCCCACCGACTGCCATTTCAGCCTGGAGATAATCCTAAGGGTGAGACTCTACCAAAGCGGAGATGTGCGAGCGGAGACGAGATGTTTTTTTAACAACCAACAGAATTTCGTTATTCACACATCTCGTCTCCGCTCAGCTCCAGTTCTCTCTCAGTCTCCGCTTCAGACATCTCCGCACATCTCCGCTTTGGTGGAGTCTCACCCTAAGAGTTGTCAGTAACTGTACTGTTGTCATACCAATACTCAATCATTGAAAAATATGATCCCAAAACTCTGGATTTTAATAATATAATAATATTTCATGTACTTTTACATCAGCTTACCGCTAAAACCTAATGCATTTGATATAGGTATATATATTATTATATAATGAACCAAATTCTCTGTATGTAATTTAAATAATCCTGTTCTTCATATATTTTTATTTATGATGTGTACCTTATTAAGTAAAACATTTCCAACAAGGGCATTATTTGTATGCAATTTTCTTTTTGTATGCAACAAAAGATCGTAAAATTTTCGATGGAAAATTCCTTACATGTTGTACGAGTATACAACATTGTAACTAAAATTTAAATCTCAACGATGATGTCAAACTGGCTGAGTCGGTTTTCTATTAAATAGAGTTTATTAAATCGAAATAACTTAGAAATTAGAACGATTCTTTTATAGAATTACTAGCTGTCCCGGCGAACTTCGTACCGCCTAACAATTAATGAATGTAATGGTACATATCAGCTGAACTAAATTTATGTTTTTATGGAATTAATACATGAATAATAGAAAATATTAGAGATGGCGTCATTGCGCGTGTCAGTCTAATTGAACACGCAAGTTAAGCAACGTCGACCGTATCCTGTACACGGATGGGTTTATATTACCCCGAGCTCCTCCGTGCTTCGTAAGACACGTTAAGCCGTCGGTTCCGGTTGTTATCATTAGATTATCTTGAGCTACTCCGTGCTTCGGAAGGCACGTTAAGCCGTCGGTCCCGGTTGTTATCATTAGATGACAGTCCTTAAGCCAAGTTGTGACCTTTAGGCGGCTCGAAAACACTGGCCTCCGCCAACCCGCAGTTGGGCAGCGTGTTAGAGTATGCTCTAAACCCCTTCGGTTGAGGGAAGACCCGTGTCCATAAAAACTCAAGATTTCATAAAAATAAAGATTTCCTTATTGTTTAATCGAAAAATAAAAAAAGAACGTTTTGTTTTGAAATCGGCTTTATCGTTTTGGTGATTTGTAATTAATAATAAATAAATATAATCGGATTTTATTCTTGTGACCCCATGGATCAAGCGTTTTTACCCCAATCGTTTTAACGTTTTTCAATTTTCAAAACAAATCACAGACAACTTTCGCTACATAAAAGTGACACCAATCGATTTGACATTTTGATATTTGACAACCAATAAATATCGCAATCCTTTTTCAACTGACACTTTCATTTGTATGGGAAAATGTTGGTCTTGGTCTGAGTTTTTTTCCATCTACATAGATGGATGGATGGATGGAAAAAAAAATGTATTTAAGTATATTTATCAGCTATCTAATACCCATAGTACAAGCTTTGCTTAGTTTGGAACTAGATGGCAGTGTGTAATTCGTCCAAGAATATTTATTTATTTATTTATTTTAATTTGTCGCGTCTGTCTGAAGAACCCTCAAAAAAGATGTGAAGAGGTTTTTACAGGATCGGTAACGCGTTCCTAGGCTACAATGCAAATGCAATACCATCAGGCGGTCTTATGCTTGTTTGCAATCTTAGTTGTATAAAAAAATCGTATAAGTATGAGCAAGCGATCTAAACGCTGCAGGCTTGCCTGCATCGTTTAGATCGCTTGCTCAGTCTAGGTCTATTTTGTGGTCAGAAGCTTAACCCAGTAACGCAAGTATAGTAAACATTTTCTAAAAAGCATCGTTTCATACAATTTTAAGTCAAAATATATTATGATAAAAAAAAGGAAATAACGAAATGACTGTCTTGTTAACAGTGAATATTAGGACATAACGAGTCTAAGGCAAACTTATAGGAGGAAATTTCAAATTTCCTCCTAATAGTTTGATCATCTTCTAATAGTTTGATCAAATTTGTTTGCACAATGGACTTAAGTTGAAAGGTTTAGACACAGTTGATACTTATCACCTTATACTTTAACGTTTCCAAGTTAGGTTGAATAAAAGGTTAACTAATTTTTTATCCAGCAGTAACAGAAATATTTGACATAATCACCTGATCTCCTGTAGACAATACTGTTCTAACTGTAAATAATTTCTATTTTCAGTAATCCCTACACAAGTATCGAGCAAGGACAAATCTAAGCCACCACGGAACGAGGCCGAAGATGACCAAGACGTAGTCTCCGCTGTCATCGGCAACTACGGATCCTGGCAGCTACTTATTACCTTCCTGCTGGCGATGTTTTCATTCCCCTGCACGTTTCATATATACCTGCCAACTTTTACTGTGAGTATAATCTTTCTTCTTTGTTCAATAATAGGTACTTTGAATATATTTGCAATTATTTCAATGTAGATTACCATGACCTTTAAGACCCAAAGACAATCTCACCTAAACATGTTGCTCCTTTTCGAACTCTCCCTTTAGCGAACGGAACTCTTTGTGATGACAGGACATGGTCACCGTTTCACATCAGGCGAATGTCATGCTTATTTTCCACCAAAGTACCTACCTACCTACTATACAAAAAATGTTTGTTGAAAAAATATAAAATGTATTTTTCAGTCAGATTGTAATCAATAGTAAGTAAACATTTCCAGCACAAAGTCGAATCATAGAGAAAGAGCAATGAACCAGAACAAAAATTAACGTAATCTTTTACAATCCCTTTTTTGTCATAAAGTAAATTATCTCAGACTTCATCACTGATAATTAATTATGTACGCAGAAAGCGCAAAAAATGGCGGATTCTGACGATGCTTGTCGTCATCTTAATAACAATACTATAACTAATAGAATACTAATGAACTTTTTCTTATTTTCCAGGCTAAAACTACAAAATTCTGGTGTCAGAGGCCAGAAAATTTTTCGACCTTGCCATTGGAAAGTTGGATAAACTACAGTCAGCCAGTAGACGCATGCAGCGTCCGCATCATCCCACCAAACGTTACAGCTGAGAGTATTCTAAATAATACTGCTGTATTAATTGACTCTTTTGTGAAGTGTGAGGCTTGGGACTACAACCGATCTGAAGTTGGTAACACGATCATTTCAGAATGGAACCTAGTTTGTGATAGAGCACATCTTACAAGTATAGCAGAAGTAGTTTTTCTAGTTGGTGTTGGCATAGGAGGCGTCGTGGGAGGCTGGATTTCTGACAGGTATTTGCACAATTAATTCACAGATGGATTGTATGTTACAATCATTGTGGACGCTACGTTATAATACTCTGAACTAGAGGATGATATTTTTTAGAGATTTTCTCAGAATTGTTCTGAATTGAAATAGGCTTTGGACAGCTAGGAGAAGATTACTGACTTTCTATCAGAAAATTACACATACATACTTATCATTTGTTCTGGAATGTACTTAAACATGACTTACTGCTTGTATTTTTGTACATATTTATTGTTAGAACGATGTTAGACTTACTTATATTATTTTAAATATAATTAATTAATATATAAAAATATTTTTTTTTCAACCTAATATTGTAAAAATCTAAGGACTCTACTACGAAATAATAATAAAAGTCTTAACTTTCATGCAGTACTTCAATAATACATTAGTTAATTTCCCATTCTGTCGAATATTAGATTTTAGTTTATTTTATTTTTATATTAGAGGGAGGCAAACGAGCATGTGGGTCACCTGGTGGAAAGCAATCACAGCCGCCCATAGAGATCAGCAACACAGAGTTGTCGCCGATGCGTTGCCAGCCGTTCTTTGTTACTATATAAGACAATCTAAATATCAAACATGACTTCTTTAGTATAGAACTTTGAAGAACTCAGAAGTTTTATTTTAGATTTCCCTAAACATAACGAAGTGCTACGGTTTCAGGAAAACATTTTTTCTAAATACGCTTTAAAAATGATACGTCCATCAATAATAGATTCAGATCTTTTATTTATCTTCAAACAAGGCTTGGTAACATTAAATATTTGTTATATTACTGGGTTTTCATGCGTTTTAATGCCCACTGGAATACCTAATGATACTAATGACACCAAGTGATTTCTTAGAAGTAATTTGACGAATAGGGTGTGGTGATGGTACTAACAGATCAATATACATAAGGTACGATGTTTTTACATAATACTCGAGTGCCTATTACAAATAATAAGAATATGAAGTCTACTCGAAATAAAATTATATGTTTATATGGTATATGTATAATACGTGTATGTATATGTAGGTATGTTTATGTAGTTTATGCACCACTCACTTGGTTTCTATCATTCTCGTTTCCTCTACCCTAAGGCTGTCTGGAAGAGATCGCTTAGCGATAAGACCGTCTTTTGTACTTTTATTATATGAATATCTCTGTAAAATCTTTTATTTGGTGCAATAAAGAATATTGTATTATACCTTTATTGTACTGTACCATTTGAACGTGTATTTTAAGAGAAAAAAACAATATTCATTTTAATTAAATTATTTTGTATGTTTCAGATTCGGCCGTAAAAATATCTTAATGGGAATGGCAATAGCACAGAGTTCACTCGCCATACTTGCCTTATTGGTTAGATCTTTCATACAATACGTCATCGTTCGGCTTGTGATGGGACTCGTATCAGTATCTGTGGTCTATGCAGCATTTGTATTGTCCGTGGAGCTGGTTGGTGGCAAGTGGGTGACTGTTGCCGGTGTGTGCAATTTCTTCCCACTGCCGTTAGCGTACATCATCGTGTCTCTGCTATCATTAGTACTACCCAACTGGAGGGATTTACAACTTGCTGTGTCGATTCCTGGCTGTATTCTTCTTGTTCTTTGGTAAGTTTCTACAATATTTTAATTTTTTTTTCTTTATACTTTGAACATATATAAATATTCAATTCTATAGCGGAGTAATGTTGTTGTCGTTATTTTCAATAAAATGTTATTACAATTAAATAGTTGTACAACAGGATCCTGTTATCCAAAATAGATCCAACCGACATTTTGTTACTATAAAGTTTAATAGGAATAAAAATTTCATGCAATATACATTTTGAGAAGAATAAATCATCAAACTGCTAGAATCTGTTTCGAATATATAAAACTCGACTTGAAGTTTCTCGCTATGTATCTTTCAATTTGGAATCAAATTCACCTACCCCGCCTAGGTGGGATTTGAACCCACGATTAATTTAATAAGTTTGGTGTTATCAAAAAAATGCTGAATTTCATCAGCAACGATGGGCTGCTATGCCTTGTTTAGTAGTGTAATTACTTAATAGGCCACACTGTGACCTCACGCAGTAAAATATAAAATGCAAAAATTAGTCAGCTACACAAACATAATTTTGAGTGTAGTTATTACATACCTACACTCAAAATAAGCCTGAGCCCATGACAAACACGATTTTCTTGCAATTTTCAGGTTCATATTACCAGAATCACCAAGATGGTTGCTGAGTATGGGAAGAACTCAAGAAGCAAAAGCTATTTTAGTGAAAGCGGCAAAGTTTAACAAACTTGAAGTGCCCGTCGATTTGGATAAAATGCTGATGGCACATAAAGCTGAAACTATTGATGAAGAGCCGAGTGTATTTATGCTTTTTAGGGGCTATCTTCTAAAACGAACAATATGTCTGTTCATAGCGTGGTTCGCTATGACAATCGCATATTACGGCCTCTTGCTAAATATTGGAAATTTCAACTTAGGAAACTTACACGTGACATCAATAATACTAGCCGTCGTGGAGATTCCAGCGATAGCTATAAGTATACCCATACTGTTAAAAGCAGGAAGACGAATCCCAACATTCATCAGCATGTTAGTTTGCGGAATTGCCTGTGTGGCCAGTGAGCTGTTCTCGATGTCAGTGAAGGAAGATTGGGTGATAATCGTTTGTTTAACTATCGGAAAGTTTGCAATTGGCTCTACGAACATGATGTTACCAATTTTCACTGCGGAACTTTACCCAACTGTTATAAGAAATTTGGGTGTTGGTGGCAGTCAAATAGCCGCAGGTTTAGCTTTGATCGGAATACCGTACTTATGGAGATTAGTAAGTATACGATAATGTTTATTGCTCCAACTGAAATAATTGTTATCTTATCACTAAGCCAACCTTTTCCAGACTTTAACATAACCACACCCTGGTCACTCCATACAAATGTCGCATCTATTGAATGAACAATGACGTTTGTACAGAGCGTGAATGTGCATGAATGCGTGCGGAGCCATACAAACTGTTCCAGATTAGTCTCAAAGGGAGGCGTCGAAACTAGAGTTTCGACGCCTCCCTTTGAGACTAATCTGGATCTCTAGCAGCATGGAGTGGCCATACCGTACGCAGTACTATTATTATATTGTGATATAAAAGAGACATGAGTAAGTTTAGGTTCTACTTGGTCACACGAGTTGGATAGTTGATGGGGTTTAATATAATACAACTTTAAAAAATAACTTCTATATAATCACAACCACTACCGTCGAACCTGAAGCAGATTCTCATCGAATATTTTGATTCCCAAAAATAGGAGTTAAACTTGAGTTATTGACAAATATTTTTAGCTTTGTCAGTAGAGCTTCATAATATCTACCAGCTAAGCTAAACACAATTGCCACTAATCTAAGCTGTTGCAATTGCTAAAAATCCAATGGGAATCGGATCAGCTTAGGCGATAAGGCCCCAGTTTAAAAACGATGCTAAACTATTTAAGTACAAGCATTTTGGCAAGACCTCGCGAGAAATGCTTCCGTATAATTATTTTTAACTCAAACGTTCGATATTTGGTCTAATAAATAAATCGTTTAAGATATCGTTTTAATGCATTTTTCAGACGATGCTGAATGAGCATTTACCAATGATTACTATCGCTGCTCTGAGTGCATTGGGAGGCGCCATCGTCCTGCTTTTGCCGGACACCGCAGGGACTAAAGCACCACCGCCGCCTGCTCCTGAAAATGTGACGTAAGTTGGAAAAACATATTCAATCCTCCTAGGTACCTAGGAATCGTTGGAGTCCTTTGGCTGCGTTCACAGGACGACTTCGATTCAAATTTTCCACATACATATAATCCACGCTCATTTCGTGGACCATTCATACGTTATAATTATGAGTTGAACAATTGAATGGAATGTTCCTCGTGCAATGGAGTGTTGGGAATACGGGCAAATAGCATAAATGAAAAATTCCAATCGAGTAGTTGTCCTTTGAACGTAGCCAAAAGTTGAACGACTTTTGGCTACGTTCAAAGGACAATTACTCGATGGAACGACATAACAGAAATTGGAACACAGGTAAAACATGGAATTATTGTTTACATTCTGGATTTGTGTGCCGCAGTTTGTGAAGATATGAATGTATAACTCAGTCGAGATAAGTTCGCGCCTGGCGTCAATGACTTTTTGATTAAGATTGTGCAAAAATCGAACAGGAGGAATTTTAAATGGCATAATTATTTAGATTTCGAGCAAAATTATTTCGAAGCATTATTCAAGGTTTATTTTAGGATTGACAAACTTAAGGATGCTTATTAGCAGCAAACATGAGAACCATGCGTGCTTTTAATTTCGTCTCCCTTTCCTTTTCTTGAACTATTTAAGCTAAATGAAATTTTGTTTTTGTAAAATAATAAAGATTAACCTACTTTAAGCTAAATAGTCGTCGACGCTAGGCGTAAACGTAATTCAGCCGGACTGTATGTTTATTTGTTACTCTTTATTATTGCGCTCTATCATATTTGGTTAAGCAAACCTGAACTAAATAGAAGCATATCGAGCCTGACTGGGGAAGTACCTCCACCTCACAGAAGACCACAGGCAAGCCTTACATCATATCTTCGAGGATTGTTTGTGTTCCTGCTAGTTATATCACCAGACGTAAGGACATGCTGCGTTAGCTGCGGATGATTTTTTATACAACTAAGGTGCCAAACGACCTGCCTGGTGGTAAGTAGTCATCGCAGCATATATACGCTCGTAACATCAGATGGGCCAGAGCGTGCAAACAAACAATACTCGTTGTATTGAAACTATAACGTCTACATCAGTCGAGCCGTATGCTTGTTTGGCACTCTGTGTGGTATAAAATAAAGATATAATATTTTTTATTACCACATGCTATGTTTACGCACGGCGAAGCTGCTTGGTAGAAATAAGCTAGTTTGTTTTAGATCAACTGCTTGTAGAAAGCAGCATCGTCGTTTAGCCTTATAATTAAGTCTAACACGATAAATATCGGACATGCTAAAATATTTTTTATTTAAATAGGCATACGACACTGCCAAGGCAATGTTTCTTTTACAACGTTTAATTTGTGTAGTATTAATTACTATGAGGATTAATCAAGCCTCTAACTTCTCAGTACTGTAGCGCCATCTGTCGTGGTTACTATATACTTGTTATTAATTTTTACAGGCCTACTTTCGATAGTAGTTCGCCGTGCAATGGTACATTTACTGTCTCCGACGATAGAGGGCACTAAATAACAATAGAAGAATATTGAAAACAATTTGTGAGTGAAAACATGAAATGTGTACATAAATACAATGATGCAATTAATAACAGTGAGTGAAAAGTGAGATTTTTTGACGAATTTAATAGTAAATAGATTAGGATGTATATATTTAAACTTCGATTATTATTCTAAGCCTATGTATTTTTGTACTGTATTGTTTATGTAATAAGAAATATTAGGTAAGCGTATAATTATTAATTAGATGTTAATCATATTGTCATTAATGATAAAATATGGTTATTTCAACTTAATTATTAAAAAAAATAAGTTACTGCCATTTCAATTGCATGGTATGAGCAGATTTTTTTATGGAAATAAGTACAAATTTAATGAAAAAATATTTTAAAAACCTGATCAAATCAAGGTTCATGTAATGAACGAATGCTACCCTACGGTAGAGATTTTATCTCATAAACACACGTTTCATAGTAGGTATGTAGCAATAAGTATTTATATACCTACATTACTAACATCAATTCCGCCAGTGTTATTATGATCATTGATCATATATTTAAGTAAGTTTTTTTTTTTTTTGCCGTAATCCAAAACACGACTGTCACATTAAATGTGCAGTGCAATGCAAAAACAACGGAGGAAGCACTACAAAATATTATATAAATCTAGTAGAAAAGCAGCTAAATATATATTGAATATATATATTTTACTAGCTGTGCGAGTGTGTTATCATAATTGTTTTTTTTATCTAAGCGAATGGCTTAGATAAAAAAAAAACAATTATGATAAAAAACAAATATGAACCTAAAATTTACAAAATGCTCACCAAAGCACGACTCAAAATGAATAGAATTAAATTTATTAAAGGTATTTTAATTTTTATTACTATCCCAAGAAAACCGTTTTTTTTCCTAGACAAAAGTTACATCGTGTAAAATTTCATCAAAATTCAAATAAGTAAGTCAAACAGTACATAATGTGATATGAGCAGAGCAAATTTTTAAATTTGTGTTTTGGGATCTGGAGTCTGAGTCTTTCTGATCTGAGGATTTGCCACATGACAGTAGCACAGCCCCTTACTTACATAAAATACGCAATTAATTCGTAGAGAATTCAAAGTAGTTTAGGGAAAATAGTAAATAATGCGTATTTTATTTAAAGTTAAAAGTAAGTTAAATATTAGGTACTGCACTCGAGGGATACCTTGGTTATACACAAAACATAATAAAAAAAAAGTATAATGAGCAGAAGAATTAATGAATCTGGGCCGCGGATTACAAAAAAACTTTTCTCAACAAGTATCTCGAGCCTGCGTGAATAAATTAATAGTCTTTTTTAAATTGGTACCTATTGTATTGTACATTGGTATTGTATTAATCACAGTCTCATAATAATTTCCAAAGATATCTTTATTTCCAATTCTCGGCCTTAGATACTTTAATTATTATATCTCATGTTATCTGTACAAACTTGACCATCTAAACCGTCGTTTATAAAAGTATTGTAAAGAAAAAGCAATAGTGCGGTAAACATGGGTAAACGCAAACAATACGCACGGGTGCGGTAAAATAATTAATGTACAGTGCATGTTGCCTGGCCCCATAAGTACGTACACTTATCGAGCAAATGTATTGAAAAAAATTATAGTACATTGATAATACAATAATTGTCTATTGCACAACATTGCTATTGCATTGATATACATATATCTTTTACACATTACCACACTGCGCTGGGTTTGTCACGTGGGTAACATACCTACTACTTAACAGAACGTAGTAGGTACCTAATTGACAAATTGCCAAAAAGCCGGCAATGTAAATGTTCCGAAAGGTAATAATCTATATATATTTAATATTATTATATGGATTATGGATTACCTTTCTATATAATTTTAGTCATGTTCGGATGTACAATTATTTAATACTATAGAATGTTATTTGTAAGTTCTTCGATCAAATATGTATTAAGTTGTTTAAGAAAAAAACAGTGTTAGCGGCTGGTTCGCAAATATAATACGTTAGGTACCTATGTAATGTTTTTATTTTTAATATTATATTTTTCATTTCTTATTAGTGTTACATAATAGTTAGGTATACTGTGTTATCTTTATTACAGCATCATCCATTTTAAAGTATATCGTAAGAAAGATCATTCGGTAAATACCTATATTTTTAAATAATGGATTTAGGTACATACCTGTTTATTATTTATGATTAGGTGTATAGTATTTAAGCAAGTAAGTGCATCTGGTTAATAGCTGAGAGTTGTTACCTAAAATTGTGATAGTCATAATTAGCTTGTAAACATTTTCTTTTACGTAATATTTGTTAAAAGTTAAAAACTTTGTTAAAATTGCAAAAGAAGGAAAACGTGGAAAGATAGTCATCATGTATCTAATGTTTTTGTCATTGCTTATTATGTCAATTATTTAGAAATTATTAATTCAGGCACATAATTACACATTAGTACCTATTTGATAAATTAATTTGACAAAGTATATTGCAGAAATAATTATAAGCTCTAAAAATAAATTTGTCATAATTGCGGAAAATTTAAAACGAGAAAGAATAATCAGTAACATGTAATTTCAAGTTATTTTTGTAATTACTAAGTATGTCAATTATTTTAAAACTAGCTGATGCCCGCGACTTCGTTCGCGTGGACTTTATGATTCCGGCATATTAATACAAATACGAACTAAAGTAGATACATAAGAAAAATTTGGGGCAGTATTATACGTTAAAAGTCAACAAATTATTATTTTTATTTAAGATAGTCACCATAGTTTCAAAAAAAAATATAAAATAAATGAAGGGAGTCTTTCCTTCGGGAGCTAATATGAAAAGACCTCAAGCGTTACTAATCCTCGATAGAGCCACATTGTTGGCCATTTCGCATTCATCTGAAACGATTAGACAGCAATCCTGAAACATTTTCGCTTTGTCACAGTTTCGTGTCACAAAGCATGTCGGTGTTTCCGTTCTGTATAAATCGAGTAGAATATTGAACATTGTATTTGCGTCCTTCCGCCTAGAGGTAATATTATGGCTGCAATACCTGGCGATGCTGCTGTATGATATTATTTTGGCGCCTGATGTCAGCGAGGATTGCTCTCGTCAGGTATGTTTTTCCAGTCCCTCCTGAAGCATCTAAGAAAAACAGTTTCCCCTCGTTGTTTAAAAGACTTTGAGTCACAAAATCTTGCTACATAGCGTCCCGCAAATGCACGCATTCTTCTGGTTTGTACGAATATATACCAATCGTTCCATTTCAATTTTTGCGTACACGTCTATATAAAACTGACTAAACAGACCACGTTAACTTTATATAATTATATTATATTGTAAAAAAAATAAAACTATTGCGTCTAACTTGTAGCAGGTAAGAATAAAAGTAGCACTGCGTGTGGTTATTTTTTTTACATTTCAACCCCATCGCACCCCCACAGGAGTGCTCTTGTGTCACGTCGATTATGTTTTAGATTATAAAATAGCTGTTGTTTTCGGAATCAGCGACCCGATAAACCATAAAAACAATACCCATGTCGATTTTCAGACGTTTGCACCTCATTCCACCCCTTTAGGGGTTGAATTTTGAAAAATCCTGAAACACGTGTTTACTCATTTATCTACAGAAGATCTCGTGTAAAGTTTCGTATAAAATAGTCCAACTAATCTTGGTTCCCCATACAAACTTTGGACCCCCATTTCACCCCCTTAGGAGTTGAATTTTCTAAATTCCCGTCTTAGTGAGCATCTACGTCCTGCAAGGAACCCCCATACAAAATTTGAGACTCCTAGCACTTGTAATTTCTTAGATTTTGTGATGAGTGATTTTCTATAAAGAAAAATTTTCATTAAACATATCAATATTATACTTCGACGTTATAGGCGGGCAACTGTATTCGTAGCACATTTTAAATAATAGTTCTACTGACGTACCTGGGTGAAAGATTTGTCAAACATTGATTTAGTCCTGTTTATGTCGACATTCATATCTTAGTAGTTGTGTTTAGCGGAATATTTGAAATATATATTAATGTAATATAAAAAAAGCGTATCTTTGTAAAACCTAAGCTACAAATCTGTTCCATAATCCATTCATCGGCCAGTAGAATGTTTTATTTTATTTCACGAGACTTTGATCGCTATTATTTGGAAGTTGACAGCAACTTCCTTTAATTTTAGGATTTGTAAAATCCTTACTAATATTATAAATGCGAAAGTAACTCTGTCTGTCTGTCTGTCTGTCTGTCTGTCTGTCCTGCTTTCACGGCAAAACTACTGAACCGATTTAAATGAAATTTGGTACACAGATAGTTTAGAGCCTGAGGAAGGACATAGGCTACTTTTTAATGCAAAAAAAGGGTTGTAAGGGGTTAAAAGGGGGGGGGTGAAAGGTTGTATGGAAGTATCGTTATTTTTAGAGCTAGAAGCATGAAACTTATTTTTTAGGCTGTTGATTCGATATAAATAAATATGACATTCAAAGTTTGTAAAAGTTTTACCCACACGGGGGTAAAATAACAATAGGGAATAGGGGATGAAAATTTGTATGGAAATATGTAAGGTATAAGTGAATGTTTTATAAGTTTGCGACAAGAGACAAAATATTAGTGCTATCCTGATGTAGATAACATTTAAGCAGTCATTACAAAATGAGAAACTGAAATTAACGCGAGTAAAAAACTTGCCAAGCATCGCGCCGTACTAGAGATGGGCAAAATGCCGGGCATTTACAATAAATGTCCAAAAAATAGTTATAAATTCCCTATTTATGCCCAAAACTAGGCATTCATTGGGCATTTACAGGTACTTACTGGGCACTTATTGTAAATGCCAGGCATTTTGCCTATCTCAACGCAGTACACCACCCGTACACATTGAAAGCTGCCGCGCGGCGGTCAGGGAGCGGGCCGGGGGTCGTTACGCGGCGTGGTACCACATGAGTAAAAAACGGTGGTACGGCACAGAAAAAATATGCCCAAGTGGGCTTGCCCAAACGTGCAGACACGTGACAATTATTATTTTTTCCGCTACAAATGCATTATTATTCCCTGCACATTGTTTACAATTCGATTTGCTTACTTTAGTAGATAAGTTATTAAATATTTTTTTCTTTAGTTGGGTCATTGTTTTATTTATTTCATTCGTTAAAAGTAGATTACTTTCGAGTTTAATTAGATGTTATTACGTCATTTTTTTTTTGTTGCACATTTGTATGCTAGGCAGGTACCTAAGAACGGTAAGTTAATTACCCTCACCAAATAAACAGTACTTTTTTGAGCATTGTACAAACAAAGCATTTGACCATCTGTGAATGTAAACAAAAGATAAGAAAGCTTAATAGTTTTATGAATGAGTCTTTATGCCTTTGCATGCCGACTCAGTCAGAAGTCGCAATATCCGAAAGGGATTTCTAGGAATCGGTTACAAATGGTTCATAAAAACAAGTTCTTAAGTACAAGTGTAAAAAGTTATACTTAGTATAGAGATTTTGTTTATTTGGGTCAATAAAATTAGTTAAATTTAATTCATTTGGGTTTATAATATTTTTTTAAATAGGTTTTTATACAATTAAATAAAATACTTAAATAAGTTATTTTCATAATAAGAAGTTTTGTTTTCTGTGTTTACGGTTAAAAGCAAAATAAAGTGTAAATAGTTATAGGGGTATAGCGCACACGGTTCTAAAACTACCATTGAACTTAGCTGATGAGGACATGCCGGTATGTAACATTAACAAAAGCAGTGAGCGCGGAAGAAAGTTGCAGCAGTGTAAGCTGTTGGTTGGGATGAATAATGTTCCACAAAAGAGCTATATAAGCGATAGATGGCACACTGCAACTCATATAAGTATTAATACGTATGTGTCTTATTTGTAAAATAATTAGCCGAAATATTTAAAAATGCTGCCCAAAGACACTATTCCACGCGGACGAAGTCGCGGGCACAGCTAGTGAATAATATATTTTACATAACTTATATCATCATACCTTAGTATTATTTCTGTAATGATTAGTTAAAAGCAAGAATTACTTTTTCATGTGAATGTACGATGAAGTTACTGATGAATGAAGTTACGAAATGAATATTGAAATAAATGATTGAAATGGCCTTTATAATTAAAAATATATAAGGGTATATTAAAATCAACGCAATTTAGGCTCTAGTACTTATCTAAAAGTAAACATACTTGTACATAATTGTGTAATGTAATGTGGTTTACGATAATGTAATGATGGTAAACAAATTAAACTGGTTGGTAATGTCCAAATCATGCTTGTTATAACAATTTGAAATTGTAATAGTTCGAGACAATGAGTTGGATATGAATTAAATGTTTTGTAATTAATTTGGTGCCTTTTTTTTAATTATCCTTTTTTTTACCTCTAAAACTTTAAATTTATAAATCCTAGCCTAATATACGTAATAAAATGTGCCGAGTGCCGAGTCAAACAAAACACAAACACCAGGACTAGGCTTTATCATAAAAAAAATATAATTCAATTACTCTCTTTTTGCGATTTTTTTTTTCCTCTTATGAATGAGCTCCTTATCTCAATAGGCTAGATGGCTACGATCTAAAATTATAAAAAATAAATATCATTAATATATCATAGTTATATTATAGTGACGTTATTAAACAAATCGAAAAAAAACTTCTCGTTTAGCCTGAATGGCCTTATCTTATACAAAATAAATATTTTTGAAGTATAATGTTATGTATTTCTTGATATACAATTACATGTATGTTATTAAATACAGTTTTTTTTTTATATACTACGTCGGGTGGCAGACAAGCATACGGCCTGCCTGATGTGAAGCGGTTACCGTAGCCATATTAACGCTCGCAACATAAAATATCGCTCGCGCGCCGCCACCCCCGCTGCTATCGCAGCATCTCCTACCTTTCTGGTGACCTCACTCACTCGCAGGAACACAACAGCTCTCAAGGGAACCGTTATTTGGCTGCGGTATTTGTGAGGTGGAGGTACATTCCCCAGTCGGGTAGCTTACAATTACGCTCCCTACCTCTCTTTTCGCCACAGCTTCGTTTGTCAGTTAGCAGGGTGCACCGCGTGCAGGTGAAGTTGGCTTTGGTTCAAAGATGTTGATGAACCACTTACACCCCAAAACAGAGTAACAAAAAAGAAATTTTCAAAAGAAAACACGTAGTTTTTTGTAATTGTATAGATTATCATAGGTGCCATTTTAAACATTTTTATATAATTTTATGATTGTGAATTCAACGTTTCACCAAAGAAAATTATATTAATTGCAAATAAATATTTTTTGTAACCCCACTGTACAAATTAATGTAAGGTGTATTCGGCCAAGATCAGATGGGGTAGATAAGAAGATCGTGTCTAGTAAAAAAGTAGTAATTTTATAATGCTGACAACATAGATTGAGAATCCATTTCATTGTGCCCCTTTCCCCATGGCCATAGGTACCGCGTTTATCGCTTGGACTGATAGAATTTGACGACTTAAAAAAAAAAAATTTTTTTTTTGGTAAACTATTTTGTTCACATAAGTCAGAGAAGAGACTTTGCGTTCCTTTGTGTGTTACACAGATTGTACAGAGGAGTTGATTGAGATGGTGCCCACTGCTTCTTTCTACAGAACATCAACAAGGAATTCATCCTCACACATTAGAGCCATAGTAATCACGTAGGTGCTGTGCGGTTCCAGAGAGGTTTTCTTCCACGTATTATAAAGCTGTGGAATGAACTGCCTGACGAGATTTTTTTAGGAGACTACAGCATGGGGTTCTTCTAAGAGAGCGTAAAGAAGATTTTACGGGGTTGGCAGCACACGTGTGCTGCCCCTGGTGTTGCAGGCGTCCTGCGGTAACTGCGGTATCAGGCAGGCTGATTGCTTGTTTATCACCTAAGTGGTAAGATAAAAATAAAATCGCACTAAACTAAGAATAATAGAATTGAAATTAGATGAGTCTAATCTCACCATAAGAATATCTGAACTTTGTTCGGCTCTTAAAACTCTTCCTAAAATTTTAAATACCAACAACAAAATCATCGAATGTGGCAGGCTGTCAAACTTTAGAACAAAATAGCGTGCTTTTCTATGCTTAGGTAACTGTATATTTGGTTGTAACAAGTTACATACGCCTAAACAAAATTAAAATTTTGGAACACCCTCTGAAATTGCCAAAAAATCGTCAATCTTAACCTTTATTTAATGATAAAATGTTGTTAACTAACGCCTAAATACGTATATTAAATTTATGGTAATACTAGACTGGTAGTATCAATTCAAATATTGAAATCTTTAAGTCCTTGTCCTGTAAAACAAATGAAGATGTGGTCAGTATAAGATTAGGAGCTTGGGATAGGATTTGTCGAAGTCAAGTTCAACTATAAGTATTTCTCTGACATGCTTCGTTGCGGTAAAACAGTCACTCATTACAGGGTAAATAGATACCATTTAATCCAAGAAAATGACACGAACATTTCCTAGTACACGCATTTTAAGTGGTAAACGGGAATAGTAATTTATAAAAATCTAATGGCATATGGATGGATATAATGGATAACTCAAACTAATTTCTTGAAACCAATACATGCTTATAAATATTCATTTATTGATATTGTAGTCTTTTAAGCGTTCATATGGCCACGGTAACCGCTTTACAACAAGCGGGCCGTATGCTTGTCTGCCACCCGACGTAGTATATAAAAAAAAGGCTGACGATATGTTTCTACTTTAATTTTAATACTCATTTTGCCCTTTAGCATAGATTGTGATGCCCATGAAAGGGTTTAGTGGTCAAAAGCTGTTGTGAAAGCTCAATAAAAAATGAGTTTTTCCATTGCTTTTTTTTTTTTAAACTACGTTGGGTGGCAGACAAGCATACGGCCCGCCTGATGTGAAGCGGTTACCGTACCGTAGCCATATTAACGCTCGCAACTTAAAATATCGCTCGCGAGCGGCCACCACTGCTGCCAACGCAGCATGTCCTCCCTTTCTGGTGACCTCACTCGCAGGAACACATCAACTCTAAAGGGAATTGTTATTTGACAGCGGTATTCTGTGAGGTGGAGGTACATTCCCCAGTCAGGTAGCTTACAATTACGCTCCCTACCTCTCTTTTCGCCAGAGCTTCGTTTGTCAGTCAGCAGGGTGCACCGCGTACAGGTGAAGTTGGCTTTGGTTCAAAGATGTTGATGAAACACTTACACCCCAAATTTATATAGAAGTATTACAGTTCACGCAATCCTTTTTTTAGTGCTTGCGCGTCACTCAACGTGCCAGAATAAGATACAACGAAGCACTTATTATATTGACATCTTGTAATTTAGTATGTACCTTATTCCTAAAAATAAATAATAATCTGAACCAAGCGTACTCCAGCTAGATACTTTGCCTGAACCGAAACATAATACGTTGTATCATTGTAACCGCAATATATGCATGTTCTTGAATTCAATTGCAATAATCTGTAGCATATCATAGAATAAAAATCACTATCAATTTTTTGTTCTGTGCTATCAATGCATCTAGGTACTATGCATTATCATAAAGATTACATTGTCCTATGTCCATTCACGGTGGTCGAATGGTTAGCAATGGTCACTTTGACTCCGAGGTCGCGGGTTCGATTCCCGCACAAGATAAACATTTGTGTGCATGAACATGTCTGTTTGTCTTGGTCTGGGTGTTTTCTATGTATTATAAGTACCTATGTATTTACAAAAAAAAATGTATTTAAGTGCATTTATCAGTTCGGTGGCGTCGTTGCGCGTGTCAGTCTAATCGAACACGCAAGTTCAGTAACGTCGGCCGCGACCTGTCTATGGATGGATTTATTTATCTCGAGCTCCTCCGTGCTTCGGAGGCACGTTAAGGCGTCGATCCCGGCTGTTGTCATTAGATGACAGTCGTTAAGCCAAGTCAGTAGCCTTAGCTTTAGGCTTGAAAACAATGGCCTCCGCCAACCCGCAGTTGAGTAGCGTGGTGGAGTATTCTCTAAACCTCTTCGATATCCCAATAGTGGGATAATTATGGGTTGATCCCGAATAGACATAGCTGGATTAAATGTAAAAGGAAACGCGTAATCAGGTAGCGAATATCATTTTCAGTTCATTTCCAAGAATGACTTTTCGACGTATATAAGCGTTCAGCCCCCTTACCACCATCTCTTATTGCGATTCAATAACTGAATAGAATGCTTATTCATACCAATGAATAAGCGACTCTATTTCAAATGGAATAGAGTCGCTTATTCATTGGTATGAATAAGCAATCTATTCAGTTACTGAATCGCTATAAGAGATTATTATTATTTAAATAGTTGTCTTGGCCAACTTGCCAGATAAATATATATTTTTTTTAATGGTAAATTCACCTGCCCCCCATGGTGGGATTTGAACCCACGACCTCTCGATGACCGGTCGAGTGCTCTTCCATCTGAGCTACCAGGAAGGTTTGTGTTACTGAAGAATTTTTGCATCTTATATTGTACTGCGTGAGTCACAGTTTAATACACACGCTATAAGAGATGGTGGTAAGGGGGCTGTTCGCTCCACTCGATTCACTCAATCAATATCGGAACAAAAAGTAAATTATATTATAAAAAAATAGGCCGTTGACTCCAGTCCACGTCTAGGGCAGTGCATTCCCTGGTCATCATTACAACATGTCGGTAACGGTGACGCGCGCCGCCGTCATTGTACGTGACTTGCCTGCTCATGCGGCTTGATGCTTCACACTCCAACACACTTTAACACTTCAAAAGGCACAATTTGAACGGCCCACTAATGACTATGGACGACTTCTTTATTTAACAGCTATTTTAATGTCCCAATGTTTGAAAATCTCCCCATACTTAAGTCACTCTAATGGGTGAAGAATCATAAATGCTCTATAGTGTCTCTTTGCCACATAATAATATTCAACATGTACTTAAATAAATAAATATTTCTGGACAATTTACATAGCACTATTTCATCTCAAATTAAGCACAATGCTTGTACTATGGGTACTAGACAACTGATAAATGTACTTAAATATTTTTTTTTGTAAATACGACTTATAAAACATCCAGACGAAGATAAACAGACATGTTCATGCACACGCATCGCATGTTTGTCTTGTGCGGGGGTCTGTTGTCGACTTGTATCAGATCTGATTTCAGTGTCAGGTGTCAGCGAGCTTCCCTATTCGTAATCTGCGATAAGGGACTTTGTTCCAAAATAGTTAAATATTTTTCAAATGAATATACTTTCTATTCAATTACTAAATAAAATCATCGTCACAAGGTTCAGTTTATAGCTCCATAATTATTGGTCGTTAACCTCTGATACTGCTGACATAAATACATACTTAAAGAAGAGTATTTATTAGGGTTGCAACGAATATTCGGTACTATTCGGTATTCGGCCTATTCGGCTCCTTTTATTATATTCGGCCGAATACCGAATATCTACCTACTATTCGGCCGTATACCGAATACTTAAATAATATGTATATTTTGCTAAACTGAGATAATTGGTAAAATAAAAGAAATTAACGATTCATTATATATTTATTTTTGTATTTCTCTTATAAACATTATGTGCTGTGTTATGTACCAATCAACTAATCATTAGTACATAACACAGGTACATAATCTACTTTTATAAGAAAATTTAAAGATTTAAAATGCATCTGAATTATTGTCATAACCAGTAATCAAAATTTATAAGTGAAAGGTTATGGTACAGAAAGACAAGTTTTTTTTGCATTTTCAGGAAGTAGTTTGCTTCTTTTTTTTTCTCGTAGACCATCCCAGCTTCAGAGAAATACGCTCTGAATAAACACTACTTCCTGGCGCGGCGCTGACAAATATTTTGTTAGGCCACGCGGTGAGTACATTAAAACAAACGAGCGCGAAACAATCAGGTCGATACAAGTTTTGGCGCCACACTCCGGCCGAATACTTTTGCCTAATATTCGGCTATTCGGTCAGCGAGCTTGCCGAATATTCGGTATTCGGTATATGGCCGAATATACTATTCGTTGCAAGCCTAGTATTTATGCATGAATATGACCCCGAAGCAGGTCCTACCTATTGTGGCGGCAAATAGAGTACGTGTCGAATCAGAAACGAGCCATTGAAAAGGCGATACAGGACGGGTAACGGCGTTGTTGCCCGTAAGTCCTGCACTGGCCACTTCGCCGAGTTACTAGTACTGGGAATTGAAAACCGAAAATGAGCATCACTATATGATTTATACAACTGAGTGCTTAATGCGAGTTGTTTGTTCGCATTTGATAATGTCAACGTAAACAAACCGACCAATGAGAGAAGAACTTTCATATTGTGAATATATAAGACGAGTGTTACATATCAAAAATATGTGGCTTACTTGCTCACATTTTGTAGTGAACAATCCTGCTAATTTGGATATGTAACACCCGTCTGGTAAATTCACAATATGAAACTTTTTCTTAATTTGGTCGACTTGTAAACGTTAGTCGTTAACACGTTCGAATGTGACGACCAAAAAACTAGCATTAAGCACTGGAGATTTTTTTTTACTTTAAGTGGCACAACTAGCGCCTCTCGAGTAAAAAAAAATATTATTAGCTAAAAACGTATCTAATGATAAAATTATATTACACGATTGTTTATTAAGCCCCATGGTTTTATAAAACTTACAAAATTGATGAAACAGCCAATCATATAGTTTGTTGCAACGAAATTGGCCGAAAACAGCAGTTTATGATACATTTCAACAACTACAAAGTATAATATTTTATCAATTTTATGATTTATTATAAAAAAAATGACGTGTGGCACTCGGGGACTGCCGCGGTAAAGCTATTGCATAGCATTTTGTATCAACTTATGCAATTATAATTTTATTTATTTATTTTATTCATGCAGTATTGCTTTTTCTTTGATATTAATTCAAGTTACACTTTTTGAGCGTGGTGACCGATAAGAAAACAAATTTTTCTATTATTAAATAAATAAAACGAGTTTCGTAGAGTCGTACAATACGTCTAATCGCACGCACACAACGCCGTGTCGAAGACTGCCGATTCGAGTGCCTAACTGAAACGACGTTAGACGATGCACGGCCTTCAAGCCACACCTCCTTGCCCGTCGGAGTGGGGAGCGTGAGGTTTTTTCGTTACGGAATTTCTGGATTCGGTCCCCGCGCTCAAGGCCCGCGATAGAAGCTATGCAATAGCTTAAAAACTATGCGGGCTTATAAACAACCGTGTAATACAGTTTCTGGAATAGTTGTGTGTTTAGCAAATAATTAATTTCTTACTCGAGTGGCACCAGTATTGTAGCGGGTTTAATCTTGTTGAAAATGAGATGAGCTCTCTGTTGTTGAGCAGCCACTTTATACATAGTTAACACTGACGCTTATGCCGTTGTTGGCGTCATCAGGTCAGACGATTTATGCAAAATCGCGTTCTATCCGGGAAGGCTTGAGTTACTAAACGACAATATCAAAATATTTTTTAAAAGTTAATAAAAAAAAATTTTTCTAAGAATGGAGATTCGGAAATGGAGGTCCTCCACACATTCCTATCACTGTGTCTCCTGTGTTATGTAACCAGGATTAACAGCGACATACAAATTACCTAATCTTTATAACTAAGTAGATATGTATCTGTTTTTGAAGAATAATGAAATGAATATATGCATTCTCTACCAGTCTACAATTGAGCGTGGAGAGTAACACGATTGCGAACCAAATTACAAACAAATAAATTAATACTATAAACATAATATGTGAGGTAACTTAATAGGTTTATCTACTCAATAAACATGTTTAACTATTATCAAATTCGCCTTCGGCTCATTTGATAAACTCACACTAGTATTTTAAGAACCCTTATTATGCAACAGTTTCATAAACTACTATTTTCATACAATGGCAAATATTAGGCGAAATAATAAAAGTGTTCATATAAAAAAGTGCATGGAAAGTGAAAAATTATAATCAGATTAGTGCATTCGATGTCCACCCGCGACTCTCCGGCCAGCTACCGCGGGGAATGAACTGTTATACCTTAGTAAACAGCACAGTTAATACAAAATATATTTAACAATAGCACAACATCATAATGCTTCGTGTGATCAGTTTTGTGTTGACTGTTGTGGAGATTCCATCTTGGATAAGTGGTTCATCAACATCTTTGAGCCGAAGCCAACCTCACAAGCAAGTGCACCCTGCTGGTTGATAAACGAGGCTTTGGCAAAAGAGCGGTCAGCTATCATTTATTCGAACCGAATGCGCTGAACGGACCGAACGAAACGAATTTTAGTATTCTTTATATGAAATCTTATGACATTTTGCACACCTATCCGAGCCGATTCATCCGAATCGGGAAAGGTAGGTGTGTCATATGATTTCATATAAAGAATTCTAAAATTCGATTCATTCGACTTGTTCGTTGCGTTCGGCTCGAATAGATGAGCGTTCGCCTTTATAAGCTGCCCTCCACCTTACAGAATACCGCAGCCAAATAACAATTTCTATTGGAGGATTGTTGTGTTCTTGAGATTGAGTGAAGTCACTTAAAACGAGTAAGTTGCTGCGTTGGTATAGGGGGTGGCAGCGCGTGACCGATAATTTCAGGATGCGAGCGTTTATACGAAACAAAATGGCGTGCTATTTTGTTCAACAGCAAAAATCCATATTTTTAACACGCTTTTATTAGGTCGACCAGTATGTAACTAACTATGTAATTGAATCTAAGGTATCTAAATTAACCATCTTCCAAGGATCGTAGCGTAATGAAATTTGGCAGTTGTATGTAGTTCTGATGACAATATAATAATATGGTACTGTCGAACTGATCTGATGATGGAGCCGGAAGATATGAACTGGAACTTCATTATAGAACATCGTATCATAGCTGTTTTTGGATTTCTTATAAAAGTCTTGTAATGAACTTTGACCACGATTAGGTTTCAAGGTCTGATGATGAAGCCGAAAGATAGGCACTGGCATTCCATAATGGAATATAGGATCATAGTCGTGTTTGCAGTTGTGAGAAAGGCCACGTAATGAACTTTGAACACGATCAGGTTTCAAGGCTATAACAAACCTATCGGGAACAATACAACCTCACCTGCACGTGGTGCACCCTGCTGACTGATAAACGAGGCTCTGACGAAAAAAGAGGTAGGTAGGGCATAGCGTATGTTTTAAGGTGCTCGACTGGGGAAGTACCTCCACTTCACAGAATTCCGCACCCGAATAAAAGTTCCCTTGAGGGTTGTCGTGTTCCTGCGAGTGACTGAGGTCACCAGAAAGAAAGCAAGGAAGGAGTATAGGCTGGCAATGGATCGACGACCTCTTGGGCGCTTTCTTAGCATATCAAACTAAAAAGGGAAAAATAATTCTTAATAGGTACAAGCTGAAAATAATAATGAGTACTACTATTATTATTGTAAATACTAGCATTATTGTGAAAAAAGCCTGGGGTGCTTTGTGCGCTATTTTTCATATATCGAGCAACTTAAAATAACAAAATATTGTAATTGTATTATAATAAAAGCGTGGGGTGCTTAAAAAGAAAAGTAAAATATGGCACAAAGCGCCCCACGCTTTTTTCACAATAATGCTAGTAATGTTTACTCATTATTATTTTCAGCTTGTATTAAGAATATTTTTTCACTTTTTGCTTAATGTGCTTTAAAAGCGTGTTTTTTTTTAGCTTTTTTAAACTATATTTAATCTACCTAAACCTCATGAGCGTTGGATATAAAAGCCTCAATGTGTGTGCAATGTGATCGACTGTTCGCAATAAAAGACATACTGTTTCATATTGTTTCTTTGATGCAGTATATAAAACTCTCACTTGTTGTGATGCTGCCGCTTGCCGATATACTTTCCTGTGTTCCGTGGTTCCTGCGTGACGAGAATGCTTACGCGAACTTCTTTTACCTGTGAAACACTGATGTAACACCCTAAATGCATCCTGCAACTACGAATTTACTACGAATATCCAAACTACTGTTTCATATCCAAATACCTCATGATTATGAGGATATTATGTCGTATACTAAGCAGGAATTGGCACAAAAATGAGATTTGGTTAACGGAATAAAGATATTAAATCTTGCTTTTTATTGTCCCTCTATTAAAACATTTGAGAAATGAACTTGCTTTTAAGTCACTTAGTGAACAGTACTTGTACTTAACAATAACGGCACACAAAAAAAAATCACATTTTCATCTTAAACGATAAAAAAAATAAAGTAACAATTAGGGCTTAGGGCCCAAAACCAGTTCACCGAAACGAAATAACCGGGTAAACAGGTTTTACAGACAATTATCAAAACCGGATTTGTCAAAACCGAGTTTTCGAGTTTTTGACAAATCGACCGAGGAAAACCGGTTTTTAAAATACCTCCGGTATTAAGACCCCTAGAAACAATATAACACACAAGTTAAATTACAAATGAAATGTTGCGTTTAGTGGTAAAACTTCAGTTTATTATGTCTATAACTTTGGTGTGATATTCATATTGTAGAGATTAATTCTTATTCTTAGCGACTCATTGTCATACTCAGTTTATTTTTTGAACCTGAAATGGAAATGTGACTTTTTCAAGTAGAGCACCACAAGTTGGAAATTTATTCAGCTGATGATGATGATGAGGTGCCCTAAAAACCTTACTATATTCTGAAACGATGTGTACTACTATATATCTAGCTCTACATGACCATACTTAGAGTGACAGAGAAATGGCCGAACAACAATATGATTAAGAACAATAAACTTGACTGTAGGTAGAAGGTCTAGGTTTGCAGGTTGGAGTAATTGTAATAAATTTAAAGTAGATTAAATGTTATATAATCTCAATAAGCCCCAAAACGTAAAACGTTCCTATGCTATTGCTTCATTTGACATATCGTATGCTGCAAGCATTTCGATGCAATTACAAATCGAATAAGTACTCGTACAATGCCCAAGTTGCGACGAGAGACGAATCGGATGTGTTACGTCACATTAGCCTTTTATCGATTGAATTGGATCTGAAGATTTAGTCTTGATATTGAATTAAGTGAGATAGTTATTAGAATATATACCTACTGTAGGTATTGTCACGTATTTTTTTTTATTCAAGAACGTCGCTTTTACTGCGCGTTATAGGTATAGGATGAACAGATTTTAAGTTCGATCTGTAGCTATTGCATCTGTCATCCGTATGATGGTTGTATTCAACTATAATAATGGCACTGAATTAGTGCAGTAGTTTTTGCCTGATGAGTGCACTATTTACGCGTTTATGTGCATCACGACTGATCGTTACACAGACAGACAAAAATTAACAAAACATTTGTTTTGGGTCCTATTTCCATACTAAAGAACGGACATCGGCTAGTTTCAATTTTAATATATGCATAGACCAGCCGCTGCTTGTTACCAGGGACTCCGTCAGGGTTTGTTAAACGTTTTTAGTCAATTTTTTTAAGTATTTATCCCAAAACATTATCAGAATTAAAAGTATTCTATGTTAAGGTCGATAAACTTCTTTTCCTTCCAGTTCGAATCAGCCATTCGAAAATTACATTGGACAAACATAACATAATCTTCAATTTAATTTACAAGTATGGTCTTATAAGAAGTCAAGTAAATTTAAGACTAGCTTTGGCCTGCAACTTCATTTGTACGGATAGTAGTATTCTATTCTTACGATCTACTTGTTAAGTCTCACGACTTCGTTTGCACTCTTAGTTCAGCGCAATGTCCTGGGTTCTAAAGTAAGTTGAAATTTGTCTTTTATTCGATGCGACCAGTATATATTTTTTTAATTTAGATTATTATTTTTAAATATATCCAACGCACAGTCGGCTAAGGGAATAACCAATTCCAGGCCGAGCATTAAACATCAAGGTTTCTGAACTTTACCTTTTTTTAAATCAGTATTTTGATTATTTTCTTCTATAATAATATATTTTTTTTTATATCACAAGCATACGGCTCGCCTATTGTATAGCGGTTCCCATAGACTTTCTGTAGCCAGAGCCTTGTGAGATAGTGAGTTCTATATTAACATGGGTCGTTTTTTGTTGGAATTAACTTTACCTCGAAATGTTTAAATATAATGCCGTATAATAATAGTCATAATAATGACTATTCTCCCCTATAACTAAATAAAAAATAAAACTATTATTTAAACTTTGCATTAGCTATAAAATCAACAAATGCAGAGGAAGGTATAGGATAGCTAGCTATACCATTTTGAAGCATAGAAGCAAATTCCTCCTTTGCCATCTTCCATTTATTAGGGGCTAGCTTACGTGGTAAAACAATAACCTGGGTGTCCGAGTGTAGTGCTAATGTGATGTACGTAGATATGTGTAGGTATGCGATAACTGCCATGAGGGCGAGTAATGTCGGAGAACTCCCGTAGTATGTCATGATACATTGACTCCCCAATGACGCCGAATAAATAATGTCGGAAGATCGGGCAGGCCAAGCAGTGGTCGCGAGTGTTGTATTACTATCTATTAATCATTTGTTCCTGCAATCAACAACAAGATTGTAAAAAGATAGAAAATCGAGCCTTTGTTACGCCTACTATCAACTAATCTGATCTCCACGGAAAGTCGCGGCGCAAGCCTAGTTTTAAATTTAATTCGATATAACCATATGTAGCAATGAAGCTACTGTTAGAAACGCATAATTGATTTTTTTTTATCGGTCGGCGTTCTTTTATAAAGTCTCGAATAAAAACATCCGACAACCGACTGCAAAATGTACAGGTCTTTGTAACTGACAGTATAACGAAGACGCAGTTTTTAGTGGACACCGGTAGTGACTGATTCGATGTATAATTATAATTACCTATGTACATTTTTCTGTTGCCATAAGTTGGATCTTCATAACAACAAATATATCATTTTTATAACTTTAAGGTCTCATCAAACCATCTGAATCACGGGGGAATTGTCAGGTTTCATTGACATTACTCAAGTTGCGAGGCTGGCAGGCGCAGCTTCTCCATCAATGACATTCTATTGATAAGTCAGCTACTAAGCTAGGCACAAGTCTAAATAAACAAAAATGTTGCAAACATTGCCATGGTAGAGTAATTTTATCTACGCGACAATAAAGCCAAGTCAAGAATCAATTTATGCTCTTACCTTTCATTAGAGTCACATAGAGTGCATATTAATTTTTAATACCAAAGTTCCTTCATACACATAAACCATAAAGGTGAACAATCGTCGTGGAGAATACGTAAAATAAGACAATCGAATTTAAAATAATTATAGTTCGTTTAGCGGTATCTTCGCGGTTAGTGCAACCGATTTGTGTGGTAGTGCAATTTATGAGTAGTGTATGCAGTGTGTGGTACATTCATAGTCAGTCACCTTGCAATAAGGTATGGCAGTCGCGTCTGGCACAGGGCGAGAGTGGGCGACCTCATATAGCTTGCGCGGGAGGCGTTTCCTTTATTTGTTATTTGTTCGCTGCGTGCTAGTGTCGTGCCGTCGAGCAGCAGGACACCATGCGTACACTGCTGGTGAGTATCAGTGCCTTGCCCTCCTCAAGGGCGATTACGTTACACTTTCCGCCCTTTCATCAAAGACGTTCAATAATAACATCGTATAGCTTTATCAGATTAAAGAAAATGTTGCTTCATTTTTTAAATTACTTCGTAAGTTATTATTCATAATAGTGATAGTTTTAATGTAAATTATTAGATTTATAAAAAATATTATTACTTCGATAATATATATATTCATATTTAATCCATTTCCGGTTACATTTCACTGACTCATCAGCGGCCGGCCTAAACCAACGATCGTAAAATTCAAAATGTTATTTTTTACTGTAGTGATTTCTGTGTGTAAAAGAGAAATCAGAACAGATTTTTGAAAATTTACGGGACACTGCGATATGCTTGTATTAAGTATTTTTCTTATTCATTTTTATTACTGTCTTTATGCAATAATCTTAATTAATTATTACAGTAATAAAAATTATATAGCTATTTATTACGTAACTTGTTTAACAATAACTGTTGTTACATTTATGAAATATAACTAAGCAATTCAAGGAAACTACTTATTTGTGGCAAATAAATCAAAATACTTTAAGATATTTCCTTTCAAAATAAAACAAAATCAAGCCTAAATATTACAATTCCATCCTCAGTAATATTTCATAAAAATTGTTGTTGTAATAATAATGCAAATCTTGGACTAAGGACATTAGATTGTGAAAGTTAGACTAACCGAGTAGATAACATAATTTACTTAACGCGGCAACACAGTAGAGTGCGCACTTACATTCCAATCAATATAGAATATTACATAAAATGAATCCAGGTCGATACTATACGACAACTGACGGCAAGGTACATAGGTATCGGTTACGCGTGCCAGCCAACCTTGGGAGGCGGTCGTGAGCAAGCTGACAAGTTATTTCAGTGCACTCGCCACAAATCTTGTAGTTGATAACCTTTCGTCACACGAAAAAAATGTGCCCTTCTTAACTCATAAGGCGGAACTAATTGTTTAGTGCGAACATATAATTTGGCGAGCAACTGTCATATTAACCACTCAATTACGTAAATCATGCAAGTCTCCGACTTTGTTGGTTACGTGCTGCCCTGTTATTATTAACTTGCTTAGCTACTAGATAGAAATGTAGTGTAACTTGAACTATTTCACCAGCAAATTGTACCCGTTCACTGCAAAAACTCAGATTGTAAACTAACCGGCCCATACCGGTACTGACTAAATGTAGTAATGAATAAATTGTAAAATTAGTATGTGGGAACAGAATAACTTTCATAGTTTACCTTGCTTTAAACTATATGTATTATAAACAACTGAACAAGTAAATAGAAATCTGTTTATTAGAAAGCCAATAATTAGAGCAACGAGATTACTATAAACTGGTTGATAAGAAATCTTGAATATGATAATCTACGCTATGTTACTAATACGGCAGGCAGGAGAATATTCGCATGGGGTTCTTTTAGGTCGAGAAGACGGATTTGCAGGATCGGCAACGTGCAACTGTATCCTTTGTTGTTGCACGCGTAGTATTTAGAGGTACACCTGTTGTGATACCGCCCAAAATGCAAAATTTACATTTACAATATTGAAGACAAAACAATATGTTAATTAAATTAATCACAAGAAATTAGTAGGAGTTTGTAGGAGCTTTCGGAATTTGAGTCTTGGCAATGTGAGAGACAGCAATATGGCAAATAAGGCTTTAAGAGCCTAAAGAGATGGCTAGTCAAGTGAAGTTCAACTGCCGTGCACCACTATTGTATAAAATATAATAAAATAAATATAATCGTATAATATAATCGGGACTACAGTGGGCTTCAATGTTCAGAGCCTCTTTCGCTAATCGGCAGAGTGCACCACGTGCAGGCGAGGTTGGCTTTGGCTCTAAAGATCGTGGTGAGCCACTTACACCCCAAAACGTTAATAATAATATATGTAGAGTTCGCCCAATTAAATATCACGTTTGTTTAGGTAATATTCAAATCTACATCATTATGTGAGGCATGAACGCACGTATATGCATCACTAGTCACCATTACGATTATGTGATGTGTTAATAACGCAGAATAGACATACAAAACGGTTAATTGTTTTTTTTTCGACCCACATCACTACTATTATCTAATAACAATCGTAGCGCCTTACAAAAGACTTCAACGCAGCAAGCCTACGCGCCGCAACCCGCACCGCTCCGCCTGCTTAAAACCCCACGCGCTCTGTAGTTATACTGTGGTTTTATTGTCTACAAAAATTACATATGTAATGCTATAATGTTTACTGACAGTAAATATATCTAAAAGACTGTGACACAATGAGTCTAAATTAGACTCTAAAACATTATTTAGGGGAACGACAACTGTCAAATCGATATTGTAAAAGGAGGAAACTCGTCGAGTAAAAAGTGTCATGTAAATTTTTGAATAATAAAAAAAAATCGATGGTTCTATTTATACTGCAACATTCATCGCGACGTATGATTGTTGAATAGATCTATCAGCATCATCATATTAACAAATACATTAAATCATAGAAATCTCATGGAACATTTTAAGAAACTTTGGTTTTCCCCGTAAGGCAGCAAATTTAAAGACGTATGCATGTCATAATTTTTTCTACAATTGCACGTAATTGAAGTGACATTTTGACCTTTTTAATCGTCCTTATGTCATAGTATTAGAAGTTACTATTCCAGTGCAAGTATACATGACGCGATAAGTAGTCATTTTGAACCTAGTGTAGAAAAAAATATTTGAACTGAACATTTTAGCTTTAGACTTTAGTGCCCTGGAGGTCTGGGCGTGCCTTAGTGTGGGATGCCACTTGTGTTGACACTCTGGCTCCTTTCCATCTCCCGGTCACTGAGTCTAAGGCCGGAATGGCTGCGGTATCAGCAGAGTAACTCAAACGGCGCAAATATGCTGGACTGACTAACACTTACATATTTGAGCCGTTTGGGGTAGAGACGTTAGGTCCATCAGCCCGCAATCTTTTTAATGAGATATGCGGGAGGTTGGTCGAGGGCTGGTTAGGTTAGGTTAGGTCGTTTAAATAGCTACAAAGTAGCTGGTTAGGTTAGGTTAGGTCGTTTAAATAGCTACAATAGTACAAAGCATTCTACTTCTTAGTTCGTCAGTCTTTTTAAAGTGGTCGTGGTCATGAAAGGTGACTCACTGATTGTGATCGATATTCTCGCGATCCTCTATCGATCCCTGATGGCCGCATGAAGAGCTCATTCAGTCATCGGGGTCTTTCTGTGACAGATTTAATAAAATACATCCATCTGGTTGGTACCAGACTAGTCTTACCATTCACCTGTCCCAAAAACTATAAATAAGTTGGCTTTGGTTTTAAAAATGGCGGTGAGCCACTTACAAACCAATACGGTAATATTGCAATCAGCAAGCAAACTAATATTTTATATTACTACACAATAAGTACTTGACATTTACATAAAATGAAGAATTGGTACACATGAATACGAACGGTCATATTTTTAGCTCAACGCCTAGACAAATTATTTGATGTTTTTTTGTCGTACATTCCGGTTCTATTCTAATTGCATTCTACAAGTTATAGACCATCTAATGTGCCAAGTGATAATGATATGTATTTAGTGACTAAATTACTTGTCTTTCGTAATAAACTCATTTGCAAAAATATACAGGTAGGTAACAGGTACATACGTACAGACATTTACATAGAAATTTGAAACGCATACAACAATTTAAACTTTTACGTTTATTATCAATTATTACTAAACGATTATAAATTATTTACATTAAAAAGAGTGTAATCTGAAATTGCAATGTTTAATTTAATCTCGATTTGTTACTTTTATGACGCTTGAATTAAATTTTAATTAAATTAGAGAAAAGTATTTTCATGAAATATTCCCATACTTTTCAGTTAAATATCGGCATCGTTTTTGAATATGACCCATTATATGTATTTTTTTCGTTTTTGAATATGACATTACATTTCTTAAAATCTGTGTAACAAAACCGGCCCTTTTTTTGTAAATTAGTATACAGACAACATATTATCATAACGGTTCCAGTAGTCCTGCATAGTTAATAAACGAACGTAGCTTTCGTAGTGCTACGCGGGATCCTTTAATACTGGAAGTGTCAGGGTGTGCAAGTTGTTGTCTGTACCTTTTAAAATACCTTCCGTCAAAGTCAAAGCAGCTTTAACATGCAGCCCCCAACTCAGTGATACAAATTTGCAAATCCTAGTAGGTACACAGTATTAAATGCGTCTTTGCTCTATCGCCATAACATTATTTATCAAGAAGTCACTTTTATTGTAGGGAGATAAAGTGACTGGAATATTGCATATTTTGTTCATCCTTGCCAACCACAAATCGTATATAGAACTAAGCGAATAGAAAACGATAGGTTGTTACCAGTCCAGTCCCATTCCTAATTGTACCCTTTGATCCCAGAATTTCAGTTATCAGTCATATCCATAATAATCAGTATAAATAAAAAACAAACATTAAAAATATCGCGATGTACTTATTCATATTTAACTTTTTTGTTTCCTAACAATTTATCGTAGGTAATATATAAGGTACCTATATAATAAGGTATACATATTTAATTTTATATGTATCTGCAATAAAACAATGACTCAAATATGAATATGAATTTACTTGAAAATATAAAATGTTGAATATTGTATATAGACACGACAGATTTTTTTTATATTTAAGGTTTATGTATATTAATCAAAAAATACCGGCCTGAATATATAATGCTTTTTCTTCTGTAACATGCTTCATGTGATAGAAAACAAGAAATGCAAAACGTGAACATCCTATAACAAATTATTTTTTTGCAATATCATTCAAACAATACGATTGAGCTGAACTCACTAAAGTTAGCGTCCACCATGCACCCTAAAAACCTCAAACTCCACAGAAATCAAAACCCCTTACAATTAAAGAAATTGTACCTTCTTGATTGATAAAAAATCAGTCGATCTCTCACGTCCCACATAAACTTATCTATTGTTAGATGTGGTGAATGGATGTCTAAGGTGAGAGCTGCCATAGTAATGCAATGCCATATGTTTAACCTTGCAGTTTCAGTTAAATTGTGATTAAATAACTTCATAACACGTCATTGGCTCGTAAAGTTTGCTTCAGATCGGTTTCTTGAAAGAAATATAAATTAATCGACGAATAGTACGCTAACAGACCTGTTTTGCGAATCGAATGTTTCGGACACACGTACCTTCGTCTAGACTTGACCACGGGGGAATTTGACGATAATATCTTTCAACACTTTTCCTATGCGTACAAGAAAACCGGTAATTAAATATTTATTTTTAAATACATACATATAATGCGTCAAAAACACCCAGAGCAATCCAAACAGACCTGTTGATGCACACAAATGTTTGTCTCATGTGGAGATCGAACCCGCGACCTCGGAATCAAAGTGGTCACAGAGCTAGTCAAAATGAGGCATATCTTACATATATTTTTATGCAAAATTAGACATGTACAGTTTTGTGTTACCACAGGGCGTCACCTAGCTGCGAAATCCTCAAAAGGTTAACGTAGCAATTTGATAAATAAGTGAAATGAGTTCCAATATCACTTCCGCATGCATGTTTCTTTATGGAACAAGGCAAGATTGCAGTTCGTATAAACAGGAATGCTGTATTTTTATTTTGCCGGTTTTAACCAGTCTTATTACCGCATCTATGGACCAGCAGCACAGCAGCCGTTCCAATGTCACCTTGAATTGCGGAAGTACCTACACATAACTCTGGGCGTCCTTTTCACTCTCAGTTAAATAATTACAAGCAATTATTCTTCAATAAATTGCCACTTAACGAGAATTCATCTGTATGATTCCCACGACAATAACAATTCGAATAAATATTTATTTGGCAACACTTTTACTTATTGATGACTTTCTTCATTGATGACTTTATTTATTTATTGCTTTAATTTGTTTTATTGATGACTTTTTTATTGATCTTTATTATACCTATTGATAAAAAAATGAGTATGCTCTAGACTACACGACTGAAGTAAAACTTCTTTAGCTCTACTAACTTATATCTCCCTCTCAACTTCAAGCATGCGTAAAGAAGTTTTATTTCAAAAAGTAATGATAAAAAATTAACATCCATAAAGCTGAGCCATATAGAGCTGCTTTAATTTACCTACACAATCAAATCAGCTCGCTAGTCCGCATAAATGTTACCTAATTACCGGCTGATAAAAGTAATAGGTAGTCATGAAAATGAAAGTGTAGATCACATGCGCGCAGCGTCAACATCACAAACACACAATAGGTAACTTAGTAAGTTTCAACAAAATTTAATCTCACCACTAGATTCTTTCAAGCGAGCGAGATTTAACATTGAATGTATTTGCTTCACGGAGAAAAAATATACCTTTGAGGGTTTTTTTAACCTTTTACTAAACCCTACTATCTACTGTAGGGTGACTGGGCAAAACTCGATATATTTTATTTAACGGATTTTCCTATTTACACTACATTATGTAATATTACATCATGTAAGTAAAGTGACATGTAGTGCGATCTATTGTCGAGTAGAATATACTCTTAGTTGGCGTTATATTGAATATCGACCGACCTTCTTTCAGTTATTTTTAGGCGAAATCAATTTTTACCAGAATTCAGATTTTCAGACCTAGCTGCATCGATTTTTTGCCCTCGTAAGCCCCTACCTATATTGTAAATATTGTCAAACTAGCCATTGCTATCCATTCGACGATGGGATTCGTCCAATAAGTCGATTTAGATTGGATTTATTTACCGATTAATCTGTACCAACTTGTGTCATGACAAAAAAATATATTTGCTTACGTATGCTTACCCTTATTTTCACCAGTTAGAAGTACATTATTAGATATGTTATTTGTGCTCCATTTACATAATTACTTTTAACTTGGAAGAGCTGGGAACTAAATAGAGGAACAGAAGTGTATAACGCGCCCCATTTACAAGCGCCTGGGAATGCAAACGCGAAGTGCAAGGGAATGACCTATTATAGAGTATAACATAACATATTCCTTGACGATTTATTTTGCATTTGTACGATGAATGAATAATAGATAGCTATCACAATATTTGAATTGAAAAGTAATTTTAACACAGATTGCATAATACATATAATCATCGTCACATAAACTTACAGTCCTCTCACGCATTTCTCTGTATTCGAAGAGAAATCAAAAGCAGGATCGCCTATAAATATCCCTGCAGTGTGACATGGTGACATGCTATACACATATAAGCATAAAGGTCTGTTCTCTTACGACATGGTCGTCGATTTCCGAAAGTGGAGTAGGTACGAACCATTTGCATGAATTGTGAGTTGCGACAATACGCATTGCAACGAGAGTTACCGCTTTTACGACTAAACAACTTCACAGTTTCACAATATTAGACCTTAACGATATAATCTAATGTAGAGCAATTAAAACTAAATAAATAGTAGTAATTTATTTACTTGTGTTACCATATACAGCCATTCCAAAGCGCAACTTAGTTCCAATTTTTTAAAGCGCTTTTTGTAATGAAAATAAATTACTTCGTGATGGAAAATTGGGAAAATTATGATGTGAATAGGCCCTCGAAAAATAGGATTACCAGATCCAAAAATACGATTTCCTGACAAAATCCGTGGCTTTCAGTTTTCCTGGCACTTTTCTCGACGTCATTTGTGTACAATGATGTTAAGTTTCTATAGATATGGCAAACCCATACTAAATTGCGCCAGAAAACAGTTCCTGCTGAAGTTTGGACTATCGCCATCCTTATCAAATCAGCGATTTAATATACTTGCTATCGCTTTTCCTCGCCGAGCGAAAATGGCGGCATTTTTTCTAACAAAAATATGAAATAACTAAAGTACTTGTTCAAAACAAATATTCTTATGTACTTTTGTGGGATATGTAATCACTTGGGCTTTAATTATTTTATCAACATAAGTTATGCATTTTCGAAATACTATTTATCGAATTTTTGCCACTTCCTATTCTATTTATACACATTTGTTTTACACATACAAATAGCACATAAAAAATTCTTACAAAGTTCCCTATTTCCCTGACGGACGACAAAAATTTCGAACTTGTCAGGAAAGTTTCTGTCGACCACTCCTACCCAAAATTAAAGAACTCCTATAAGAGTCTAAGAGATAAAGTAAGTAGGTAGTTATCATATCAATTAAGTAGTATAGGAAATGCATATTTACAACCAAGGTGTATCCTGTGAATACACCTTGGTTGTAAATATCACATTTTATAATTATCACATTTTAGCAACGAGAGTTAAATACTTCCGATCATTCCCACGCAATGATAATAACAATCTTATCCTGCAACTATGTTTTGAATATTACTTCCGAGGAAATGCAAGTATCACTGAATAACTAGGTATGATTATTGTGGTCGTTCGTAGAAGAGTATCATGAATTGACACACATTCTATGAAGTGGAGGCATGTCATGGCAGAGTGCTACCTTATCCATAGTTGACGAGCCCCGTGGTAGGTGCAATGGCTGTTTGACGCTGAGGATTGTAGATTTGATCTCTAATATGTCTAAATCAACTTCATCTAAATCCTCCAACTATTGTCTACTTAGCAACTACGACTAAATAAATTCACATTAAATGGTTGGTCGCTTCGACTATTGATCGCGGCGCGAATAGTGCGCTTAAGCTCAATGGCAAAAAAAAAAAATGAATTCGAAGTCCATTGTGCTATAGGAGCATACAGTATACCCATCTCTTAGAAGATTCTTAGAAGTGATCTGATAAAGTAGATAGAATAATCAGTAGGTATTTAAATAGCATCTCGGGAATATTTTCTGATATAAAATTTAAGTAGTAGGTATAGATCAATAGTAATATTTTACGTTTATATTAAACAGTTACGACGGAACACATGCGTATACAGGTCGCATAACCCTTCTTAGGCTTCGTATTAGTTGGATGAAAAAGTAATAGCGTATTAATAGGACACTCGACTTCAGAAACAAATCCTTCCATTTACATTTTAGTTAGCTGAAGCCAGGGTTTTTTTTTGTTGAAAATCATAAGATTTTTTGACATGAAGAAACTGATTGTGCAAAAGATGGTTGTTTCTATTGACAAAGCCTTGAGTAAAAACATAATTCGACCTCGAATAACATTTAAACATTTTTCAATGACATAGAAATGGCTTTATAGATTAGGTTGCGTAAGCAATAACACGTAAACACGCAAAGTTTGATTCATACTATCGAATATAATAGAACTATAGGAGGTATGGTACGATAGTATCGCTACAAGTATGAAGTGGAGTCAGGTGTTGGCTGCATAGCTGGTGAGCAAGGCCCACGACTCTCGAAAGTATGCCGCTTGATTGGTTGTGTGGCAACACACCTCTAGGTAAATTGAGCTTAACGGACGCTTTTCTAAAACTCTGCAACAGCATTTACCAATTCAGCGATAACAAGAAAAAATCTAATCCATACATACTAGCTCCTACCCGCGGCTTCAACTCGAGTGGACATAGTACCAGGATATCTATGTACAGGGCTACAGGTTCAGTCGACCTATTCCTTTTGGGGGTTGTCAGTTCCACAATTACTAATAATTGATTTAACTATGAAACATCATACCTCAAACTTAACAGTTAGCAAGATGTGTCGTAATTTTATTTTTTTAATAAAAATGCATTTTTTGTCAATTGTACATAACAATGTCGGGTTAGGGTTTTGATTTATTGGATCCGTTCCAAATAACAAAAAATGGCAGACTTCGTACTTCATATCTTCATAAAATCATATAATTGATGGTTCTTACACTTTACTATCTAGTAAAGTGTAAGAACCATCAATTTAAATACATATTCAATGTCCGTTCAGCCATTTAACAGGGAAATTGTAGCAAACATCTCCAACAAACAAACTTTCATATGTATATTAGTAGGACTTCTGTAACTGTCCATGCAGTAGAGCTTTGAAACAAACTCCCGGCACACATCAGAGATAGCGTATATAGGCTCCGGTAACCACTTTATATCATCGGGTCGTAGGCTTAATTTACACCGCCGCGGAATGGAATGGAATGCGACTTTTTGCAACGAAATTGTTCAGCATAAAGTTCATTAGAACTTTATGTCAATTGTATAATTTATAAACTTAAATACGAGCCAAATAAGGTCGCGCGTTTCCGGGGAATCCTTGCACATTCTTGAGAATTCCCCTAGCTACGGATCGTATTTAAGTTTATATGTTATATAATTGACATAAAGTTAGTTATAAGTACTATGCACATTTTCGTTGCTTTTAGGTCAATGGTATCCGTAACGAAAGTTGGATGTCTCTAACCTGGTACTTATCATTATTTTTACTACACCAATACCGTATTGCATATAATAATAACAAAAGCTAAAACAAGTTGCACATGTATTGAATGGCAACAATGACCTCAAATAGTACTTAGTTTAAATTACACAGTATTAATGAACGATATAACTTATTCAAGTTGGCCTACCATATAGCCCGGTTTAAAATCGTTTGTACTGCCAACCACCTACCGTCTGAACTAAAACCCATTCTCATTAGGTTTTTTGATTGCAACTTCTGTTTAAAATTCTTAGAAACAAATTCAGTTTAATTTGTAGAGCGCCTCTATCCTATTTATTACTACTACTTATTACTATTTATTATTACTATTAAATTTTCGCAATCAAAAAATCCCATTGTAATTGGCTTCAGCTTAGGCGGTTGGGCTCCAGTACCATCAATTAAAATATATAACTAGGATGATAAAACACATAATAGGTACACCGTATTATTTGTACTGTCCACCCATATATCGTAATGTTTTAGTATTAATGATCGAAGATCGTAATATAATTAAAGCATTATTTGCGTCATTAACTCTCCATTTTAATAATCTATTTAGTTTTCACGAAATTACTGAAAGTAGGTAGTAGTTTTAGCAGGTCCGCAAACTTGAGCGCGGAATAACCTAGTACCAAATAAAAAACCGGCCAAGTGCGAGTCGGACTCGCGCACGAAGGGTTTCGTACCATTATGAAAACGGCAAAAAAATCACGTTGATTGTATGGGAGGCCCCCACACCCCCCCGCCCTTAAATATTTATTTTATTATAATTTAATTATTTATTTTTAAAGTGAATATATAACTAAATATTCTGTGAATATTTCAAGCGTCTACCTGTTGCCGTTATCAATATCGAGCAAAAGTGAGCAAAAAAAAACATGTTTTTTGTATGGCCCCCTTAAATATTTATTTTATTTTGTTTTTTTAGTATTTGTTGTTATAGCGGCAACAGAAATACATCATCTGTGAAAATTTCAACTAACTATTACGGTTCATGAGAGATGATCAAATCAAATCAAATCTGGTGACAGACGGACGGACGGACGGACAGCGAAGTCTCAGTAATAGGGCCCGTTTTACCCTTTGTTTATCTTGATAATGTCATAAGGCGAAACCGGTCGGTAAAAATAAATTTATTTACGTGGCTGTTTCATGTAATTAAATTTATTTTTACCGATACAAGTGCTTTAAAAATAACAATATGTTCACTCCTTCCTTTAAGTGTGAAAAAATGTGTGCATTGGAAGAAAATACTCTTCCATGTACATACACTACTACCATTCCGCTAAGCCGGTCTTCTTTAAATAGGTACTTAACGCCAATTTTTATCTCTTTCAGATATGTATGCTGTGCGCAGTAACTGCTTATGCACAATTTGACGGGCCTATACCACAAAGGCTCCAAATTCCTGGAGCAATTGCATTGGGGGGCCCCCCAAGAGGTGGATTCCGCCAAGGAAGAATACAAGGCCCCGTCCCAGGAGCAGCTACTAGAATCAGGCGGCCAGGCCCCGGCAGGCCGTCTTTCAAATCCGTAGACGCCTCACCAAGGCCAAGTCTACAATCGCTCGAGGAACCTGCAAAACCAGTAACGGAAGAACCAGAAGATGAATTGGAAATTAACACTCCTACAGCGTTCTCTCCCAACTTATTTGCTACAGCTGAACCTCAGAACGATTTCTTTGACATAACGACCACATCTCAACCCAAGCCGCCGATTATTTTCAACCCGGGACCATTCCAACAGTCAACACCTTCAGCGCCAAGACCAGAGCCTATAAGACCTACACAATACAGGCCATTAATACCACCTCAAGCTTTCAATCCAGTAAGAAATGAACCTCCCAAGCCTCAGCCCGTAAGACTTCAACCTCTATCGAGCAGACCGCAACGCCCTGTTTTTAGACCAGAACCTAAACCTTTCCTAGAAGAAGATGACGAACCTGTTCAGCCAGTCAGGCAATATACGAGACCTCAGGAACCAATCAACAGAGCCCCAGTGAAAAGCGCACCTCAAAGATACACTCCCACGAACTCTAGAGAAAAGAAACCAGTTGCACAAATTATTCGCAAATTTCGGGAAGAAAACGAAGACGGCAGTATCACTTGGGGTTTCGAAAATGACGATGGTTCTTTCAAAGAAGAGACTATCGGTGTAGATTGCGTCACTCGCGGTAAATACGGGTACGTGGATCCAGATGGTCTCAAGCGTGAATATAATTACGAGACTGGTATTCTTTGTGACAAAGCGAATGAACAGAAAGAAGAGAAAGGCTTTATAGATTACCAAGAGAATAAAGCAGTACTACCTAATGGTATCACTATCGATCTCGCCGCTATGGGCAAGAAATCCAAGAGGCCATTCAGATCACCTGTACATCATTAGGATTAAGGAGATTATAATTTATTTTAGGAAAATCTAATTGTAAGGACGTTTTCGTTATCTTGTCATTGTAGTGTTACATGTGCATAACACATCACCATAAGCAAGAAATAATACATATGTACCTATAGAAATGACACCAAGTGCTGCTCTGGTACCAGCTAGCTGCACTAAGTAGTCTCGGTTATTATTATTTCAACATAGGTCATTACATCTTCTAAGTTGTTCACGTGTTTTGATTGACAGAAGAAAGATGTAGAAATAAAAAAATACAACAAATTAACTGTTATTTTTTGTACCTGCATTAAACTTCGACATCAACCCATAATCATCCCATGTCGGTATACGGGTCTCCCCTTAATCGAAGAGGTTTAGAGCGTACTTTATCACACTGCTTAATTGCGAGTTTGGGGGAGTCCAGTGTTTTTATAATTCGCCTAAAGGCTGGCTTAGCTTAACGACTGTCAACTAATAACAGCCGGGGCTGATGGCTTAACGTGCTCTCCGGGGGGCACAGACGAACTCGAGATAAATAAACCCGTCCACAGACAAGCTACGTCATATAAGTTGCGTGATCGGTAGCGTCCCAAACTTAGCTCTAATTTTACATAGGTACCACTTATTTTTTACACTTATATATGAAACTTTGTGAGAATAGATGTATGGATTGATATGTATGTTTGTTACTCTTTTATGGGTAACTGGCTGAACAAATTTTGATGAAATTTGGTATACACACAGAACATGATCTGGATTACACATAGACTATATAGACATAGATTACTTAGGAGATCTTTATACATTTTACACAGAGCAAAGCCATACTATGCATGTCACCCAAAATATAAATATGCAAAATTTTGTCTCGAGTGGGAACCAACCAGTACGCTTCTTGTTAACCTTTTAGTGGCCATGGTCTAAACTAAAACATAAGACGTACAGTCTTCAAGCTCACAAGGCGGATGAAAGGTTAAAGACCAATCAGTTCTAACCACTCTGGCAACACCAGGCTTTTCGAAATAAAAATAATCACCATCATGGTTGCCTACACTATATCCAGTCCTGGATATAGTCCTTCCATCCTGCAAATATAATATGAACCAAAATAATAACAGACCCTGACCCATGTCCCAGGAGTTTATGAGGAGCAACATTCAGTGTGTAATTATATACAGGGCGTCCCACGGCCATGCCACATGGAGGGAAAGTATATTAAATATTGAAGATAGAATATTTTACTGAAAGAAGACATCATTTTATTTTTAATAAAAAGTAGAACTGCATTCACAGATTTTTTGAAATTCGCCTGCCTAAACCGGGAATCGAACTTGTGAAATGTGAAAAGCAAAACCACATGTATTTTATTATAACTTTCGAAAGGGTTAATCATAACGTTTTTTTTTTCCTAAATAACATATTATCTTAAATGAAAGGAAGATCATGAAATTCCTGATGTAGATCGACCAAATCTCATTTCCCAGCAAGATAACAGTAGGTGAAACCCGGCTCATAACAGTAGGAGAACAGCTGAGTTTCTTAATGAACACTTTCCTTGCTGGATCGGTACTTATGGACAAATTAGATGGCCACCGAGATCCCCAGATCTAACCCCACTGTTTTTTTTTTGTGGGGTTATGTAAAATATTTAGTTTACAAGAAGCGGTGCAACAGTGTGCAGCAAAATGAACTAAGAGGTATTATTTCAAACATTCACCACGCAAAGACAATGAAATCCACAGGCAGTGAAATTATTAATAGAGTGAGAATTTGTATACCACAGAATGGATCACATTTTGAACATTTGGTAAATTAAATTATAATATGTTTTTCTAGCACCGTTTCGTTTTTATATTAGTTAGTTCGGTTTTAATTAATTATTTTAAATAAAATGTAAAATTTCATGATCTTCCTTTCATTTAAAATGCTATGTCATTTAGAAAAAAATAATCCTTATGATTAACCCTTTCGAAGGTTATAATAAAATACATGTGTTTTTTTTTTCACATTTCACGAGTTCGATTCCCGGTTTAGGCAGGCGATTTTCAAAAAATCTGTAAATGCAGTTCTACTTATTATTAAAAATAAAATGATGTCTTCTTTCAGTAAAACATTCTATCTTCAGTATTTAATATACTTTCCCTCCATGTGGCATGGCGGTGGGACGCCCTGTTTATGTATATATATGTGCAATTAACTAACAATAAAACGAAGTCGCGGGCGGCTTATATATATATATATATATATATATATATATATATATATATAACAAACCCGACTTTGTTTTATCTATATATAAAACAAAGTCGGGTTTGTTCGAAGACTTATAACTCGAGAACCGCAGGACCGATTTTCATGGTTATTGATTTGTTGGATTAGTCTAGTTGGAGTAGTGAATAGCAGAATAACTATTAAAAACTGTTTTGGTTGTCAAAAATCAAAATGTCAAATCGATTGGTGTCACTTTTATGTCGCGAAAGTTGCCTGTGATTTGTTTTGAAAATTGAAAAATGTTGAAACGATTGGGGTGAAAACGCTTGGTCCATGGGGTCGCAAGAATCAAATCAGAGTAAACATCAAAAGAAATGACAATTACAACTCACCAAAACGATAAAACCGATTTCAAAACAAAACGTATTTTTAATTTTTTTTGATTAAACAATAATGAAAAATTTTTTTTATGAAATCTTCAGTTTTTATGTATACGGGTTTTCCCTCAACCGAAGGGCCGAAGGGGTGAGTATAGTCCACCACGCCCAACTGCGGGTTAGCGGAGGCCAGTGGTTTCGAGCCGCCTAAAGGTCACTAACTTGGCTTAAGGACTGTCATCTAATGATAACAACCGGGACCGACGGCTTAACGTGCCTTCCGAAGCACGGACGAGCTCAAGATAATCTAATGATAACAACCGGGACCGACGGATTAACGTGTCTTACGAAGCACGGAGGAGCTCGAGATAATATAAACCCATCCGTGTACAGGATACGGTCAGCGTTGCTTAACTTGCGTGTTCAAGTAGACTGACACGCGCAATGACGCCATGTCTATTATTTTCTATTATTCATTGTATTAATTATTTGAGTCCAATGACGTGATTTGACTCGACTGTCCCAGAGACAAATAAAACATGGATATTTAGTGTAACCACTCTGTTGACCCAATTTCAATACCGAAGTAAGCAAAATACAAACGACCTACAGTGTTTGTAATCGATTTACGCTGATCTTTCAGTGTGTATCGATCCTGATATATTTTGTTATGTTTGTTGTGAAAACATAACAAAATATATCAGGATCGTTAGCACGTCTAGACGTACTAGCCATTATTAAAATAAATCAATTTACTTATAGGTTTTAATGTAACAGTGACAGTTTACGAACAAGACTAAAAAAAATCAAAATGAGTGTACTATGTAAACTTAAAATGACATATGCCAATATACTCTAAGTTACCTATTTTATAGGCCATAGACACAAACAGAGCTGCACCAAAAAACTTTTTTGTTTTTGTAGGCCTGTGTTATTAGTGCACTTCCAGATACATTATTAGTACACCTCCACACCATCTACATATAGAGCATACATTTTTTATTCCAAGTCTCTTACTTCAAAAATATAGGACTTTCATACCAAATTTCTACCCTCGTTTTATCACCAAAAAGGGGTTGATTTCTATAGATACATTATTAGTACACACTATTTATAGAGCACACATTTTAAATTTAAAGCCTCTTACTTCAAAAACATAGGACTTTCATACAAACTTCCAACCCCCGTTTTTTACCCCAAAAAAGGGTTGATTTCTATAGATACATTAATAGTATACCTCCACATACCACCACGTATAGAGCATACATTTTAAATTTCAAGTGTCTTACGTCAAAAACATAGAAATTGCATACAAAATTCCAACCCCCGTTTAACCCCAAAAAGGGGTTGATTTCTAAAGATACATTATTAGTACACCTACGCACTATTTCTAGAGCATACATATTAAATTTCAAGTCTCTTACTTCAAAAACATAGACTTTCATACAAACATCCAACCCCCGTTTGAACCCTAAAAAGGGGTTAATTTCTAAAGATAATGTATCTTTAGAAATTAACCCCTTTTTAGGGTAATATAGGACTTTCATACCAAATTTCTACCCTCGTTTTAACCCCAAAAAGGGGTTGATTTCTATAGATACATTATTAGTACGCACTATTTATAGAGCACACATTTTAAATTTAAAGCCTCTTACTTCAAAAACATAGGACTTTCATACAAACTTCCAACCCCCGTTTTTTACCCCAAAAAAGGGTTGATTTCTATAGATACATTAATAGTACACCTCCACACCATCTATAGAGCATACATTTTAAATTTCTAATCTCTTGCTTCAAAAACATAGGACTTTCATACAAACTTCCAATACCCGTTTTAACCCCTTAGGGGTGGAGTTTCGTAAAATTCGTTGTTAGCGGATGTCCACACCCTATAAGGTACCTACCTACCTGGTGGTATAGTTATACCACCTACAAACTTGAAATTTGGCAGGTCAGAAACTTCTAAGATTTCGTGATTAATCAGTGAGTGGTATTTCGCTTTTATATATATAGATTAGGGTGTGCCAAAAAAAAAAGTACATACCTATTTAGTTTTTTAGCTCTCAGCCCAAAATTTCGTAAAATATGTCCAAATAAAAGTCCTGTCCAAAGGGCATCTCGAAATTTTAATTTTACGAGGTTCTCCGTTGAACCTGACATTTTCCCATTTAAATAACACGGGAAACATGATTTTTATTTTATTGACTTAAACTTTTATATCGATTAAAAATTTTCGACTTTTTTGGCACATCCTAATTTAATTATATATGTATAATATTACTAATATATACATATATATATTATAATATATATGTGTGTGTGTGTTAAACTGCTATGTGAACAAAGCACTATACAATTATATTTTTTAAAAATAAATATTTTTAGGCATAAACCACTGTGATAAGAAAATAATGAAATTACAATAAATTCACAAAATGTTTTATTACTAGATTAAGACTTGACCAGAAAAATAAAAACCTTCATTGCGCTTACATATAGACAATATTTACTTTGGTGTCGCTTAGATAACAATAAGATTTATTTCAACCTGATAATGATAACGAACTACAGTGTAAACTCCATGTAGCTCACTTGATTTAACGACAAACTCCTTGAAGTGTCGAAATCACTCAGCTTTGGTTGGTTTAGCTTGTCTTTCATACAATGATACATTTTATATAGCATTACACCCACTCTCAATATCAACAACAATGAAATAACAAAAAGTACTTTTAAGTTGCCAAAATTAGTAAAAACTGCGCAGCTGCTGGCTGCATAATAAAGTGACAAAAGATATGCCTAATAAATTCAACTGTTGGCATCATACATACCAAACTTACTAAGAAATCTGTTCATTTGTTTACAAATTGGGATTGCTTGCATGTGTAGACTGTTGTTAATAGCAGTCATGTATTATTATCTATACATTATCAAATTCTTAGTTGCTCACAAACTTTCAAACTGTAAATATGTAGCAAGTAAGAGCAAATCACTGTGTATTGGTGAAATTTTTTTTCTGATATGCGCAATAGAGGCTCTCCATTTAACAACAACTCTCTATAGCGTCAGAATATGTTCGGTCCCTTGAGTGTCGTTATATAGAGTTTACACTGTATATAATAGTGAATGTAGTGTGCCCAAAGGAAGTTTATTATTTTAAGGGCCAGGCTTACATACATACATACATAATTTTTTCAAGTCTTGTACACATTACATTTAAACATTACTCAATATGGTCGATTATTCATGTATGGCTGAGGACGCCTCATTGGAGGGGGCATTCTATTGGGAGGAGTTATAGATATGTCAAGGTAGTAACCTATTTGAAATTTAACTTGAGCTAGAGTTTTATTATCATCACCGCCACGTTGCCCAGAACATGTAACGCCGATTTCTCTCATTCGGTACGTAGGTGATCTCATGTCTGGAAATACTATTGCAAAGTCAAAATATGTGCCTTTACGACGTGTCTCCGGATTCACTTCTTTGACAAGACCTGTAAGTTCACGGAGTGTTGCATCCATCCATGTGTAAATTTGCAATTCATTTTGTGGCACATTGCCTCTAGCATAATCTCCCGGCGAATTGTGACGGCCCGTAGAACAGAACACTCGCAGTAACAATGGACAAGTCTGAAACAGAATAAAAAAATGGTTAGCCGAAATTTTACCTAGAGCAGACATTATTGTGCGAATATATTCTGATAACTTAAAGATATTACCTTTTCTCTATCAACCGGTTTCTCAATTGTTTTTACTTCTTCCACCACCATTGATTCTAAGCCCGCCATTCCGACTGGTAAGTTTTTTAAACAAGTATTTTTTTACTATAATGCGAGTAACCACTATTTTTTTTTACTGTAAAATAGGATAACGAAACAAACACAAACTCATACAAAAACACAAATCACAATTCAATCAAATCAAAAATATTAAAATCTTGAGTCAGCAAGCTGTCTGTTCTGTTCTGTCTGTGTTAAAGAATAAAGATGCGATCGTATCGATACAAAGCCAAGCGATATATCGATAGTTCGTATCGATACACGACCATGCGATACGCACCGATATATCATATTCCATAAGTAAAAATATGGAATACATAATCCTGCATTTATTTCATTAAGCCTCGTATGTTTTTAGTCATAAGAGATTATGTAAACAAACTTTAAGATTAGGCCGACCTGGCGGTGGCGGGCGGCATCGTAGCTTTGTTTATATTTAGGTAGGTAGTTTTTTATAATGTTACCGACATTAGATAGGTTTATTCAGAGTAACTTAAGTATCTTAAATGATTTATTATTTAGCACTCAGCTTCATATAAGTGGAGTCTTTTCTAGCTGCACAACCGTTGGTTAATTATAACAAGATGCCACCGCCAATAAAGTCAAACGTTTGGTCAGTTTTTATAAAAACAGCTGATGATGGGGGAAAATGTAAACTGTGTCAAGTATAATGATTTTTAAGAAAAAATAAAAACCAACTTCAGCTGGCAACATGGCAAATTTAAGGGTTTCCATCGATTTTTCTGGGATCTCCTCACCAGACCCTGACTTGGTGAATATGGGACCACCTCGCAATCATACCCTTTCAAATAAAAAAAAAGAATTTGACCATACGTGCTTATAAAATTTAAGAGTTTCCCTTGATTTCCCTGGGATCCCATCATCAGATCCTGACTTAGTGAATATGGGAGCACCTCGCAATCATACCCTTTCAAATAAAAAAAGAATTTTGAAAATCGGTTCACAATTCGCGAAGCTATCAAATAACATACTTATAAAAAAAAATCAGTCGAATTGAGAACCTCCTCCTTTTTTGAAGTCGGTTAAAAAGTAAGAATAATATGTACTACAAATTTAAGAATTCATTTGCATCGTCACCATAAACAAATAATGGACAGTGATCAAAGTTCAAAAGCGAACACTTACGTAAATTAAGCGCCTCTCAATTGCAATTATAATGTTATCTCTGTAGCTTGCTAGTTTTCTTTAATTTTAAGAATAAATAGCGTTGTTATTACTTATTGAAAAATATCGACTGTATCGATCCATAATGTTGCGATATATCGTCGTATCGATACGTCGTCGGTTTACGATACGCATCGATACGCTGTATCGATACAAATGAAAATTTTGAACATCTCTAGTCTGTGTCAGTCAGTCAAGTCAAGGCGTTAGGCACGCACGCACGCGCATGCAAGAAACAGTGTCATTTCTAAATGTCACAATGATAGCTTGACAGCAAGAAGTATTGATTGCTTATTTTGTTACCGACCCTGGATACAAATCGAATGAAGTACATGCTTCTGACTTTGTTACTATGCATTGATGGTCACGGGCTTTATGACTATTAATAATAGTTTTTGCACTACTTCTTGTTACAACTCCACAGCGGCAATTAACACTTTTAATCAAATATTCCACTCATTTCACGCACTTTAATTACCAGTTGCAAGCGTTGCAGCAAAATATATTAGGGGTCCGTTAAAACAAACCGGTTCGGGGAGGAGAACAGATTTTGAATGCGTTTGAATGAGAGCTTTGAATCATTGGTATAAGATTTACTTTAAAAAATCACATCGGCTCTCGTACATTCTCATATAACAAAAGAAGTGAATTTTAAAAATAAACCTTATACCAATGACCTACATAGAATTCTATTTTAAACGCCACCAAAAGCTACTCTCATCTCTGAGCCGGTCTGTGCGAACGGACCCTCTAGTGTCATTAATTGATTGACCAAATTTACAGCCAGGCTGTTATTTCAAGAATGGTTGTATCCAAAACAACTCCATTGATAATGGTCTCTAAAAGACTAGTATCGAGGACCATTAAACTAAGAAACATTTTGTGACAAAAAAGGAAAAATGGTAAAAATACAACAAGAAAGACAGTTGTCAGTGTTGTCAATTTATGAGTAATGAGTATGACCCATTTTGCAGGAAATTTTAGAAGTCGAGAATGATGCTATAGGGAGTTTAGGGGAATTTAACAACTACTGAAAGAATATAGCTTGGCGAAACAGAAAGCGGCGCAGGGATAGAATGGAATCACTAACATTATTCTTGACATTAAAATGCTAGTTTTTGAGTTATTGGAAAGATTAACAATTCTATTCAACGAATCAAAATGCGATTACATCTCAGTCAGATTAAATAGGAATAATCCTTAATTTTGTTCTATTTATCATTTTTGTTTGTGTTATTATCTCTCTCTCTCTGTACCCAGAAGGTTCCAACGAGACCATAATACTGAGATACCAAATTACCAATATACTCCGATGTCAGTCTGTCCATCAATCCATCCGTCTATCACAGGACTCTATTTCTTGAACTGTAATAGTTAAACACTTGAAATTTTCTCTGATTACTGTGGATAACATCAAATACTAAAAATAAGAAAAAGTAAAAATTTATCATTTAAAAATCGTGTTTTATAGGTCGTTAACAGAACAGTGGAGAACGGAAGTACAGTGTTTCCTTCATGTATGAGTCAAACTCGCACTTTACCGGTTTTTGAGGTGAATACGTCCATAAAATTAAAACGAATGATGACAAAATCGGGGGCTATAGATTGGTGTTGCAGCTACAAATCAAAGTTGAAAGTTCAATCACACCACTGGGTAGATGAAGGATCAAAGAATTTATTACGGGGAAGCGCTGCCATTTTGAGATAATTTTACTGCATTTAACGTATTCACGTACAACACACGGCCGTTTCTATGACACAGCTACACCCCATTTTTTTTACGACGCTGCGGATGCTAAACAAGCGTACGGCGCACCTGATGTAAAACGATTATCGTAGCTTTATTTATAGTCTCTTGCAAATAAAAAGTATTGCTCTCTGGCAGCCCCCGGTGCTAACACAGCATTTCCTTATATCTGGTGACCTGAATCACTCGCAGGAACCACAACAATTCTCAATTTCTGTGAGATGGAATGGCCTGCGGTATTCTGTGAGATGGAAGTTCTCCCCAGTCGGGCTCGACATGCCCTACCTCACTTTTGCCTCAGCCGCGTTAACCTAACGACAGGACCTCTGACTGCATCATGTGGAGATGAGGTTGGCTTTGGCTCTGAAGATGGTAATGAGTTCTTTACACTCCAGACTTTCTTTTTTACTATTATTTTGGTCACAACGGATAATATAAGTTCATGTTATAAATAGTCGACAATCGCGCCGCGCCGCCGCGGCGCCGCGGCCGTTATTGTTCGAGTTCGAATAAACTTTTTTTTTGTGTATATAGATCTTAAATTTAAATTGGGCTTTGCTGCATGACAACTCTACTACCAAGTTAATAATAAGACCAAGTATAATGATATAAAATTTTTTATATGTAAAATACCAAACTTTAGCCCGAAACTTCGGATTTTCAGCCTCGTGTCTAAAAAATTAAATTTGAAATAAATGTTATAACCTATGAATATATATAATTTATGAATATTTTCCTAAAGAGATAAGCTCGTTTTTTCATACCTTCTTTCGCACACAATGCAGTAATCAATTTTTACCATTTTTCGAAAATATGATAAATAATTAAGATCATATTTTTTTTTTGTAAATGTCAACAAAAAATTATCCTTTTGAGAGCTTCTTTATACTGCGTTGCATTAATAAAAGTTGCCTAGATACGAAAATAATACAATAATATAATGCATTTATCTACTTGTATGTCGTGTTGCCGCCGCGCATTCCGCCTTGTTTGGCAGTGTCCATATCGCCGTGACGACTAAACAGCTGCGTTGAAACTGTTTTTTTTGAACCGATCCTGTTTTCATACAACAAAATAATGTACCGTTTCATTAGCTTATGGATGAAACCATAAGTTCTTAAAACCAAATTTTACCTAATTGTATACTGTAATTGTAAAATTATTTATAAAAAAAAAATGAAACTTCATTAATGAAAAAATCATGAGGTGTGCCAGGAATTGATTTATAATATGAAATCTAAATCGATAACTTACATTTTATTTTACTAAATAATAATTTAATTTAAAATTGGTTGAATTTTTCTTTCCGTACATGTCATATTTATAGAAATTGGAAGCAATTAAATAGTCTTAATATATTTTGTATTTTGCACAAAATTTTACCGCTCGTCTCAAACCGTCGTCGAGTAGAAACGCAGTTCAACCTTATTTTATTCCAATTGGAGAAAGAACCTGTGATGTAACAGCCTTGGTGCCAAAGTAGCTATTGCTAGCCATTCAAATTTCAACCACCAAAAAGGATAATTATATCCACATTAGCCACTACGTTTATTTAAGGGAATTTACGAATTAAGCTCTTGCAACACTATCTACCTGCTGTCGCTGTCTGTCTGTCTAATCAATTCATCTTGTTTATTAGTTTAGAAATTATTAATCGATTATTGCTAATAACAACAGTAATATGTGTTTTATGCTTCGATAACTGATTTCCAAATCGTACGTAGTAAGTGTGCTGATATTTAGAATCAGTTGTAATTGCAAAATGGCTCATAAAGAGGAAGACGAACCATTCCAAGAAAACAACGTATACATCAATCCAGAAGATGGCATGCCCAATATTCACCCTAATATTGCCAATTTAGAACACGAAAGCGATGGCCCAGACGAAGTTGACGACTTCGATGATATACCTAAGTCTGTTATCGTTACAAATATCCACAGCAATGTATTCGCCGACGAAAAGTTGAAGAAAGAAATGGAAGATCTATTTCGTACATTCTCGGATAACGTAACGTTTCAGTGGCTTCGTAGTTTCAAACGTTTGCGTGTGAATTACGACAGTCCCCTAGCTGCAGCTAACGCTCGTGTACAGCTACATCAGTACCGGTTTTATAATACTAGCATAAATTGTTATTTCGCACAACCGGTAACGCCAGTATCTTTTAAAAACTTACGACCTCCAGCTCCTGTGAAACAGTTTCTAATCTCACCGCCATCGAGTCCACCAGTGGGATGGGAGCCTCGAGAGGAAGGTGAACCATTAGTGAACCATGATCTTTTAGCAGCATTGGCTAGCTTGACACCGGGCGAAAGTCATGAGCTTCATGCACCGACTCCCACTCAGCCAGCTATTGTTGTGCACACTGCATTGTCTGCTGAGAATGGACCTCAAAAACTTGGGCATTCAATTCCTCATACTCGTTGTCCTGAATATTGATATGCCTTTTTGACGAATTTATGAATTAGATTTAAAAGTATGAATGCTTTTTATTTAACATGTCAATTGGCGACTTATGATGCCAAAGACATTCAGTTATAGAATGCAATTATTGCAGTAGTTCAATTTGGAATAACCTACACCGTCAGGTGACATCTATTGATTAGGCTTTAGTAGATTTTGCTTCATAGTTTTTTATTTAACAAAATAAAAATTGAAGTTAAATTGGTGCTATATTTTATCTTATAATGAATAATTAGAAGGTTGCTTATGTTAATGCTTTATTATAATGTTATAGTTTGAGTCATCTCATAACTAAGTAATGTTATTATATTTAATATTGTATTAGGAATTGGATTGTGACATTAACTGAGAAGAATCTGCTGAATGCCTAGAGATATTTACCAAAGACTATTCAGGGATGTACTTGAATATGCATAAGGTTGGGACATTATTGGTACTATAAAGATTATTAATACTATTTATTAGAAGTTTGCCATTTGTAGGTAAATAATTCATATGCATGAATAAATAGGTAACATATCAGACAATGTTAGCTTTCTAAATTAAACCCCGTAAGATTTTTAAGGTTGCTCAATATCTAATGGTACTACTAAAGCCATTATTTCTTATTTTTTCATTGCTTAAATGTATAAAGAGCATGTCGAGCCTGTTGTTTGCAGATTTTTAGTTCTTATTGTGTAGCATAATAATGGACGAAGGTTGAAGTATCAAGGTTGACCTGCTCTCGACCCTATGGCCGTCCCGGTCAGGATTTATCAGATAATGATCATGTACATTTCAGCCACATCACAATTCCTATGACAAGAAATTATATAAAGATATTTATTGAACAGTACACAATATTATAAATATTAATTACTGTCCACTGTTATTTTATCGAAATTTTATTATTTTGGCCTAGTGATAGGACTTGGCAGTTATCTTAAATCAGCCAAAAGTATATAATAATGAATAATTTATGTAAAACGCTTGTGGCTGATTAAGAAGACTATAAATTACTATTAAATGACATGAAAATGATGGTGATTATGACAGTCAAGTGAGCGACATGGGTCAATAAATCCATCTATGCAAATGGTTCCCAACTAAGTTTTTCCTGTGTAGCAGTTCAAGAAAGAACTATCAAATGCATGAGAGGGGACAAGTGAGAATGTGGGTCACCTGACGGACAGTAAACACCACCATCCATAGAAATCAGCAACACGAAAGGGTTGCCGAGCCGTTGCCAGCCTTTTAATGGAAATATTGACTCTATTCTTGAAGGTTCCTATGTCGTATTTATATATAATGATCACCTCACTTCATTGTGGTTTGGGTATTTGGTATTTTCTCTATCAGCAGCTCAAACTTCTTGCGAAAACTTTGAATCCCGAGGGGTAAGCGTATCACCATTTGGGAAACATTAATATATATGCCACACTGTATTTTCAGTACTTTGAAAGTTCACTATTGTTTATATTTATACCAATAGCTCTAATAATAAAAGGGGTATTCTAATGACTGTGGTTACAAATGAAACCACGTTACTTAAACTTTTCTATCAATCTGTTAAAACCTGCATGAAGAAAGTTTTTGTATAGGTTTAAACTTCTGTAGTTACTTTAAATTGTTATTCCAGACTATAGACACGTTACTTACATAGCATTAAAAAAATATTAATATTTATCTCCATTCTATTAATAGATTTTGGACTTTCACTTTAACAATTTATCAACATTTAAGTAATTGAAGAGTTGCAAACAAAAGACTCAAACCAATTTTGTAGGAGAAGTCTGTTTCTGTTTGAAAATATAGTTTTTTTATATTTATTTTAATTCTACGAAAGATTCGATTTTGGTTTGAGAATTATCTAAGATTTTATAGGATTTTGGGAGCTTAATGTAACAAAAATAATATATATATATATATATATCCGTCTGAATAAGTCAGTTTTTTTTTCGTCAGCTTCTTTTTTAAGATGGATTTCGTCCATTTTATGTTTTAAAATGTTCATTTACCTGAATAATTATATGTTATATTGCTACTGGTAATTTGCAGTGAACTTAAACCTCGCGAAGGTTCTTCAAATATTTTTTGATATCTCAAAGGACTTTAGCCAGTTGTGGTAGTTAAGCCAAATTATTAAAGATATTTTTTTTTCCGGAAATCGTAACGCGTAGTGCAAACTAACTCACCTCTCTAGTACTTATATTGTAGTATTTAGTATTATGTAATATTTATTTTTGGAACACCCCATACCTATTCTTAAATTAATTACAAATGTTATTTGTTGACATCTCAATCACTTTCGTCGAAATCGGATAAAGGACCGCGAGCCTAGACTGGCGGCTTTTTTCGAATTATTTTTTTATCTCGAACATTATGGAATCGATAACGATACCTCTAAGAATATGGGGAAGTGAACTATGTTCATGAAAACTATACGCGTAGCAAGTTCCATCGCAATAGAATCAATGATTCGAGCGTATTATCGAAATATTCAGACCAATTTCGATGCGTAACGACCTAAAGGCTAAAAATAGTACCTATTTACAGTTCTTGCATACCATATTTAATCGAAAGGGTACCTGCTCGAAAATTATCATGACACTAATATAATACCTACTTAGGTACAGCCAAAGCTCAAGGGTAATAAATGCAGTAATCCACAATTAATTATAATTTTATTATTCTCAAATAATGTCACATTTAAATTAATCATTTAGTTTCTTAAACACACTAACATTAAAATGTAAAAAAATTAGCATTTAGCCAGTGAATGTGAATGAACTTTGAATTAGTTTTAAAAATATTTTATTTATTTATTTGTCCGAATTGTTTAAAAGTTTGAATTAATATAATGTAAAATTATTAGGATACCTACTTAGAATTTTGTGATACGTGAAATTTGTCACCTATTGTTAATGAACCTGTAAATAATATACAAATTATTTTTGCAACACGCAAATTTAGTGTAATAAAATAATTACTTTTGAGATTAGAAAATTTCTGGAGAGCTATTTCCTCTTTTTTTCTACTAGCCCGTGCTTACAACGTAGACAAAGAAAGGACGTAACATTTTCATAGACGATCATTTGATGGACCAAAATTATAATTACCGATATTTTTATTGCTATTTATTAAAATGTGAACTGTTGTTTAAATCTATGTTCCTATTACAGACATAAAATTATGTCTCACTTGTTGTTATTCAAAAGCCTCATTTTTTAAAGTTTAACTTATTTTTCATTCGAAATGATGACGAAATGAATGAACAGATACTTTCTTTATAGTGGTATGTATATTTAATATGTAGATGGCGCCACACCGCGGCTTTACAATATATAGAAATGGAAAAATTCGTTATCATCACAAACCTGGTATCTCAGTTGGAAGATTAATCGAGAGTTCAAATCCGACTTAGAAGGGAGGAGTGAATTTTTTCATAAAAAAAATTAAGTATACTTTATTTTTCGATATTGATTAAACTTGTATCAATTTAGTATGTACAGTGAATAACATGTCAGTCTTGACGCAATGTACTCCTAATTTTATTCTTATTGCGTATATCTTATGGATGGTACAATGGTGTATCAAGCTAGATGTGTCCATAAGGCCCATGTTACCGCGAAAATGGCAGCCTCTGACAAAAAGCCGTTTCGTAGAGGATACATACCAAAAAACCTATGTTCAGTTTGTTACAAACTCTATTGTTACGTCAGGTTGTAGCGAAAAGTGCTAAAACACCTGTTTTTGGTGATTTTTACTCCTTGATCTCAATATTTTGAATGCTGGTTTAATATCGTAAATATTCGTTATGAATTTTATGTATGTACCTACATGTCTTTAGTCGATAGATAACACAAGTTGTTATTTATGTGCATTTTTGTGTTTTATGGCTCTTATGGTCCCGAAAGTGGATTAGAAAAAATGCAAAAAAGCTATGTAAAATTTAAGCCCTGAACTGAATTAATAAATTGAACAATAAAATTTTTTTCGTCAACAATACTTCTAAATTATGCAATTGATATTTTTTACAAAAATACGTATTTTAAATATATTTTTAGGTAAACCGCATATATACAAGTTTTCATCGAAGAACTATTTAAATGAATGCCCGAAAGTCTATAGAAATGAAGTTTGTCTCTGCAGTTTGCATGCGATGTTTCCTAAGCAAGACATACTCTAAGTAGATACGATATATTTATAACGAGATACGGCCATAGGTTTAAATTATTGTATTTATTTTTAATATAGAACCTGAAACTTTAATATTTGCATGCCATTGTATATAATCGGCTAGATGGTTTAGTAGCGAGATGCCTACTATCGGCCTTTGTTGACTGTTTTACGTTTTCATACAATTAGTAGCATAACGACTGCTTCAGAAAACCTCCAAACACGTAGTCGCACGCGCCGGGGCCTTCCCGGACTCCCAAAGCCTTCGTAGAGGTGACGAAGTCTGAAACGAACGCAGGTCTTCAGTAACACGATTACAAGATGACGACGAACGAACCGCTTGAGGAATTCGCTTACCAAAGCGTGAAACCACAAATGCGCGACGTACGAACTGGGTGCTTTTGGTTGGAGAGACGCTTCGACCAGGAAAATAGGGCGATTCTCTTGGCGGACCGGTTTGTGTTGTCTCCACGAATCCCCACTCCAAACCACCATCGAACGTTCTCGAAACTTAAAAATACCTCCACTAATACATAAAGTGATATGCATCGACCGCCATCCCAAACGAAAAAGTAGGCATAGTGCGACTACGTGTTTGGAGGTTTTCTGAAAAAGTCGTTATGCTACTAATTGTATGAAAACGTAAAACAGTCAACCAAGGGCGATAGTAGGCATCTCGCTAGGCATCTCGCTACTAAATCCATTATAACAGCACGAACACCAACATGCATGCAACCCTATTTAAGTGCAAATAAAGAATTACTTAGGTGAGACAAGAGAGGCTGCATCACTGTCTCATGTATGCATATTGCGGTGTGTCGCCCCAAAAATATATTGTATCTGCTTAGTGTGGGATGCGCTTTATGGGTGCGCCACTTTCGTGTTAACGTATTCGTATAAGTTGAAATGCAGGAGCTCTTGTGGATTAAAAGTTCTGTAACTTGCGCCTTAAAATCCATCTGTTCATTTATCATGATGATAATGAGATTTAGCCATTTCGATGTTAAAAAGTTACACAAATGTTGTTGATTAAAGTGAAATTATACTTACCTACTTAATAATATTCTAATTGTGCATTCATGGATGTATCTATCGATGTTTTTATCTCACTGTGATTTTAAATCCATATTGTTTGGGTGTAAATATAAAATATATTGAGTTTAACAGTTGAGTTTCATTTTTATCTACACGATGTTCGTTGACTTTGAAATTATCATATGGGCGTTAATTTGTACTAATAATAACACATGCGAACTATTCTGAGATATGAGTTTTACGCCAAATATGTAAGTACAAGTATAATTAAGTGGAACAGTACAAGTGTTTTATTATAACATTATGATAATAATGTTCCACCAAGTGCCAACAATCAACAGTACCTATCAACTTTATAAGTACAAGTACTTTAGACTATCGTGCAATTATTGAAATCAATATGCTTATGCATACCAATGAATAAGCGACTCTATTTCTAATATATATATATAATAAGCAATCTATTCAATTATTGAATCGCAATAAGAGATGGTGGTAAGGGAGCCCACTTACCATTGGGCTGGGCGTCTGGTCCGCAGTGTAAACTTGATGTTCGGGCGAAAGTTCTAAATTTTGGTCCTGTCCTGTCCATGGATGGGTTTATCTTGAACTCCTCCGTGCTTCGAATTCGGAGGGATGTTAAGCCGTCGGTCCCGGCTGTTGCCATTCGATGACAGTTAAGCCAAGTCAGTGGCCTTTAGGCGCTTGAAAACACGGACTTCCGCCAACCTGCATTTGAGCAGCGTGGTGGAGTACCTACGCTCTATACCCATTCAATCGGAGGTGAAACACATATCCCAGCAGTGCCATGAATAATGGACAACGACAGTTCTACTGTCGTAACACATACCAAATATTTTATCCACACCACCCTGATGATTGGCGATCTGCTACAGTATGTTTTTAATGCGTTTTCTACTACCTAGATTTCGACACCGTAGATCAAAATTGTGAAATTAACTTCCTTCTACTATGTTCCCGAATAAATACCGTCTTCAAGAAAAGTCGTCTAGGGCCAAAGCCAACCTCTCCTGCTCGCGGTGCATCCTTTGACAAACGAGGCTCTGGCAAAAGAGAACTCTCTGTTTCCATCCGACTTCAAACAAGGAGTAACCTTATACGTACTTAGCCTTTTTTGCCAGTGACAAAGGGTTTTCACACGAAGCTTATTTCCGGGATAAAAAGTATCATTATGTGCTACTATATTTTTGGGGTGTAAGCAATTTATCAACATCTTTGAACCAAAGCCAACTTCACCTGCACGTGGTGCACCGACAAACGAAGCTGACTGACAAACGAAGGTCTCGTGAAAAGAGAGGTAGGTAGCGTAATTGTAAGCTACTCGACTGGGGAATGTACCTCCACCTCACAGAATACCGCAGCCAAATAACAATTCCCTTGAGGGTTGTTGTGTTCCTGCGAGTGATTGAGGTCACCAGAAAAGAAGATGCTGCGTTGGCAGCGCGCGCGTGATATGTTATGTTGCGAGCGTTAGTAGGTACGGTTACGGTATCCGCTTCACATCAGGCGGGCCGTATGCTTGTCTGCCACCCGACGTAGTATAAAAAAATATGCTTATATGTAAACACATTTTCACATCTCGGCATTCTCGGTTAATCCATACAAATTTCACGTCGTTGACTAATATTACATAGTCGTTGACTAACATGCCGTCTGTGCAGTGCGCGAGTGAACGGGTGTGCCTGCAGCGCCATACGAACTGTTCCAGATTCGTCTAAGAAGGGAGATGAGGTCTATAACAGCGCCACTCAGCGCCAGGGAGTCTTCATACTGTACGTAGTAATATTAATTATATGTACTGTGCACCGAATAAACACATCATACTTTCCAGTTTCATCTATAATTTATATAGTTATACATACAACATAATATATTTATACATTATAATCCCAAATTATCTATCAGAGGTCGGGGCGGGCTCCTTAAGACTGGTATATTTAGTGTTCCTGAGTTCTACGTGGGACCATAGCAAACAGTGCGAAATAAAAAGTACTAAGGTGCATTTTTTTGAACTTTTAATAAATTTTTTGTTATTTAAACTACTATGTACTTAATTTATATACATTTTTACAAAATTAGAATGATTATAGGTAAGTACTGTGGGCTGTATATCAAGTGTAACGGCTAGGGAAAAAAGCTCCAATTTTCCCATGAACAACTTCATTGGAACTTTTTGCCCTAAGTAGACTAGAAGTACCTTTACCTAAATGTGCCTTTACCAAAAAAATCATAACAAGTTTATCGTTTAAGTTTAAATTCGCAAATGTGTTGTGTGAACTAAAGATTAAATAAAACAAGAAAAATAATCCATTCTATTCAGTAATAATTATCTGCACCATGGACTAAGCTTGTACCATGTACAACCTCAAATATGGTGCGTTGTACGTACATAAAAGAATAGATTCACAAAAAGACAGATTCTTAAAAAGACAACGTATACTTCAGCAGAAAAAGAAGAATACAATAAATTGATCACTGCCTTACCAAAGGCCGATAGTTCTTTTGAACAAATTAGGTAGGTGGACCATGGCAACGAAAGGCAATAGAACAATCCAACTAAAGTTGAATAGTGAACAAAAGGACAGTCAATTACGCTTGGTCTACGGTCTACAGCACCTGCTGAAACATTTTATATTTCTAATTGTACTATCTACTAAGGAACTTCAATCTGCTAATATCACGAATTTGTTTATTTAACTTTTAGCATAATCGGTCATACTTGCATGTAGATCAGTAAGTAGTTTTCCAATTCTTCGATCATTAATATCCTGTTAATATGGAACGATATTAATGTTCGACCTTCCAATTTTCCAATTAGATTTTTATTTATAGTACGTAGGTTGGCAGCTAAGCATACAGCCCACCTGAGCTGAAGCCATATTAACGTACGCAACTTGGCTACGGTTTTCTATGACGTGAACGTAATGACGTTCATTTAAACTAATTCCTCGAATAAATAAATTCCTTGAATGGAAATGTCCATTCAAGGAATTTATTTTGTAGTTGCTACGCACTCTTTTGTGGAAAGCCTCGCAACTAACCACCGACAAATAAATAATACAGGTCTGACAAGACTGGGAAAAGAATAGACCAAAGACAAATGAAATATAGTACAGAGGGAAGAATAGACGGTGGAAAATGGACATAATGGATTTATGTAACACAAAATGTAAATAATTATATATTTTAAATACCTACCTATGTATAGCGGTGAAATAAAATTCATAGACGAGTGCCGTGACGACAAGTCTTTAAATCATACACACAGACCACCTAACCTACAAGACGTGAAATAGTAGAATCAGCCTCTGAAACAGTTTTAAATTTGAAGGAAAAATGTTTTATATTATTATAAATTTTTTGCTAATTAAAATTTTTGTAAATATTAATTGTTTCTTTATAAGCGACACTTATCCATGCCTAGTTATCGATATACAAAATCGACATGTCTCCTTCCCCGTTTATTTGTCTATTCTATCTATTTCCTCGCCGTCCACTAACGTTGTTCGTTGACAGAATAAATCTCTTTGAAATTTGTAAACATTACAAGTCTTGTTGGTTAGATAGTCTGTGTTCATACAATATTATTGTTTGCGTATTGTACCTACAAATTTATCAAGAGTTGTCCAAAAGTTGCCGCGCGTACCTTTTGGATCAATTTCGCGTATTCCCTGAGGTACCTCGCACTACTAATTGGGAAACACTGATGTACAGTGGATACAGTCAAAAGGAGATCAAGCGTTGTACTTTCTCACTCAATCTGACAGGCGAGGATACCTGTATAAATAGGTACCGAAGATGGGATACAGTACGTAAATTGGGTAGGTACGGCATCTCAAATTCTTCTTTATTACTTTCGATATGTACCTACTTAAATAGTAAGTGAATTATATATTTACCTATAATAAAATTATTATCACAAAATTATAGCAATCCTTGGTAACATAATCCACAAAACAATTTTCTTTACAATAACAGTTTTTACAAACGGTAGAAAACATAACAGGAATAACTTAAAACTAAGTAAGTATCAAACTTTCTTGTTCATATCTTCTAAAGGAACCATACTCTCAGCAGCGGCTTTGTCGTCTTCATAATTTCTTTTTCTGTCACGTTTCTTCCCTAGGCAACTCGTAAAGCAAGTGTCGCCTTTGCCAAAGTTTTCACCGTCCGCAAGAGATTGTGGCATGGGAGTATTCATTGTTTCAGGAAGGAAGAGGCATAAAAATCCAGAAGCAAGAGCTAGTGCACCAAATGTAATAGCGGGTATTTTCGGATTAAATGAATCTAGTAACGTTATTAATGGAGTTAAGGCACCAGCAAATCTAGCGCACATTGAACCGAGCCCCATGGCGGAATTTCGAACCACTGTGGGAAATAATTCAGCGGAATAATTATAAATAATAGCAAAGGAACCCGCTATGAATAATTTTCCTGCTATGACTACTCCTGTAGCGACAATACTTCCAGCCGGCATGGCAGTAGCGATGATACACGCAGCGCCACCCGCCATCTGCATTGAACTGATTAAAGGTCTTCTACCCCAAATATCAAGAAAATACATAACTGCTGCATAACTTGGATATTCAACGAAGCCTAGAATAGCTGTAATCAAATATGGATTGCCCTCCAATGTTCCTGTACTCAGAGTAAGCCCATAATAAGCAATAGAGTTAGCAAACCAACTGAAACACGCGTTTAACGTTTTGTTTCTTAAATTTGGTGTCTTGAATAAATCAATAGTGCTAGCGGAAGAAGTTTCTTTTGAACCTTTCGAAGCTTCTACTTTTCCTCTAGAAATCAGATCTGCTCTATCTAAAGTTATTTCAGATCGATTACATTTCAAAGCCTTTTCGACTATCGCTACAGACTCTTTTACTCGCCCTTGAGCCCACAGCCAACGAGGCGATTCATCCATTATCCAAATGTGAGGTATTAGTAGGAGACCGTGCAATCCATATATCACTTGCAGGACTTGCCGATCGTCTATGAGGGCACCCCATCCAGCCACTAACATAATCCCGAAGGCAAACAACGCTTGAAAAGCTACTCCGCACACTGTTCTTTTATTAGCTCCCACAAGCTCCATAGTCAGTACAAATCCAGGGATATATGCACCAGCAGATCCAAATATTCCATATAAAAAGGTAATTACTATAAAGGTCCAATATTCGGGTATGAACGCCACACCAACTCCCAAAATTAACTGCAACACACCAGACAAGCAAAATATAGTCTTTCTGCCATATTTGTCAGCCATGCCTCCCAATACGACTGCCCCAGTGAATACTCCTAACATGTAACTTGTCTGCGCCAGTGCCCCCATCCATCTTTTATCACATACTAGATTCCATTCTATGGCACGTGATGAAGTTCTATGCGTAGTATCGAACACCCACTTAGAACAAGCTGTTGTTACGTTATTTTCATACATGTAGCAGTTTTGAAGAGCTCCCGACGGTGTTTTGGGTATTGCAGCTAAAATTTCTGAAGAATTCCAAGCAGCTATTGAGTCATTTGTATCCACTCCTTCAATCCAGCATCTGAAAAGATTGATACCATGTATAAGGTCCAAGTTTTCATACATTTATTATTACAGAAACATCACGTGTTACATTCATGTATCTAGTGCTCGCAAGTACTTCATTTAGTCCCGTTGATGTTACTAGCGGACCATCCACAGCTTCGCCTGGGCATATTCCAGTATGCCGTACAAATATCCAAATCCGTGTAGTCGTTTACCCGTGAAAGAGCGAAAATGTCGCATCCTCTTAAAATTTCGCATAATTATAATGTTATTAAGATTAGTGATATCATAGTGGAAAGTATATGGATAGTGTATAACTCCTAGAAAATAACATAAAACTCAAATTGCGTAATACACAATTTGAATTAAAGGTACTTTGATCTACACTCAAACTAAATCCGCCCCGATTTACAGACTTGGCTGCCCTAGGTCGTGTTGTGGCCGCCTTAGGCCGCAATCTTGGTTCTTATTAGCGGAGTAATTATTTATCAGCTCTATTACCTATTTATATTGTTCTCATCAAAACCGCATCAATTAGCCTACAATTTGTAAGAATTATTCCTTGAGAATACCCTGCGAGCCTAGTTAACCTTAAGCAAAGTCCGCCTCTATCTAGACTATATACTTTGAGAGCGGTAGAGACGACGACCGCAGCCAGAGTGGCGACAGTTGCACAGTAAAACAAATAGTACTACATCATCTTTGACCATCCAAATCTAATGGTAGTACAATGTACCTAAAGTATTTTCTGTTTTAGATGTTACTAATATGCGCAGATACCATCGCTGTAGTTGGGGCATAGACGACCGCAGCAGCTATAACATCTACATTTTAGGTATCTATAGGATTACACATTTAAGAACCACTGACAACCGCTTTATATCAGTAGAAAGATAATGTTCATTTTCTACGTACGTAGTATAAAAAAATATTATGGACGTCTGGGTTTACAATAAGAGGTTTTTATGTAGAGCCGGCTCTGCTTGCACCGGGACGGACTCTGGCAAATTATATTGCATACGTCATTACCAAGTCATGTTTATAGTGTATTCATCACTACAAAAATAAAAAAAATACAAAATTTAGGAGTGTCATTGCGTAAATATCCAGTAACGTGTTTCACATAGCAGGGGCCCTACCGCCTAAGCTGAAGCCGATTACCATCGGATCGTTGATAATTATGTTTAGCTTAACTGGTAAGCCGAAGCCGAAGCGCCGAATTTTTTATCGCGAAAATAGATCTTAGGTTTAAGTTAATGACAAACACCTTCAGTTTAGTCGGTAGAGCTTTATGGATTCTACCAGTTAAGCTAAACACAATTACCGCCAATTAAACATAAAGTTTGATTTTCGAAATCAAAAAATCTGATGGTAATCGGCTTCAGCCTCGGCGGTAGGGCCCCAGGTCCACAAACTATTAGTCTCGTAGAAGTGCAGACCCCCTTGGTTTTTGTAGACTCCTTGCACTAAGCTACTAATATATAACTTTTATAGACATCGGGGTTTAAGTGGTTTTTATAAGTGGTAATATAAGTGGTAAATATCTTTGAACCAATGTCCGTCTCACCTGCACGTGGTGCACCTTGCCGATTGACAAACGAGGCTCTAGCGAAAAGATACATAGGGCATAGCGAATTTTATGAACTGGCCTTTAAGGTTGTTGTTCTTGCGAACGCGGATGGTGACATGCAAGTGATGTCTGATGTCGTGAGCATTTATTTGGCTGCGGCGATCGCTTTACATCCGGGGGGTCGTATGCTTGTTTATCACCCGACGCAGTATAAAAAAACCTCTAGCGCATATCGGAATTGATTCCTGGGGTCGATATATATAGCTAGCTGGTCGAAATAGTTGTAGTTTTCGGAGAACGGTAACTCTTTTTTACGACGCATTAGGACGCCGCGGCGCACAGTTTGGAAACCCCTGCCATAGGTCATAATATGTTATAATATCCTATGTATAATACCTTTCAATATAAGAAATGTCACTGTCGCATTGTCTCTGCTAACTCAGAAAATTTTTAGAAACATGCTCACACATTTTAACACTTTCGTACAAGTTTTATTTTTGTGTAGAAAATTTTGTGTTCGATCTGCATTATAAATAATAATATAATAATAAATAATAATATAGTCCGCAGGGCACCTTGTGGCGAGCTGTTGTGTGAGTAGCGACACCACGGACCCGAGTCTCCAGAGAGTCGGTCAGGGCCTTCGTCTCCGGCGTGTCTTCATCGGTCGAAGTGTAAACACAAGAAGGCCCGCAGAACTCTCAGCTCTGGCTTGCCTTCATTGGCCGTCCAGAGAGGAGCCGCTAGAGCTATATGCTCCAGGGGTGGAAGTGTTAAAGGGCATCACGCCGCGAGTAACTTCGGAGAAAGCGCAGCACACCTCTCGACATCCCTGAGTCACTCATACCGGTGTTGCCCCCGGCCGTTTTCCTGGCATTTCGGGGGCCCATCTAGTGAGTGGCAAGCCACCGCCTGCCGCAAATAACTAGCAATAAAAGCAGTTATGGCAGGCGTCCGTCCCTCTTCTGTAATAGCCCGGTATTTAGTTCACCCAGATCTCATCTCCTTAACCCATTTATTTTCCATCACACTTCGCAATAGTCTCAACGCCTGCCTAGACCTGCCCATGGGTATGTCGTTCCATTGACATATCCCGGAGCGGGTCACGGCTTACGGCGGGCGTACAACATTACATCAAACTTCTCAAAGGGGCCTCTACGCGTTGGATCTATATCCCCGCGCACGCCTATCAAATGACCGGGCTAGACCCGTGATTTAAGAGAGATACATAATAATAAAAATAAAATAGGTGTAATATTAGTAAAAAATAAAACATTGTTTGATAAGTACATATTTATTATAAACTTCAAGAAAGTATCATGTTTAAAATGACACAAGTACATTTAGTAAATTATTGTTGGTTTTGTAAACTTTATTGTATACAGTTAACTATGCATGGAAATATCATACAGAATGGCGAACTTATTTCACTAAGGCTTAGTGGAAAGATGCCTTAGTGACTAAGGTATCTTTTCCATCCAACCTTGAATGCTTGAAAGGGAACCCTCTATCTATGATACTGGCATGATTTTGGCACAAAACATGTAATGAGTGCAATAGGTATATAATTTAGATTGTAAATAAAAACGTATAAAAATACAACATTGTTATGTTGGATATCGAAAATAGAGTATTACATATAAACGTAAGTTTGGCAACCATTTTACAAACCAGTGGCATAACTATAGGGTGACGTGTTAGGCAAAGGGCGGGCCCCTGCCTAAGGGGGCCCCTGGCTCGAGAGAGCTCATCGGAGTAATCTAACACATAGCACAAAGTTTTACTATGTAACTTTTTTACAATATAACGCTTTTTAACGAGGGGGGCCACATTTGATGTATTTGCCACGGACCCCAGAGGGTATAGCGAGGCCTCTAGTACAGATCTTTGCCACGGGTCCCAGATGCTACAGTTACGCCCCTGCTATGGACCATATAATTATTTGACTAGCGATTAAGAGGAAACATCATACTTAGTCCCGCAAAGGGTTATAAAAACTAAAAGCGGTTTATGACAATAAATGCTAATAATTATTATACATAGAACTGTCCCTGTGTTACATTTTAAATGTAGGATTAGTAATGGAAAAATACTTCATTGTCTTGTAATGCAATAATAGTGTTATATAATTGGACTGTTATGCAGAATAGATCCATCCGACATTTTGTTACTTTTAAATTAAAGCTATTTAATAGGAATAAAAATATCACGCAGTATATGTTTTGGTAAGCATATGTGTAAAATCTGCTAGAATCTGTTGCGAATATATCGATTTGAAGTTTCTCGCTATGTACCTATATCTCTCACTTTGCTATGGTTTGTCGGTTGGATTTATTTTGTATACAGGGTCAAATTTGCGTTCTTAGAGGTACCTATTCACTTGCGAACTATGACATTTTCTTCGTCTTCCTCTTAAGTCATTACAAAAAAAGTTATTGTATAAAATTAAGTTGGCAGTGTTTTGAAAACTTATGGCACTAACGTGATTCAGGTTTTCTCTAACTTTAAATTACAGCACAGATATGCATAAATGATTTTTATCAAGATACCTACATATCATAAGTATAGACACTTAATACAAGTCTTTGGAGTCTTTCATACAAAATCTTTTACATATATATATTTTGGGTATAAGTAGGTACTAAGTTATCAAACTAACTAGAGAGACGTAAGTAAACTGATGAAATTTGACAAAAAATTGTGACCGACCGAATCTACGTTTTCGTTTTATGGCCAAAAAAAACATGATTAGGCCATATTTCTGCTTTAGGGCAAACCGGAAATCAATCAACACAACAAGAACTTAGTATTGTAATAATTTGTAATGAAATAAAATTTATATATTGTTTTATTTTATTTTATTTTATTTCTTTTAAAGTCTATACCTATATGCCATTTCTTTCAAAAGTGTAAAAATAAAAACAAGATTACCGTGTACAGCGAAAACATTAATATTTTATGTCTACGTCATTTTCGTTTGAAATTCGGACGAAAATAAGACTATACAGCCGAACCTTCATTTTGATATTCGGATGAAACTCCATTTACGGTCGGAGACTACCAAAAATATTTCAAATAAATGTAACATCCTCATTTTCATTCCAAATAATTCCTTCGTTTATATGTACTTCATACATATAGATATAATACAAATAATTTTAATTAGATTTACTTTCTATTGCTGTTTTTTGTAAGCACTGACAGCACACTGACAGTTTTAGAAACCATAATAATTCGTTTGTGGAGTCTCAGAATAGATACCTAACATCTATATATCTGTTATTAGTGGTAAATAAATAAAAGGTGCAGGCAATTTGATCTACACTACTTTGCGTGCTTCCTCCACCAATGAGTTCATGCAAAATACTGCCTGTCGGCACCCACCCACTACCGTTAGTAGATGCATGCGTCTAAAGACCGTAATCGTAAGAGAAAGTAGTTTAGATCAAATTTGTTACCTGTAATTTTGAATAACACCTGAATCAATTAACTAACTAAATAAAAGTTATATAACAAGCCATGCAAAAGGAATTCTTCACGAACATTGACATGTTCGTGAAGAAGTTGTTTACTTATTTATCTTATCAGTCGTGGCAGTTATTCCACAAATCATTTTTTTTAAATTAAACAATACATTGCAATGTTCTTGGACATGACAATATTATTTGCATAGCAAAATGTTTCGGGGACGTCTTTTTTTAACCACTTTGCGTTGATAATAAACTATTACAAAAATACCTCTTTCAGTCATCGCACAAGATTAGCATTCATTATTGATGCATTACTTCTGGTTTAATTAGACTGAATTAATAAATCATACCTATGCGGGAAGCTTATTTTCGGAAAATTTTATATATTTCTATCTTTCTGCTGCTGAAAATCCAAACTCTAGTTTAGTAGTTAACTTGAATGAATAAACACAAACTCATTCGGGATATCTTACAGAGCGAAATACGCCCGTGGCTTCCTACGCGCATATTAGAGTATCCCGAAGGAATATTCAGAAATCCTTTCTTAGCGGATGCCTACGTCATAATAACTACCTGTAAGCCAAATTGAGTGCGTTGATTGCCATTTACAGATACCTACAGATGTTGAAGTAAATTCATTGATTGTGTACAAAAATTACTGAATCGTTCTTAGGAAAAACGTACACTCAAGGCACTGCTTATGTGATTATGTAGGTAAGTAAATAATGTGTGGATGCTCCAACCAATTAACTGCAATATTGTAAATAACTACACCTACTTATCTATAATTGTGCCTTACATAGGCACTCACAAGCCTCAAAACGCATAATGCATATTCATTAGCTACCAAGCGTATGTAAGCATTCAGGTTAATATAAGCAATGAAGTCGACCTGACATTTATGTTGTAGGAGTCTTTTGAGGTGATAAGTATTAAAATTTGGGGTTCATGTCGCCATTGTGGTTCCAATTATGGTAGAAAAACAGTAAATATGTTCTTTACTCACAGAAGTAGGTAGTCACATGATTTGAACTTGCCTGAGTCATTAGCTGCATATTGTATGGAATTTTACAACTATATTCTTGAGTTAGTCTTGACAATATATCTATCTGTCACGGGGAGAACATCCCTGGTGTTTTTCTACGATGGTTCTAATCACCGTACTGATGATGATGGTACCAATTGAAAACTGTTACTGTCACCGATATATGCGTTGGAACCATTTGCGAGTCGCACGATTATTATTAGGTATAGGTAATTTACGAACTTAAAGGTAAATTAGAAGTTTATCAATAATTGCATTAAACCAACATTCGCCCACGAATTAATATGCGAGTATCCCGTTATACCGTGAACATTTGGCTTGTTTTCACAGGCAGGGAGCCTGTGAAAACAAGCCAAATGTTCACGGTATAACGGGATACTCGTATAGGTAATTTACGAACTTAAAGGTAAATTAGAAGTTTAACAATAATTGCATTAAACCAACATTCGCCCACGAATTAATATGCGAGTATCCCGTTATACCGTGAACATTTGGCTTGTTTTCACAGGCTCCCTCTTTCTTATGATAGATCTTTTAATCTTAGAGAACATTGCCTAACATTAGAGGGATCCGAAGAAGCAGGCATAATTTATACATTCAACAAGAGCATACGGAACTCACTAGTTTTATATACTCCATGTGGGAACATAACATAGGCAGCATGTGGGAACAGTGGGTCTTAGACGGTAGACCCACTGAAGGAGGCTGAAGCTGATTCCCATCGGATTTTTGTTTGCAAAAATCGGACTACTGTTTAAATTTGTGATAAACATTTAGTTTAGGCAGAGCGCTTCAGTCACTACCTACTACTACTAAGCTAAGCTAATATTATTAGCATTAATTTAAGATGAAGTTACATTTTCGCAATCAAAACATCCTATCGTAGTCGGCATCAGCTTAGGCCGTGATGCGGTGGTTGAAAATTTTCAAAACCTTCAATTCTTAGCGCATATACTTGCATATTAGTTACCTATATGCAAAATTTCAGCCCGATGCGTCCATTGGTCTGATTATTTTATTCCAAATTAGACGTGAACTGCATTGTAAGTCACGTACGTGCATTATAATTAGCGTAACTTTATTGAAAACCATAAACATGAAATACCATATAAATCGAGGACATGAAGCTGATAGGATGTATTCGCGTTTGCAAAAAGGAAATGTATGTAAATAAATGTATGCACGTCAGCTTGATGCGCTCAAAATACTAAGGTTCTCAAGATAACATGGTCTTGGAAAACACACAAATACCAGCTATAATGTACTAAAAAATGTAACTGCCTACATAATGCTTGCTGAATAGTTTGGCTGGTATTTGTGTGTTTCTATCCTTTTCTATTATTTTTAACTCGCATTTATAGTCAACTTAAAGTGAAAATATAAATGCGAGTTAAAAATAATATATCGAATAAAATAACAAATAGGCTAATTAAAACATTTTTAGAGTCAATCTGAAAAAAACAGTGTATTCCTACTTACTATATTTTATATTTGTGTGGAAAAGTGATTAATAGAACTTTTAGTGCGTGATATCAATGTGTACATAGAATCATTATAACTTCTGTTTTACAGGTATCCAATTATAATTTATTAAGTATTCAGTCTCTATGACTTTATATTTAGAAATCGACTAGGCTCTGACAAAGACTGGAATCGTATACTTATGACTTACGTATCTAGATATCCACTATGATAACATGGCACCAGTGCGACTTATGCAAAATACAAGGCGATTTATTTCAAAATAGAACAATAAGTTTGAGGTGCATTTTATATGCTGTTCGAAAATGTTGATCGGATGACATGTCGTATTTGATCTCTACTCGCTGTATACAAATTCACCTTCACTTTTTGTCCATAAGAATATCGTAAAATAATAAAAATTAGTCAAACAGAATGTACGTGTAGTCTGTCTGATTAAACTTAGACTAACGTTATAAGGAGTAGGTAGCCTTTCAGCTGCCTACACCTTAAAACTTAGGTAGTCGAAAAATTGACAAAGTCAGGCTTTTATTTGTCAGTAAGTTCAGTGTCATCTCCCAATATCATTTCTTTCCATATCAATGCACATATATTTCCAAACAAAATTTCAATCTCATCGTGTGTTCTTTTAATTTTACTATGCAATATTCCATGCTGCATCGAAATTGTTTTAGTACATTTTATGCTATTGTCTAGTATTTTTTTTTAATTAAATGATCCTCTTGTACCAGTGTATTACGCACATTAGGTTAGGTTTCTCTGACAAACGGTTACGCAATTTTTTTGATCGTCTGGTACCTGTAATTTTACTAATATAATAATAATCGCGTCATTGTTTCATAAAATATCATCTATGATATAGTATTTTGAGCTGACTATCTACTTTTAAATATTTACTTATTTTTTTTAATGTACATTTGATTTAAGGAAAATCCCACCTAGGGAGGAGAGATGAATTTTTCCATTTTTCAAAATATTTATAATTAGGGGAAATATATTTGATTCTAAAAATGCAAATGCGTTCTTACAGCGATTAAAAGTTTAATACATGTTAACGAAATAATTACCATACTTGAAATCCAGCCTGAAAAAAGAGACTCCCACGCACAGCAGGAATCTCTTATTTATAGAAATATTCAGTTTGACTAGATTTTTAGCACAGAAAAATTTATATAATATTATATTATTAAGTATTGTTAGTTAATGTAAATATTAAGCAAAATAATTACATTGCTTCTTGCCTTCTGTACATTATTTTACATGATTTTATGGCAAAGTGGATCTTTGTTCAATTACTTTGCTTTTAGATATTCGGGACTTATTCTAATGTTCATGATAATGACCAGTAATCTTTGAATACTCTACCTACTTAAATTTAAACTTAACTATGAAAGGGTATTCGAAAAGTTACAACAACAAAGTATTTTCGAAGCTTACAATGTACTTGTACATAAATTCAAGGCAGTGAATTATCATTGTCTTTCGTAAGCTCTCTATCACACAATTCATGTCCTAAATTGTTGAAATTTTATTTCATGCTTTCTTTTCAATTATGTCTAGTGGTACCAGCGTTTCTGGCAGGTCAATTGAGCTCTCGCTCATTCGCCGGCCACTACAATTTGTGAAACACGTATCTCCAACGCCAAACTTTTCACCATCTTCGAGAGATTGTGGCAGATTTCGCCCAAGAGTTTCGGGTAGTAAAAATGTAGAAAATCCAGACAAGAGAGCCAAAAATCCAAATATAATAGTCGGAGTTTTAGGATTCAGCGTATCAAGCAAGCTGATTAAAGGAGCTAAAGCCCCCGATATGCTTGCGCACATGCTACCCAACCCTACTCCCGAACTGCGAACAACAGTGGGAAAGAGTTCAGCCGAATACTTGTAGATAATTGAATAAGATCCAGATATAAAAAGTTTTCCAACCATTACTACACCAGTGGTTGCTGATGAGCCATGAGGTAGAGCGACAACTACCAAACAGGATATCCCACCTAGTAGCATCATTGCACTAATGAGAGCTCTATGACCCACCCTATCTAAAAAGTACATAATGATAACGTAACTCGGTAACTCAACTACTCCCATCAAAAACATTATAAAGTAGGGATTGCCGTTCAGTTTCCCAGTATTAAGAGACAAGCCATAGTACACAACTGAATTAGCAAACCAACAACCACAAACAATCAAAGTTTTTTTCAACATATTTGGTGTTTTGAATAAGTCTGTTGTTCCTGCAGAATGTTCATCAGTATATTTTGCACATGTCGCTTTGCAGTGGGATACTAATGCAGGAGTGTCTACGGTTTCACAAGATCTGTTCATTTTTAACGCCTTCTCTATTATTGCTACCGATTCTCGAGCACGACCCTGTGCCCATAGCCACCGCGGGGATTCATCCATTATTAACCAATGCGGAAGCAATGTAGCCGCATGTAAAGCATACAAGATTTGTAAGTAGAATCTATTGTCTATGAGATATCCCCAAGCGGCCAGTAACATAATTCCCAGTGCGAACATAATCTGAAAAACTACACCACATATCGTGCGTTTGCTTGGTCCGACAAGTTCCATCGTCAGAACAAATCCAGCAATATATGAGCCGGACCCAAATATACCATATAAAAATCTGAGTCCTATAAATGTGTAGTAATCTGTAGAAAAAGCTACAGATGCGCCGAATAATAACTGGAGAAGTCCAGACCAGACGAATGTTGTTTTTCTTCCGAATTTATCTGACAGTCTTCCAAGGACGAGCGATCCGGCGACTACTCCAACCATATATGCAGTCTGTGCCAAAGCACCCATCCAACGACGACTGCAAACAAAATCCCATTCTATACCCCGAGATGACGTAAAGTATTTCGTATCGTATATCCAGGAATCACATTCTTCTACTGTCTTGTTTAAACCATAAATGTTACAAGACTGAAGTTTTCCATGTTCATTCAAAGGTATATAATTTAATATTACAGAAGAATTCCAAGAGGCTGTGTTATCGACGTTGTCTACTCCTGGCACGGCACATCTGAAACATACACAATCACAATATTACTCCTCTCATCGCATTTTCCAATTACTGTATAATCAGTGCAGTACAAAATGTGCAGTGTGAGTTGTCTAGACTTTTAACAAAAACAAAAGCATTAAGTAGGTACTTAATTGTACACACAGCCAATATGTGTTGTGAGCATAGAAAATGAGACGACGACTCTACCGAGACTGAATTTCCCTATATTGTCATTTCTAAAACGTATATGGGGAAAGTTTATTGTTTTAACATGAATACGATATAGTTAGTTGTCTACAAATAAGTGAATTAAAAACATGCATTGAATGTTAATGATTTCAATTGACAATTAATGTGACTTTTCAGTATACACATCGTTGATGTACGACGACATCCAGAGAAGTTACTGATGTCAGAGTTTCAGGAATCGTACGAACAACGATCGTCACATATTAACTAGGTATCTACCTAACCTATCATTCGAGAAACTCATTATGCTTCTGCTTACTACAATGTAGTAGAATATTTATATACTTTATTTAATTAAAATTAAATGTAAAACATATCTTTTACATTTACTGAGCTACAAAACATTTTATAAGGTAAGAAAAATTAAGTATATTTATTTTATGTACATATAAATACATATGCATTATGAATATCTAGTTATATAAGCGTCAAGAACCAGTTGTTCCTTGCTTAAGGATAAAATTTGTTATTTATGCGACGGTCATTAGTGTTATGCATGTATTTACACTTTTAGCGATTTATCGTTAGTATTCAGTGTTAATTAAAAGCAAGCAGTGCAGATAAAAGAAAACAATACAGTATTATGTCGATGTTATAAAATTTTGTACTTACGTTCATTGACCCGAGTAGAGTAGCACAGATAACATCACTCTGGTCGGTGAACTGGCAGCTCAATGGCCAAAGTTCAGTTCATATTAGATCTTATTCCCTTATACCTGAATCAAGCTAAACTGTACACTCTCTACAACCAAATAGCGTAATTATAATGTTACACTCCCTCGCTCCCTCACACCTTATATTAAGGAAGGTAAATAAAAATCAAAGAAAAGGTAAATAAAATTAAGTCCAAGTTTTGGAATATAAAAATACGTTGTCAATAAAATATATTAGAAATGGATAGAATAATTAATCTAATTGTATAATTTATAAGAGAATAGTCTCTTAAAAACGCCCATAAATTTGACTCTATATTGGATATTATAAGACGTCAATATGGAAAAAAAATATGTACTTGCAACACATAGTACATTTATTAGAATTCGGAACAGGTTCAATTTTATCTTTTTGAAGCGAATTCGAGGAACTATTCTCTTGAAGTTTAAAAAAAAATTGATCATCCATGCACGCACATGCCCTGTAAATTGTCCAATAATAAAAAAATATTTTAATTATTGTTATATAAATATTTTCTAGGTGTAATGTGTATTACCATTGCCTCCCAACTGCTTTTGTATTTTTATTTACAAGAAATAAATTACTGAATAACTAAAAAAAAGAAAGTTTAACAAAAATAAAAAAACAACATGTCAAAGACTTATTGAAGGATAAATTATGTATTTCTTGTAAATTATTTAATAGCGGGACGGCGGGAGTACATAGCTTGAGCCACAGTAGACATAACAGAGTAAACCAATTCCATATAACATTAAAACGTCCAAAATCGACGCACTCAAATATGTGTAACCTATGTTGTAACACTCAAAGTATAATTTTTGTACTTGGACTCCAGGAATAAAACATAAAGCCAATAAATATAAACGTTAGGGAATAATCTCAGTTGACTGATAATTGTGTAGAGATTGAAGCTGCGTGCCGTCCGATTTTGAATGTGTGTTTGTTATTGTTAGTGTATAAAATTAATAATGCACTAATAATTTAATTAATAATGCACCAAAAATTCAACTGAGTCATTCAAATATAATACAAACAAATATTATTCCAATAAGGAAAAACGATAAGAGTTAATTAACATTTGTTTATTTGGACTTCTTCGTCAACAGTTGAGTTAAGTGTAGGTACTATTTTTTATTTTGTGGTATGCATTTGTTTTAATAGAAATATCTAAGATATTGATCGTATTGTAACTAAACTAGCCTTGCATCGCTATCCAGTGAGGTAATTCTGTCATTCCTTTGAGAACATTCCCAACAGACATCAATCTAGCTAGACAATATTTTTTATTTATAATTTATTGTATAGTTTCTTTTTTATTATTTTATTTATTCGATTTCCTCTTTCTGGTCTTTCTTATAAATAGTATAGGTAACAGTAATGTTAATCGACTATTCATGTCGGCATAAATACATAAAGGCGGATTTAAAAAATATGAAATTAAAAGTAATCGAAGTGTACAGCTTTAACATGCATAAAAGAGCTGTTTGAAACATTAGATACGTACGAAACTGGATACTAATTGTCCTAATTTTTCGTCAGTAAACAATCCAAGAAAAAAATTAAGGCTTATAAGTATATCTTCAAATAGTAGGAACTTCTTTTGTTCTATCAGTTTTATAGTAGAAAATCTAAAGATTCTATAATTTCATATTATTTAAACCGATTGATTATACTTTCACCTTAATTAAACTTATATACAGTTGTACAGCAGTGACACATTTTTGGATGATTATACTAAAGATACAAGCTGTCGGCACAAGTCATCGATTATGCCTACCTGTGTATGAATAATATGAGTTAATTTACTTTATGTTTAAGGAAAAAGTAATACAATTCTCAGATAGGCGTCAATCACAGACCACAGCTGTAAACCGCAAGTGACACTACTATTCTATACGAATCTTAGCAGTGTTACAACACTGTCGCCGCGCTTAGAATAAATTTCTTAGGGATACCACTATCGTAATTTGCTGTCTGTAGCGATTTGCGGTCTGCGATTTTTGCCCATCTCGGCATTGTAACTTTAACCATTTGGTCATTGATTGTTTGTGCCGTTAACAACGTATATTATATAGACTATACAGCCATATGCTAGAGTTTGGAACCCATCTGTGATAATTTTTTTTGCTTCCATTTATACAATGTGTCCTGTACTTGTTATATTATAATACGAATCTACATACCGATGTTCTGGTACTGCCGCAACTGTGACTAAGGAGAGCATATGCATGCCTGCCGTCATGGCAGATAGAATGTGAAGAATGAACTGGAAACATTGGTACCGCCCGAAGTCTCCTGGAATTAGCAGAAAGAAATTCATTAAGTAAATTTTAAAAATATATGTGGTAGACGATAGAGTTAAGCTCTGTGGCAGAAATTCATGATGAAATGATTCTTCGTTCAGCCGAAGGACATCCGCTAATGAACATAGGCCTTCTTGTTAGACCTCAACAAGCATCGATTTTCTGCTATTTACATTCAACGGCACCATACGATCTTTCCCAGATAGATCTACGCGTACTACGCAATGCTGTTTGGCCCTTGGTCGCCACTTAAGAATGTTTCTGCCCCAATCGCGGTCAGCTCTGCCAGCTGTTTGTTACTTCAGGCTGCTGATTAGTGCTGATTCTAAAAGCTATGTCAGTTGTTCTACTGGATTTTGTTCTTACCTAAATATCTGGACTACCTAAGTAGATCTAGATTCAGGTAATATGGACAGGAGATTAGAACCTAAACTGTCCTATAGGTAAAAACTACAAATAAACTATTATAATTGAAATGTAACTGAGGACACATCAAATCCAATAAAGTCTGAAATTGCGATGCGGCAGAGAGCGACGTGTAAACACTTTAGCACACTACCATGAAATAATACGTGATCGAATTTTTTCAATGTAATTTATAACTTTATTACACAAGTAAGTACAGAGGTCGTTGGAACGTCTGAAGACATCGCTCGACAGTTCCTAAGGAAACATTAAGTTTCAGCAGTTAGACGTGAGTGTTGAAATGTCACCCAGTCATATTAAATAAGGGATGTAATATTATTACAATATTATTTTATACCTATTCAAAATGCATTCGTGCATTTTTAAACCGCATTCGTGGATGTCTGCACTTCCCGAAGGTTGACTGGTAGAGAGTAGAATTAAGTCCGTCTTTTGTACCACTCGTCTTACTGTGGTCAATAAATCGTTTAAATAAATAAATAAATCTACATTAAGATGAGGTTCTTCGAAGTACCTATCTAAGAAACCTCACGCACATCAATGCTCTGGGAGATTCTTTTGCTATATCCTTCATCCTCTGTTCAAAATACTTGATCTACGTTAAGTCCAGTTTTCGACGATAATTAATGTAAGGAAATAAGTGTTAAGTATTTTATTAGTAGCTCATTTCGCCATTTGTGGTACGGAACAAAGTTTATTTTACGTAATTTACAATGATAATGAGGCATGCCTTATATATTATGTGTAGTACTGATGTAAAATATCAGTGGCCCGAGTGGCCCGTGACCTAACCTAACCCTTAGTAGATATAATATGGAGCAGTAGCTCACACGCCGCCCGCTACACAGTTTGCGGCGCATCACGGCGGCATGGAATATAATATAACTAGCTGTCCTGGCGAACTTCGTATCGCCTCTATATATTTTTACGTTAATTTTTCCAATTTTTTAATAGTTATTCAGCTATACGGGGCGGAAACAAATCCAACAAATCAAAGATCAATTAATATCAAATCTTTATGATTACACCAGTATAGGCACGTTATGTCCTATTTCTCTTTCACCAAAGCCCCTTTTGCTAGCCGGTGGGATGCAGCATGTGCAAGTGAGGTTGGTTTTGGCTCTAAAGATACTACTGAGCCACACTCAATACAAAATAATTTTATGTTGATGACAATTATAAGTGCTTCTGTTTCATAATTGAGTTAAAAACTATCCCATATCTCAAATTGGATTAAACTGCACACGTGTGCAAAATTTAATTTAAATCGGTTCAGTAGTTTCGGATTCCATCGCGGACAAACAACGTGACACGAAATTTTTATATATTAAGATTAAGATTACCCTACCAAATTACTTTACACCGTCATTTGTTATAATAGTAGATATGGTACTCATAGATAATTATGAACAAATAATTTGCAATAAAAAAATAATGCTAGTACAAATCGAGTTAAAAACTATCCTATATCTCAAGTTGGATCAAACTGAACACGTATGCAAAATTTGATTTAAATCGGTTCAGTAGTTTCGGATTCCATCGCGGACAAACAACGTGACACGAAATTTTTATATATATATTAAATTTGATTATGGCACAAGCCCAGACTTCCCAGAAGTGGAGACAAGACCTTATGTTTTCATTTGATTTGCGGAGTCATTATTATAGCGTGCAGATTATAGCGAGGCGTGCAATGTATGGAAACACATCTCTTCTCCGCACATCTCAGCTTTGGTGGATTCTGACCCTCAATTTGATATAAATTTTTAGCGAAGGAACTTTGGACCATCTACTGTTCGAGTTATGGGAATATACGGAAATAACGTACAAATTACACTGTCAATATAATCGATTAAATAAACATATTCAGAAAAGAAAGCAGATTTTTTATATATAAAAACTAGCTATATTTTTTATATATAATAATTAAATCCTGTAAATCGAATTATTGGTTTTGAAGTAAAAAGAACATAAACGGGCAGGCAGACAGAGATACTATATATACGGTATCTAGATGAATTACGACCCTCGTCTTATGGTTTATATCAGTATGAGTGCGGCGATATCAGACGTTGAACGCATGGAGTTGTTGCACTATTCTACATGTCTACTATGCCTAACTCGTAAATTAATTATTTTGAAAACAGGACGAAAGATCGGCATAAAACAAAATATATAATAGTGTGTGACTGTGATGTAGAGTTACTTTCCCAGGACGGTTTGACACTTCCTACCTCTCGTTCACCAAAGCCTTATTTGCAGGTCTGCAGGGTGCACCGGACATAGGTGTTGACTTTTACTTTAAAGATGATGATGAAGAACTTACACCCAATGTTTTCTTTATTTCCCTTCAGGTATTCTATGGTTGACTGGAAGAGATCCAATATGGGGAAACTATAATTATCATTCTTGCGCCATTAATTTGTTTTGTTTTCGCGCGTACTTTGTCTGCTTTATTCAGCTTTAATATTGGTGATATTGGTCAACCACCTGCGTTAGTTTAATTTTGTATAAAACAATAAACATGCATTTATTATGATTCCAAAATTACTAGCTGAGATTTTTCTTTTTATACCACGTCGGGTGGGAGACAAGCATACGGGCCGCCTGTTGTGAAGCGGTTACCGTACCCATATTAACGCTAGCAACATGAAATGCACACGTGCCGCCACCCCCGCTGCCAACGCAGCAAATCCTTCCTTTCTGGTGACCTCAATAACTCATTCAGTCGGGCAGCTTACAAAAACGCTGTGCCCTATCTCTCTTTAGCCAGAGTCTCTTTCGCTACTCGGTAGGGTGCACCACGTGCAGGCGAGGTTCGTTTTGACTCTAAAGATCGTGGTGAGCTGCTCTCAAAATTAATGACTAGTAATACAAAATAAATAAACTTGAATCAAGCAATGGTCGACCGCAGCAGCTGAAGCGGAGACGACCGCCGCAGTCACGGCAGTTGCTTGCATCTACTAACGGTATGGGTGGTTGCCGGCAGGCAGTGATTTCCATGAACTAATTGGTGGCGGAAGCATGCAAAGTACTGTAGATCAAATTGCTTGTAAATTTAACTTTCGCAAAATAACATCCGAATCAATTAAATACCAAAAAACCTCAATCAATTCTATAGAAAATAAATTAAATAAACTTTTGATATCCTAATAAATGTGTATTTTATACAAAGCTATAAGTCAGGGGCCTATAGGCTAAGCTGAAGCAGATTCCCATCAGATTTTTTGATTGCGAATATCAAACTTTAGCTTAGATTTATGGTACCTGTCTTTAGTTTAGCTGGTAAAAACCCTGGAGCTCTACCAATTAAGCTGAACATAGATGTCAATACCTAAAACCTAAGACTTCTTTACCGAATCAAAATATTTTTTTTTTTTTATGAGGGGGCAAAGGAGCATGTGAGTCACCTGATGGAAAGCAATCACCACCGCCCATGGAGATCAGCAACACCAAAGGGTCGCCGATCTGTTGCCAGCCTTTTAAGGGAATTAAATACTCTATTCTTAAGGTTCCCATGTCGTAATTGTTCGAAAATACCGTTGAGGGAAGTTGATACCACAATTTCACCGTTCGTGGTATAAAATGCCTTAGGAAACGTACTGTAGTTGATTGCCAATTATCAAGATGATATGGATGGAATTTTAATTTATGGTGAGTTGTACGATGGTGAAATTCAGCGGTGGTATTCGGTTTTTTTCTATCTACACTGCACAGCTGCACTTGAACCTTGACTATACAATATACGCTTTACTTACAATACAATATTATTTTCTCAGTTAGACAATCAAGTTCATTACAAATGACACAATGTCGATAAGAATCATATAAATTACTAGTAAGCAAATGTTAGTACAGTAGACGTCACGCGAACACTGTTTACACAGGCACAGTACATATTGAGTGCTGTGACACAGATGTCACCCCAATATATTATGACGATAACAGAACGATCCGATTACTTATTCATAATAACACGTTTCAATATTACGCTTATACGAGTATATTCTGCTAGTTTTATGTACTAATAGCTGACGACAGACGTTTACCTGTCTTCTTAACAATGAATATTGATTGCCCGCCTGATGGAAAGCAGTTACCGTAGCCTATGAATGCCTGCAACACCAGGGGCATCACACGCGCGTTGCCGACCCTGTAAAAACTTCTTCACGCCCTTTCTGAAGAACCCCATTCTGCAATCTAATTCGAATTGGTTTCGCGCAATGTGTCAAATGACTAACAGGTCTCTCAAATGACATGAAGTTATATTAGTACCACAGTATAAGTAATAGTACTAACGTACAGTATGGACACTCTCTGCCGCTCTCACTAGTCGACCTCACCTCCCCTATGGAACCGATTTGGAACCGTTCGCAAGGAATGCCACAACGTACGAATTGACGTCGCTTGTATTTTATTCTCCATTCAGTTTAAAATAATATGCGAGTATGTAAAAGATGAGAGTTATTTGTGCAGTGGATGGATGTCTCAACACATGGAAAGTAAAAAAAAAACAATTTGGATGGATGGACGGACGGATCGATGGATGGATGGTTGGATGGATTGATGGATGGATGGATGGATGGATGGATGGATGGATGGATGGATGGATGGATTGATGGATGGATGGATGGATGGATGGATGGATTGATGGATGGATGGATGCATTGTAACCAGTCATTCGTTGACTCATTGCGTTTTTTATCAACGGATTAGGGTCCTGGATACGGGTTTCTTGGAGCCCGATTTTTTGTATTGTTTTTGGTAAAATTTCTGTGCTGTGTTTTCTAATTTAAGTTTACAGTGTTATATGTGTCATAATATGTTTGTGTATGTATGTATGTGTGTGAATATATATTGTATATAGGTTTAACCTTCCGTATACGAGGTGGGGTATGACATACCCCAGTGGTAAAAAAAATTGATACAATTTTTAAACGAAAAAGGCGCGCAAGTTGTTTTTTTCAGTAGCTGCAAATGCGACGTTGCCGCTCCGATTCGTGCGAAACATTTAGTCCGGCGTCTGCCACAAAACGTGTGGCACATGCCTAAAGTGCGCTTGGGTATCACACACCCCACCTTGTATGGCGCGTGGTCCAAAAGGTAAGTGTAACTACTGTTGTTTTTTATTTATTTATATGATTATTTCGGTGTTTAACGTGATGAAATATTGTTTGCAGGTAATAGTTTAACTAAAACATGACCTCTCAATTGTCGAAAGAAGATAAAACTAGTATAAGAGAAAAATAAAACTAACTTGAGAGGAAAATTCATTCGGGATTTAGGTTTGTCGTTAGAAAGACCCCATCTCGAAACAAGAGGGCAGAACCAAATACTTCCTAGGAAACTGCGCCACAGAATTGGAAAGTATTTTCAAAAACCCCTTGAAAACTTACAAGAACCGCCGTCAATGTATAGAACATGCAGATTTTTATTGTCAAGACTGCAGAAACTTAAGTGATTAAGATCTAATTTATTATTTTTTGGTTTTTACTTTAAATTATTAATAGTTTAAAACTAGATATACTGTAGTCGTATAAATTGACAAGACTGTAATTGTAATCTGTGCCATTTGATTTTAGTGCCTAAGAAAAAACCTTAATAGTTTTATAGTTTGAAGAAAATTTAAGTTTTTGTACTTTCATTAATAAAAGTCTATTCGAATGTAAAAATAGGATTTTTTTTACTTAAACCAATTCATTATAAGATATAAAAATATATTTCTTATTATTTAACAATCATAAAGAACAAACTTGCGGATTTTACTACCTTTTATAATTGGGGTATAGCAAACCCCACATAGTATAGCATGATGAGATTAGTCACCTAGTATACGGAGGGTTAAACAGATGTTTTGCGACTGTTTGTTCGTCCGTGGTGTCACAAACTGGTCCCAGCTGAAAATCAGCGCTGGGGTCTGACATAGTCAGTCCACGGCATAATGCTGAGCTGGGTCCAATTTGGGGCATCATGCAGCACTATTTCGTTCTCATTTCTAACTTATATATACAGCTTGTACTTGTTTAATAGTGTTGTGTTATGTTCCAATAAATGTTTTCTTCTTCTTCTTCTTCTTCTTCTTCATGGATGGATGGATGAGTGGGTGGGTGGGTGGATGGGTTGATGGATGGATGGATGGGTGGATGGATGGATGGATGGGTGGATGGATGGATGGATGGATGGATGGATGGATGGGTGGATGGATGGATGGATGGATGGATGGATGGATGGATGGATGGATGGATGGATGGATGGATGGATGGATGGATGGATGGGTGGATGGGTGGATGGATGGGTGGATGGATGGATGGATGGATGGATGGGTGGATGGGTGGATGGATGGATGGATGGATGGATGAATGGATGGGTGGGTGGATGGGTGGGTGGATGGGTGGATGGATGGATGGATGGATTTGGATGGGTGGATGGATGGGTGGATGGATGGATGGGTGGATGGATGGATGGGTGGATGGATGGATGGGTGGATGGATGGATGGATGGATGGATGGATGGATGGATGGATGGATGAATGGATGGGTGGATGGATGGGTGGATGGGTGGATTTTTTATTTATGGATGGATGGATGGATGAACGAGCAAACGAGCATTAGGTGATAAAAAATCCTATGCATGCAATAGCTTTACCGCGGCGGTCCTCGAGTGTCACACGTTTTTTTTTTCTTCACTACGCCCACCTGATGTGAAGCGGTTACCGTAACCATATTAATGCTCGCAACATTAAATATCGCTCGCGCGCCGCCATCCCCGCTGCCAACGCAGCAACTCCATCCTCTCTGGTGACCTCACTCACTCGCAGGAACACAACAACCCTCAAGGAAATTGTTATTTGACTGCGGTATTCTGTGAGGTGGTGGTACTTCGTCAGTCGGGCTGCTTAAAAAATACGCTATGTCTATCCTACCTCTCTTTTCGTCAGAGCCTCGTCTGTCAGTCAGCAGGGTGTACCCCGTGCAGGTAAGATTGACTTTGGTTCAAAGATGTTGATGAACCACTTACACCCCCTTACATGTCCGACTAATAATTGAATAATGTCAGCCCTAGAGAACGTCACTCAAACATAGGCACGTGTACAGACGTCATTTGGTTACTACATGCAAAAGCGCCATTTTTGTATGGAGTGGCCGGGGTTTGTTAGTACCTAAAGTTAATATGAATATTTTTTGAAAAATTGAAAAATTCACCTGGCCCCCCTAGGTGGAAAAAAAAAGGAAAAAAAAAGGAAATCGGTCCATCCGTTCACGCGTGATGCCGTGACCAAGGAAAAGAGGGATTCATTTTTGATATATAAAGATTTTATTATTATGTAAACCATTTAGGCGTTATTTCGGTGATCGTCTCCTTTTTTAAAAAAATCGTCAACCCTTAGTCATCCCACTGCTGGGATACGGGTCACCCCTCAATCGGAGGGGTTTCCAGCATATTCCATCGAGCTGCTCAGCTGCAAGTTGGCGGAGGCCAGAACTTTAAAGCCGCCTAAAGGCCACTGACTTGGCTTAATCAATGTCATCTAATGACAACAACCGGGACCGACGTAAGCCGTCGGTGACGACGTGCCCTCCGAAGCACGGAGGAGCTCAAGATAAATAAACTCATCCATGCACAGACAACGATCGCTGCTTAACTTGCGAGATCGATTAGGCTCCTCACCAAATGAATAGGAAGCCCTTTTTGTCAAACAGCAAGTTTTTACAAGCTTCATTGCCAGTTAAATCTGACTATCTTCCCAGTGTCCGATTGGCCTGAAATTTGGCATACTCGTTGGATTCGGATGACAATGCATGATCACTTAAATGCCGCCATTATTAATCCAATATGGCGCCCGCCACAAAATGACGATTTATGATTTCCAAATTACGTTTACAAAATTGCTGTATCAAATGAAAGGTCTTGATAATCAAAATACAGTAAGTAAACTGATTAGTTCTTTTTTTAGGGTTCCGTACACAAAGGGTAAAAAAGAAGGCCTATTATTAAGGCTCCGCTGTCCGTCCGTCCATCTGTCACCAAGCTGTATCTCATGAACCGTGTTATTAAGACAGTTGAAATTTTCACAGGTGATGTATTTCTGTTGCCGCTGTAACAAATACTAAAAAACAGAATAAAATAATTTAAGGGGGCTCTCATACAACAAATGATGTGATTTTTTTTGCCGTTTCTATGGATAATGGTACGGGACCCTTCCTACGCCAGTCCGACTCGCACTTGGCCGGTTTTTTTTATACTACGTCGGGTGGCAGACAAGCATACGGCTCGCCTGATGTGAAGCGGTTACCGTAGCCATATTAACGCTTGCAACATAAAATATCACTGGCGCGGCGCCACCCCCGCTGCCAACGCAGCATCTCTTTCCTTTCTGGTGACTTCACTCACTCGCAGTAACACAACAACCCCCAAGGGAATTGTTATTTGGCTGCGGTGTTCTGTGAGGTGGAGGTACATTCCCCAGTCGGGTAGCTTACAATAAAATTACGCTACCTACCTCTCCTTTCTTTTCGCTTCTTTGTTTGTCAGTCAGCAGGGTGCACCGCGTGCAGGTGAAGTTGGCTTTGGTTCAAGGGTGTTGATAAACCACTTACACCCCATCCTTTTTTTATTAACAACTAATAAAAGTTTGTTCATTAATTAATTATTTTAATCTTTATGCACAAAATGTACACAGCTGACTTAATCCTATACAAGCAATCTCTGCTCTATCGGTCAAGAGATAAGACATAGTAGGGGCGCAACCATATTCGGTTTGGTAGGATTTGTTGTTGAAGATAAACAAGATGCGAATAAAATTATACCTTAGCGGTAGATAATTTTGTGATAATGTCTATTCTGCTCTTATCAATATACCAACATGAGCGGCGATATTTACCAATCCACTCAGTATGCCGCCGTAATTACGACCTACATGATAGGTATCTAATGTGTAAATTTAAATAAGAAAATGACCTCGAAATGCTCACTGGAACCGCATTATCGGCGACTAATTCGGGTCTAAAGTGTTGTTGACAGTGAACAGGGGCCTTACCACAAGCTCTAAACGCAGGAATGGAACCATCATGGTTGCGAATTTATGAATGAAATTCATTGATAAATACGCAACCATCATAGTTCCATTCCTGCGTTTAGAGCTTGTGGTAAGGCCCCTGAGCTTAGTGCCAGTTTTTTGATCGCATTCGAACGTGTTAAAGTTTACAAGCCGCACAAATTGAGAATAAAGTTTCATATCGTGAATTTACCAGACGCGTGTTACATATCTAAATTAGCAGGGTTGTTCACTTCAAAATGTGAGCAAGTAAGCCACATAATTTTGTTATGTAACGTGCGTCTTATAAATTCATAACATGAGACTTCTTCGCTATTTGGTCGGTTTGTTTACGTTGACATGTCGAAGGCGAACAAAAAACTCGCACCGCGCGATACCTAGGGCGGGTAATAAATTAAAGTGTAAATTAAAAATTTTGTAAATCCCCAACAAAGAAAAATCCCTTTTCTGCTCCATCATTCGACCTTGATTAGGTACCCATTATCTATTATCTAAACTGTTCATTGAAAGAATTACAATAAGCTCAAACATTAAAGTTATAGGATTACATACTTACTACCCTTCACGTACAGTACCAGTAATTAATACGAGATTAGACTCAGACAAAAGATGAGGTCGGGTCTGTGACAAACGCCAGACATGGTGTTGCAGCGCTACTTATCCACGTGATAGCGTGTTTCCAACGCGTTTCGCGGTGTTTCACAGAAGTAAATTGGTTTTAACCTGAGTTTGAGGCCAGCTCTCCGGCAAATTATCGTTAACGTCAATCAACCACTTTACACAATTTGCTGATGTACATTTCTGCTGCATCTTTCAGTTTTAGTTGACATTTTTACGAGTTATTGTTCCCCTTGAGAACATCTTAACCTTCTATCACAACTGTATAGGTACCTGTGTTATCTATGACATCTGTCTATTTGTTATGTAACTATTGTTATTATTTCTCTTCGATTGACGGGCTTAAACCCGGTCATTTGATAGGCGTGCGTGGGGATATGGATCTAACGCGTAGAGACCCCTTTGAGAAGTTTGTTGCACGCCCGCCGTGACCAGCTCCAGGATATATCAATGGAACGATATACCCATGATATATACATATATATATATATATATATATATATATATATATATATATATATATATGATATACTTATTGTTATTATTATTATTGGTATTAAAATTAGTTATGTATACTTATATATAAAAATCTCGAGGGGTCAACTAGTACTGTAACAAAATTGTAACTGGCCGAGATCTGTACGCTGAAGATTTTTTAAGAAAAAAACATATGCAGAATTTTTGCAAAGAGAAGTATAATTCAGGGTTTTTACAAAATCATTAGAAGTCAAAACAATCGATTGTTTATAGAAAGTTCGTCTGTCTGTAAATTTGCAAAAATGCAACGCAAAACTACTGCACGAAATGGATGCAGTTTTTCACATTAGTATTGCTGGAGGTCTGACTTAAATTCTGATGTATATCTCATGTTTAAAGGTACTTGGCCTAGAGTTGAGTTGATGACATGCACGCGGACGATCTCGCGGGCGGCCGCTAGTATAACATAAACTTCATAGTTTCAATTACGAGACAGACCGCAGACCAAGTAATATAGTAGACATGGTATGTATGCGTGGCGAGCGTGTCAATAATAAGCGTCCAAGCTCTGGATGTAACTTAGTATGGATTTCTATCAGTCGCATACGTAATAAATCGTAGTAAATTTATTTTACCTATATGCTTTAATGTGCTTCATGCTTTTGACGTGACAACGTCTTATAATTCGGTGGAGCCGGCTACACGCACGAAAAAACATTACTCATGCGGCGTTACCTCGCTTTGAGGCGTTCCATTTAAATTTTCTTTTGAAAAATGCAAACATTCCATCAGTATTTTCTTATGACGTTGTCACGTTCAACTATAGTCAGTAAACCGACTTTACAGACAACCGATTTTTATGACACAATACAAACACAACGTTATTAGTAGTATACTCATATTGCTTGCCTGTCGTTGAGTAAGTTTGACACGCTTAGTGCCATACAAATCTAATTGCATACCATTTCCATTTGATTTCATTTCCGTAAGACAGACTCAGGCACTTGCTCATTCAGAGTTCGCCAGTTCTAATCATAATTATTCTGAGAATCAGTGCTAACCAATTTGTACATCATCGTAGCGAAAATAAATTGTGTGAAACAACTTCTTTCAATTCACTATAACTGAAGTTAACGCGTCATTAAACATTTAATTATTTCGATTTAGCTACCTAACAAAAAATACAAATTAAGTTGGTTTAACAGCTATGTAAATACACGGAATGCAGAGTTGATTTTAATTACTATTTCGCCGCATAGTACGAGGTTTATGTAGTAGTAGGTAGTCTCTAATACGTGGTATACGAGATAGTGGGAAAAACTATGCTTAGTATACTTAACTTTATGATAAATAATTTTAACTTGGTTAATTTTACTAGAAGATATTAGAAACTGTATCAAAATTACCTACTTCAAAACTTTTTATATTATTTGTTCTTAACTTTCAATTAAATGGTACTTAATATGAAAATATGGAAAATGATCCGATATTTTCGCGGTCTAGTGTAATTTTAGGTTCTTTCTAGTTATGAAATTCCATGAGCAGTTTTTATTTTAGTTCTGTATAAAGGAAACATTGAACTGTACATTCATTAATGTAAGTCTACATCATCGATCTAAGAGATCGACCACATCCAGGATTATCACATGATGTTATTAGCGAAATACTGAATCTTAATCATTATAACAAAAATAAGAAAAATAAAATCCCGAAAGTACAAACTTAGTCTGTCTTTCAGCTACTCGTACCTCGCACCTAAATTCCTTCGTTTCTCTGGTTATTTATAGCTATGGGCGATTTTAGTTCAAATCACGAAGACTGTTATAAATTATTCGTGCCTAAATTACGTATTTTGGTGAAAGAAATTAGTACTCGCAGTCACAGTCGTCACAGATACATAATTCGCAGTTCAGGGGGCCCTACTGGCTAAGCTAAAGCCGATTCCAATCGGATTTTTTGATTGCGAAAATCATACTTCAGCCTAGATTTATGGTACTTGTGTTTAACTTAGCTGGTAGAAATCCTAAAGCTCTACCAATTAACCAGAAGATGTTTGACAATAACTAAAACGTAAGACCCATTTTTCTAGTCAAAATATTTGGAGGTATTCGGCTTCAGCTTCGGCGGTAGGACTCCAAATTATAAAATGAACTCCATGGCAAAAAATCTCCATAAGACGCATTGGAGAATTGGCCCGAAATGTCGGAATCGGTCTTTACAGTGAAAAATCTAATAATGTCTGTATATATGCTAATCTAATCGTCTTCTCACAGTCTTCTCACATTGTGTTGATGTAAAGGCGAGGTGAATGAGATAGATAGATGAGATACGAAGCGACATAGATGTGACTTCATAGGTGGTTCTACGATGATATCGAGCTATGTGTGGATGACGTTTTCTCTCTTCAACTTTATATGAATCTAACACTATTGTCGACCTCTAACATTCTAGTAGCAAACATAATAACTGTGTGTAGTAGAAGTGGTGCACGTTGCATCGCCGACTGCGCAGTGATTTCGTATTTTAGTAGGTAGGTTTATTTCGATTTCTATTAACGTCAGAATTTGTTGGCCGGTCATTGACTTGTGACGAAACAGTACCACTTGGCGGTATAGGACAAATACTTAGTCTGCTAAGATACCTATATGATTATAGAGATATTCTTAATACCTAATGGTAGCATTAAATTATATTAACTCCATCTCTATCATGTATAATATCGAGGCTCGAAAATACAAATCCAGTGTGATTAATTTAAACGAGCTCGGTGGCGTAACGGTCAATGACGCGGCTTCGACACCAATGCTCGTGGGTTCGATTCCCACATAGGACAAACATTTGTGTGCATGAACATGTGTGTTTGCCTTGGTCTGGGTGTTTTCTATGTATCATAAGTATGTATTTACAAAAAAAAAATGTATTTACGTATGTTTATCAGTTGTCTAGTACCCATAACACAAGCTTCGCTTACTTTGGGGCTAGATGGCGCTGTGTGATTTGTGTGACAATTGATTATAAAAAAAAAATGTGTACCTATAATAATTTAATTAACATTTAAAAATTGTAATTTGAAAACACTAACAACCTTCACACTAAAAGTCGTTATTATTATATAAGAGCACTAACGTAATGCGGAGGAACTTTTCCGTTAAAAAGTTATAGGTAAAAACATTTCAAAGTTTAGGAACCACTGATATAATTGTATTCCTATAAGTTTATGTCAAATGGCGCTCAGTTACTTTTTATATAAACACGGGTGTTGCAATCCAGACTCAATTTTTATGCATACAGTATTATATATTTTATGTATACATTAATACATCCTGCCGCATGGGACCGACATTTTTGAAGAATAATATAGATTTTTTTTTCTTCTTTATATTAGTTTTATTTTTAAACAATTTTAAGATTACATTATTTTTATTTACTTTAGTTTAGTTGTATTTTGTTGCTATGTAGGTACTATATTGTAATCCTCACTTAACGTAATAAATTCACAGATATTAAATACAGAGATAAATTAAAATTGGGACTACAATAATAAAAATGATATTTATTAAAATTGAACTTGTATGCATATATTGCATAATATAATAAGTAAACATTCACAATACTAAACATTCACAATAATTGGAATTTCTGTATTTAGTAAAGACATCTTGTAATTGGCAGCTTTCCAAACGTGTGACCTCAATGTTCGTAGTTATTATAACTCCTCATGCTAGCTAATTATTGTTTTGAGGGACTGTGAGGGAGCACAAAGAACAATTTAAAATATAAACAAAGACGGCAGTTGTTGCTAGAAATAACAACAACATGATAATACCTATGTGGACATGTTAGGAAACAGTGGTTCACTTCGTGTTTGTGAGAATGTTTTTCATCGTTCCTACTTAATTGAATCGAATAATAAACTGCGAACACAGATTTGCAGGTTTGAGTTGCAATAGACAGTAAAGAGCTATGCACAGGACAAGGGATGGGATGGCAGGAGATTAAAAAAAAAATCAAAGGACATAGTAGGAAGGAATACGATAAAAAATCTAATGATATTAATCAATCTCGAGGCATGAAAAGGGATTTTCTGTTACATTGAACTACTGCAATTAATCCCGCTAATTTATAACTTCATAGATATGTTTGAACGTTCTTTGCTAAAAAAATTAAAATCATATCGGCCCGGAATGCGTATGCCTTTAGAAGATGTTAAAACCGTGTTGTTTTTCATAGCGTCGGGTGGAATTTAGCATACGGCCCGCTTGATGTGTGAAGCAAAGAATATTCACCCGCCGACATCATCGCTTCTATCATAGCAATTCTTTGCATCCTGGTAATCTCACACACTCGCAGGAACAAAACAACCCTCTAGGATTCTAGAAACTGTTATTTAGTTTCTGTGAGGTAGAGATACTTCCCTCGGTTGGACAGGTTATAAAATTACACTGTTAGTTGAATAATCAGCACGATTGACCGGATGCACCACGCGTGGCACCACGTTCACGTGAGTTGTTCTTCCCACAGAGATGATAGTGAACCCCAAAAACTTCTTTAGATTTATCAGAATGGAAATGTTATATCATTTTAATTTGATTCGTTTATTCAATAAACGCGAACAAAGTAACCCTTTTCTAGAACAGATTTATTTTTCATAGAAGGTAATAAATAATAGTATTAGTAAGTATTATTATCTTGTGTTCAGCAAAAAAAAAGTGAAACGCTGCCACTAGTATCTTCACATGTATATAACTTAGTTGAAATAATATTTAAATCTTAAAAAAAATAATATCGCACGTTCGAAATTTGTATGTTAAAATTTATACGTTCAATTTACAACAATTAAGTATTATTTGCACGTCGAAAGGCAAAGCGGTGGTAATATTATCTGTATTAAGTATACATCTTTTGTATGTACCTACATTTGCAGAAATAATAGTTTGAGTTTTGTTTTTCTTATAGAGGGATATGAAATGTGGATCGCTATCTACGAAAACGCTAGCATTCTGGAGTATGTTTAGGTCAGGAAGCAACTAAAATATTTTTTCATCTTTGTATAATTCGTAGTTTGATTCATAATATTGATTCGCTTAATATATGACAGACTTCGTTGAAAATACGCAGTGATTGCCACATGTGTTTGGTTTTACGTAAACGAACTTTTTCGTAACGTCATCAAAATCGGTTTATTCCGCAGCAGAGACATTCACTATGTTGTGACTTTTGCTTGTAATCCTTTATAAACGTTATAATCAATACCCGAAATCTAGTCGCTCCTAGGTTTGACTAGATCAACCTAAGGCTCTAGACAGACGGACTGCATTTCAACTGCAATTCCACTGCAAATTTGCAGTTAGTATGACTGCAAACCAACCGTACAGCTCGATTGCAGTTGGTGTGCAGTGGGCGTGCAGTTCCAACGACTGCATGCTCGTATGCAATATCGTGTGATCTATGACTGTGGATGTACAACGCAATGCAACGGTAGATCGCAAAACAGATAGATAGATAGAATATGCTTTATTTGCATAATACAAATTAGAAGGACAGTGAATCAATAAATTATTACAGAGTTGTATATATGCAACAAGGCGGCCTTATTGCTGAGAGCAATCTTTTCAAGGCAACCTTAGGGTAACGAATTTGTGCATGGAGTGGGCAGGATTCGCAAATCAAAAAAATAATAATAATGAAAACTAGAAGTATCGTAATATTATGAGAATCATTATTATGTATATATGAAGATTTATCATGATAAATAATTGAATAATAAATAAAAATACATACAATATATATTATAAAATATATAATTAATAAATAACTAAATAAATAAATATGAATACATATAAAAATGTCGGTTTACTAAAGTTGGAATGGAATTACAAAGCAAGGAAATGATTTTTAACTTGTTTTTTGAAAATATCAATAGACTTTGCCGTTCTGATAGCTACAGGTAAGGTATTCCAAAGTCTGATTGCCTGAACATTAAAAGATTGATTGAAAAATTTGGAAGAATCAGAAGGTACCAAAAGAGTAAGGTTTTCAGTGGAACGTAGAGAGAGACCATGTGATGAAGAGGAGAAAACGAAGGAGTCTTTAAGATACGAAGGAGCTTTAGGATTGAAAAGTATAGTATATAGGAAGGATAGAATGTGCATATTTCTACGCTGGCGTATAGAAAGCCATTTAAGTTTTTGCCTATAGTGAGATACGTGGTCATACTTACGTAAGCCATAAATAAATCTGATGCACAAATTTTGAAGACGTTCTAGTTTGTTCATTAAATCTACGTTTAGATCCGGATAAGACACATCAGCATAGTCGAGGATAGGTAGGAGTAGGGTTTGTGCAAGAGCAACTTTAGTGGCAGTGGGTAGAAAATTTCTGAGACGACGAAGAGACGACGAAGCCGCAAACATTCTCTTGCTTACCTCGGCCACGTGAGCCTTCCAGGACATAGTGGAGTCAAAAATAACTCCCAGGTTTTTGACTGACGTAGTGAAAGGAATGCAGATACCGTCAAACACAACCGAAGGAATTTGAGAAACATCAAGCCTGGAAATAAACGTCGGGCTGCCTATAATAATAGTATGCGACTTTGTTGGATTTACTTTCAGTCCAAATCGTTTACTCCAAGATGAGATCAGTTCTAGGTCATTATTGGTCTGTAAAATAGCTTGTGCAATATTATCAAACGTTGCCTGAGAATAAATCTGCAAATCATCTGCATAAAGGTGATAGGAAGAAGAGAGTGTGTAAGTTATTGAAGTAATAAATATAGCAAATAACAAAGGAGACAGCACACCACCCTGCGGCACGCCAGCAGTTGTGTCACACCAAGCGGAATTGGAGCTATCTATTTTGACACGTTGCCGACGCCCGTACAGGTAATTATGAAACCAATCAAACACTGCTGGAGATATGTTAAGAGAAGAGAGAACTCCTAAAAGAATGTCAAAATCAACGGCATTAAAAGCATTACTAAAATCAAGCAAAGTTAATACTGTGAGCTGATGATTCTCCATACCACATCTAATGTCGTCAGTAATCTTGATCAAAGCAGTAGTCGTACTATGACCGGGACGGAAACCGGATTGAAAGGGATTATGAAGGTTGTTGGAGGTGAGGAAGGAACTTAACTGCCAATGGACTAGTCTTTCTAGAACTTTTGAGAGGAAAGGGAGTATGGAGATAGGGCGATAGTCACTGAAGGCAGAAGGATGAATCTTTTTAGGTAATGGAATGATGTGTGCTTCTTTCCAGCACTCAGGAAAAGAACCAGTCAAGATCGAAAAATTAAAGATATTTGTCAGGACAGGGACAAGGACATCAATTATAGGAATTATCATATTACGGCTAATGCAGTCACCCCCGACAGCAGTAGATGTGATGGACAGTATACTTCTCTTAACATCACAATCAGTGAATGGTTTGAAAGCAAACGGTGAGTAGTCGGGAGGTGATATCGAAGAAAGTTGACGTAATGTATCAGTTTTGACTTTTTTGTCAAGAAAAGAGCATGATGAGAAATGATTATTTAATGAGTCTAAGTCAAGATCAGAAGTACAAGTATTGCGAGATTTGCCAACTCCCATAGTTCTGAGAAATTTCCAAACTTTCGCTTGGTCCTCATTTTCGACTGATTGATGAATATGGCGTCGCTGTGCATCCCTACACACCTTATTGCAGTGATTTCTTGCACTGTGATATTTATCGCGCTTAGTTATGTTTGATGGATCTGCTTTATATCGAGCTTTAGCGCGATGTTTTTTTTCGCGAAGCAACCTGATTTCTTCTGTTAGCCAGGGAGCAGGAAGATGTTTGAGCTTTACAGGACGAATAGGTGCATGGACATCATAGAGCTGTATGAGTAATTCATTAAAAATTTTTACTTTTTCGTCAATTGTGTCAGCTCTATCAATGCTAGACCAGTTTATTAATTTCGCGTCATTACGCAATTGGTCAAGATCCATACCACTAAAGCTACGCTGCATAAGGATCTTGGGTTTAGGCTTCGGGGGACGGATTTTATATGAAAGGTATATTAAATTATGATATGAGAAGGCATCTGCATTTAGCTGACCATGCTTCGCGACATGATCGAGTGAATTGACCATAATAAGATCGAGAAGGGAGGGAGTACAGTTAGGGAAAGAATGAGTAGCATCTAAAGGGAGTATACTCATGTTAACGGAATTGATCACAGTTTGAAAACAGTTGTTGAATAGTTGCATTGCAGTGCGAGACGGATCTATTACGATCAGCATGCTTAGTGTACGTTTTTTGTTCGCATGCGATCATTTCAACATAAACAAACGGACCAAATAGAGAAGAACTCTCATGTTGTGAATTTATAAAACGCGTGTTACATATCAAAATTATGTAGCTTACTTGCTCATATTTTGAAGTGAGCAACCCGGCTAATTTGGATATGTAACACGCGCCTGATAAATTCGCAATATGAAACATTTTCTCAATTTAGTCGGTTAGTAAACGTTAACACGTTCGCATGTGACTAAGAAACCCGAACTAAGCAATCAGAAGAGCACACGGACAACTATTAAACCTAACATCGACTTATTAAGCCTTAGACTATTATGGAATTTAGAGTCTTATTTCTGCGATCTTAATTAAGATCGTACGAAAATACATCGTAATCGTATAGTCTCTACACACATGACATGCTGTTTTTTGGATTCTGCTTTAGATCGATCTTACAAAATGATGTTGACGGGTATTAATTTAGAACGCTCGTCTTTCCATACATTTCCATGGAGCGAAATCTCAAGCATTGGAATTTGGATTATGAAAATCAGAGGCTGAATTCCGTCACGGATTTCGTCTGTCTACGGTCGGCGTTTAGTGCCATTCTTACTAAGTCCTAATATTTTGTATCGGCTTGAGTGACACGATTTGAAACTGTTTTTTTTTTGTATTATGTACTGTCAAGGTTCATATGTGGAGTATGTTTAATTTTGAATAAAATACACATTTATAATGATATTAAAGTTTCTTTAAATTAATATCTAGAAAATAATTAGGATTACAAAATATTTTTTTTTTTTAAATGTCGTTTTACATACATGTTTTATTAAATGTTAAAGCACACCCCGGCCACTTCATACACATGACGCATCGTTTACTACTACATAAACAATGACGTCTGTGCAGAGCGTGAATGAGCGTGTGTGCGTGCGGCGCCATAGAAACTGTTCCATATTTGACTAAGGGGATGTGAGGTCGACACGAGAGAGCGACAGGGAGTGACCATACTGTACGTAGTACTATTACTTATACTGTGGTTAAAGGTAAGATGATCCTGCACTTATGACAATCGACTGTCTGTATATTACCTTTCGCCAAGAGTCAAGAGAATCAATAATTTTCTTAAATTATTTTGTATAGACATCATAAACGATGATAAACAATGATAGTTTAGTTACGTATGTAGTTACATTACTAAGGTTACCTATGAATCAGCGTATTCCTCAGCCAAGTTATATTTATACTAAACTCTGATGTAACTAGCACGCCTATTTAAAATATGAACTAGTATTACATTTTGTACGTAACATTTTTTTTTTCAAATGTATAAAATCATAGTTTTCTATGAAATTGCTAGTGTAGCTTTATTGGACATAATACATAACAAGTAAACTTGGGTTCTTATTTCTATTATGTAGATATACATATATACCATTAAAATATACGTATACGTACGTACGTACAGAATGCACCACGTTCACGCGAGTTGATTGGACTCAAAGATGATGTTGAGCCCAAAAAACTTATTTTTATACTACGTCGGGTGGCAGACAAGCATACGGTTATTTGTTGTTGTTGTTATTGTCTACTGGTTTTAGAAATTGTTGAGTATGAAAAATTTATTGCAATTATATTTATTTGAGGCTATCCATTAAAATACCAATAACATTCGAGCATGAGTCGCGCGCAGTAAAATCTAAAATAAGTACACTTACAATTTTACAACCCAGTTTTAGTTCAAATACCTAGTCTTTCGTAATTTTATTATAATACTATTTGTTTTATGATGCTTAGCGTTGTAGTTGTAAAAACAAAAATAAAGTAAATAAGAGTACATTGAAACAAGAATAAACAAAAAAGAAACAGGCAGATTAAAATCGAATAAAACATAAATGCCTAATGACTTCAAACCACACTTCAAATCTATATCCTATTTTATGTTATCTGTATTTTGAAGTTTTAGTATCAATTACAATAGATGAAATGTTTAGATTTGCACGTAAGTGGAATACTCAAAGTATTCCACTTACGTGCAAATGTAAACACGTAAGTGGAATACTTTGAGTATTCCACTTACGTGCTTAATCTAGACATTTCATCTGCGTGAAGACACAAAATGGCCTCGATTTAAATTGTTTTCAATCCTACCTACATAACATTCATTAGTGAGAAGCTACGACATTCATTGTAGCGCTAATAGGTGCATATTTAAATAATTGCAAGAAAATTACTGTACATCGGAGGTGGCTTGGCTACCAGCGTACTGACTGATTGAGTGTTCAACAACCATGAATAATTGGCTTGCTAAATATTGTCTTCTTTTACACTATATCGAGCACTAACGTAAGTAACGAGCCGCTATAAACTTACTTAAAGGTATATTAACTTTATGGCAGGGTACGTACCCTATAGATGCTTGCAATACAATGAGTATTACTCGCGCAATGGTGCCCCCAATTCTAATGCGTCAGGTGGTCAAACACTCGCGAGAGCAAAGGCATTGTTATTTTTCTGTGAGATCAACAACCCTCAAAATTGCTTAGTATTTATTTAATTACTTTAATTAATTGTTACATGACGGGCGGCATATTGCACTCTGAGCGTAACGAAGGACTCTATAGTTAACTCCCGAACATAGCGAGGGAGTTAAAGTTATTTCCCGACCGAGCGAGAAAGAAACTTAACTCCTGAGCGAAGTAGGGAGTTATGTAATAGAGTCCTGAGTGAAGTGAGGATTTCAAGCCGCCAAAGATGAAGACAGGCTTTATCCCAGAGGAGGCAAATACCTAGGTACTCTACTTTTCATACCTAGCGAGACAATGACACTTCAAGGTTTGAGAAATAATAGATTTATTACATATTAGCAAAAATCTATACCATATAGTCTAGAACACATACAATTAGTAATTTTATAAATTAAAAATGAAAATTAATATTGTTGTTCTCCATATATTGAAATTAACATATGCTTTCTCGTATTTATCTTTTGATTTTTCTGGTAACAGATTACTAACAATTCCTGAAGCGTCTAATTTAATAAATTCTTGTCGCTTGAGAATCTATTTAAAAATGTCAAGCGACACATTTTTAAATAGAATTAGTTATCACCAAACAAAGGCACTAAACTCTTTTGTTTGTTTCGCGCGATTTTCTTTTTTTTCTTTTTTGTCGTCGATTGGACATTGTCGAGCAGGTGGTATGAAAATTCTTTTATTATTCACTAGCTGACACGTGCCCACTTCGTTGGGCGGTAAACATGTTTACGAAAAAGTCTTTTCTTTTTTCGGGTTAATATATAGTATGAGATACTCACAAATAACGTGGCTTTCTATTGATAAAAGAATTTTCAAAATCTGTTCAGTAGCTCCAAAGATTATCCCCCCTATAACCTCACAAATAAACTCACAAACTTTACCTGTTTATGATATTAGTATAGATTAAAACAAGACTTTTTATTTTCAAGCCTCATGACGATAGTGAAGTACAAGGTTACAATGTAGGTATTTTTAAAATAGTATATATTATGTAAAGAATGACTCAGTATTGACACAGAATATAAAGTGGAACACCATGAGATGTAGTAAAATATGTTGCTGTTTCAACGTATTTTATTACTCCGTAAACTTGAGGGAGATAGATACGACACGCATAATAGATTGACTTACAAAGTTTCCTGAAGACAGTAAACACGGGTGGCACCAAAGTAAATATCGGAGTGCGACCTTGTTCGATTTCACTTCACGCGTTATAATTACAAACAAACAACCACGTCAATGGACACACCTCCCTACACATCTTAAATGTAGACATAAAGCTTGATTCATAATGGAATGGTAACCACATTATTTAAATTACTGTTTTTTGTTATAATTGCATCGTGTAGTGGGGGGGGGGGGGGGGAACGAATGAGCAACATATTCTCTGACAAGAGAGTATCTCCGGGAGTGATGACTCCTGTGTTGTAAGGATCCGTTAAACGCGTGCCAAGAACATGAGAGTCATAAATGTTGATTTGTGGTGATTGTTGGCACTTGGTGGAACTTTGTAGAAATAAATTCAGTTATACTGTTCCTTAATTAAATTGACAGTAGGTACTTAGTACAAAATTGAGCGTGTCTCCCTTTATTTAGATGGACGCTATTCTAAAATGGTATCTACTTCATTTGAATACCGGTCTATCTTTACTCCGGTAGCCCTGATCTAGATCAATCTGGCGAAGGTAGAATACGCGAGTGCTTGTCGCAAGTTTTGTTCACGTTCGATCATGCCAACGTAAACAAATCGACCAAATATAGAAGAACTCTCATATTGTGAATTTATAAGACGCGTGTTACATATCAAAATTATGTGGCTTATTTGCTCACATTTTGAAGTGAGCACGGGTGCTCACGGTTGAATATATAGTGCGTGTTGAATATCCAAATTAGACGGGTCTACTTTGGATATTCAACACGCGTTTGGTAAATTCATAATATGGGAGTTCTTCTCTAGTTGGTCGGTTTATTTACGTTGACATGATCGAACACGAACAAAAAACACGCACTAAGTAATCTAAACGGTATTTATAAAAAGGATACTTGTTGCTAACAAGTATCCTTAGAAAATGGTTGTTTTTACGTCTTTTGAATTACTGTTTTTATTCGAATCGTGTGAACCAGACCTAAGATGTCTGAATGACGATCAGTACGACGTGTGTCACGAAGAATGTATTCTTGTTAGCTCTACTTTATTTTAAAATATTCTTCAGATAAAATGTAGACGGCTAGTGATGGATTTCTGTTGTGATTTACATTCGTAACACTCATTATTCTGAACTTTGAAGAATACTAACAACGGGATCATTTAACATATATTTATGTTAAATGATCCCGTTGTTATTTAACAATTCTTCATAATAGTAATACATCACCGACATTAACGTAGGCCTATGCAATGAAATAGCTGCTAAGAAAACTTATTATGGACATTTAGTTATGGTATGGACGAATTAATCTAGAAATTAATAAAGTTGAAATAGTGAGAAAATTTTAAAGTGTTTACCAAGCGAATGTAAAATAATTTGTCGGCTTTGAAACCGCAGAGTAGCGAAAAATCCTAGGTCATTGGTTGAAACAGTCGCTCATTCAGTAGAGTTTCGCTGCGTTGAAAAGAGTAATTTATAAATGTATTATACCCCCGAACCAATAAACAAATCTTTCATTTCAAACCGTTCGATTTGCGACCGGGAGCAGTGTCGGTGTTCCTGAAAAAATACGACTTTGGGGCCTCGAGGAAAGAGCCTTTATTTCCCTAAAAAAGCTGACAAAATGTCTGGGTCAGCAAAATAATAATTAAGGCCGTCTAAATGGCACAGAAATAAATGAGGAGAACCATGAAATTTATAAATATTAAATAATAGAAGTTTTAAGGATTTTGTTTTGAGACGTAAGGTCGGTACGTGAGAGGTACGGAAATGTTACTTTAAGAAGGTTACACTTATAACAAAGTAGGTAAGCGTGGGCTTATTTGTACTATGATGATAGAGACAGTCTCGTGATCAACAAAAACTCTAGTTAATAAACATTTCAAGGATACCGAACATTCTCTTTCTTCCTTTTTTTTAATTACGCAGACATTTCACTAACTGATTTGTACTCGTATAAAGATCTAAAACGTTACAATAGACGAATATAGTCAAGAAATAATAAAGTTCACGGGGACTATGTAGGTTCACGTGATGCAGACTACCGGTTAAAAAGTATATCATCTTGTCCAGTTGTCCTTTTCCCATTATTTGAGGTTGTCTTTATCTTTCATTCCCCGTTATCATCCGTCATATTTACAGTTAACCCTTTCTTAACCATATCATCTCTCACACAATTCCAACCACCTTTTTTTGGCATCCTCTCATTATATCCGTTTAAAAATTATAATTCCTCAAAATTTGACCGTAACGTAAGTCAGAGTCCCATAAATAACTAGCCTACCAGATAGCCCTTAAGAAGGGACAGTGATGTTGGAAAATCTTGATATATTACTAAAAAAAATTTTTTTAAATTATTCGAATATTAATAACATTTTTGTTCACATTGATATTTTACTTTTGTACAATTGTTGTAAAACAGAATTTGATTTAGACAGAAGGTACGAATATCAGTCTTCAATGAGAAAAGATTGTTTAAAATCGACAGACTCTGAAATTAGTAAACCGATTTTATTCATCCTCTCTTACTTAAATCACGGGTCTAGCCCTTCATTATTTATTCATCCTATTATTATGCGCAAACTATATTATAAAGAACTAATAAAGGCTGTGTTTTATTTCAGTCATACTTACTAAAAAACAAAAAGTGAACGCAAGCAAATCTGCGGGCGGAAAACTAGTATAAAATAAAATTCAATGAATTTTAAACTGGTTTTAAGGTAGATATTCTATGAACAACTCATATCGAAGCCGTGAAAGTAGTGGCTGTAAGCCAAAGAAGGCAAGGCCGGTAACAGCATTTTATATGCTATCCTTGAACAAGATTATGATTGATACTGATTTTTTTACACACAGCATACCAGTATGTAGCGTAAGGACAACATTATCTGGTTTATAATCTGATATTCTAAAAATGGATTATCAGTCTACGTAAAATAAGTAATTAATGATTTAGTCAATGCTAAATATTAATATATGTAGAAAGTAGTATCACGACGACGGTGAAAATAAAAGAGTTTTATGTAGAGTATTGTTGTATATAGGTTAGATAATTATTTTTTTATATAGCACATGTATATATTTTAGTATGTAAACTTTTTTATATTATGTGCTTTATAACTAAACGGTAATTAATTTTATTGCAAAAATTAGATTAAGTTTTATTTCCAAACGACCAGGTAGCAACCGTAGGAGTTCGAAAAGAAGCTAGAATTCTTAAAAGCTATTTACATAATGCTTGCAATGCAAGGACTATAGCATGGCTTTATGCTATGGAGATATCCAAGAGCATTCACCACATGATACCTATACCTCCCATAGTATAAAAAATACAGGAGTCTTCTAGCTTCCCTTTATTATTAAGCAATATTTAATTTAAAAGTAGTATTATACTCGTATTACTTAAATAAAAGAAAACATCGGACGCGCAGCATGCGCGAAACCATAGCGAAATTTATTTATTTATTTTGGCCACTTTCTCGAATTGATATCGGAAAACCAAGGTCATTTTTTGATGCTCTACACGAATCCGAAGTCAGAATTTCGAAATTTTGAGTTTCCTGGCAACGGACGGACAGACAGAACGACCGGACGATTTTATAAGCTCAATAAATTTCGCTGAAAATACAAATCTGGAGATCTCAAAGGAAATCAAAGTATTGTACCAACTTATGAAACTACACAAATTATTTCCCCTGGTCTAAAGTTGATTTTATTATATGTTTTAATTTAATTATAACTACATTATAATATTTAAAGATTTATTGTATTATCATTGTTAAGATCTATGACTATCATTAGTGCATAAGTGATAAAGTCAAAATTAAAAAGCTGTCAAAATTATTTTCGATCATATTTTCTCATTCATTCTAATGATTCTACCATCAACACATTTCTCCGGACGACTTTGTCATATTCTTAAACTTGTCCTTATTTAAACTTCACACTTGTAACTTGTCATGATTTTCGTGAGGCATTAAAATTAAAATAAATTAAATAACAGTTATAATATTATGTTATCAAAAGAAATTTACCTAAAAAAAGTTTTCGTAAAACCTTCGTATTTTGTACGTACTCATACTTCGTACGTTTAAGGAGTTAGATAGTATCATTGTGTAATTTGTGTATGTGACTCTAATCGATCAAGCCAGTTAAGCATGCTCGATCGTAGCCGGTTTATGGATGGATCTATTTGTCTCGAGCTCCTCCGTGCTTTGGAGGGCACGTTAAGTCATCGATCGAATTTAATATTGGCCTGACTACTGAAAGATCCTCTTTTTTTTTTCATCACCTCACTATTGCCGTACTGTCTAATCGGAATGAAAACAAAAATTACTCAAGCTAATTTCCGTGTCAGTTAGTTACGTAATTGGCATTGAAATAAATGCATTATAATGCATCATGTGCCCACTCGGTTGTAGTATTTTTAAACAAACTCATTGAAGTGCGCTACTATGTGTCTAATGTGTCGGTCATTGTAAATTGGCATAGTATTCTGAAATTTGAAGCAATCCAGAATTGTTGGATTGCTTCAAATTTCAGAATACTATGCCAATTTCACGCTTGGTGCCTTTAGTACAGAGTGCTTAGTGCAAGTTTTTTGGGCACATTCGAACGTGTTAACGTTTACAAGCCGACCAAATTAAGAAAAAGTTTAATGTGAATTTACCGGACGCGTGTTACATATCTAATTTAGCTGATAAATATTGCGTTTATGTAGCCAGTGCCGTAACAAAAGTTTTAGTATTTTTTATTGTTTCTACAATGGTAATATTATTTTTTTATAATTTCATACCTTTAAAATAGGCTTTCCCACCAAACTTTGATCGAACATCACGTCGGACATAAGTTATTAAAATTTTAAGATCGCAGATCGTTTTAGTTTTATGTATTTTACGTAACATTGGCAACTAGCCTATTCGATTCTCGCCAAAACCTCTGTAACCGTCAGCAACTTGAGGATACAATTTAAAAAATGAATGAAACTTCTTTTTCATTAATGTGGTCTAAGATTGATGATATCAATAGTTATTAAGGGGATATGTTCAAAAATATTGACAAAAATCAACATGATAACACAAGAAAAAATAATTTATTTGCTGTTTATCACATCATGCTTATTTCGTTGCAGTGGTTGAATGTCAACCGAAGGGATTTATAGAGTGTGCTTAATTGTAAAATGTGCACCCAAGAGTCACCAGTTGGTGCCAATTTTACATCTCAACAACATTCTTAATGTTGACTTAATGTGCTTTCCAAAACACGTAAGTGCAACAAGCCATTAAACCTATCTCGAGATTCGCGTATCTGTTGGACACAATAAAAAAAAACACGCTATTAACTTCCTCATACTTCTGCTGTTATTTAAGTGTAGTAAACAAGTATATCACTTGTCTTTACTTACAACATTCTATATATACAACATTATTCATTTAAGTAGGTTTTAAGATTTCTTTTCACGAGCAAAGTATGAGATCACATGAGATCTTAGATTACTTGGTTTCTATATAGGGTCGTTAATTGTTCTGTTAAAAATCCCCAGTGGGTTAATACTATTACGTAATAACTATTTAATAACCTGAGGTTAAAGAAGAAGAAGAAGAAGGAAATAAAAAAGAAAAAAAGAAACAACGAAGAAGGACTTCAATAGTTTACAGAGGGCTATTTGAAATGTTAGTCATATAGAAAATAAGTGTAGGTCCAACTTATGGACAACACCGAGACAGACGGTCAAAATTTTACCTATGAACAATTGTAGAAGTTCCAGGATGGATCTTGATTAATGTAAAGGACAAAAAGAAAAATATAATGTTGTTATACTAACAAAGTAGCCGAAAAGAAATCTATAGAATTATGATTAGAGATGGGCACAATGCCGGGCATTTACGATAAATGCCCAAAAAGTTATAAATTCACTATTTATGCCCAAAACTACGCATTTATTGGGCATTTACAGATACTTACTGGGCAATTATTGTAAATGCCTGACATTTTGCCCATCTCTAATTATGATACAATAAATAAGTTAAAGACTAGAAAAAATTGTTTTCAAAATTACACCGTAAAACCTTGCAATATGTCATGTGGGTTCGTCGGTAAACGAGTGAATAGTTCTACATCTATTTTTGGTGAAATTGAATTATTTATACTTATATCGAATTAAAAATGTATGCAAATGCAATTGTGTCATATTCAAATTCAGTGCCTCAAGTATTGCGCCACCGTCGGTGTGTGGCAACTTGCATTTATTAATGCCATACACGATAAAATAATAGTTGTACTTACTCAGTTTATATTATTTATTATGAAAGAGATACAAATATTGAATGTTGCTAACCGATACGAGTGCATACTGTGTTGACTTAACACTCCAATTAAGAATCTGCCACACCAATGTTAATAATGTTTCACACGGTTTACGAACTTTGTGGAGGTCAGATATCTGAATGAAACCCGTAACATATCAATCATGCCAGTTATTTCATAAGTACATAAATTGATACATCTACACAAAATGCAGGGCAACGTGCAATGTAACGTTTCTTATAACACACTTAACCACTGAACGACTCTACATTAATATATTCGATACTTATACGCTTGTTTTTTTCATCAGGAATTAAAAAAAACTTGGAGTGTAAGTGATAGATAACCATATGTGATAAAGACAATATACTCCGCACATTGTTTCCTGCTGATTGACTAACGAGGCTCTGGCGAAAGGGAGGTAGGGTACAGTATTATCGTAAGCTATCCGACTGGGGAAGTACCTCAACCTCACAAAACTCTTTGGGTAACTCGAATTACACTTCTTTATTTTATACTAAATTTTTACTCTACTTCGCAAATCTAATAAGACGTCTATTTCTTTTAAATACTTACTAATAAGGATAATACAATATTTTTAATAGAAAAACGGATTAATTTCTCAATAGAACCTATCAACTTCTAGACTAGAGACTTGAGCATTCGTCTTGAAACTGTAGTTACCAGGAGATTATCTGATTTATCAGTCTCCTGGTAACTACAGTTTCAAGACGAATGCTCAAGGTAACCCACTGAATTTCTCCAAGGTGTAATCAACATTGTTTTAATATGAATGTATATTGCATTTGACATGACTATATGTATATACCCTTATAAAGGTTACATGTAATTTGTTTTGTTTTCTGTAAATATATGTTCTTCTTCTTCTTCATTTAATATGTAGTATGCTCTGTTCAAAACAAGAATATTTACGTAGAGGATGCTTTAGCATACACCTTTTGTATCCTTAATTTATTTTTGTGTTCTTACTGAACAAGTTTAAATAAATCTATCAGTTTATTGCAGGTATTTTATCATGTTCACTACATATCAACTTGGTAAAGTAAGAATTTGTTAATGAATTTGTATAAAACCAGCTCGAACTTTAAAATATCACCCAAGAACACTGAGATTGTGTTGAAGCCCTGCAAATGCCATAAATAAACGGTTATCTTTTTAACTCCAATGATATAAGAATTAGTAACTTATACATTATTGATCGTGTAAATATTATACTTAGTTAAGGCCACGTGGAAGATTTACTCATAAAACATCATTTGACCATATTTGCGTAGTTAAATTTGATGTTATCTAATTGGTACAGTCAAGAATCCCGTTTGACACTCGCAGTCCATATTAAATTGTGCGTTGTATAAAAATAGTTACCACGAATAGTTACCCTCTTAAGCAGAGCTTCTCAATCTTTTTTATACTACGACTTCACAAGTACTTTTTGAGATGACATTGTGTGTAGCTCTATAAATTATATTTCATCAAAGAAAACTATTGTTGTTTACTAGTAAATATAACACAATACAATGATGTTGGTATTATAATGATTAACTTCTTTTCAATAATTAAGTTTTAAAATAAGGGCTAAAGTATTGTGCATACTGTGTTGAGTCGCGATGCTCAGGATAGCAGCGCGGCACAGTTTGAGAAGTCCTACTAATAACTTTGCAAAAGAGCTTTCCTGTGCTGACTATGCGAATAAAAATTGAATATTTATCTTTCGAGAAGACGTCTTTATGTGCATGGATTGAATAGTTAAAGATTTACCGGATTGACACGATCATGTTGAGATTAGTGAGGCCAGAGTGAGACGTTAATACTTTAATAAATCTGTACACAGTAAGCCACATAAAAAATATATGTGATTACAGATACTTTTATAAAACTTATTAGTAAATACATTTTGTATATTTTTCTTTAGGCTTTTTATCGGAATAGTATACCACTACCAGACTATCAGAATTCATAATTCAAAGAATTCGCTTTCTGAACTGGCCTGACCAGTTTACACACTATCGATCGAGTGTTGTTCTCGTAAGTAATACATTATTACGATTCTTTTTATCTCGATGCAATTTATCCCATGCAATTGTCTTTTCTATGCATTATATAATGTTACAACTTGGAATTCTCTGGATGATATTGATAAGTTTAAAGCAAAGGTCGGCAACCTTTTAACAGGTTAGGGCCACATAATGGCAAAATGAAGTGACGGCGAGCCGTATTTAAATATGCATAATTTAGTACCTACTCGTACTATATCGATCAATGACATTAAAACTGAATTAAAAATAAAAGCACAAACAGGCGCGAGCGACGACATGGCTATGTCACATCATGACGCGTGTGAAAATTGGAATTTTGATGTGGAATTTAAAATATTCCTTTATTATTAAAATCTTGTCACGGGCCACAAAAAGGGAGCGCAGACCGCGGGTTGATGACCCCTGCTTCAAACTAAATCGTGGAAGATCACCAAGTAGCACCACTAAGATAATGAATCACGCACTCAAATTTAGTACTTAGGTCTGTGATATTTAGTTTATAGGCAGGTTAATGGCAGTCATTCAAACTAAAGTTCAAGCTGGTCATTCAAAGACTTATCACAAATGTCAAGATTCAGTCATAAACTGTAATCGCTTAACATTTTATTACGATCATTATCGTGTGGATTGACATTATAGTAATAAAGTTAAATTAGACTTTATTCCAAACACATAAAAATCTTTTGTAACAATAATATTATGATAACAGAAAATCATTTCAGATTCTTTATAAACATGTGGTTCATTATAGATAACACATTTGTTAAACATTCAGCCGTAATTTTGATTATAATAGTTTGTAACTGAGCACGTGGTAAGCGGGACATCATGTCATGAAGATTTGATGTCATTACAAGCTAATTTAGTTTCCCTATGTCCAATGTAGCTAGAATTTGGCACACTCTTTTGATTCTCGTGACAATGCACGATTACCTAAATATCGCAATTTTTACTCCAATATGGCGATTTATAATTTCCACTTTAACACCTATGATGTGGATATCAAATGAAAGGGCTTGATGAGCGAAATACAGTAAGTAAAATTTTTAGAATTTTTTATTATAAAAAAATAAAAGCTAGCCTCAAAAAAAATTTTTTTTTGGTTATTCTTGTTTTGCGTTTACGCTTAATTTAAGAATGCAACTGCAATATGTCAGTAACATTTCACAATTAAAGTAGGTTTCGAAAAATCAACAGCGTCACCTGTAGGCGGTTATTGATCAACGTATTGAACAATTACTTAACTATATCAATATCAAGTCAACGTCTATGCAAGATACAATTACATTGCGGGTGGCATAAAGCCCGTATCATATTATGGCAGCATAAAAGATTAAGTAACTTAGGGTTAGGTAAGTAGAACATTGCTCTCTCACTATTAGGTTAAGGCCTTATACAGTTCATTAACTTTGAGATCGAAAGTATAAAGGTAAAGCCATTAATAAGCACTTAATCTGAGATCCTATAGCACTCTTTTAAAGGTTTAACACACAACCAATATATCATCATCACGCATCAGCCTGTATCTACCTACTATTGGATGGATATAGGCCTACCCCAATGCTTTCCATTAAATGCGATCCTCCACTTTTTCATATTCAATAATTTATAATTAAGTATATTTGAATTAGATGAAATTGAAGATAGAAGCTAACGAATCAGCGAAAATCTGATAAAAAGGTCGATACTATTAAAATATTTACTTTCCATTAGAAAGCGTGTTCGCGCTAAGTTTTGTACGTTTCATTGCAAACATGAGGATAAGCGACATGAGATCTCACAATACGTCCTCGTATTTTTCGAACAAGACATACCAGTCGTAAGCAACAGAAACCAGGCCAGCAAATATAGCTGGCGCATTAACTACTCGTGCAGACGCAGCTGCAGAAACGTGTGTAAAAGCACAGGACAACGTGTAATATCTTTCGGTAGTTCCATATGGTATGAAGCCGGCTACTCACCGAGTTTCCCCATCATCTCCTCTAAAGCGTGATCCTTGTCCATGGCTAGTTTGGTGTTCTGCGTTGTCCTGTTCCTGTTTCCGAAGTTCTGTAATGAAATTCACAAACACCATTGATGGTAGTGTGGGGCGCGGAGCGTGCGTGGGTGAGTGGCAGACGTGTGTGCCTGGCTGCCGGCAGGCGAGCGAATGGACGGCTATCGCTGTGGCGCCGGCCGCCGACACCGCGCTATGCAACCGTGCGAAAAAAGCAATCTCTTATCTTCATTGGCCCGTACCTGTCGAGACTGCCGACCTGCAGTGATCATCTGCATAGCCCGCGTGCCGTTCATCGGTACCAGAACGATTGTATCCTTGGTAAAGACTAATTTACCAGAAGGATTGAACATAACGTCGTATAAAATGACGTCAAAATGAATACCACGAATTTGGTTATTTGCATTGCATTTGCATTGAAGCTATGTAATTTACCTATAAAAACATAATAGAGTTTTTACTTTTAAACATGATGTGTTGTTTGATATTCTCAATTATGGCACATTAATTGCTACTCCAAGTCTTCCATCAGTTGCTATTATTCATGTATGTAATTAATAGTATACTCTAATGACACCTACGACTAAATAACCCAATAGAGATTTTTTTCTTATTGTTAAATGGGTATAAACTAGTACAATCATCTACTACAGCACGTTTCTTGAAACATTTTAGGCGAATTTGTAGAATCAAGTTCCTTCAGCGGTGTTTCCGAACAACTACGACACGGGAACATTTAAGAACAGAGTCAACATTTCCCTTAAAAGGCTGGCAATTTATCGGGGACCCCTTGGTGTTGCTGATTTCCATGGGCGGTGGTGATTGCTTTCCATCTGGTGACCCACATGATCGTTTGTCACCCTCTCATATAACAAAAATGTATATATGTTACTTGTCAAATTACCAAGAAAGCCATGGGATCCTGTATACCAGTATCTGTAGGGAATTCAATCGCGTATGTAATTGAAAAACATTCTCACTAACTTTACTATACTATACACGAGAACCACTGAATGAATTTTGTTTAAAATATCTACTTAGACATATAAGCATTTAGAATTTATCTACAGTTATTAAGTGTTCAGTAGACATCGTAGACGGCCGGTAATATTAAAGACATCGAAATCAGGGTTGGCATGATTAAAACAAGTCGTTTTAAAACAGATGTTTAAAACAGTGTTTAAGACATACAGGCTGTATGTAAAGCGTTCAGCATTGATTAGAGATACAGATGCGCAACATAATATGTTAAACGTTTTTCCATTGATCGATTTTTGTAAATACTTATTTACTATGGCGAATTGCAAAATAGTCTAGTAATGGTATATTACAAGATTTATTGATTTTAAATTAATAGCCCACAAAAAAAAACTAATATAATTGTTTGTTGTATAAAATAAAAAACAAACTATTTTTTCCACACCTGGGTACCGCCGAAGCTGAAGCCCATTACCATCGGATTTTTACGATTGCAAAGATGAAACTTTAGCTTAAATTGGCGGTAATTGTGTTTAGCTTAGCTGGTAGAAACCATAGAGCTCTACCTACTAACCTAAAGATATTTGTCATTGACTTAAATCTATTTTCATTATCAAAAAATCCGACTAGTAATCGGCTTCGGCTTCGGCGGAAGCCCCCTGATCGAAATTGATTTTAAAAATTATATGTAATCATATATGTGTTCGTGGTTATGATTAGTCAACTTATACTAGCTTGTACGTAGTTCAGTCTATTCATAAACTTGTTTTGGTTAATGTCACCGTCTATACAATTACAAGCACGTTCTTGCAGTGGAAAAATACATATTGATAATATTTTAATTATGCATCGATATTACTAATTACTATTCTCAAAACATATTCTGTTTCTTGTGATTCGTGACCGATAAGGCGAGACAAATCGGGTTTATAGCTCTTCGAAGGCTACCAGCTCGTAAAGTCCTTGATGTGCAGTGAACTCACCGATCAGTGCGAGTTAATTATTGTTTTTTTTTTTATTACAGCCTTATTCATAAAAACTTTTTAATCACCGTTATAAACGTTCATCAGCAACTTAAGCCCTAAACAGTGTTTAAAAATTTTGTATTCATAAACGATGCTTTGTCATTGATTTGTTAAACACTACTTATTTTTTTACGCTGGCAACTCTTTAGTGGAATAGGTAGGAATCCGGCTGGAATGCTTAGGCCGCACTCATCGTGATAACATTCGGACGATAATTCAGACATTCAATTTCAATATATTGAATGTCTGTGTTACAAATGGTAAAATTTAAAAAGCAAAACTGTCAATGTGTCATTGTTACTGTCTGTCCCCAGCGCCTGATAACAGCCATAACTTGAATGTGAACAGGTATACTGCTGCCTCTTGGATCTATCTACAATGAGATCACTAAATTTATGATTTTTGCATAGTTGCCAGATTTTTCTTTGATAGAATGAGTATAAATTAGTACAAGAAATGTTTGAATTTTTTTTAATATTAAATCGATCTGGCTCTATATATGCAAATGTATAGTTCTGGACATCTACCTATCTAAAAATCCTACATATTTGGAATACTGGTGGAGACAGGTACATATATTAATTATATTATCCATACGGAATTGATTATAATAATTGTAGTAAACGGAATTATAGCGAAGAGCCTCGACCGTCACCTCGAGAGGCTCTCACTAGGCAGTTGTGTAAAGAACCAGATACAGAAGGCAGTTCTTCTAGACACGGCCCGCATCATCAGAAGGTTCCTCACTCTGTAACCATTACCACCGGTAATTGGGGTCTTTGCCCCGCTATCGATGGGTGCCCCTTTTTTACATTTTTAAATGTATTTTTTTACATTATTTATATTTAAATATGTAAGGTATTTAAATGTGTAAGGTATAGGAGATAGAAAAGGAATAAATGTATAGTAGTAAAATTAAATAAATTTGTAATTTGTATTTTATTGTAAGTATTGTACTTATTTTGTACTTCGTGCTTCGGAGGATACGTTAAGCCGTCAATCCCGGCTGTTGTCATTAGATGACAGTCGTTAAATCAAGTCAGTGGCCTTTAGGCGGCTTGAAAACGCTAACCTCCTCCAATCCGCAGTTGAGCAGAGTGATGGACTACGCTCTACACTCCTTCGAATGAGAGGATACCCAAACAGGGGAAATCCCAACAGAGGGATTAATATATATAATCGAGTAACATAAACGATTAAATTGAATAAGCGCGCAGATGAAGTTAAATAAAGTAAATGTGATTTTATGTTTATGGATTTTTTGTTTCCGCCTTTTAATTTAATTTAATTTATAGTTTTAAACGATATAGTTTTAGACGGGATCTTCTATCTCGGCTGATGCAACAAACTTACCAGTGTAAATTGTGTGTGTGTGTTTACAACAAACACGTGTTTACAACAAAAGTGATAAATATAAAAAAAGGAAAATATTTATATTAATATAAATTATTTGATATATAGAATGTATTGCCTTTGCTTTATCTTATTTAAAAGTGCATTTTTGAGTCCCGGACCCAGCCATCATTAGAAACTTATCGTTGAAATTAAATGTAGCGTTTCATCATTCATTTATATTTAATAAGAGTATCTTTATAATGGTGATTATGTAGGGGTAATTCTTCATTAAAAGAAAAACAAACGTTTTTATGTCTACATTCAAACAAAAAAATAATTTAAAAAGTATTACAAATTTACCTTAATTGGTAAGTTTAAAAAGATTACTTGGGTCATGATCCTGTTTATTGTTAGATGATTTACACCTAGTTTCTTGTTTCTTTTATCTGGAAAACCTTTCCCAGGATTTCAATAAATAAACGGGACTCAAAATAATGTTTGTGAATGTATGTATTTACTTATTTATGTTCATATTGGCAACCATAAGGTGTTGGAAATAAAATTTCCAATAATGAGTGAGAGGCCCATTTTTGTTACGTTACTCATAGGTGTGAACGAGACATAAAGTAAGTAACCCTTGTTCTACTGTTGCTGTATTTCAGGGTCACGGTTACTCTGAACCGGAAAAACGTAATCACGGACGTAACATCACGTCAGAATCGATGAAAATATACTTACTTTCATGGTTCTAGGAAAGCCTCTTGTAGCGTACTTATTTGAAGATATAAGTATTTAGAATAACAATGACTGATACGGGGAATGCCTTAAAATGTTTGCGCCGTGTTTTTGCACATTATTTTATAAATTGAAGAATTAAACATGGGTGCTAAAATGTTCGCACAGTTAATTCTCGACTCACTTAGAATCTTGAAAAATATTATCTTTGTTTTTACATATTATAGGTTAGATATATTAAATTTATTGTATTAGTCGAAATTGTTTATTTTACCTAAACAAAACTAGCCGATTTTCATTGAAATCTATACAGCCGAAGACGTCAAATGCTTCAACCATTAATCTCAATATAATGTCTATGTAGGATCTGTTGATAATTATCTATTTAACATGATAAATATTTATTAGTACCTAGATACTTATGTACACTTATGTATTGTTTATAGAATTGGGTCGGTCTATGAAGATGTGACTACTGACGTATTGGGTAATATTGGTGCCTGGCAATGGCTGGTAGTGGTTATCTGCACAACCCTTATGCTACCTCCCGTTTTCAATCAATACGAAGACATGTTCCTGCTCAGGCCGATGGAAGAAGTATTTTGTATACCACCAGTTAATCTCATGACGGTGAATACCAGCCTATGTTACATTCACTTGAACAATAACGCAACTTCTGATTTGAAATGTGAGAAATGGCATGTGAAATTATTGTCGTTTATTTGGCTTAAGAAGTCGGTGAGTTTTAAATTTGCATTAGCAATTTAACAAATAATAAGCTATTTGGCAATGTTCAAAAATTGTATAAATCATTTAACAATATCGTAAAATACACAAAACTATAAAGATATGCAAACTTTCCTTCTAATATTTTCCGTCCGTCTTATTTTAGGGTCGATCAAAGTTTGGCGGGAAAGTCCAAAAGAATTTTAAAGTATGAAATTATTAACAAATAATATTTCCACTGGAATAGCAATAAAATACTATAACTTTTATTATGATACTAATTAAATAAACGTAATATTTAACATAGATGTCGTATAAATTTCTGATTTAATCCATACATAATACAAACCTGTGACGTCATAATCTTGTAGCCAGTTGTATGGAGCGTTTTCGGGAAAGTCCAAACTTGTAATTTTCAAATTAACATATCTCGAGAGATTTTTGTGCTATCAAAGTAATTCTTCCACGTGTGGTTTTATTGTTGTGACGACCTATAGTGATATAAGACCGAAAAAACGTTAGTCAAATAGCCTATTCTTTGACCACTTATTCTTACTACACTGTTTTAGTGGAAAAAATAACTTTTACACACATCAACAGTATCTAAGGAACGATTCCTGATGGTTTGGTCTCTGGTCGCTGTTTAATAAGGCTAATAAGGCTGAAGTGCGGTAAAACTTTGTAGCTAACATCATTGCGGCTATCGAAACATTCCGACGTACAGTAATTTGTATTTAATGATATTGTTCCCATGTAGTAATGCGATGTCTTCCTCCATGCTGGCTAGTGCCTTCATCATTGATACTATAACGTGTAAGCTCGGTACTCCATATATAAATCTTTAGAGAGCGCCAGCTTCCGACATTCTCTGTGCTTTCATCATCTTTTCACTACTTCCTTTTCTCTTCTTAAAGTCGCCATTCCCTAATCTTTGCAGTTTTATAATACTTGAGACAGAAAGTCTACTAACTGACTGCATTCGTAATTTTCTCCACTCCCAAATGGTTGACTTTTAGAAAATGCAATCAGCAGTCCGCCTGTTGTTTCAGCTTATTTTCGTCAATAAAGTTTAAAAATAAATAACTAATTTAATTACAAATCAAATTTAATTTGCATATTCACATATATATTACATTCTTGCTAAAGAGCTTCAACAAAACAAGAAAAAAAATAGAATTGAGAATGAAAAAAAAAGAATGAAGAAACAAATGAAGAAATACCCTACAGACAAGTCGTTTCTTTTTATGTGTGTGTATATTTTCGACTTACTGTGCTGAACATAGACAAATTTATATTTAATCTTGAAATTGAATGTCTGTGTTTAATCTTTGACTCCAACTCTCTATTACAGTGGCTTGTTTTCTGTGATGAAAAACCGAAATTGATATCTACGGCGATGATTTGCCGAATGGGTCAAATGTTCGGTTGTATTATATTTGGATTAATTGCCGACAGGTAAAGTTTAGCATTTTGGGGTGTAAGTAGTCCATCAACTTCTTTGAACCAAAGCCAACCTCACTTGCATGTGGTGCACCCTGCTGATTGACAAACGAAGCTCTGGCGAAAAGCGACTGGGGAAGTACCTCCATCTCACAGAATACCGCACCCAAATAACAATTCCCTTGAGGATTGTTGTGTTCCTGCGAGTAAGTGAGGTCACCAGAATGAAAAACTATTTTGTATAGACAGAAAGTATGCTTTGCGAGAGAAGAGCCCGCCGGCCGAGCCGAATGAGCAAAGAGCCGGCTTTACCCGTCGCATTTGATGTTAAAAAATGTATGTTGTTTGTATGGACCACAGAGCTAAAGATTAGCGTGATTTGCACAGGTACTTAAATATATTTTTTTCAGTTTCGGAAGGAAGATAGCGATTATGATAGACATACTATCTGGCTTGAGCTTGAATATTTTAATAACCTTTTGTGATGCAGAAGGATGGTATCGGCTACTTGTCTTCGTGAAGTCGCTACTCAATAGCGCTAACATTTACATGGGGCTCGTGCTTAGTAAGTAAACAGTAACTTAGTTAGTAAGTAAACAATTCTTTAATAAATTTTGCAAAATTAATCGTTAGGTAACTTTTATGAATTAGTATTTATTTACATACTATGTTCGAAATAAGTGTGGTTAGACCCTTCTAGATAGTCTGACGACCTTAAAAAAGCGACTGGAAGTGGCTGAAAGTGAAATGACGAAAGATCGCATTTGCTGGAAAGTATTGAGTGGGGTCTAAATCCAGCAGTAGGTAGATACAGGCTGATGATAATGAGATATTATTATTTTATTTCTTGCTGTTATGTACCTAAATAAGTAATAATTTTGTTTCGACGCACATTTGATATTATTATATCAAATTAAAGCTGTATTTTATCAAACTGCATAACTACAACATAGAAGAGAAACCATAAAAAAATATTATTAACTGAATGCGTACGTTTAATTACATTTATCTAGCCATTATACAATTATAGATATGATAAAATAAAATCGGTCAATTAATTACTAAGCAGTGATTTATTTATATCGACCTGCCTCGTTGAAATGATTAACGTGCATACCTATAATAATCGTTTAATACCTACGTAGTTGATAACGGTCGACTTGAATGAAAACCATTTGTCTAAAAGTAAATTATATAAATAATATGCATACTTCTAAAGTTAGATGGAAGACTCTGTTGCTAGTAGAGACTTGCACTTTGATTTTTGCAATCAAGTTAACGTGAACGCACACTTACCCGAACGCGCTGAACGAACCGAATATAAGAAATCTTTCGAGGATCTTCATAAGATTTCATATCTCAAATTCGTTTCGTTAGGCGCGTTCGGCTCAGATAAGTGTAAGTTCACTTTGAAAGTGTTAAATCAAATAGTGCTAGAGTATATAAATTGCCACTGCGGTGCCGCCGTTCTAAGTTTGTGAACTATGTTTTTTTATTTTGTATTCCGACCGCGGTGTCGCCGTTCTAAATTTGTAAGACAAGAAAAAAAAACTATCATTTTATTGGTATCCAAATGGGATCGATGAGTAAAGTTGGTTCAAGTTGGGGCGTAAGTAGCTCACCACCAACTTGAGGGATGACCAATGCCCAAGACAACCTCCCTGTACGACGTACGTGCAACCTGCGTGTACGAGTAAGAGAGGATTTATGTATTTTTCTGGCGAAAGAGACTGCATCTCAAGCTTGACCAATTCCTATTATAATACTGTCTAGCAAATGAAAACGCTGGATGAGCGAAACACGATAGGTAACCAATTTAATTCTTATTTTTAATAAAAAACTAGTAAAAGCTTGTTTGTGATTTTTTTCTTTGTTCTTCTTTTAATATTTTTTTTTATCATACAGTGTGTGAGATCGCGAGCAATAACTGGCGATCGTGTCTCACCACAATCGTGATAACACCGCGACTGCTGTCCTTCTTGTGTCCGGTGCTGCTGGCAAACAACTCGCCAAACTTGGAAACGTACAGTTTTACTGCCGCTATATTTGGCATCCTCTTTATGGCCTTACTAAGGTAAACCTACTTTTGTCATTATAATTGTTATTATCGACAGGTAAACGTATCATATTCCACGTAAACAAGGTCTTTTTGGGTGTTTAATATGAATAACTAGCGACCTGCCGCGGCTTCGGGGATAATATACATAAGTATATATTGTTCAAATAAACCTTTGAGAATACTTTTTCGATTTCAATTCATTATACTATTAATTGCTGGCACTTGGTGGAACATTATTAACATTCCGTTATTAATAGAGCATTTGTACGTAATTAAATGAAACACACGTAATTAAATATTTTTTTACTGACCATGGGTCCTATCGCCGAAGCTAAAGCCGATTACCATCGAATATTTTGTTCCAAAAAAAATTCTTACGTTTTAGGTATTGCCAAACATCTTTAGCTTGGTCTGTAGAGCTTCTAAGGTTTCAACCAGCTAAGCTAAACACAAGTACCATAAATCTAAGCTGTAATTTGATATTCGCGATCAAAAAATACGATGGTAATCGGGTTCAGCTTAGGCGAGAGGGCCCCAGGGCCTCGATGGGGTAAGCTGAAACCGATTCATCATCATCAGGTCATTTTAGTTTCCACTACAGGAGCACTACCCTCTCTCGTCCGTCCCAGACAGAAGGAGGATTTGGCCTACACTCCCCACACTGGCCATACGGGTTGGGGAGGCCTGATCGATGTTTGGTAATATATTTCCCTTAGTCGCCTTGTACGACATCCACGGGAAGAGACAGAGTGATTCTATTATATTCTGCCGGAAATCACACGGCCAACAAACCGATTATCATAGGTGTTTTTGGTTGAGAAAATCAAACTTCACCTTAGATTTACTTGTTTTTAACTTAGCTGGTAGCAACCCTGGAGCTCTACCGACTAAGCTGAAGGTGTTTGTCAATAATTAAAACATAAGACCTACACTTCGAATCAAAATATTCGATGGTAATCGGCTTCAGCTTCGGCGGTAGGGCCGTTTCGTGGTTTGGCATTATCAATGTAAACAGGTAGGGTGTGTTTTCAAAAGATAATACATATAAACTTTTCTAACTAAATTCAATCACAGGTACCTACAAAAAAATGTGCGACTTGGTTGATCTTAGACCAGCTAAGCCAAAAGTAGTTAATACCTACATAATGCAATTTGGCCGAACATGTAACAAGTTATGTAGAACCAATTAATTTGGTCCAGCTTGGTTCAATTTTGCTCAACACGGGCTAACCCGGCTCAAATTGACTCAGTTCAGCATATTTTGGCTCATCTTGGTTAAATTTATCTGAGTTTGGATTTTTTTTGACACAACAAAATTTGTGTCTTTGAGATGTACGTATAAATATATTGTATATGCAATTAATTAATGCACCTCTAAATGCGTATTAATATTCTAATGTAGAATATTAATATCTACCTGTGAATGTTCACAGGTGGACTCCTGAATCACCACAATGGCTATTATTTAACAGAAAAATAGGTAGAGCGGAGAAGTTACTTTATAAATTGGCAACCAAAAATGGAATTTATCTATGCAGCGATTTCAAAATAAGACCAATCGATCACAGAGTACGTCTGTAAGTTTAAGTACATGGTGTTCCAAGTAGCAACAGTTCGTAAACGTGTCAATGAAAATCAAAAGGCTTCACCTGACTGAAGTCCGCAGCCAAATAACCCTTTTTTCAGGATAGTTGATCTTGTTGCAGGAGCTGGATGGCCTTGTTGCGCGTGTCAGTATAATGATCACGCAAGTCAAGCTAAGTCGACTGTAGCCTATCTATGGATGCGTTTATTTATTTAGAACTCCTCCGTGCTACAAAGGAAATGTTAAGCCGTTGGTCCCGGCTATTGTCGCTAGTCGTTGTTAAGCCAAGTCAGTGACCTTTAGGCGACTTGAAAACACAGACCTTCGCCAACCCGCTGTTGAGCAGCGTGGTGGAGTATGCTAAGCCCTTCGATTGAGGGGAGACCCGTATCCCAGCAGTGGGATGAATAAGGGTTGACGCCGACGATAACGAGGATAGTTATGTTATTGTGCGTGTATGACGATGCTACATTAGCAGCGGACAAGCACGCAAGCACGCGAACAATGTTCTTTTATTACCAGCGTCTATAGGCAGCGTCTATAGGATATAAATAATTACACTTGGCTAGGGGGACAGGTATTTATATTTTACGCCAGTCTGGCACCCGACATGTTGTAAAAAAACATTTTACACTATCTTATTCGCCCTATTTTTAACACATAATGCAGTTATGTAGTTGCATCAATTATTTGAACGGTCTAATTATTTTAAATATAATTTCCTCAATCATATTTGCATAATTCTATAGATACGGCAACTGATTGAAGTTAGCTTATCTTATCGCGAGCTATATATTATACCTGGCTATTATATATAGCTTATCGCGAGATTAGTTTCCAGTGGTAGGTACTTACTATTGATTTTGTTTATGTAATATGGGCAATAATGTCAGCCAAATTGGGGAATAAAAAGATTGTTTTTGTATCGCTGAGATGACAAACAAGCATGTGGTCCAACTTATATTTATCAGTTACTGCATCGTATGGGCGCTCCAGGACTTCACCCGCATCTTGCCATTTGCATTGCTGGAAAAAGATCAGGAATCTCTGGGATCAGTCGGTATCCTGCGAAAACCTTAATCGGGAATTCATAACGTGCATGACAGAAATTATCTAGAACTATAGGTACAGTTACGCAGGCATGTCGTTTATAAAGTGTGAGGACGAATAAATTCCTTGTCGATGACGGCGTGAATTAGTTTGCATGGCATGCTGTCAAAATTTCAAACAACTTTAGGTAACCAGTGTAATGGGGGTCTACCGCGGAAGCTGAAGCCGATTCCCTTCGTGTTTTTTGATTGCTAAAATCGTACTTCTTTTAAGTTTGCGATAAATATCTTCAGTATGATTATACCTCTCTACCAGACGCTGTACTCTCCATCTCTATCTGCTAAGCTTACTACTATTAGTGCTAATTTAAGGTGAAGTTAGATTTTCACAATCAAAAAATCCGGTCGTTATCGGCTTTAGCTTAGGTAGGGTCATTTGGTTACCTAAAGTTGTTTGAAATTTTTAGAACTTGGGGGTAAGTGGCTCACCATGCTGTGGTGCAATATGTTGATTATCTAACAAGGCTCTGGCAAAGGAGAGGTAGGGTAGGACGACGGACGGAGGTAGACGTAGGGTGAGCGGAATACCGGGTAGGTACCTATATACGATAAAATTCCTAATAAGTACATATAAGCAAATGTACAGTTTTTTGGCATAAATAAGAAATTTATCGTAAATATCCGGCATTTTGCTCACCTTTCATACCTTGGAATCATAAGCTGCTCAACTGGGGAGGTGTAGGTACCTCTACCACACAAAAGACCGCAGTCAAATAACAATTTCTACAGGTTTAGAGGTCGGACGGCCCTCTAAACCTGTAGAAATTGTTCCTGCGAGAAAATGGGGTCATCTGCGATGCAGCGGGGTTGGCGGCATGCGAGCATACGTGTACTTTATATTGCAATTACCTATACGATAAACCGGTTACGGTAGCCTATATATTACGGTAGGTAACCGTTTTATAAAACTGAACTGAGGCTGTTGAATGGGTCTTTCCTTAATCAAAGGGGTTCGACGTACGAGTAGGTACCAATTCGACGGACCTACTCGTACGTCGGATTTAAAGTTGTAAAGTTGCATTAAAAAAAGCTGTTTCATTGCAGGCTTACAATTGCATAGAAGCAACGATGACTTGCTTGGGAGTTCTAACCACGACTAACATTAGAATCACCGTCATAGTATCAACTATATTCTGGTGCTTATATTATTTTCAATGGAGCTATTTATATGTAAGACTGTACAGTAAAGAGAACACGGAACAACTGCTGCTGAAAACTTTCTGTTTCATTGCAATGCTTGGGTGCCTGACAATATTTTTAGCGAAGAAACTCTTGTTGAGGCATTTGTTGCTTATCAATGTCCTGTTGACAGGCGTTTTCGGTACTGCATGTGTGCCCCTTAACGTTAGTAATAGTTGTTTATAATTATTTGTCTACTAGCCGACCCGGCAAACGTTGTTTTGCTATTAAATCGCTATTATAAAATAGGGGTTGACGGCAGAAGGGTGAAAATTTAGAGTTGTATGTATTTTTCAATGCTAAATCATAGTACTTAACCTTATCCTAATGCCTACGTCCCCCATGTGCGATCATCCGATTACCGCATCTAGCCACTTATGGGTGTTCCTTCGAGATCAACGGATCCATGTACTCACTGCTCGGTAAATAAATGGCCTACTGCCATTTCAGCTTGACTAAGAAAAGGAGCGTTCAGGAATTGCACACTGTAGTCCATACATAATGATGAAAACGATACCTAGCACCATACATGGTGCATACAGTACGGGGGACTCCGCCAATATGTTGACAATTCTTATTCTCCGGTGAATTCCCACGTTCTGAATTGGACCTAAGACTAATATAAATAAATCTAATTTAAAAAAATATGTTTATTTGTTAATATTAAGATTTTTTTATACCACTTAAGTACGTCGGATGGCAGACAAGCATAATACCCGCCTGTGAAGCGGTTACTATAGCCATATAAACGCTACATGAAATATAACTCGCACGCCGCCACTCCCGCTGCCAATGCAGCAACTTAATCCTTCCTTGTGACCTCACTCATTCGGAGGAACACAACGCTCAAGATAATTATTTGGGTGCGGTATTCTGTGAAATGGAGACAGTTAGCACCAGTCGGGCAGTTTATAAATTCACTATGGCCTACTTCTCTTTTGCCAATCACCTTTGTCTATCAGCAGGGTGCACCACGGGCACACTGACTTTGGCTCAGAAATAGTGAGAGCTCATATCCCAATTATAGATGACACAGTAAAATACAATATTTACAGCACACCCATTTTGATTAGGTCCATTGCTGCTGCAGCACCGGTTCTATACACCGTGCAGGTAGCACGTCGACCATCTTGAAACGTTTGTACACAATAGCTACGTAGTTCTATATTTTTATACTACTAAAGTGAAACAGGATAACGAGCCGTCTGATGATAACCGTTTACGCTTGCATAGACGACACTCGCGCGCGCTGTTGACTCGGTGAAGATCTCTACACGGGTTTCTGGAAAATTTTATTTTTACCAAGGGTCCTCCAAATAATAAACTGACTTATTTTTCAGAGCATGATACACCAACACCTTTCCTCAATAGCATTAGCTTCTAATATCATTGGGCATGCACTTCTATTAAACGTGACTCCTCGTCTCTTCGCCACCAAGATACGAGCGACATTGTTCGGTGTCTGTCACGCCATGGGTCAACTTGGCTCGGTAATTGGATACTTGGTATTTTTATTCCAACCTATGAATAATAGAGCAATAATGGGAGTCGGAATAGGAGTCACTGTGGCCCTGGCCGCATTAAGTTTTGTATTCCATGATGTGGACGGCAGAGAACTACCTGATGTTATGGAGGATATGGATTATTTTACAGAGTAAGTATCTAAGCGTTCCTCTAGAAAAGTCCATTTATATAGCAATCAATAGTGAGATAGTAAAGAACTTAGTACTTATCTCTATATATAATATATATACTTATATATAGAAGAAACTGACCGACTGACAGAGATATTTTCGCACAGCCTAAACCGCAGAGTCTAGAAATTTCAAATTTGACACTTTCTTATGAGGTCGAGGGGTGCACTAAGATAGGATTTTACATGTGCACTTTTCAATGGGACCTTACATTACCATTTTTATACTACATCGGGTAGCAGACAAACATAAGACGTATCTGATGTGAAGTGGCTACCGTAGCCATATTAATGCTAGCAACATAACGCTCTTGCGCCGCCAGCAACTCATTCCTTTCTGGTGACCTGTCACAGGACCAAAACAACCCTCAAAAGAATTGTAGTTTAGCTGCGGTATTCTGGGAGGTGGTACAATTACGCTGTGCCCTACCTCTGTTTAGTCAAGGCCTCTTTTGCTAATCGGCAGGATGCACCACGTGCAGGTGAAGTTGGCTTTGGCTCTAAAGATCGTGGTAATCCACATACACCCCAGTCGTGGTGAGACACTTAATTTAAACAAAGTCAGGTCAGTCATTTTTCAATCTTCTTGTAAACAAAGTTATTTTATTGATAAAATTATACATGCTTAGATTGACTAAACCTCTACGATGGGCCACTCAGAAGACGACCTCTCCTTCTCGTGAAGAGGTAGAAATGCGTGTGTACTCATTTGGTAGTTCAAGACGAGAGATATCACAATCACATTCAGAAGAAAGACAGCCGCCTCGATCGATTGGCGCCATATTGCACCCAATTTACCATTTCGTCAACAACATTATACGACGTACGAAATAAGCATGAGTACCTACTTATATGATAAAATACTTACTCTTGCTTAACTTATCATTGTTGGACTTAGATGTAGTGAAGTTCATTTAAATAAAATAAAAAATACAACTTAGACGTACTTTTAATAACAATCAATACAAAACGTGTAGATACAGAATTTATGTGTTTTATTTAAAATATACAGCTATTAAGCATAAACTCGTTCATAAACGGGCAATTTTATTTAAAAGATCAAATGCAGTTATATGTAATAATGATAATAGGTATGTAGTAATAATACTATTGACACTCGTTTGGCACGGCATGGTCAACCGGCCCAACAAATAGTTGGTACATATGGCCATACTAGACCATACTAGACCGGTACGACAAAATTGGTCGCGCTAAGACCTAAAGCCAAAGATTCACCGTTTCACTACTCGTTTTTACACATACAAAAGAATCTTATTTATTTTCGTGTAAAAGTACTTATTGAAAAATAAAGGGCCGTAAACGATAGTGACCGTAGCCGATTACTCAAGTAACCGAAAACTTACTTAGTTTTCCGTTATGTTCCAAATCGAATTTGGTGGGGATTCACTTATACACCCTAAGATCTTTCATGGAGTTGAATACCTATAGGTACATCGTTTATGAATGCATTTATTGCGCAGTACTTAAAGAGATTCATAACGAACTTCTGTGTGCAACAACAAAAAGAAACGAATATTTCTAACTTACATCCAAAAGCTACGGAACTAAAGATATAAAAAATGTACCTACATATTCGGCGACATTAAGAGAATAATTTTTAGGACATTGTACATGGGCTTTGGCGCCAGCTTCGTAAAAAATAATTAATCTCACATTTTGTTACCCACTACAAAAAATGGAACATCATTAACTAAAATGGAATACCATTAAGTCTGAGGAGACTGCCTCTTCTATAGTAGCACTACTCGCCATAGGCATGAATTCATCCTCACACATTGGAGCCGAAGTGGTCACGGACTGTGCGGTTTCAGAGGACTTTTCTACCACGTGTTTTCAAGTTGTGGAATGAATTCCCTGTCAAGGTTTTCCCAGGAGACTATTGTATGGGGTTCTTCAAGAAAAGCGTTAAGAGGTTTTACAGGGTCGGCAACGAGTAAGAATACCTCTGGTGTCGCAAATATCCATAGGCTCCATCCCTATGTATGTATAGGTATCCCTATGGATTTAGTTACTACGGTAGTAAACAAGCATACCACCATCAGGCAGGTGGTATGCCTGTTTACTACCGTAGTGGTTAACGAAAATGGAAATTTTCAATTTGTTATAGTTGTGTCTGAAAATTTACAATTTCATAATGTGTTAGAAGCCAGATACGTATAAAGAGAAGCAAAATTTCTGTACTAGGTTACCAAATTGAAAAACTTTTTACAATTTCGTATTGTTTGCCAGCTAAGTAAAGAGGAGTAAAATTATTATATTTTTGTAGCAGACTACCAAATTCAAATACTTTTTACAGTATCGTAGCTGTACTGAGAATGCGGTTATGTACAAAAAGAAAGTAAAATTCCCTTTTCGTAGCTGGTTACAAAATGTAATTATGTTTACAATTTTGTAGCTGCGCCGTAGGTTTTTAGGTTAAATTTACAACTTGTGTAGAGGAACTAGCTTCTTACATTTCTAATAAGACATACAGATTGACGTACGCATCTATGAAATCAACCAACTGACCATAGCCACTAGTACCTACAAGATAAGTTTGTGAATCATAAATAGCTTCGGGTGTACGCGAAAATTCATACGGACGCCGCCGCCTCGGTTCCGGACAATAGACTATTCCTACGACAATTCGTCACATATATGTCAGTTTCATTTAGTACTAGCTGACCCGACAGACGTTGTCTTCTTAACAATGAATATTGAATTCGAATTTCGCAATCTTTCAAATGACTGACAGTTCTGTCAAACGACATTAGTTACTTTAGAAAAAATAACACGTTTTCTTAATTTTCCGTTCAACTTTTGCTATTTTTTCTTTCATAAGAACCATCTTCTGACAACAACAAATACAACATAAAAAGAAATAGCGAAATCGATCCAGCCGTTCACGCGTGATGCCGTGACCAAGGGAAATATTTATATATATATCTATATAGATTATACATTTTTGAAAAATAACGCAAGCGGACGACTGTCAAGTACAAACATATTATTTTCGCGTACACTTCGTTGAAATATTAAATGCTTTTGTAGTAAAAGTACCTAATATAAAACATGTAATTCCTTAAAATTACTTTGCAATAGGTACCTACCTAAACTTATTTAGATACTTTAATTAGAGGTAGGACCACAAATTCGTAAGTGAAATTTAGTTTTTATAAACGTTTAGATTTGAATAAATACATCTTGTAAGATTTATATAGCTGGTCTCATCCAATTTGATTTTATTCATATGTATATTTCTGATCATAAAAAATATATATAGACTTTATAATTAATTGCGATAATTATACATATTGCACTATTGTAGGATAGCCTAATTTATAATTTGCACATAATCAATTAAAATAGAGGTCTTTCGGAATTTCGTTGAACAATTTCACGTATATTTACTTTAGTTTATCAAAAGTTATAGATAATCGAATTAGAACAATTTAATAATGATTATGATTGCATATCACAGTATTAAACAAAATATTACGTAGAATACATAACATTTAATAAACAAGTAACAATGTAACAATAAATATAAAATAAATTGACATGTTTATATGAATAAAATTTTATATTATGTCATAACTAGCAGCCAATTCTAGTTCAATGCTCACATCCACAACCAACGAAGCAGATTTCTTTTCTTTGCAGGCTTTTCTATAAGCAAGACACAGAGCTACCAACTTATATGTGAATTGGATGGCTACGTCACTTACTATAGAATAACAACTACTGTATTATATTTAGTGTGTCAAATTGATTGAAAAATATTAGTTCCATTTTTTTGCCACTTCACAGATAAGTTGGTAGTTCTGAGTGCTACCAACTTATATGTGAATTGGATGGCTACGTCACTTACTATAGAATAACAACTACTGTATTATATTTAGTTTTTTTTGCCACTTCACAGATAAGTTGGTAGTTCTGGGTGCTACCAACTTATATGTGAATTGGATGGCTACGTCACTTACTATAGAATAACAACTACTGTATTATATTTAGTGTGTCAAATGGATTGAAAAATATTAGTTCCATTTTTTTGCAACTTCACAGATAAGTTGGTAGTTCTGAGTGCTTAGTGCGAGTTTTTTGATCTCATACGATTCGTTAACGTTTACAAGCCGACCAAATTGAGAAAAAGTTTCATATTGTGATTTACCAGATGCGTGTTACATATCCAAATTAGCCGGGTTGCTTACATCAAAATGTGAGCAAGTAAGCCAACATAATTTTGGTATCTAACACGCGTCTTATAAATTCACAACATGAGAGTTCTTCTCTATTTGGTCGGTTTGTTCACGTTGATATGATCGAACAAAAAACCTCTCACTAAGTAGGTACTCTGTACATTGCCGTAAAGCCTAATAATTGAAAAAAGTGGTTAAGGGATTGAACGACCTATGTTCTTCTATGATTTTAAACCTGTATATTAACAAAATATATTATATGCCGACTTTATAAAACCTTGGTCTATTGCTTCGATGATTATTGAACACACACCGTTAAACTTAAAAAAATGTTGGTTCAAATCGCTTTGGATGTCTGCACATGTGCATGACGTGAATTACATAAAAATAAAAATAAACCTAATATATCTTCCGAAGATATTAGCGATATGACATCGATATATTTTTGTGTACTATATTAGTATGTACTTACTAAACTATAACTATGACACAGTAGTGAATTTAATAATTATTTGTACTTATTAATATTATACCAATCTGTACTTGTTGTAAAATATAATAAATCTTAATAACTAAGTACAATTTCCTCACATTAAACCTATTCTCACATTTCTAGACGTATACCCATTGATATTATCAGCTGATAATATCAAAATAAAGTAGCAAGCCAATTTTTTTTTCTAGTCGTAAAACTATGTTTTTTGTGTTAATGCTTCACACACTTGCATCTGCGTCGCCATTAAGTTGATACCTGCTGTACAACTCGAATGATAATTATTTACCACATACACAATGAATCAAAAATATGTCTTACGCGATAGTTACAGCTCTATATTTTTTTTATTAAGATATAATATTGACATACCTATGTCAATATTATATCTTCTAACAGTAATCAACTGACGTTTTGCACAAATAACCAACCAAGTAGTAAATAACATAGTATCTTGTGGTTGTTGAAATTACAAGACACTATATGATAACAGGTTAATTTCTAATATACTCCTAAATAATTGTGTAAAATGTTTTTACTCAGTTATTTACTTTGTGTATTTAGTTTTTTTTTTACTCGAGTATTACAGCAGGGACCTCTTAAAGAAAAATAATTCTGATAGGGTATCAGAGAATAAATTATGCTCTGTATATCGTTTTTTTTTCTATTTCACTACAAATGACCGCATTTAGCGATAACTTGCGGTATAACTTTATAAGACAATTTTGTGGCGCCTGTAATTACCGCCAGCGCGTTAAAAATAGCGCATGTACCATTCCATGGTAAGGCATGCGTACCTATGCTCAAAAGAAATAGACATGAAAATTTTGCTATCATAATTAGGAGCAATCCAATATCATGTCGACATATTTACTAACTACTAAACCAGTAGCAACTAGACCGTCGACTCTACGCATTGGATCCACATCTCCACGCACGGCTATATACGACCGGCGTGAACAGTGATTCAAAAGAGATAAATAATAATAATAAATTATTTATTTATATTGCAAAAACTACACAAATCTTATGACACCTCCGAATCGTCAGAATCGGGAAGGGCGAGGTGTCATAATAATAATGATTTCATATAAAGAATTCTAAAATTTGTTTTGTTCCGCGCGGTCGGCTCGCTGATGTGCGTTCACCTTACACGGCATCGACATTTTTTAAAGATATTTTTATTGTTTGATACATACCTTAATCGATAAAAGGGATATAGAGCATAAGTTACTTTTTAACACCATTCATAAGGTAAATTTGTTTATACGGTATTAATATAATTATTGTAAGCAACAGTACCTAACCACGTACGAAATTGAAAATAATATTAAAAATAGGCTTGCCGTTTTCGTATGAATGAACTTAATTATTGTCTTTTTTTAATTAAAATAGTTTTTTACAGTAAATAACATTAGGTAATGTTCATATCAGTACCAATGACTCATACTTACAGAGCAAGTAGGTACATATATTCTATTAGATCTTCAGAATGTTAATTTATATTAGAGTATCATAATATTATTTGAAGACTAAATTACAATCTTATTTCTGTTGTTATTATGTCTTGATGTTGAGATTCAGTAAGAATATTAAGGAGCTATGAACCAGAAAATTACGCCTCATTAAAATAACATGATAAATGGTATGCAAGATTAAAGAAACCATAAAGATCTACGTAGACAGAGAAAATCTATAGACAAATTGATAGTTTCCATCGCATTCACAAAAGGGTAACTTACGCCATTCAGATGTAAATAAATGAGACAGATTGATACGATTTTTTTCCATATCGTGTGCCAATTTTCAAATAGAAGCGCAACAATGGACAGCTTATATAGAATCTATCTCGTTTATGGCACGCCAAATGCGTGTCTATAAAACGTAACGTATTATATGTCTATGATGAGCTATAATGTATTTTTTTTTATGACGACGCTAGATACGGGGACTTATCTTTTTAAGTCATCGCTTTCAAGCCTTCCTTTATTAGTGATAACGTACTTTAAGTACCTAACTCGTAAGTAGTTGGCACCACTTTCGAGTTCATAGAGCCTTATTATTGTATCGCAGATACCACATTATTGTCTATCTACATTATCCATGTAGTATTACAAATATAATCCACACATTTGTTACAAATATACCCTCCTCAATATGGAAAAATATACATTTTATTTGAAAATAAAATATTATAATAACTTATGCGTACTTTATATAAAATAATTTTCTATAAAAATAATAAACGCTACATTAGGAACTTTACACGGTAACCACACATACATGGGAATAATTGTATATTCATATATTCATTTCATTCAACTCTCTTAAAACAACTTCGATATACTACCGAGAACTAATTTACATTCGCTTTGCATTTCAATGCTATGTTCCCTTCGCACTAGATTACGTTAAATTGATCGTTCTTTCATATACCTACTCTAATCAGAAATATTATATGTTTTAGAAAGCACTCAAATTTAAAGAAAAATATATTGGACATTTTTTTATATTACAGAAAAATATATTGGACATCCCCCCCCCCCCCAATATGCATCTACTTTGACACTTCTAATTCAATATCACATCCATACACCTGATTGAAATACCGTAACCAATATACACAATGCTCGGCTCCTTGGTCTTAACTTGTATTTTTATATTTAAAACTAGAAAGGGTACCCGGCTCTGCGCAGGGGTTGAATGATCCACAGTGTTCCAGAACATTCCACAACATTCGAGAGTAATTTCGAATGTTCCACAACAATTGGGGATGTTCACGAATGTTCTAGGCTATTTCTATTTCTCTTTCATTAGAGAATCGTTTGGAATATTGCAGAATGCTCTTGAATACTCGCGAATGGTCTGGACTGTTCTAGAAATTATCTACAGGGCGAAACTTTTTGCAGTTATATGTACAAAAGCACGCACTTCAGACAAAAACGGGAATCTTCATGGATGGGAAATAGAGGTCTTCCACACCAAAAAATTCCCTCGATCGTAACGGGATACTTTTCTGAGTTTATAATATGTATTTCATTATAAAATTGCACTTTTTAAAAATAAATTGAATACGCAACTATTGCAACAGTTGCTGTATATAAAAAGTTAAGCTGTGAGTATAATAGGTAGGCAAGAATGTCAAATATTTAGATTTTAAATAAAAATAAATGACAAATCGCTATAGCAAACGCTGATATAAATCAGTGCAAATACACTTTTGAACACAAAAATCTATCGAAAAGATATAAATATAGCCTCTAATTGCAATGAAAAATTCTTGTTTGTTGTTGTCTGATTTGTTGTTTTGAATGTCACTTGTAAGTGCCAATCAAAAGTGAGATGCCTCATAAAATATTTTACAAAAATAAACAAAATACACAAAAATTCGAAAATCCGTATGCAAACTATTGGTCAACTTATATAATCCTATGTTACGTACAATTCACTCTTAAAGATAGCGTACAATCTGTGTTCTAAGGTTAACTCCAACAAGATAACACGAATATAATAGGACACACACATTCTGACGACTACTTAAAGTACATAGATATTTTTTTTGGTTTTTTATATGTACAGAAATGACCATCAATACATCGTACAGACATAACATTATATGGATATAAAGCTTGACATTGACTTAAAATTTTTGGATAAGAATAAAATCTGATTGTAAATACATAGCAAGTTCTATATACTTTCAAGGTGCGTATCCACATGACTAAGCTGCTCGAGGCGCAGGTGAGCCTCGCTTATAAAGACGCTGCCTCTTGAAACAAACGTCTGTGCGTGTTCTGAGACTTTTCAATTCCCGAGAGAGCTCCGCAATGTGGGTACCGACTTTAGCTACACAAATACGACTAACATTACCATATAATTTACTTATTGTACGATTTGATACTGCTATAAATGCATTTAAGAGCCTGTGAGACGACAAGGTATTCAAACTGTCTATCGTAGTATCGTCACGCATACATCTGACTAATAATAATAATAATCATAATCATAAATATTTAATATTAACTGACACCGTGATAAACTGTCTGAAAACCTAGTAATGTAACAGGCCTTTTAAAAGGAACAAAATATAGGTATATAGAAAAAAGTACAGAAAACTCAGCGCATTAATTGACAAACCCGCTTAGAGTACCTATCACCTTTTTATATAAATTCACTGATATACAATTTTCCGTAAATAAAACATCGCTTATTATTAACATGATCAATATTTAAATCGGACCCTGTAGTCGTGACACGTTCGTCGTATTTAGTTGAATACTCGTATTTACATTTATAACTGGATAATATTTTTTTGCAGTATAAGGAATTGTTTATGTAACTAAGTGAAGATTATCTAGGCAGTGTTTTTGAACTGCTTCGGGCCTGTGACGTGATCCTGAAGGTTCTCCAGGGTAGTGAGATTTCAATTACCAGGGCCCCTAGAAATTATCCACTTCCCTCGCAGACTTATCGTCCGAAACTGTCTCGACAAAGCAGTGTTAGTAGTGAATTTAAATTCGTAGAAAGCTCAGAGCCGCGTAACTCGTTGCCATTCGGTACCTCAGCGTGTTCCCATCACTCTGGTGCGTTTACCGGGCGAAGGGTAATTACCGCTCACCCAGCGTGGACGATCTCGCGCTACATATGCAACAACGAAATTTGGCTACTCTCAAATGATCAATAATCCTGTTATTGAATATTTAGCTGTTGCTTAAGGAGCGTGAGATCGTCCACGCTGGGCGAGCGGTAATTACCCTTCGCCTGGCAGATACTAGTAGTCATAAAATATGAGGTCCCATCCTTCTTTTATCATGTTAAACCGTTTCGTTGTTTCGTCAAGCGTACCTATGCTAATAAACATCAAACATAAACTTGCTCAAAGTACCTACTTTGGGCAAGTTTATGTCTGAACGTCAATCACACAGGTTCTCTTGATGAACTATTGTACTTATTTCACGAGTACGCTAACGTTACATTTTCGAAACATTTATGTTCTATCTATGGAAAATTTATATATCAATGTATGAACTATTAACCGCCGACCGATATTATCTCAAACCCTGTCAGTAGATATTAAACTTACTATGTAAGTATAAATTCTACCTAAGAACACATTCGTTACTCTAGCACCATCGTATTCATAAACTATTTTTCACTCTCCTTTCCTTCATTCTTCAGAACTGTACAGCCATTACAGATGTACTTGATGGTTTACATCTCCTCCAGAAGTCATTAACGTTGATGGTGCTTTTTCTGCAAACATGAAAATATTATATATACATTTTGATTGCATTACAGTATCATTAAAAGCCAGCAGAGCTGATAGGTCAGTAGGAAACCACTCGACCGGTAATCGAGAGGTCGTGGCCTACCTAGGCGAGGGAGGTGAATTTTTCAATTTTTTTAATATTTATAATCTTAGAGGGATGCTGTTTTCCAGCAAGACTAGCATGCGATATAACCAATGCTGCAAGCCGTTACACAGGATGGATTTTTTTAATGCCACCTGAAGGGAAAGTACCTACTCTAAACTATGGAGATAGCTTCTCTTTAAGGAAACATTACTTTATTTTTAAACGACTTCAAAAAGGAGGTTCTATGTTCGAGTGTATGTATCTTTTTTTATGTATGTTCAACAATTTCTCCGCCAATTGTGAATCGATTTTCAGAATTCATTATTCAAAAGAATATACTCCTGAGGTGGTCTCATTGTCGCTTAGACAGGATCTGAACAAGATGGAATCGTAGGATATCAAGTGCAACCTTAAAATATTATTGGCACTTACAATGTTTTTCTTTCCATTTTTTTATTTTCATGATATGGCCTGACTGTTAGTCATCATATCATATTCCTGATCTGATGATGGAAGGTACAACTCCTTAACGGTTAGGAGTTAGGGGATAATTCTTTAAACATTATAGGCAGGTACTATACTGCTACTTGTATTCTTCTAAAGCTGTTATCAGACGAGCTGAAGAGCGAAGGTACAACTCCTTTATCGGTTACCTTGTATTATATGATATACGTCATCATCATCATCATCAGGTCCATTTTAGTCTCCACTACAGTAAGTAACACGACCCTCTCTCGTTCGTCCCAGACAGAAGGAGGATTTGGCCTACACTCCCCACGCTGGCCAGACGGGTTGGGGAGGCCTGATCGATATTTGATAATGTATTTCCCTTAGTCGCCTTGTACGACATCCACGGGAAGAAACGCAGTGATTCTATTCTAGTCTGCCGGAAACCACACGGCCATGATAGACATACTCGTCGACAATTGATTTTTCTGCAAACAGTAGAGCTTGGCTTGGCCAACTATTATAATTAACAGGTCAAAAATGAGGTGCTAATGGGACGGTATCTTTTTTTTATGTATGTTCATAGATATTTCTGCTAATAATTGTTAACTGATTTTCAAAATTCTTTTTGTGTTCGAAAGAGGACAATCAAGCGTTGGTCACACATAAATTTCATTTGGATTTCATTATATTATCTGGTGATATTTTGATTAGACACTCAAAATAATTTCCATTGTGTGGTACAAACTGTCATCGTTGAAGACTTCTAACTTTTATTTAAAATTTTCCTTTTTCTTTACTTTCTGGCGATGATCTTATACACTGTCTTTTATGTAGATTTGCCTCGTGTTGGACACTAAAAATAAAAATAAAAAAGTTGTTTAAAAAAAAGTATGACCGACTTCAAAAGGCAAGGCAGTTAATTTGCATGCATACATTGGACATCATCAGATAATAATTATCCAGTATAGTGTAGTTTTTTATTATTACAATTATTGTCAAGCTTATCAATAAACTGTACAAGGATATTGACACCGATTTCAAACGGTTTGCTTCATATGTTTGTAATATAAAAGTTATATTATAACGATAAATGTCGTATTTATATTGTAATATTACTTGTTTAGTAGTGTATTTAATAGGTAGATGGCGCCACACTGTTACTCACAACAGTAAAACATAAAATGCAAATATTCGTCACGTACACAAACCTTCCTGGTAGCTCAGTTGGAAGAGCACTCGACTGGTCATCGAGAGGTCGAGGTTTAAATCCACATAGGCGGAGGAGGTGAATGTTTCAATTTTTTTTTAATATTTATAATATTCTGGCAAGTTGGCCGAATTCAACCACCTATTTAAATAATAATTAAAAATAAATAAATAATTGTCATGACAAAAAAATTGCTGTACCATACTGGATTATTATTATTTTATGATTCTCAGTGTATGCATGCATATTGACTGCGTTGACTTTTGAAGTTGGTCATATTTTTATTAAATAACTTATTGAAAACGTAACAAAACTGCGTTCTAAGATTTTTAAATTTACAATATCCTGTGTTCAGAGTACTTTCCATCCAGGTGGCGTTAAAAAATGTACCTTGCATATAAGATGAGCTGTACGCACGTTGAGCATCTATCGCCTATCCTTATTAGTCCCACTGCTGGGAAACGGGTCTTCCCACAATGGAAGAGGTTTAGAGCATACGCCACCACGCTGCTCAAATACGGGTTGGCGGAGGACAGTGTTTTAAGCCGCCTAAAGGCCACTGCCTCGGCTTTACGACTGTCATCTAATGACAACAGACGGGACCGATGGATTAACGTGCCCTCCGAAGCACGGAAGAGCTCGAAATAAATAAACCCACCCATGGACAAGTTACGGTCGAGGTGCGTGATCAATTAGACTGACACGCGCAACGACATTATCGAACTCCTCACACAATCGAGATGTTAAACATATCAATACTATAAGTAAGCAAACGAGTATATTAAAAGTACTTACCAATATCAGCTACGTTTAAGGGTAAATGCCCATTTGTATTTGTCTCCAAATTGCTTTTGTTTTTGTGCAGTCTAATAGTGAACATTAAAGTTGCGCCCAGAATTGGAGAAACGCCGGCAAGAACGAACGGCAACGTATAAGACTTGTAAATGCTATACAAATGTTCAGCAACGGGCGGGCCTATCGACAGAGGAAACGCAGCCAGACCTAACATACAACCTATAGCCTGAGCTGCATACGCACTGCCACATAACTCAAACGCTATAGGCCCTATCAATGCAATAAAAGCACCGTCGAATATACCCATTCCTAAAGAAATCGCCACTAAAACAGCAAAACTATCAACAAACGGTAAAATTATCGTCAAGCTTCCAATGACGTAAAATGAAATTTGTTGCAGGAAAATCCTATCAATTCCCTTCTTATCTCCGAGATAACCAAATACAAGCCTCCCTACACCGGACGCAGCTGCTAAACACTGCAAAGGCAAATTAGCATGTACACCCACGAATTTCGATTCAATAAAAGTTTTTATATGGACATATGGAACAAAGTATCCAAATAATGCAATTGGCATCGAGAGAGCCCACAATCTATATTTTTTATTCTTCCACATTTGGATACTAAGGATCGTTCTAAACAAAGACTTTAAACTGTCATGTTTTTTAGACGGTACTGGAGGTGTTAAAGCGATTGGATTAAATAACAAACCACAGAGAGCTATGCCGAAAGTAAAAACTGCTAAAATTCTAAATAACCATCCTAAACCGTAGTTCTTTATTAGGTATTCCATAAAGGGAGCCATAAAAACGGTGAAAATAGAACTACCTATACAGACGATTCCATTGACTAACCCCAGATACTTTTTGAAGTAATGTCCCAAAATAGCAAGAGACGGTGTGTATGCAAAGGAGGCCCCTAGACCGTACATGATTCCGTAAGTAAAACAGAGAGCATTAACATTATGTACAACGAATGACGATATGATTAGACCGACGGTTGCGATAGTACCACCACACACGGCAGTCATCCTAAGACCCATAAGTGACGTCAGCACGCCCGAAAGTGGAGACAGTAAAAACGTCGTTCCCATAGCCAGAGAGCCAACCAGAGCTGAAATAAAAATTACAAAACCAGGTTAATGAACGGACCATTTGACGGGGACATGCAGCAAAGTTACCGGATACTCTAATGGATGATACAGCAAATTTCTATCATTCATTATAGTACAAGACGTGTCTAAATTAAACGTTAACTAATTTTGAAAGTATTTTATGAAATATTATACATATAGTTAAACCACACAATAAGAAATAGCAGTAAACAATTAAAAGTCCGTACGGAGATTCTTTCTACGTATGTCGTCGATCAATCAAGATGATATAAGATATGTATTATTTTTTAATGAATTTCTAACTTCTTTTTTTTTTATACTACGTCGGGTGGCAGACAAACATGCGACCCGCCTGATGTGAAGCGGTTACCGTAGCTATATTAACACTCGCAACATGAAACATCGCTCGCACGTCGCCACCCCTACTGCCAACACGGCATTTTTTTCCTTTCTAGTGACCTCACTCACTCACAGGAACACAACAACCCTTATGGGAATTGTTATTTGGCTGTCAGGTGAAGGTAGTTGCCTAGTCAGGCAGGTTATAAATACGCTATATCCAACCTCTCTTCTAACTACGTTATCTTTAAAAAAATCCCCTAATAAAGAATCTTTAGATAATAAATTCATAAATATTGGATATGGTATACCTTCAGATTTAATACAAAGTAAATAGGAAATATTTTTTTGTTACACTACAAAGGTGGTAAACCATACATGACCGATGGAACCAGTCATCGTTACCTATCGAATTTCGCCATACCAGAGACATTGTGACGGATTGTCGCCCTTGTAAAAACCCTTTCACGCGTTTCTAGAAATTTCAATACAATGAGTAAGTAGTATAAAATGATAATCTATTAACACAACCGATTAGTAAACTTTACGGAACCTTAAAAACATGACTGTCTAATGAATGTAGGTCACAACGATGACTAATATCCTAAAAGTAAACTACAGGAGGTAATTTTAGCACTTTGTTGCCGTGCGCGACTAAATTGAATGAGCAACCAGTGCAATTACGAAGATATGTGAAACATCAAATTTATTGAAGGATGGTTACCAATTTTAAGAGTGAGTTCCACTGTCAGGGGAAAAAAAAAGATCAAGGTTTTTTTAGGCACATGTCGTGGCCTCGATTGTAAAATTGATCACATCATAAAATACGCGACTATTCCATGATAGATGGCCAATTAGTCTAGTTATAGTGGCCTTATCGTTTAATCGACATTTGCCGATTTGACTATCCACTTTTGGTCATAATTTCATCTATATTTATATAAATCCCTCCCTTCGTAATCGCATCACGCATGAACGGATGGAACAATTTCGCTATAAATAAGAATAATAAACAAATAAGAAAGTTGCATGAAAAGTTAGAAAAATTAAGAAAACTAAACGATAACATTAACTTTTCTAATGTAACTTTATGTCGTTCGACAAAACTGTCAGTCATTTGATAGATTGCACGAAATCGATTCGAATTCAATATTCATTCTTAAGAAGACAACGTCTGACGGGTCAGTTAGTTACGTATACTATGTATTAATTAGGTGCGTACATTATAGGTTAAGTTTGTTTTACGATAAGGTTAGGTTTGGCCTGTGACCCGCAACCACGAGTGGGAACTCCGGTTCGCAGGGCTTTATATGTGATTTTTTTATACTACGCCAGGTGGTAAACAAACATCTGGTCTGCTTGAAGTGAAGCGAATTTCGTAGCCATATAAACGATCACAAACATGAAATATCGTTCGCGCATATCGTTCGCGCGCCATCACCCCCACTGCTAACGCAGTAGGAGTAACCGGCGTTGGAGGAGGAGTTGGAGTTGCGGTATTCTATGACGTAGAGGTACCTTCCCAGTGATGATTGACCTAACTTCTTCAAACTATGATCAAGTTGGCCATAATTATCAAGTAACCGTTCATTACTTGGCAAACTATTTTTTTGGGATTCATTGATTGGGTCAAGGCTGTGGTGCATAATTAATTTGTCAAACAATAGGCTAATATATAATAATTTTGTATCATATGAAATTGTTCTTCTTATTTAATGAAATGATCGGGCATGAATGATGTAAAATTAAATGAAAATCATAAAACACTATGTACGACTACGACTTGGCCGCGACGATTGATATCAAAATTTTAGGAAATATAAACTTCTACTGAACCTTTAGTAAATTTAATTTCGCACGACATATTGACACGTGGAATGTCACGGCCATAATAAAGTTCATAACATTAATGGGATAATTTAATGACAGATCCTGAACAATTATATAGCTAAAGATAATTGTGGTAATTGTATATATATATATATATATATATATATATATATATATATATATATATATATATATATATATATATATATATATAATGTGTGTAATATGACGTATGAAAGGAGCATAATATGAACGTACGTACTTCTGACGTCAACAGGTTCAGATAATAAAAACTGTTGTATTATGAAACCAGTTGCTCAAATACGCTAAATACAAAGTAATTGTACCTATTATCCGACATTATTATATTACGTCAAAATCAGAGAAAACAAATATGTACTTTTGACCGCAGGTAGAGTGTGTTGTATTTCTAGCATGAGAGAGACCCACGTAGTGCTGAAGCTGATTTCCATCTGATTTTTTATTGCAAAAATCAAAATCATCAATGGCAATTGATTTTACCTTAGCTGGTAGCAACTATGAAGCTCTACCGACAAAGTCAAAAATATTTGAACTCAAACCAAACACCTATTTTTAGGAATCAAAATATTCGATGAGAATGGGCTTTAACTTAGGCGGTAGGGCCTCAGGTGCTACCTACAGGGCTACAGGTGGCATGCACGTAGCATTCGTAGCAGTGCTACGCTACGCAATAGTAGCGTAGGATCACTACACGAATACCACGTGGGTGGATGCTACCTGTAACTACACGTAGCATCCGAAGAAGTGTCTCAGGGCCAGTCATAGTTACGCGGGCGGGACTACACTTGAGTGTAGCGCTCTACTATCTGTATGAGCAGTTAACTCAACAAATTTATTCACAAATTTGGGTTCAATCTATATATATAAAAGGGAAATACCACTCACTGATTAATCATGAAATCTCAGAAACTATAACACCTACTAACTTGAAATTTAACAGGTAGATTTCTTATACGGTGTAGACATCCGCTAAGAACGGATTATACGAAACCCTAGGAGGGTAAAATCGGGGTTGGAAGTTTGTATGAAAGTCTAATGTTATTGAAGTTAGTAAGTAATTATGGCAGAAGGGTTTTAAATGGTATTTAAGTATAAGAATAATTGAAAATAATTACTTTCTATTATAAGATGGGATGCTTTATTATAACAATAAAAAGAAATCTATTCCAATGAGATGGGAACGGGAAGATTGAGCCCACAGCGTGGGCGGGCCGCTAGTATATTAATATAAAAATATATAGGGGGTTGTAAGTATATATATTACATAACAACACGTCATCGACCACATACTCGTAAACCAAACAACTTATTATGACTTTTGGGCGAAATAAATCTGACATCATCATCAATACTGTCTGTTTTTTGAGTGTATGTATGTATATTTCTTTAGCAGGGTCTTTAGCCTAAACGGCTTGATGGACTTTAGTTTAAGATGTGTCGTTAGATTCGTTTTAATTGTGAGTGACAATGTGTATATCAAAATAATAAAAAAAGTGGCGGAAGGTTTATCAAATTATGTCTCAAAAAAATGTTATTTCTTCAAAACCGCGAGTGGGCTATCAAAATAAAGGATTTTCAAAAAGGTTTATAAAAATATAATCTGAAAATATACCAGATTTTACGCAAATATTGCAGTGGGATCTTTTGTTTCATTTAATAATTTCTTATTATTCTTTTTTAATGCGGTAATCTTGGCGAATATCAATCGGCGAAAAACAATTAGTGTTGCAATTTATAGAAAAAACTAGCAAAAGTAATCGCTGGGCACAGCTAAAATGGTATACTTGACCTTTTTGCGCGTATCAGCAACATAAAACTACAATTAAACGAAAAGTTTAAAAAAGCAGGATACCGAGTGATGTGCAGTGCACTGATCCCTAAATATCTAAATATATAACAGTCAGTTGAGGTTGACAAGTGACACACAATGTCTCGTAATCTTATCGGGTCATCACTTTGTTGGTAACAATACTAGTAGATACACACTTTGTCTAGAAATTTCATAAATAAAAGAAATATATAAAGTTAAATATATATATAAAGCGAAAAAAACAGTTTATGAGTATCATTATATGCGAGATGGCGCTGTCGTCACGTACACACAGTGCTACGTATTACGGGGCCGTCCATTTAATCACGTGATGTTTTTTTTGCATTTTTAACACCCCCCATCCCCTTGGTGATACTTGGTGAGGTTTAGGTCTATACCCCCCCCCCCCCCCCTAAAATCACGTGTATTTTTGTTTCTTTCATGAAGAAAAGAATGCTGCCTTTTTCTTTATCGTGGCATAAAAGTCATCATGAATAGTCTGAAACCATTATTATACTGTATGCGCAGGGAGTTGTAGGCCGTCATCGTCTTCAATTTCCTTCTTTTACTTCAACACGCCGCTTTTCGGTTTAGAAATTTGTCAAAAAATAAATACACGTGATATCTTAGTATACCCCACTCCCCCCCTTGTGATATTTCGTGATTTTTACCGAACCCCCTCCCCCCTCTTTCGGGCCTCACGTGATTAATGGACGGTCCCTTACAATTAAAACTATATAAGGCGATTTAACAAGTACGCATAGCAAAATATCTATATCAAACCATAGTGAGCTGTTAGTGAAAAGTGTTATAATAAATAAAAAGACCACTAACAAATCCTGATATGTACATACGTTTCTGTATTTTTATTATTTTAAGCACACCCTGCAGGAGCTCGATGGCGTCGTTACCCGTGTCTGTCTAATCGAACACGAAAGTTAAGTAACATCGACCGTAGCCTGTCTATGGATTGGTTTATTTATTACGAGTTTACAAAATAGGTATCTCATGATGTGACGTAACTCATTTTAGACAATGTAAACTAAAGGTATCGTGCCGTCTATTGAAAATATGGAATCAATATCAACTTCCCAAAAATGTCAAAATGTAGACATCAAATATTGGTTATTAATGAATTTGGTAAAGGCTAATTAGAAAAATTCTAATGGAAAAATAAATAGTTCAATGGTGAGCGAATAGTTCAATGATTATATAAATAAATCACTTTACAATTTATACTTGAGATTTTTTTTGTTATAAATACATGAACGAAGTTACGTAATACGCGGCGCCTCGTGTCACCCCTTGCTATGCTTGTCATAAGAGCGTTTTCACATTATCCGATCCGACATTGGTGTAGGACGACTACAGCCGATATCCGACAGCCGACACCATGTGCTGTTTTCACATATTTCCGACAAAATCGTTCCAATACGGCCATTTGTTCGATAGCTTAGTGCGGGCAGGTCATAATGACAGACTATAATAGAAAACTTTATTTGCTGTATCTATTATATTTGAGACGCAAAAAAAGGAACTATCCACAGACAGTACTGGATACATCCCATTGTGGAAGCTATTCAGATATTATTAGATAGTCAGAGGGAGCATTTTATACTCTTTTTAGCAAGCTACAAAACTCACCTAGAAAGTTTTTTAAATACTTTCAACTATTCAACTACACACAGAGACAATGTTGATACACGTATAGCACACATACAAAGATTATCGTCCGACAGCCCACGGGCGTCCGATGGTGCCGCCAACATATCGGTATAGGCTCCGATATCCGATATCGGGCCGGACAATATGAAAGACAGGCACATATTCCATACATTTTAAATACCCCGATATCGTATCGGCGCCCGATGCCGATATCGGATCGGATAATCTGAAAACGCTCTAATAGTAATCTACTTCCAAATTGCGTACTTCTAGCTTCGGTAGCTTCTGCTTTAGATCAATGAATACTTAAATAAAACATCTTGTAACCAAACAAACTTTCAACCCTTAACTCTTTAACCAACGACTTTTTTTTTTAAATGCTGGTGTTCCGTTATTATTATTAAAGAATCTTAGTTTAAAAATTCAAATAAAAAGACAACGTTTTTTTTTACCTATCCTATACAAACTTTCAACCCTAATTTTGCACCCTCACAAATACAATTTCCCAATATTTCTTATTGCTTGCCTTAGAAGGACTACTGCCTAACTAAATTTGGGAGTTTTATCTTTGGTAGTTTCCGAAGCCCGAAGGAGTCTAACGCGTACTCTAATGAACTGCGGGTTGGCAGAGGCCAACGTTTTCAACATATGGAAAATTCCATAAACGACCATAATTGCTATAAACCACAGACTTTGGCTTTATTTTATAAATCTTGTGTTACATTTTAAATAGTCATTTAAAAAATTAAATTCTCTACAACTTTTGTTAACGTAATAGTTAATAAACAATGTAAATTATTTAGAATTATATATTTATCAATAATTTATAAACTTTATACGGCATGTTTTTGCGACTACAGGTTGCCATCGAATGATACTATAGATAGTTGAACACTGCGCGCGCTCTGCCCTCTATCTCAAAAAAGGTTTAAGATACATGGGGCACACTAAAAATTTTGCACTTCTAGCTAATCGGAACTATTTTAATTTCGAATGTTATATTTTTTGAAATCACTTGCAACCTTCTTAATAATAAAAAAAAAAAATTGGCGGGAAATCATTTATCAATTGTTTTCTAGCACACATAAAAGTTCTACGTACGCAAAGAAAATGGAATTAAGTCGAAAAGATTTTAGAGCGATGATTTTTTATAATTTTAAAAGGTCTTTCTCTCCGCAAGACCGTGCCGCTCGTCTTCAAAATGCTTTTGGGAGAGAAGCACCTTGTTTAAGCACCGTGAGGCGATGGTTTGCTGAATTTGAGAGAGGTCGGGTTTCTTTACATGACGAATTTCGTGAAGGGCGGCCTTCAACTGCCGTCAACGAAAATAATGTGGCTACTGTTAAGCGGCTAATTGAAAAAAACCCGCGGATTACCCATGAGACAATTCGAGGACTATTTGGGATTGGTATGAGCCAAATTCAGAAAATTTTACACGAAGAATTAAAAGTTCGGAAACTTTGTTGTCGTTGGATCCCTCATCAACTGACAGCGGAGCAGAAGCGGGCTCGCGTGGAATGGTAGCACCACAGATGCTACTGAAGTACGACCACGGACATTCTAATGCTGTTTATGACATTGTCACAGGAGACGAAACGTGGATTTATTGTTTTGTACCCGAAAAATACAGCAATCTTGTGAATGGGTATTTGAAAATGAGAACAGGCCAATAAAAGTGAGGCAGGCGAGAGACGTTGGAAAAATATGATCGCGTTTTTTTTCTCAGCTACGGATCCCATCTGCACAATTCCACTTGAAGATCAAAAGAGTGTTAATGCCGAATGGTATTCTACCATTTGTTTACCCAAGGTGTTAGAAAAAGTTCGCGAAAGACTACCAAAAAGCAGCGTTCTACATCATGACAACACTTCTTCACACACGGCCAACAAAACAAAGTCATTTTAGCTTCCGAAAAAGTACAACTCGTCACCCATCCTGCACATAGCCCCGACCTAGCACTCTGTGATTTCTGTATTTTCCCCAAAATCAAAGATTTGATGAGAGGTTTTACCAACTCCGAAGAGGCAATGATAGCGTTCAATCAGCACGTAGAAAACATGCCTTCAGATCTGTGGTCCTCCTGTTTTAAAAAATGGTTCGATCGCATGAAAAAATGTTTAAAATGTAAAGGACCGTATTCTGAAAAGCAATAAACATAATATTTTGGTTATAACATGTTTTTTTAAGTTACGCAAAACTTTTAGTGTGACCTAAAGTTTTAGAGAATTTAATCCTCTACAATATTTGAAAAAATACAAATAGCATAAAACCCATAGGAAACGAGATATTTGCAATAAATGTGTAAACCTTGGAATATCTCTAGTCGCGGACACCCTACAATAAGTAGATTTTGAGACAAGTTTTAGGGTGCCAAAATAAAGGTTTATACAAGTTTACAGCTGACCATCTCTCATTCAGAGATACTTGCCCTTATTTGACTAATATACCTGGACTAAAGGTCGACTTGTAGACAATGCATTTAGCATTAATTCCGTCTATGGTACGAAAATATTGTGGTCAATAAAGTTTTAAATAAATAAATGTAATACATATAAGAAAAGCTTGTGATGTAAAAATATTTCATTGTCTTTGTGAAAATAATAGTGTTCTATAATCTTCGTTTTTATAATCGTTTGCGAACTAAGTATGATTTTTATTCAAACTTGCCGCTAGTTAGCAGCTGTCTTCGTCTACTAACGTAATTGTTGAATATTACCACACCCCGGCTACTCTATACAAATATCGTATCGGTAACTACTATATAAACAGTGACGTCTGTGCAGAGCGCGAATGAGCAGTGCGTGCGGCGCCATATAAACTGTTCCAGATTAGCGTTGAAAAAAGCCGGAAAAAATCTCGTTTCTTTCTAATTCCGTTGTTTTTTTTAATGTCCCATTAGAAAGTTTCAAGGAAATTTACCAGTATATATTTCATGTTTTTTTAAATAATATAAACGAAAAATCCGAAAAATATGAAGTAAACGGGAAACATTCATGGTTTTTTTAACTCGTCCCATAATAATACATACTAATAAAATGGAGGGTAGAATAAAAAAAAAACAGTTGTTTCTTTCGGCATTTTCATTACAAAAGACCTCAATTTTCCAAACTTTGAGGTTGATTTAAATAAATATAAAGGAACTAAAAAAATAAACATTTTTATTGCTTACAAAGGAACTAAATTTAGTAATAGTGCTATTATTAGCAAGCAATAAAAATGTTTATTTTTTGTTCAATAAAAAATCAACCTCAAAGTTTGGAAAATTGAGGTCTTAATAGCTTAGCGAGCTCTGCCCCCTTACCACCATCTCTTATTGCAATTCAATAACTGAGTAGATTGCTTATTCATACCAATGAATAAGCGACTTTATTCCATGTGAAATAGGGTCGCTTATTCATTGGTATGAATAAGCATTCTATTCAGTTATTGAATCGCAATAAGAGATGGTGGTAAGGGGGCTGGTAGTTTCTCTACGTTCATGAGTCACGCGTAAATGGCGTTTTCCTTTATAATAATAGTGTAGGTAGATTGGGTATGAAACTGGTACCTGCTATCCAAAACAAGTAGGATTGCCAGTACTAATTAATGAGTCGAGTCATAAGGTCGAGTCGAACAGAAGGTAATTCAAATTGGTAAATTGTCGCAGTTATGTAAACGTTTAAACCCGCAATTTATGCGTGTACGGAAGACAAATTGTGGATAAGAATTCTCTATGTTAATTATCGAACGATTTACATTTTTTTATAAAACAATAGTATTGTGGTTAAAGATTCTTCTGGCACATGCATTATGGAATAAATTCGACAAACGGTAATCACACTATGCGACAATACGTCAAAAGAATGAAATTGAACGCAATAAAGCGACCTTCGACGCGGGCGCCGTCTGCGAGCCGGCCAGGCGGCGGCGGCGCCAGTTTACTGTGACATGGGTACATACTAATACGTTTTTTTAATTAAAACTAAGTTCAAATATTTACTATAATAATACGGACAATCATTGAAATACTAAATATTGAAGTGTATGTCGGTACTGTGACCTGGTAGCAATTGCAACACAAATCGCACCAACCTAGCTGTTCTACTGCTGACTTAGCAACTTATAACCCGGATAATAATATTATAAGCTCGTGCTCGAACATGACGACAGACGGACATGGTGAAACAATAAGGTTTTCTTATTTACTACAGAACCCGGATTAAATGTTGTACCCAAAATAAAAAAAAATACAAATCTATAAAACGACGATACATACGATAAAAATAGTAAAATGTTCAAATAAAATTTTATTCAACAAACTATTCACTTTTCTTTTTAGTAAACACTTACAGCGGATCTTTAAATATATTTTTTCTGTCTACTAGAGTTCTTTTAAAATATTTTTAACTTTAGCTTTTGTTAACACTCTGTATGCCTGGGATCAATGTTATATTATTTTTGCCTAGGCAAAGTGCTATGAAATATTTTTGAAACTTTCTATAAAAGAGAAAGTATTACAGGTAGCACACCCGGCCACTCCATACAAATGTCACGTCGTTTACTACTACTACATAAACAATGACGTATGTGCAGAGCGAGAATGAGTGTGTGTGCGTACGGTGCCTAACTGTTCCTGATTTATCTCAGAGGGGAGGTGAGGTCGACACGAGAGAGCGGCAGGGAGTGGCCATACTGTACGTAATACTATTACTTATACTGTGCCCGTAGCCCTGAATAAGAAATAGTACTACCGTAGATCAGAGGTCCCCAATTTTTTTTTTGCCACGGAACCCTAATTGATTATACTTTTCCGAACACTAGCTATAATTATTATATAGGGCCTAACTAGTATTTTTTTTTTGACAAATGTTTTGTTAATTTTTGGACGGATCGTGGAACCCTTGTCCACGGAACCCCAAGGTTCCGTGGACCACCTTTCGGGAAACCTTGACGTAGATCATACTAGTTTCTCGAAGAAAGTTTAAGAATAAATAAACGTACGTATATCAAACTTGTGTGACATATTCATTATGCGAGTGAATCGATCAAAACTGGTGAACTAATTTATAGTTATCAACGTTTTCATGATAGTTTATCAGCATTGTGACTTCGGCATTTACATATGTTCTGTTTTTAATTAAAACATGGGCGGCTTTTGTTATTTTTACATGCTCCTATATAGGAGTTACAGAGTCAATTTTTTAGGGTTTACATGCTGAGAGTGTGAGACATGTTTTTTTTATTTAGTTTCACCGCAGTGTCTGCAATGAAATTTTGCAAGCAATATTTGATCCACTTCGGAGTGTCCGATTCAGCTGCAATTTTGTACAATTTTTTGGTTCTTATGACAGTACACATTTACCTAAATGCCGCTATTTTTAATCCAATATAGCGTCCGCTACAAAAAATACAATTTATGATTTCCACATTACTTCCTATGACATAAATATTAAATGAAAGGGCTTGATGAGAGAAACACGGTAAGTAAATCATTTTGTCTCAAAAACATTATTTTTTTGTTTGTCGAGATTATTATTATATGGTTGTACCATGAATTCTTTAGACTCTAAATTACAATGGGGCCCACATATAGAAACGTTATCGGGTAGACTCAGCTCAGCAGCTTACGCCGTAAGGAAAATACGTCAACTGACTGATGTTGACACTGAGCGTTTAGTTTATTTTAGCTATTTTCACAGCATTATGTCATATGGTTTATTGCTTTGGGGTAGTGCTGCGGATGTAGACTCAATTTTTGTGCTCCAGAAGCGAGCTATCCGTGCTATTTATATGACGAGTCCCAGGGAGACACTGAGAAATAAATTTAAAGAGATAAATATTATGACATTACATTCTCAATATATTTATGAAAATCTTATTTACGTTCATAAAAATCAAACTAAATTTAGGAAAAACAGTGATCTCCATCAATTAAATTTAAGAAATAAAAACAAACTCGCTGTGCATATTACTAGGCTCCATAAAATCTCTAACTCGTTCCCAGGTCAATGTATACGCTTCTACAATAAACTTCCAAATGACGCGTTTAAATTATCCATGGGTAAATTTAAAAGATTTATCAAAACTAGACTATGTCAAAAGGCTTACTATTGTATCTCAGATTACATAAATGATAAAAGTATTTGGAAATGAATTGCTCTTGTTATGTTAATGATTGTATTTGTGTTTAATGTAACGATATTGGCAATTAAAAGAGTCGGTCTTGAGTTTCTTGCCAGTTCTTCTCAAGAAGCCCCGTCGCCGGAACTGGCACTTAAATTCACTTTCACAGATAGTGTGATGAAAGTGCATCTAAGCTCTGCGGATTTAAGTAGATAGTAATGATTTAGATACATGTTTTATATTTAATTTGTATGACGTTTCTAAGTGCTTTATTATAAAGTCCAAGGAATAAAGATATTTTGACTTTGACTTTGACTTTGAAATTATAAAAGCCGCAATTCGGGATGTTCTGCACTCCTAATAGTTGACTGTTAGTTAGAGAATGCATTTAGGATTAAGCCCGCCTATTGTACCGAAATTTTATGGTCAATAAAGATTTAAATAAGTTATTATAACTTATAAACGTTTTTTTTAGGGTTCCGAACCTCAAAAGGAAAAACGGAACCCTTATAAGATCACTTTGTTGTCCGTCTGTCTGTCTGTCTGTCTGTCTGTCTGTCTGTCTGTCTGTCTGTCTGTCAAGAATTTCTATGTCGAGAATGCGTGGAGGTATCAAGCTGAAATTTGAACTGTATACTCAGGTCTACGGTCCCATGAAGTTAAAAAAAAATCAAACTGCTAAGTTTACGTAGAAAAAAGTTACGGCCGTTTATTCAGCAAAAAACGCATATTTCGACACACTCAAGGGAATCAAAACCTATAGGGTACTTCCCGTTGACCTAGAACTATAAAATTTGGCAAGTAACATCGTTATAGACTACAAGTACAGGAATAAATCTTAAAACTATACATTTGTAAATAGATCTTAAAAAATAGGGGGTCTACATTTTTTATAGGGTGTCGAAATTTCAAATTGAAACTACTAGTTCAAATAGGGTATCATATGAAAGGGCTTGATGTACACATTGCAAAATATATTTTATTTATTTTTTTCGACGCATTATTTCTTATTTATAATGAAAAATATCAAATTTAATAATGATACTATGTACCTACGGAACCCTCGGTGGGCGAGTCCGACTCGCACTTGTCCGGTTTTTTATTTTTATATATGATCAAACGATCATGTGGGTCACCTGTTGGATTTCAATCATCACCACCCATGAAGACCAGCAACACCAAAGGGTCGCCGATCCGTTGCCAGCCTATATACTTCTTCCTTTATACGTCTGTACGAATTTAAAGATATATGTCGTTGGTATAGGTTATAAAACCGTCAACTTATTTCTTTCTATAAGCTATAAAAATCCAGAACATAATATACCGGGATAGCTTATTATAGGTTTCGTTGTTAAAAATAATTACATAGCCACTGTAAGACACAATTTAGTCACATAAAATACGTATACTACATGCTATATGTTTATTACTACATGTTTGAATTTTACTTCCGAAATAAAGTTACCAAAATAATAATTTGTTTTATACTTTTTAATTTACTTTTATCACAGCAGTTGCGATTTTTGTTATTATTAATTTGTTGTTTGTCAATAATATTATCGCAGTTAATATGAACAATATCATATTATGGCATTTGTATATGATGCATCGCTATTTACTTGACACCCAACAAAAGAATTTAACAATCAGCAAAATCGTCAGAAACAGTAACATTATATTTTATCTTCGTCTACAACACATTCCTATTTCTACGGACTACAACATATATATATGTATGTGGAAAACCCACAAAACCTTTCCTGTGTCACATTTTAAATATTGAAAAAGTATTGCATATACTCAATTATGATTTCTAAATTTATTTAAAAAATAATAATATTTCTGGACGCATTACGCAGTGCCATCTAGTCTCAAACCAAGCAAAGCTTGTACTATGTGTACTAGACAATTGATAAATGTACTAAAATACATTTTTTTTTAAATATGTACATATGATACACAGAAAACACCCAGACCAAGACAAACAGACAGGCTCATGCACACAAATGTTGGTTTTGTGCGGGAATCGAACCCGGTACTTCGGAGTCAAAGTAGCCATTGCTAGCCATTCGACCAACGGGCTCGTCAATCATAAAATTTAAATAAAATTTATATTAACATTAAAGTTGATATGAAAACTATGCAGTTTATCAATGTACTTCTCTATCAACAAATGCAATTGTAGTAACATGAAATTAGTTCGTAGAGATAAGTAGGTACATATATAACTTAAAACTCAGTCATTCACATTGAATGAAATGATCGGGCATATTTTTTTATACGTCGCCAAACAAAAGAAACAAGCGTACCCCGTCTGATGTAAATCTAGCCACTGTTGTATATAGGCTTTCCCCAATGCTTTCTACTAAAATGTGAGTTAGAGAATCTCAACTTCATGTGGTGCAACCCGTAGCTAATTTGGGAGGTCTGTAAAGCTGCCGACGTAAACTTTCGTCAGTAGTCTTTACCACCAATGTGAAAACCCGAAGGTGTTAATACCCTGACCTATTTGAGTTATGGAGAAAGTTATTTGCCGATACGGATGGAGACGTAACATCTACCTACAATCCCGTGGTTCTGTAATTCCATCCCTGAAATCTCAATTGCACACGAGATGTCCAACATTCAGTCGCTTTCTCCTCACATTGGAACTTCCTTATATAAAAAAGTCAAGCGGGAAATGGGGCCATACCAAAATATTTAATATTGTTATATTCAGATAAAGTTATGGACAAATTCAAACAAACACGAGTATAAATTACAGTGTGATTACTCGAACTTTCTTTGCAAAATTTTGTAACAAATGTATTACGAAATTAATAAAAAAAATTGCAAACTATACTTAACATTTTAAACCATTGAAAAATTATTTTAGTGTTAGATAGGCTATATTTTAAGGGAGGCTATAGGCTATATAACATCACGCTCGGAGCACCAATGAAAAATGGGAAAAAAATATTCTTTTTTATGGCTTACGTTGCGTGCGCTGCGTAAACGGTTGAAGTTACGCAAAAATCATGTATGACGGAATTGTTCCAGTTTAAAAGTTCTAAAAAAATGTCCGCGACAGCATGTGTCTATCTTTTAAGATTAACTCACTATAACCTTTTTTATGGTAATCAAATCCAAATAAATATGTTATTAATCAATAATCACAAGTATGAAATTATGAATAAAATTGTCCTTGACATCACTGGATTTCAATCAACATCTTAGGAGATATAATCTATAACTATAATTATATAAAAAAATAATCTATACTAATATTATAAAGCTGAAGAGTGTGTTTGCTTCAACGCGCTAATCTCAGGAACTACTCATTCGAATTGAAAAAATATTTTAGTGTTAGATAGCCTATATTTCAAGGAAGGCTATAGACTATACATACAACATCACGCTACCACCAATAGCAGCGGAGCACCAATGAAAAATGAGTAAAAAATATGTCTTTTGAGTGCTTTCGTGGCGTGCGCTGCGTAAACAGTTGAAGTTACGCAAAAATCATGCATGATGGAATTGTTCCTCTTTAAAAGTCCTAAAAAAAGTCCGCGACAGCATATATCATGTCTATCTTTTAAGATTGCCTCACTATAACCTTTTTTATGGTAATGAAATTTGTTTGCAATTAATGCATTATTTGCAAACAAATTTGAAAGCAGGTTATAAAATTAGTAGGTACCTACATAAATTATTCACCATAAGTTTTTTTTCTTAATTATTCGGTTATGTTAAGTACTTGATTTCCTATAGTCTTACCACGATAACTGATATTCACGCGGACGACAGCTAGTATTATATATGAACGATATGCAAAACATGTACAGATATCGAGGATGAAGTACCACTCCAAAACTCCAGATAACGCTGCTACTACAATTAGCTTGTTTCAAGTTCAATCAGAGGCTTTGTTATAATCATAAAATCCGGACCAATGCAAATAATATCTCACGCTCTATACGATGAATATATTGAGAAGAGATGTGTATAAATAATTTATCCCCAGAACAAACTTAATATCAGGCTAAAAAACTAGGAACTCGCAATGGCGCCGTGCATAAATTGACTGATCAAGCCAACCAGCGCCGACGTACTTCGCTCATCTGGGCTTAGTTTGGTTTACTCCGTTGGAGAATACTGGGCCCCCGATACGGCTTAATAGTGCCCATGTGAAGGATCAACGGCCAAATGCGGAATACTATCCGCTGCATATATGGCACCATAAAATCAAATTAAATCGATACAAAATAATAGTTTCGGCGGCAGGGCCACTGTCCCTTCCATGGCATGACACTGCAATGCATGCCAGAAATATTACCTATTACCTAACCTAACATATTACCTAAAACACACACCCTCAAATTTCATACGTACCACTGTGTGCAAAACAATGTGATACCCTTTAGCCTTTGAAGCTGATAACAACGTGATATATTTTAAAGATTTATTAAACGAGAAACCATTTTGATAAGAACAATTATTATGTTTGAGATATGCTGTAATTAATTACTAGTTTCCGCCCGCAACTTCGTTTAGGTGAACTCATTAGTGGGATAATAATAATATGTATTATTAAATTTATTTATTTATTTATTAGCATACAACACAGATTACAATCGACATAAACACCATTATAATAGCTTACAATTCGTACAGAACTAGAATATATCCAAAATTATGTACGCCTAGCAGCTTTATAAATATTGGAATTAATAGCGTAAGCTAGAGATCGCTGCTCATATGGAACAGCAATAAAAAACATTTTAAGCTAAAAATAAAAATAACAGTAAAAGTAAGAAAAAGGTAAATTTACGAAGGAGAATGAAAGAACTACAAATAAGTACTATCCTCTCTCGTCCGGTTGTAGCTGGATCCTCAGTTGTCTCCGGCATTGAGACAGTGTTGAGTGGAAGATATCGACGTCTCTGTTAGAGACAAGAATTTCGTTATATTGGCGGCACATCCTAACTATGGGGTTGTAATACGATGTATTGTTGGTGAAAACTTGAAGACAATAAATATTTCAAAGTCAAAATTCTTTATTCTGTGGGCCCTCGCGGGCACTTAGACACGTCTTTTACAATTAGGTATACTTTTTTATCTACCAGCATTTCGGAATGACCATTGACGAGAAGAAATGCCGAAAGAAACTCTGTCAATATAGGTCTTTTTTAAATAGTCATACAATATTATCATTATACATAATACAATAAAAAAAAATGGTATTCAACCAAAATAAGAGAAAAAAAAATTAAAGTAAAATAAAATAGTAAAAAAAATTAAAATATAAAAAATCATAGTATAGAGTGTATATACATATTGTATAAAAGTCTAAATATGTATATCCACAATACTACTTGTAAAGATAAGACGCCTGTGCTTCACATCCTGTGCCGAGAATTTGCCATACATTTTTATCATTAAGGTAATCGTCGGTCCTGTAGTAAGCCTTTTTGCATAAGGTGGTCTTAATAAGCTGTTTGAATTTAGTGTCGGGTAAAATCAGGACCGACTCCGGCAACTTATTGTAGTAGCGGATGCAATTTACGACAAACGAATTATTGACCTTCCCCAGTCTATGTTTTGGAATAACCAGTTTGTTTTTGTTCCGCAAGTTGTAATTAGTTATATCACATACTTTTGTAAAATTCGAAATATTTTTACGGACGTACATAATATTTCCATAAATATATTGAGAAGCGACAGTGAGGATGTTTATATCCTTAAATAACTCACGGAGTGAATCCCTAGAACCCAAATTGTAAATTGATCTAATGGCTCTCTTTTGTAATACAAAAATTTTATCAATGTCAGCTGCTTTACCCCAAAGCAATATGCCATATGACATAATGCTATGGAAATAACTAAAATAAACGAGCCTAGCAGTTGTCTCGTCCGCTATCTGTCTTATTCTTCTAACCGCATAAGCTGCGGAACTGAGTCTGCGAGCTAGTTTCGTTACATGAGGGCCCCATTGCAACTTTGAATCAATGGTAATACCAAGAAAAACAGTATCATTGTCATAAACTAGGGTGGTGTCCTTTATGACTACATCAGCATGGACTTGCCTGACATTGGGTAACGTGAATTTAATACATTTAGTTTTGTATGAGTTAAGAAGGAGATTATTTGTATTAAACCAGTTCAAAATTGCAGAAAGAGCATTATTAACATCATCAATTTTGTCTTTATACCTAGCAACTTTAAAAATAAGTGAGGTATCGTCGGCAAACAGTACTACGTTGGCAAATTTTTCTACCAAATCAGGCAAATCATTGATGTAAACCAAGAATAAGAGAGGACCCAAAATTGAACCCTGGGGCACGCCCATTTTTATCTCAAATGCATTTGATTTTGTGCCATTTACATCCACCGTTTGAGTTCTATTACTAAGGTATGATTCTACCATTTGCAAAGCCTTCTCTTTAATACCATAATGATTTAATTTGAGCAGCAGTGTCTGATGATCAACACAATCAAATGCTTTGGAGAGGTCGCAAAACACACCGATAGCGTCCTGAGACGTCTCCCAAGCCTCAAATATGTATTTCACGAGCGCGATTCCTGCGTCTGTAGTGGACATTCCGGCGGTGAACCCGTATTGCTTCTTATGTAGAATGTGGAACTTATTAAGATGTGCGAGCAGCTGTTATTATAATTTCGGTTACGAGATCTAAATCGGGTATTGAAAGATAACAAAGAAAGAAGATTTGAGGAGTCTAGCTTGTAGTGAATAATTTTATGACGTCGATTATATTGAGGTAAATAATATAATAAAAATAATAATGTAGCTGTTTGTTAATTCTGGACATGAACTATCATTTATTGTATACTATTAAACGTGCCATTCTTGTATATAAACATATGCAACGACGATATTGTAAACGGCTCTAACGATTTCAGTTGTTGCATTATAGTCTGGTCAATGAATGCTCACAAGGGGAGTGTGGATGGAAAAGTCGAAAGCAGAAACTTTGACTTAGGAACTTTGTTTGGACTAGTTAGGAGATAAACATACTAAAAGTCCTTACCCCTCCGAGGTGAGCCCGAGGGGGGGGGGGGGGGGGGGCACAAAGAAGGTCCCGTTTTTTGGTTTTTTGCTTACTTCTCGAAAACGGTGACAACAATCATTGCCTAGCTATGAGCTTATAAAAGTGGTCGATTTTCAAAAGTGTGTTTTGTTTTTTTTCTCTGGAGCACATTGTAACAGTACAAATTTACCAAAATCATTTCTTATATCGTATGTATGAGCACCTACAGTATTAAATACATCTACATAATATTTAAAAATAATATAAGCTGGGAGTACCTCCACGCGGTGAAGGCGGAAACAGTTTTAAACTGGCTAAAACTCCCAATAATATCTATCAAGATGCCTTCGGGCTTGTTGTTGTTGTTGTTTCGTTCGTGACGTATCGAGTATTGTGACTGTGCACCCGGTAACGCAGGGAAGCAGTCACAAAATATTTCGCATATACGCACATTTTAGAAATGACAGACAAGTGTTTCGTTTGTGATGAACTGCTGGAAGAAGGTGGAGAAAATGTTTCCAAGGTCGGTGAAAAAGGCATAAATTCTATAATTTCTGCCAGTGACCTCAGAAATGATCAAAAGAGCTCCCAACTTAAGAATTTGAAGTCGCTGAGGGTTCACACATCTTGTCGAAAAGACTACACTAGACCCGACAGCATCAAAGCTGATCTGACAAAACGTGTTCCGTCTGCTGGGCCCTCCACAGTTCATACTTTAAGATCAACAAAATCCAAATTTGACGTCAAAACTCGATGCCTTTTTTGTGCATGCGCATTTAAAGATGAAAAGAAAAAACCAGTTGAAAAGCGACAGACAGTATACTCTGTTAGAAACGTAGCCTTTAAAGACTCGTGCATTGAGGCTGGGAATGCAAGACGCGATGATTGGGGCGAAGAAGTAGTGGGTCGTTTAGCGTCAATAATAGATCTGGTTGCAGTGGAAGCCTTATACCACGATGAATGTCGCAAATCATTTTTCAGGCCGTTGTACAAAACCCAAATGGACTCAGACTGCTCAGACGTCACTGCAGATTACATAACTAAAGCCATGAATGAGATTTATAAGCACATGTAAAAGACAAAGTTGTAGAGAATTTAATTAGCTTTTATTATGTAGTACAACAAAATTGGTTGCCTGTAAAGTCGGTATACGGGCGAAAGTTTTACGTGACAACGACTTTGAGTGGTAAAATGTTTTCGAGTGGAAGGGACGCATGCCTTTCACTTTTTATGTCTGTCTCTCTCGCTCTTAGAAGGGACGCGTGCCTTTCACTCGCTCTCATTGTAAGCGCATAACGTGAGCCAGTTTCTTGAAGTGTCACCCGGCTAACCAATTTATAAGACGTTGTCACGTCAAAAACCAAAAAAACGGGTCCTTCTTTGTGCCCCCTCCCCTCGGGCTCACCTCGGAGGGGTCAGGACTTTTAGTATGTTTATCTCCTAACTAGTCCAAACAAAGTTCCTAAGTCAAAGTTTCTGCTTTCGACTTTTCCATCCACAAATTATTCGTTGACTAAGCTATTAGCAGCGGGTACGGCGCGCGAGTGACATTTCATGTTTCGAGCGTTATTATGGCTACGGCAACCGCTTGCCATCAGGCGGCTCGTATCCTTGTCTGTCACCAGACAAAGTATAAAAAATCAATCTAGCTAGGTCTCACTTCTGGGAAGATTAGTTTTGTTCGAAAAATGCTGAGAAAGCTCGGCTAGTATATCAATTTATTTAACGCCATCTGTTTGCAGCAAACGAATTTCCCAGAAGCATACCAAGTGACATATAGCTACATCTATTCTAACATACTTAGATAATGTGAGCAACTTATATGGGACGGTGGCCCACCACACATTCCCACCGCTGTGTCTCCTGTGTAGCCAGGATTAATCGTAAGTCCCGGGGGTAAAACTACACAGCGAATTTGTGAGTTCCAAGGCAGCGATGTTGCTCACATTGCTGCCTTGGAATTTGCCAATAGATGTCGCTACATGTCACTTATATGATTATGGAAAAAATGCGTTATGTACTATAAAAACACCGCGTGGAGTTTAGTCAACCAAGTAATTTGTTTAAACTTTATTGCACACAATACAAATTAGTATAGATATCTACGAATGCGTATTACAACAAGAAAAAAGATAATTATAAATATCACTAGGTAGTTTCACATAACAGTGATTAATGTTACAATACCATATATAAACATATAAATTATACAGATTAATTTATATATATATATATATACAAATTTTATGTAAGTATATCGTGGTATAAATTACGATCGCAGGATATCACGATACAGTGTAATTTGAAACTATTCCTAGTTTCACTAACAAGACACGTGTATACTCGCATGTCGCTGGGATATGGTTAATACAGAAATATTATCAAATCCCAAACTAAGTAGTTCAGTGAAATGATAAAAATTCTGAAATGATCTATTTGGGTTAGGTTAAGTTGAGCATTTTACATGATCAAAATCGAATGCTTTTGGAAAGATTGTGGATAGCTCACCTGTCTCTCCAAAAGCAAGTCGAGTCTCCGACATACGGTTACTGACGACATACGGAGACAGACGGTTAGCCAACTATGTTCGAGTTGCTACCCTACCGAAATTCTATATTACCACAGTGTAATAGTACTATTATACAGTATGGCCACTTCCTGCCGCTCTCTCGTAAAGACCTCACCTCTCCCCTGAGACGAATATGGAACAGTTTGTATGGCACCGCACGCAAGCACGCTCATTTTTGCACAGATGTCATTGTTTATGTAGTAGTTAAGGACGTGATATTTGTATGGAGTGGCCGGGGTGTGATATTACGTTATAGACTTCGGCAGCATTTCTGTTCCATTCTAGAGATAAATACTTCTAACTTAATCGAGGGTAGTTTAAGTACCTCTAGCTTCGGTAAACGATCTCATAATTTCACTAAACATTTCATCATTTAAACATTTGATCAAATCTCTGTTTTTATCATTTCGCTGCGACATTATAATTATATACAGATCAGCATGATGACCAGTGAATATAAACCAGTTTCATACATAACTACTTGTCTCTAAAGTTTATATTGTAATAGAAATGGAAAATTCCATGAGACCAAAAACTATGCACAAGCACACGATATGATGTGATCGCGATTAGGGATTTTTGTAGAAACTAAGACTCATTATTTTTAGAATTTTTGTCAGTCTGTCCGTCTGCATGTGCCGTCGCAAAAACTACTGGTCGTAATTATATGCGATTTTGACAGGTGTATTGATAGGGGAACTTCTTCCCTAGCAACTGAGTTATTTCCAATTTTTATTTAATTTTATGTAGTACACGACAACCAGGCGGCCGTTAGTTGTCTATATAATCTGTTTCACAAGTTCAAAATTGTAAAAAATATAGATAAAACTCTTAAAACTAGTAGAATAGGAAATAATCATAATTAAAAAAAGGATCTAAGAGAAGGAAATTGCTTAAGACTCCCGAACTCTACCTTCATTATTTATATTCTTACTAGCTGCCCGCCCCAGCTTCGCTAGCTTTATTTTCCTCGCAAATTTTACGTGTTTTCTCTCCATAAGAACCTTTATTATACCTTAACAAAAATATTAAAATAAAAATTTTCACAATTGGTCGAGCCGTTGTCGAGTTTTGCGCTTAGCAACATTCAATTATATGTATATAGCTGTTGCCCGCGGCTTCTCTCGCGTAAAATTCGAGCACTTTAGATTACCCAAGCCAAGTCTAACACCCAACGCAACCACCTTCATATAGCACCATTAATTGTACTGCCGCTGGCAGGGCCAGACCGCCGCATCGCTATGTCCCTGCATTTTAAATCTGTAATATCTTCGGAAATATTAATTTAAATTATATGCTGTAAAGGGCCATATTGATCTATATTAAATGGACAATGTATTTAAGGTACTTAATTGGATAAGGATTAATGCTGTATTGCTTAAAATCAGTTCGTAAAATGAGCTATTTTTTCCCGTAAAATGTATTACATGTATGTTGTATGTATGATAAAAAGGGTTATTGTGGTTATCATTAAGTGATAGACATATACCATCGCGGACTTTTTTGTTGATCTCCTTTAAGGTTTACAATAATGTAGTACATTATTTTCATTTATCTCGTGGGGTTTAGCCAGCGTTTGCAATGTAAGCGCAAAAAAATGTCCTCTCTTTCTAAACCTCTAAATTTATCAGTGTTTCTCTACAATATTATGCATGTATTATACATATAAACCTTCCTCTTGAATCACTCTATCTATTAAAAAAACAGCTTCAAAATCCGTTGCGTAGTTTTAAAGATTTAAGCATATATAGGGACGGACAGACAGCGACAGCGACTTTGTTTTATAATAAGTAGTGATTTAGCGCTGAAAATATTAGGCGCGGTCGTGTTAATATGGGCACGCCGCGCTGCCGCTCATGTGAATATACCTACCACATAATTTCTTTACAGTACTATATTACAATTTGGAAAAAATATAGTGTCATCAGAACACTTTAAAGAATACGGCCCCGTCGGAAAATACTCAAACAACACTTTTGCAAAAAAAAAAAAAAAATGTAATTGTTTAACAGTTAATGTTTTCCGACGGTTTTTGTGAAAACTTCTTTTCACAAAAAGTGACAATAAAAGTTGATCAACTTTTTTGCTTTCTGGAGATCTTCTTTCAATACATTACATTAATTCTATTGAAAGTGACATCACATTTTTTTAATGCTGATATTTTTTTATGGAATATTTTGCTAATGCTATTTTTGCATATAACCATGGCATTAAGTAATATTAGAAAACATTGCGTAGTTTTTCACGGTATTGACCTTGTGATACAGTCTAATAAAATCAAACTGCATCTATAACGTACAATGCATTATTTGCAATTGCACAGTGAATAATATATACGTATAAATTACATCATAAACTAGTCGATCATCAATTGGAAATACCGGCGGCTTTGATAATAATTATTAGATTGGACCAATTCATGGACCGAGCCAGATATGACCAATAAGTAGATATTGTCATATCATACGAGCATTTTGTTAAATATCATTAACTAGCTGACCCGACAGACGTTGTCCCGGTTTTTTGACAATGAGTATAAATTTGGGAAATGGTTTCGAGCAATCTGTCAAATGACTGACAGTTCTGTCAAATGAGATAAAGTTACATTAGAAAAGTTAATATGGTCGTTAATTTTTGTTAAATTTTCTAATTTTCCGCGCAACTTTCTTATATTTTTCTTTCATAAAAACCTCCTGACAATAACAAACACAACAATAAAAGAATTATTGAAATCGGTCCAGCTGTTCACGCGTGATGCCATGACCAAGGGAAGGAAATAGAGATTCGTTTTTATATAATATATATTGGAGCCTTCATCATGCATGATACCGTCACTACGTTTTACGATCAGACCTCGATATCATGGGTTGATAAACAATTAATGCGCACATCTCATTGTTGGTTAAGTATGTATATTGTAGACAAAATTATTATACTTACAGTGCGACCAAAGAGTAGAAAAAAAGATACCACTGTCTTTGTAAGAACAAACTTTAATCATATTATAAGTAATAGTACCACGTATGGTATGGCCACTCCTTGCCGCTCTCTCGTATCGACCACAACTCCCCTCTGAGACGAATCTGGAACAGTTTGTATGGCGCCGGATGCACACACGCTCATTCACGCTCTGCACAGACCTCTTTATTTATGTAGTAGTACACGACTCGACATTTGTATGGAGTGCCTGGGTGTGCTTTAATTATAATCCTTGAGCTATCTACACTATTAATATAGTAGATAGCGATTATATAGCCTTTTTCCATAAAGAGTTTTATGGAAAAAGGCTATATAATCGCTATCTACTATATTAATAGTGTAGATAGCGATTATATAAAGGCTATATAATCGCTATCTACACTATTAATATAGTAGATATAGTAGATTCGCATGACTGGCTCATCAACGTAGAGTCGAAACTACTAAACAATCTACCCACGCTAAAATTACGAAGTTACTTCCAGAGGTACGCGTACCCCTGGGAGTACACAAAACTGCAGCAGGGGATACATATTCTTGGTTTAAATTAATTAGTCATTATTAATCAATACAGAAACCACAATGCAATAAGGGGTACGCGAATTTGATCTCTTTCTTGAAGTGGGGGTGCAAAATAAGGGTATCCAAACGATTCCTACTATAAATATTATAATAATCTATACCTATAAAAGAGAAAGTATGTATGTATGTTCCGTATAGACTCCGAAACGGCTGGACCGATTTCAACGAAATTTTCAGACAATTTTCAGATTGACCCAGCGGATAATCCTGTGAGGTTTGGTAGCGATCGGAGCTTTTTTTTTGGTACTGTCAATGGTTGCGTATATAAATATACACAAATCAATCACAGCTCCCCTGGACTACGCGGGCGAAGCCGCGGGCGGCCGCTAGTAATATTATAAGTGTGAATGTGAGTTTGTTACACTTTCACGCCGAAACTGCTCAACCGATCATTATGATACTTTGTACACATATTCTCAAAGGTATTAGGAAGGACATCGGAAACCTTTTATTAAAGTAAAAGCGGGCGAAGCCGCGGGTTGAAGCTATATAGTTACTTAACAAATTTAATTAAGATTAGACTATTTTGGTCGCCTTAACTCAAAATGTGTCTTTTTGTCCTACCACGTATGATTTAAAGTGCTGAAAATCGATTTGCCATTACCTTGAGTATGTAATGATACATACATTAATCCACGTGGGTATTTCCGAACGAACCACGATAAAAGAATCGTAATTCATTCAGAAAACCAAAACTACTATTTTAGATAACCTGCCTGATATCTCTTTCGGGTAAAAAAGCAGTAATTAATTAAGTACCTACATCCTAATCTGCTAATAAAAGTATATTGCTATCTGTCCATTTACATAATATCTTCTATGAAACAATCAATTTTCATGCTTCTCCAAATCGATTTGTGAGGAATACTGAAGGTGGTTGTGGTTTGGATGTTTGTCACTCTTTTACGCGTAAAGCAGAACATTTTAATGATTATTGACATAGTCGTCAACCCTATTCATCCGACTTCCGGGATACGCGTCTCCTCTCAAATGAAGGGGTTTAGGCATACTCCACCACGCTGCCCAACTGTGGATTGGCAGAGGCTAGTGTTTTCAAGCCGCCTAAAGGCTACTTAAGACTTAATGATAACACAACAGCGGACCGACGGCTTAACGTGCCCTCAGAAGCACGGACATTTGACATTTCGGGATAGATATTTGACATACATATAGAATATAATCAGGACTGACACATAGGATACTCACCACCTGGTAAGTACTATTAACGCGAGTTGAATCCCTGAAGCCGCAGGCCGGAGCTAGTTTTGTGTATCAAGATAAATCCAATACTCAAAAGCTAACTGAAACATGCATGTTTGGACCTAAAAATTCTCACAAAAAACTATTAAAAGTAGTCGTGTAATTTTGATCCCAAAAAACCTACAATGACCTACATTACATAGGCATCTACTTGATATTATATTTGTTATTCATACCCGTAACATGTTGAGCCACGCATTTGACACATGAAAGACTATATTCTTGTACAACTAAGAATAAGAACACGTCAGCCTTAACGCCCCGATCTTTGAAACGTATTTATAACGTACATAATAAGAGTTACAATCGCATTGTGCCTGACAAGCATGATCTGCTGATTAATGTGATTAATAGTCTGTATCTTGTTGGTCATACAGGTCTACCTACTATGACATTCACTAAGACAGGATTATTGAAAACTCCCACGGGATACCGAGATACGCGCGTACGAAGTCACGAACATAAGTTAGTTTAATAATCATATTTGCACCATTAGAAAATGTTACCTACTTTAAGAAGAAGAATGGCCATGATAGTAAATATTCAACAAACAATAAGTACGGCGTGATTGATGGAGTGCAGAGATAAAAATCTATCAAAGCCCTACAGCTACAACTCATCAATAGATAAGAGGCAAGTGTTGGTTATCAATATTATGTATGTTACCCGAAATGAGTCAAATTCAGGAATCGTATGTGGGTGAATATACAAAAATTGTACAAAAATTGGGTAACTCAATGTCATCAGCCAATAGATACGAAGTATTTTTATATTTTATTGATATTACATTTTATTTTAAAACAATTAAAAGTCCTTTATTTGGTCACCCAATTTCAGCTCTTTATTTTAAATACAAGTTAGTAAAAAAACACAATAAATGCTCAAAACGTCAGTTCTTTGGCATGTCACAATTCCGGAAACCATGAATTAAATGACTGTCTATTAAACATTATCATCAATTTAAGGACTCTAACTATTTTACTACAATTTGTGACTACACAGTATTGTAGTACAGCTTTCATAATGTAATATTCTAAACTTTATAGGAAACTTTGTGTTTAGTTTCATTCGTCAGTCCGTTTTGTGTCGTTTCAGTTGTGTGTCGTTTAAATTTGAAATTCTCGCCAAATATCACCGACTCAAGACCAAATCCCTGTTTGAACTATAAAATTGGTAAAGAAGTTAACTGCGGACTGCACCATTTGATGGTCACCATTGTTGTACCAATACTAGAATTGTGTTTACCTTGTATACACGTCCTGATCCAGTCAAAATTTCAGTCTTTTGGTGAGTCGGTATTTTCTTATTAACCTGAGGTTTATTTTGATTTGTACATAGCTAACTATGATTTGTCAAAATGTTGCTTGTTGATATTCGAAATTACTAAAAGAAACATTAGTTCTAAATATAATTTCAAATTTGTGTCTTTTTCGTCAGTCCGTTGGCGTCAGTCCTTTGTCAGGTATTACGCCATAGGACTGACGTGCTACCATAGTACTGATCTTCTTTGTTTTCTAAAACTTTTATCTTAATTGCTACCATGTATAAGCATTTCTATTTCATATTTCTGTTTAAAACATCATGCGGCACGCTAAAAAATTGACCACGGAAGATATATTAAAAAAAAGAAAGCTAGGCTAGCTTGGCCAGAATTAAAAGCGATCCCATTAAATTAGCGGAATACTAACAAAAACTACAGTACTTAAGAAAAAACGAGAAAGGACGAAGAAAAAAATGTTAAAGAAATGTAACCACGGGAGCAACAAATAACTAGAAAAAAAATTGAAAAATTTATTCATCAAAGTAAACGAAAAAATACAGCTATTGAATCAAATCACTAATCATTTTATACGCCCGAATACTCCACCAACTACTGACGATGAAATACAAACCATAGTAGTTTAGAAAACAGAGCTATTATTAACGAAGATCAAAGAGCAAAAGAAGCTAAAAAGAGAAGTGAAAGACAGAGAAAGTCTAGCATCATGGAATAAAAAATAATGAAGGCTATAGTTTCAAAGCTTAAAACTTAACTAAATACTCAGTGTCTAGTACAAAAAGTAATAAAATCTGTTGAAAAAATGTCAAAGACCAGAATTGAAGACATGAGAGAAGATATGTAAAATTTAAAAGAAGGAATTAGTGAAGAAGACCCTTTTTGGGGAAGTTATTAAAATTCAATTGTAAGGAAACTACACTAAAGACTCATGGAGAAAGAAAAAAAATAACCAGGCTATCGAACTGGGAATGTAGTAGACAAATAAATACAAACTATGGAGAATAAAAAATAAATTAGTCAACTAGAATTTTAAACCAATCTAAGGAAAAAATTGATGTTTTCGAAATTTATTTATTTTTTGTCGCACTATTTTGAAGCATTATTTTTTTTTGAGAAAAAGATCTTATTTTATTTTATTTATTTCTTATTGATGCCTTAAAGGCAAAGTTCATTATATTTATTTACTTGATTTATTAGAAAAATAATTAAGCAAAATTACCTCAAAGTAATATTAAGGTTGAGTAATATAACATTATAAAAATGACAAAAGGCTTTTTTGTAATTGTTCTTAATTTCAGGATAATAACTAATTATCATGATCAAAAATCTAACAATTTTTACCTTAAAAGAACAACTTTTAAGGTAAACATTGTTAGATTTTTATTTCTATTATTTGTTGATTACTTAGAAAATATATACTGTTAAGTAAAACTAACTAAAAGTAGTACTAGTTAAATGAATAATATTACATTAAATGTCACAAGGCTACTTTGAAGACTAAGATAGTATTTTCTCCCAGTATTACATATTAATAGTTAATTGTAACTGTTACTAAATGATTTTAATACTTAAAAACATGTGTTATTATTAAATCCAAAGAGATTTGTACTAATTTTTATTAAATTCTATTATAATTCTTGTGAAATTGTGTATTATATCAGTACTATGTTACCCACGTCAGTCCTCTGGCAGTCAAATTGTGAAAATTTGAAATATCTCACAATATACTTAAAAAAGTGACTGGCCCGATTGGGCCCGAGGCCCAATTGATATTCATTCGATTAGCTATCTTAAACACCCAAATTTGTAGAAATTTGATGAAATAACTATAGTAAACAAAATATCCTCAAGAGTTACCCAATTATTGTATAATCACCCATGTAATTCCTAGTAATTTTATGCATCTTTTAACTAAATACATATTCACCAGAAAAAAATACCATATCGAGGTTTCATAACTTGAAAATCATAGTTCTGGAATATCCCGATGCTTCCCATTGCGTTGTTCCAACAACCGCTCAAAAGGCTAAGGTTATGACGTCAAATGCAAATAATTAATTATAAAATCAGTAATTTATACCTATTGATAAAATCAGTAATTTATACCTTTTTAGTTACCAGCCTAATAGAAATTGATACTGAGCGTCCGCATAGTCCTGGAACATGACAACGTTATTAAAATTGGCAAAAATGACCGTCATTTTGAACTTTTAGGTTACTAGACTGTTCGCTTTCAAAATTGTTAACTGAGCACCAGGTAGTCCTGGAATACTATATGGAGCCATTAACAAAATTGGAAAAAATGGGGCTGCCATTTTGAACTTTTTAGTTATTGGACTGTTTGCTTTCAGAATAGATCTGAGCGTTTGGCTAGGAACATCAGTTAACGGAATTGGAAAAAATACTATTTTGATTGTTTTTCTTACTTAACTAATTGATTTCAAAATTATATAGGTATATACCTAAAGTAGTAGTATATATAATATACTATCTGAGCGTTAGCATAGTCGCGAAATATGGTGCTATATTATACCTATTGGCATATAATGCCATTGAGATAACTAAGTTGAATAAAAGAGCTGCCAGTTATCATTAGTTCTTGGACCAATCACTTTCAAAATTTAAATCTCTTATTGATATGATTGTGTGCATAGTCGTGGAATACATGATATGCCTTTGCCTTGCCCTATTATCAGAATTATAAAAAATGGCCGCTCTTTTGAATTTTTTGGTAACTGTATCGATTGCTTCCAAAATTAATATATGAAGATCACAAAGTTTCGGAAAAAGTTATTTGTTGGTAGAACTAAAAAAAATACCTTGGGGGTGTATGTGGCTCACCACTACCTTAGAGCCAAAGCCAACCTCACCTGCACGTGGTCACCCTGCTGTTTAACGAACGAGGCTCTGGCGAAAGAGAGGTAGGGCTCAGTGCCCGGCTGGGGAGGTACCTCCGCCTAACAGAAGACCGCAGCCAAATAGCATTCCCTACGGGCATCGACCACAAATTTTTGATTAAATTTTGAATAGATTAATGTTTGATTAAATTTTATCAATAAGAGATTGGTGATCGATATCTGCAGCGGTTGTTGTGTTCCTGCGAGTGAGTGAGGTCTCCAGATAGCAATGCTTGGGGGACTGCTGTGGCGACATTGTGGGAGCGGCGGTGGATTCCGTCAATTCATTGCCAGGAGGACTGAGCTGACCCGGCGGCCAGGGAGACCCGTTGAAACGGTTGTTCCGCTGGCCGCCCGCGGTATAGTACAGGGGCCCAATCGAGACTAACCACCTCGAGAGGCTGCCCTATCATACCGCGCATAATCTCGGGGTAGATCGTCGTGCCGGTTGGTGACCGGAAGGGGACCCGGCGACTACCTCCGGGGGTGTGCGGGGGCCCTTCCGTCCGTCGGGTCAGTGCAGCTCCTCTAACGGCAAATTTATGGAGGGACGGGGCCACCGCCCCCTTCCCCTCAGTCGTGACAGCAATTTCCACTCTTCACGTTTTCCATTCTTATGACAGCGCAACAAATGAGAAATGGTCATACAGCGGTGCACTCCCCCACCACCCTGTTAAAGGTGGAGTTCGCTAACATCCGCGGACTCCACGCAAACCTCAACGCCGTCCACCAGCACCTCGAGACGGCCCGGCCTGCCTTGCTGTTTCTGACGGAGACACAAATCCAGCGTCCAGCGGACACTTCATACCTGCAGTACCCCGGCTATGTACTCGAGGAGAACTTCCACGCGAAAGCCGGGGTCTGTTTGTTTGTCCGTTCGGATGTCTGTTGTCGCCGTCTGCGCTGTTATGAGGATCCCTCCTTTCCCGTCCTTTGGGTGCATGTGAATGTGGGCCTCCAGAGTCGGCTGTACATGTGCCTGTATAGATCCCACAATGGAGACACGGAGACAACTCGACTCTTCGAATATCTTAGTCGGACGGCAGATGAAGCGCAGGAGCGGTACCCTACTGCGGAGATGGTGTGTTTGGGGGACTTTAACTGTCACCACGACTCGTGGTTGGGTTCCTCCACAACAAACCATGCAGGAAGGGCCGCTCATGCGTTCGCTCTATCCCACAGCCTGACGCAATTGGTAGACCAACCTACCAGAATACCCGACATTGCTGATCAGGCGCCCTCTTTGCTCGACCTACTGCTGACCACCCACCCTGAGGGATACCGGGTTTCTGTTGAGGCACCTTTGGGCACCTCTGATCACTGTCTGGTGTCCACAACAGTGCCAAGCGCAGTCCTGCCGCAACCCGCGGCAGTTAAGCGCCGTGTACTACTCGTCAGCAGATTGGGACGGTATGCGCGACTACTTTGCTTCCGTCCCATGGGGGCAGTGCTGTTTCAGTGAGAAGGATGCTACAGCGAGTGCTGCGGCTATTGTTGGCGAGATTGCCATTGGGATGGAGTATTACATCCCATACTCCGATGTCGCCATCAAGAGCCGGAGACGCCCGTGGTTTAATCGCGCGTGCGCCGATGCTGTTAGTAACAAGCAGGCGGCGTACCGTGCTTGGACCCGGGGCCGCGCCCTCAATGATCCCAATATCAACTCGCTGAAATCAGCCTACAACACTGCCACCAAGGTATGCAAGAGGGCATACATTAGAGCGGACGCACAGCGCGTTGCACGTGTGGGCCAGGAGCTAGTGTTGCATCCCACTGGGTCACGTGGCTACTGGCGACTTGCTAAAACCATACAGGCAAACTTCTGTGAACCGTCGCTGCCACCGCTGAGATGCCCTGATGGCTCGCTGGCACATCAGCCGCAGGAGAAAGCCGACCTCATGGCTAGCCTCTTTGCGGCTTACTCCCGGGTCGATGATTGTGGCACACAACCACCAACTATACCCTCCAGTGGTTCTAACATGCCTGATATTCGTATCAGACAGTGTGACGTACGATCAGAGCTGCAATCACTCGATGTCCGAAAAGCCAGTGGTCCGGACGGTATTCCGGCGATTGTACTTAAAAAATGTGCAGCAGAGTTGTCTCCGGTGTTAACGCGCCTCTATCGTCTCTCGTACTCAACCGGTTGTGTTCCGGAAACTTGGAGAGAGGCTAATGTGCAACCGGTCCCAAAAAAAGGAGACCGCTCCGATCCATCAAACTACCGCCCCATAGCCGTAACCTCAGTACTGTCACAGTATTACTATTTTTCATACAGTAGGGAATCGCCTTTGACGTGGCACGATGCCGCCGCCCGCGTAGGTATCCACGCGGTCGTTCGCCGATATGCAAGGGTTGTCACAAAATTCGAAATCAAATAATCTTTAATATTTTTATAATCATTTATCAACAAGAATATAATATACATATTTACAAATGTTGCACTGCTAAATATTTACGTGAAGGTTTATTTTTAGATTTCAATTTTCTATCATTAAATTTAACAATATAATGAATTCGCATTCGGATAAACAATTTGATCATGAAAATATGGGGGAAACATAAGCATGGCTGTGATATAAACTGTACTTGTTTTAATAATACCTACCTATAATTTATCTAAAAATATTGTTTCCTACAGCACCTGGTTGGTGTTGGTATGTTAACTTATTATGGCGAAGACAAAAGTCCCTATGTTCATTCGTAACTAATAAACGGCTGAACCAATTTTGATTAGTTGTAAAATTTTTCTTTATTGCGCCAGTGTCACGGAGTATAACAAAATTTTTAAAAAAATAGCGGATTTCTGGTGCCAGCCAAGTTGATGTAGGTACCAAACAATTAACGATTTAAATTTGATTACGACTTTACTCACTTCATTTTCGCAAGATACTTAATAATATAAACTAGGAATATCAATACCCAAAATGCAATGACTGGATAGCAAAATTGACTGTATATATATAACTAAAATGTGTAAAATAAAAAAGTAAATAAAAATTATCAAAAAACGTGATTGCTTAAAAAAAATTAAAAAAAGAAACTAGCCCTGAAACAAAGATCTTAACTACTAGGTATGGATAGGCCATTCTAAGGAGATAATTTGTCACGAACCGATGAGTCATTTGGCTTTTCGACAGCGAAAATAATAAATATGAGAGTGTAAGTTAAAAATTGGTATCCCATTTGTTTATAAAGTTTATAGTGTACATTTACGTAACATAAACATACACATAGGTTCGTCCCACACACAGCACGTGCATATAGTCGCAGAGACAAATTTTATGTTAGAAATGGCACAGCCATACGTAGTAATTAATATCTTTGCCCAGAAATCTTGAATATAGGTGAATATAGAACCTTGTCTTTTTCTGTCGGTTTAAATAAAATCATAACAGTTGGATATTAGACAAATACCTACTCCTTCTGTGTCCGACTTCCCAACTATTAAGAAGGTGTAAACATAATAATTACACTTTGGGCAAGAGCATGCGCCGTAAAGAATATATATACCTACATATTCACACTTGAAAACCCCGCTAGGTTGGAGTTCGAGTTACGAAGTACTTAACTATTTAGTCATCTGTCGTTGGAGCACAAGAATTCGGTCATTTGTTGTATACTTATAGTTGGAGTACCTTGCACTTCACCAACAATATAGCTACATACATTTCAACAAAGACAAAGTAGGTAGGTTTTTACGAAATTATAGAAAAAACTTACCTTGCGTCTCGGGGAAATCTATAAAATTTTAAATTCTTGATGTGTTCCGACATCGAGTTACAACCGTATACAGAACAATTTGTATTCACTATCATAATAAATAGGAATCACTGAACGTAAATTAAAAAAAACGTTTAAAACACTCAGTACGCGCACGTGACTGCCTTTCACGGTGGCTCCCACAAACTACGCTTGTTTGTGGGACGCTGACCGCACCGCCCGCTTCTCCGCGGGTTCCCCTCCCTTGCTCTGCGCAAGTACCTTCGCTTCCCAACTGTATGCTTTTAAAACTGTGGTACTGTGCAAGGTCATGGAGAGGATCTTGAATAACCAACTGATCCGATATCTAGAAGATCGTTCCCTAATTAATGACCGTCAATATGGTTTTAGACCGAAACGATCAACGGGTGATCTTCTAGCGTATGTGACGCACCTCTGGGGTGAGGCAATAGACAAACATGGTAAGTCTATGGCAATTAGCTTAGATATTGCCAAGGCGTTTGATCGGGTTTGGCACAAAGCACTTCTGTCCAAGCTTCCGGCATACGGTCTGCCTGTCCAGCTTTGTAACTGGATTGCTAGCTTCCTGCATGAGCGTAGAATCCGCGTCCTTGCAGATGGTTGCGCTTCGCGGTTCATGCCAGTGAATGCGGGCGTCCCCCAGGGCTCCGTTCTATCGCCCACCCTCTTTCTGCTTCATATCAATGACATGCTACCTCTTGGAAACATTCATTGTTATGCTGACGACAGTACGGTTCATGGGCGATATTTCGGTCGGCCTGGTGCTGGTAAGTCAGAAATCGGTGAGAAACGGCAGACTCTTGTCGTTGAGCTGGATCGGGTGTTGGATCTCATTAGTAAATGGGGTTCCAGCAATCTGGTCGAGTTCAATGCTAAGAAAACCCAAGTGTGCGCGTTTACCACAAAAACATCTCCTTTCCTTCCTATCCCCAGTCTTCAGAGCACTTCGCTCGATTTGCGAGAGAGCTTAAATATGCTGGGCATGGATATTAGCTGCAACCTTAACCAAAGGAAATATATTGAGAGCCTCATCTCAACAGCCTCCAAAAAACTCGGGATCCTGAACAGGGTGCGGCGGTTCTTCGCGCCGGACCAACTTTGTCTCTTGTATAAGACTCAAGTTCGGGCCTGCGTGGAGTACTGCTCGCATCTCTGGGATGGTTCCGCCCAGTATCTCCTCGAGGCACTCGATAGGTTGCAGCGACGAGCGGTCCGCATAATTGGTGACGAAGAGGTCACAAAGAATCTTGAACCTCTTCAGCTCCGCAGGGATATTGGCTCACTAAGCGTATTTTACCGCCTATACCATGGTGAGTGCTCTGAAGAACTGTTTTCCCTTATCCCTTCCTCCCCTTTCCGTCACAGAACTACACGTGCAGGCTCGCGATATCACAAGTTTACCGTTGGGATCATCCCTTCGCGTACTAAAAAGTTTGGCAATTCCTATCTATGTCGCACCATTAAAAAGTGGAACGCGTTGCCGGCATACGTATTTCCTCATTCATACAATATGGGATCCTTCAAGCGAAGCGTGAAGAAGCATCTTGTAGGCCAGCATGGCAGCGTCAACTGACAAGACATCAAGGTCTCTTGTCCATTGCCGATGCGATTGGGGCTCCTCTTTTCGCTTACCATCAGGCGAAGTGGAGCCAATATGCTGAGCTAATATAAAAAAAAAAAAAAAAAACCTACATTGACAATGTTTTTAGCTACTAGACTAACCATTTTGAATTGAAATTTGAGACCTTGGTGCCTTGGTCCTGGGTCCTGGTGTGCAATGTTAATTGCAAAACAGAGTATGCCATACAAAGAATTCAATTTTCACACACACGTCACTTTGACTTCGATTTGTAGGTTTGATGCCCACACACAACAAACATTTGTTTGCAGAAACATATCTGTTTGTCTTGGTCTGGGTGTTGTTTAGGTATTAAATGTATTTGCAATAAAAAATAGTGTAATGTCAGTTATCTAGTACCCATAGTTAGAAGCTTTGATTAATAAATAATTAAAAAATTATATATAAATATTTTTTGACATAATATTACCCACTGCCTTCTAGCCCCAAACCACAATAAAAGTAAAGTACTATGTACAGTATGACTACACCCTGTTGTTCTCTCCTATCATCCTCACCTCCCCTCTGCGACAAATCTGGAAGAGTTTGTATGGCTCCGCATAAACACATACTAATTCAAAGACCTGCAGAAATGTCTTAGTTTATGTAGTAGTTCATAACGCGACATTTGTATGGATTGACCGTAGCGTGGCCAAACTAAATAGAAGTTGTACGATGGGACAACTAAACTACTACATAACTGATAAATATACTTAAATACTTTTTTTTTGTAAATACAGACAATTTAATTAATAATACATAGAAAACACCCAGACGAAGACAAATAGATATGTTCATGAACACAAACGTTTGTCTTGTGCGGGGATTGAATCTATAACTTTGGAATCAAAGTATTTCTAGCCATTTCTAGCTATCTTACAAACGAGTTAGTCAATGCTTAGTTTGGAACTAAATAGAAGTGTGTAATTTATGCAGGATTATTTATTTATTTTTTATTCAGAAATCACCTAACGGACTTTCATAGATGGTTTCTATAATCCATTTACCATGAAAAAATTAAGCTACTATTTTTCTTTTTCTTCACTCATACAAATAATTAAAACTTGAGTTAATTTGTTTGTGAAATAAAGAATACTTAAGAGCCCGCGCACACAGGCAGCGGTCAGGAGTTCCGAGTTCCGCGTTTGGCGTTCATTAGAATGTATCGAGTGTATAACAAAAACGCACACAGCGGGCTGTCTGACCGCGGCGGTCAAAGCAGAACGTCGCGTTCCAAGAGTTCTTTTCCCGCCGAGACAGGGAACCCCGGAACGCCGCGATGTCTGAGTTTGCAAACATGGAAAAGTCGATTGAATTGGTTAGGGAAAGGAGTTTATTATACGATTTCATCTTATACGTTATTATTATATGTTGTTCATCTTATTATATTATATGTTGTCGTTCATAAGTAAATCCTGAAAAATATTACTGAATTCGCCTTGTTCTTCTCGCGTTGTGTTAATTGGGTGCACCCAATACTTCCTTTTCTTTTTAGAAGCTGCTATGCTCCACAAGAGCAATAATTCTTCATCTGATTCGGAACTTTTGCGCACTGTGTGCGTTGGAACTCTTGGGCAGTCAACGGTCACTAGAATGCAGAACTCTGACCGCTCTCTGTGTGCGCAGGCTCTTATATTGATAAGAATACTCATATATGGATTGCAGTTTTTTTTTCTAAAATATTAAGTATGTACTCTACTGATTATTTTTCTTCAGTGTTAATGAAAAGTCAGACCCATAGTTGTGCAAGTCCAACTCATAATTATTGTCCAGTATTTTTTTTCTTTTTAGGTTGGATGGTTGCATCCAACTAGGGTTGCCAACTTTTTTTACAAGAAATAAAGTATATTGAGGTCTGAGAAGAATATCAAACAGTATTTTAGAAAAATGAACAGTATTTTATTTATTTAATGTTAAATACATATATTTAAGCTTTTAACTTCTTGCACAACTTATTAATTTAGTCTTTTTTAAAAACTTTATATGCCTTACCACAATTACAACTAAAATCAAAACGAATGAGGAGCTCATTTAAAAAAATGTGTGAGCTCTAAGTCTAACACTAGTGTTAAGTATTTTGATGCTGGAAACAGTATTTTGTATACTTTATTTTTGTTCAACAGTAAAAAGTATAATGTAGTGAAAAACAGTATAATACTGTTTTTAACAGTATAGTTGGCAACCCTACATCCAACCCAAGACTGTTGCATAAATTTTTAATTAGAAAACCAATGAAGAGTTAAACTTAAATATATTAAAAGACTAATTCAGTTACTAAAACTAAAATGTTTGAAGGGTTTTTACAGAAGCGATAATGTGTGATGTGATATCTCTGATGGTATGTTGCTAATTTCCATGCTACATTGCCTGTCTATCATCACAGATAATATAGGTTTGTTTTTTAGCTTAGTGGTAATTGCTACATACCTATGCCGGGCAGCTGAAATTAACTATAATAAAATATAATAAATATTGTCAGACAAATTACACAGCGCCATCTAACCCCAAAGTAAGCGAAGCTTGTGTTATGGGTACTAGACAACTGATAAACATACATAAATACATTTTTTTTTTGTAAATACATACTTATGATACATAGAAAACACCCAGACTAAGACAAACAGACATGTTCATGCACACAAATGTTTGTCCTATGTGGGAATCGAACCCACGAGCGTTGGTGTCGAAGCCGCGTCATTGACCGCTACGCCACCGAGCTCGTCTATAGATACCTTCATCTATAATACCTTCCTCTATAATATCTAGATACCTTCATCGTTCAGAGGGTCACTATAAAGGCGGTGTTTACAAAATCCAGGAGCAAGATAATTAAAAAAATAAATTTAAGATACTTACATGCACGACTCGTAGAGTTGGCTATTTCCTCAGCCTCTAATGGGTTTTTAAGCTCCGTATAAATAACACTGTAGGAGTTAATAACTCCAAAAATAATGCCATTGGTAAGAAAGGATCCGATCATAACAATATATGCTCTAAATCCCCCATCAGGAGGACCAACTGCATTTTCAATAGGGGCATCTCCATTTGCTGTGGTTTTCTGCTTCCCTGATAGCAAATCAGAATTTTCCATAGGCTCGAGATCCATTGTAATCGTAATTTTTAACGGGACTATTTTTCACCTCCCCCGAAACACGTGGTGTGCGCTTCAAATAAAATTCTTTATAAATTAAAATGAGCTCACATTTAAGCTATATTTTTGTTAAGCACATTTGTATTTATTCTTGTTTAAAACATGTTAAAATAAATAAACAAAATGAAAAATTATAATTTGATCCTAAAATACGTTTACACCTGACGTCCAGAAAATAATTACTGCTAGCCAGTATTGCCAACAGCTATCCAAAGAAGTGCATAGAATACGCTAAATTATCAGCGAAAGTGTACCCATGTTATCAATTACATAATATGTATATTGTATGTATTTTGTCTAATCGATGTGTACTATTATACGGAATAATTAAAAATAAGAACAAATAGAAATATTAAATATGTACATATATATATTTAATATTTCTTTAACAACTACTTAATATATACACAGTGAGTAAATTGTTTAATTTTATTGTTAACAAAAAAATAAAATTAAACAATTTACTCACTGTGTTGTTGGCAGGAAAGGTGAGAAACTCCTACCAAAGGTATCTAACTTGTATCTGTTCTTTCCATCGGTAAGAAAAATATTTTAAAAAAAGTGGTTAGGAGTCGATCACCCTTTTACGCAATTTTATACTGGGCATGAACGATGGAGCCATTAAATTAAAAAAAGAAGAAGAAGAAGAAACTGGGCATGGCAATTAAATGGCTAAACTCTTTTCGTTTTATTGCCGCATGTTCTACTGCAAATCTTAGGGCGGCGGGAGCGGAACGACATGTTGAATTCGTTGCATGTCGCATCTGGGGTACATAATATACTATTCTGATTTGGTAGCAACAAGGGAGGGAGAATTACCAAGCCATCAGAAAATTTTGCAATACATATTATTGGAATCGATGTGCTAAGTAACAAACAACTCAATGTTAAAGATCCCCAATAGTTAGATACATAAAATCCGTGGTGCACGGCAGTAGAGCTTCACTTGACTAGCCATCTCTATAGGCTTTTAATGCTTTATTTGCCATTACTAATGTGAGAGACACTCACATTATGAAGAGGGGAAGTCAAATTCCAAAAAGCTTCTGACTCCTACTAATTTCTTCTGATTGAATTCGTTGTGAGTTCCAAGGCAGCCGTAGTTTTACCCCCGGGACTGCAATGGAGTTTACTATTCATTTTTTTTTACGGTCACCGCTGTCACAGTACGTATTACTATTTTTTTACAACTGTGCCGCTGTTTATCCTGGCTACACAGGAGTAGGGATGTAAAGCGGTAAAATTACCGTGGTAAATTACGGTAAAATACCATATTTTACGTCATTTTCCGATATTTTACGTAAACTTTCGGTAAAAAACGAATATTACTCTCAAACACACACTTTCGTTTATCTGAGTGACTCAGATAAACGAAACTGTGTCCATAAATTACCATTTGCAGATGATATCGAAAATAAAACTTGAATTTGTAGTACTTAAGTAAGTTTAATGGTCTTACAGTACAATATTGGTGATATAATCATTACAAAGAAATAATTATTTTCTATTTATTGATTAGCATTAGGTATGTAATAAGCAATATAATCACAAGAAATCATAATTAGTATATAGTAAATCATAAATAGTGGTAGACATAATAAAAATGACTGAGTTACAATGTTACATTAAACGATGCACTGATTCGTCTTCTGTGTCTGATTGTTCGTCATCAGTGTCAAAGTCAAACCTAACCATTTCAACAGGTTCTGTTTGAGTGTATTTTAAATTAGTTCGTATCATTGTATATCAAACGGTTTCTAAGTTTTGTGTGTGTTGAACCAAAAAGTGACCAGTTTCTTTCGCAGGCTGTTGATGAAGGTGGCACACTAAGCAGACGGATTGCTATAGTGCTAATTGTCTAAGAACGACCGTACGTCTGCCACAATTCAACTGTGTGGTTCAACAGACTGCACGCAACCCCACATCATCTCATTGGTGAAAAATCCTTTCTTTGACATGAATTCTGCGATATTTGATGACACTTTATTAGTATCCAAATCGCTTGCTCACTTACTGCTGTACCGATGTGTCTTGTCAGTCGCGTGCGAGTGCGACGCGACGAGGGCGGAAGAGCGACAATTGCGCGGTTTAACGGTGTCTTAAACATATCATTCTGTTTCGCTCACTGTGCGCGTGGAATTTCCAAATATCAAAAATTGAAACATCGTAATACGCCGGTATTTTACAAAACTTTTCGGGAAAATTACGTAATTTTACAATCCTAGGGTACTTACATTCTATTTCGCAACAATATGCACGTGGCATTTCAACAAATCAAATTTTTAAACATGGCAGTTACGTTTTTTTTTATACTACGGCGGGTGGCAGACAAGCATACGGCCCGCCTGATGTGAAGCGGTTACCGTAGCCATATTAACGCTCGCAACATAAAATATCGCTCGCGCGCCGCCACCCCCGCTGCCATCGCAGCATCTCCTTCCTTTTTGGTAACCTCACTCACTCGCAGGAACACAATCGCCCTCAAGGGAACCGTTATTTGGCTGCGGTATTCTGTGAGGTGGAGGTACATTCCCCAGTCGGGTAGCTTACAATTACGCTCCCTACCTCTCTTTTCGCCAGAGCTTCGTTTGTCAGTCAGCAGGGTGTACCGCGTGAAGGTGAAGTTGGCTTTGGTTCAAAGATGTTGATGAACCACTTACACCCCAATACGTAACAAATTTTACCGTATTTTTTGTAAATTACCGTAAAATTACCGTAATTTACCAGCGATTTTGGTAAAATTACGTAATTTTACAACCCTACACAGGAGACACCTTAAAGTTAATACTACCAACAGTATATTAAGTTAAGGGAGACACAGTGATGGGAATGTGTGGTGGTGGGCCCCCGTCCCGTCAGTGTTTCATTCATCAAGCCTTTTCATTTTATAGGTTTCCAGAGCAACCGAAAATAGTATAAATTAATTAAATTGGCACTAACATTTTGCCGCATCTGGCAACATTATAGAGTACCGCCAAAATTTGTAAAGTAAACATTGTGGTTTGCATATTATTCTAAGGTGGTTTGTTTATATAAGGTTTATATGTATGTATATTTCTTGGATTATAAATTATAATTTTTAAAATACCTACCATGTTTTCAATGACTAAGATCAAATAAGATGATTCCCAGTGCGAAGTTTGAAATATATTTTGGATATCCATACCAGTAAAATTTCATCAGATCTAGAAGAAATTTATAAAAGCAGCTGCTTTGACTGGTACCTACATTCACACGTGATTAATAAACATAATATTACGAACACAAATATCTGCAAAATCGAATATGTCTTAATTAAATAAAATAATAACAATAAAGTAATAATTCGCATAAACTCTATGAATATAACTATAAATTCGCCCTATATTTTGCTAGGGTTAAAGAGATATCAATTACCGTACTAAATTAATAATGGAATAATGGTCTCAAAATTTTATTTTCCTATAATCGATGTTGCCTGCTAAATTCATACTCATGTTGGTCGTAACTATACTTATCGATACCAATATCATATAGGATAATGTGGAAATTGTAAAAAGCCATTTTGTGCCATACTTATTTGATATTGCACAAAAATAGCAACGTTTCGATAATCGTGCATCGTCACAAAAACCAAACGAGTATGCCAAATTTTAGCTTACTTGGACACTTTTATTGATGTATTGTAGGTATATTGGTCAAATTTAACATGCAAGCTTTGATTATGGACACCGCGATGAAACTAAATAGCAGCTTGTAATAAATAAAGCAAAACTTTTCGAACAGGCCCCCATTTTTATTTATTACCCATTAACCCCAGATAGATAAATCATATTCCATACAGCGTTCAAAATAATCATTTGCCCCAGAAAATAATACTTTATTAATTATTAATCTTACATGTTGAAACAACCCAACAATTTAAACCCACCTTTTTTGAAGAACCCCATGCTGTAGTCCCCTGAGAAAACCTCGACAGGCAGTTCATTCCACAGCTTGACAGTACGCGGGAGAAAACTTCTCTGGAACCGCACAGTACGTGACCACTTAGGCTCCAATGTGTGAGGATGAATTCCCTTTCGATGGCGAGCGGTGCGACTGTAGAAGGAGGCCGTTGGCATCATATCAAACAACTCCTCTGAACACACCCCATTGTACAGACGGTAGAACACACAAAGGGACGCAAAATCTCTTCTCAGACTTAACGGTTCTAAACCGTCTGTTAGTTTGGGATCATCGACAATCCTCACAGCGCGCCTTTGAATCGAGTCACAAGGTGCAAGCTGGTATCTAGGCGCTCCCGCCCATAGATGGCAACAGTACTCCATATGCGGCCGTACTTGAGCTTTGTAAAGCATAAGTCTCTGCCGCGGATTGAAGTACTGCTTCGCCCTGTTGAGCACACCTAGTTTCTTCGACGCCAGCTTGACCTTCCCCTCCAGGTGACAACGAAACTGGACATCGCTGGAGATTTCAACTCCAAGAATCCCAATGTTTTTGGCGATGGTAAGGGGTGTGTTTAGGAATTGAGGAGCCACAGCAAAAGGGGTTTTCTTAGCGGTGAACGCGCAGACTTGTGTCTTAGTGGGATTGAAATGAACCAGGTTCGTTCGCCCCCAATCGGACACACTATTCAGTGTGCTCTCGATCTTCGACACAAGCTGTTCGCGGCTCTCCTCCACCAGAGAGCGGGGAATATTAGCGCGGCCCGTATAATAAGCATCCCCGGTGCTGTCGTCAGCATAGCAATGAATGCTGTCAATGGACAACATATCACTGATATGCAGCAAAAACAGCGTCGGGGACAATACCGAGAATTGCGGGACGCCAGCATTAATGTCCATGCTATCGGAGCAACTGCCATCCACAACGGCTCTAATGCTTCTGCAGGACAAGAAGCTAGCGACCCATTCGCATAAACCCTCTGGTAGACCGTATGCAGGCAACTTCGAAAGAAGACCACGGTGCCAGACCCGATCGAACGCCTTCGCCATATCAAGACTGACAGCTAATGCCTCACCTTGACTCTCCACGGCTGAAGCCCAGTGTAAGATACACTAGAAGATCACCAGTCGAGCGACCATGGCGAAAGCCGTATTGATGGTCGCTGATTAAGTCGTGCTCTTCTAGGTATTTCAGGAGCCGGTTGTTAATGACGCGCTCCATTACCTTGGAGAGAAGGGAGGTAACAGCGATAGGCCTGTAATTCGATGGGTCTGATCTGTCACCCTTTTTGGGCACAGGGTGCATGTTCGCAGTCTTCCACGACGACGGTACCTGCCCGGTGGAATAAGAGAGCGCGAAAAGGCGCGTAAGAACAGGACACAACTCAGGTGCACACAGCTTTAACACCACTGCCGGAATGCCATCTGGCCCACTCGACTTATGAACGTCAAGGGATAGCAATGCCCGCCGAACATCTCGTTGAGTAAATGAGATTTCCGGCATGGAATTACCACACCGCGGGATGGAAGGCGGTGCGGCGTCCCCGTCGTTCAAAGTCGAGTTTGAGGCAAAGAGATTCCCCAATAGATCGGCTTTCTCCTTTGCACTGTGGGCCAGACCGGTTCGGTTCCGGTTTTCGGAGTGGTGGAAAGGACGACTGACAAAAGTTGCCCTCGGCAGCCTTAGCAAGCGACCAAAAAGCACGGCTCCCAGATGGGTGCTTAGCTAGGCGCTCACCAATCCTGCCGATGAACTCAAACTTTGCCCTGGCAATTACTCTCTTACTGAACCTTGAGGCAGCATTGAACTCCCGTTTCAAGTCGGAAACACCAGGATCTCCATTAATACGAGCCGTGGTCCAAGCCTCATATGCAGCTTGCTTGCGAAATTTAGCTTCTCTGCAAGACCGATTAAACCACGGCCGCTTCTTAGCACCTGAAGTAGCCACCCGCCGGTTTGGAATAAATAATTCCATCCCAGCCAAAATCGTCTCCGCTACATCAGATGCACAGGTGTTTATATTTTCCGACCCGAAACAAAGCCGCCTCCACGGGTACGATGCGTAAAATTCACGCAGTCCATCCCAGTCTGCTGACTTATAGTGCCACATACGACGCCATCCGGTATACCGAGGTGGGTCAGGGCTTGCACATGGCACTTGGGTCCGGATGAGGCAGTGGTCCGACGAGCCAAGAGGCACATCCACCGAGACTGCATACCCATCCGGATGTGTGGTCAGCAGAAGGTCCAGTAGAGAGCTAGTATGGTCTATATACCTATATATATATATATATTTTACGTTGGGTGGCAGACAAGCATACGGCCTGCCTGATGTGAAGCGGTTACCGTAGCCATATTAACGCTCGCAACATAAAATATCGCTCGCGCGCCGCCACCCCCGCTGCCATCGCAGCATCTCCTTCTTTTCTGGTGACCTCACTCACTCGCAGGAACACAACAGCCCTCAAGGGAACCGTTATTTGGCTGCGGTATTCTGTGAGGTGGAGTTACATTCCCCAGTTGGGTAGCTTACAATTACGCTCCCTACCTCTCTTTTCGCCAGAGCTTCGTTTGTCAGTCAGCAGGGTACACCGCGTGCAGGTGAAGATGGCTTTGGTTCAAAGATGTTGATGAACCACTTACACCCCAAAAAAGAAATTATATATAATATATATATATATATATATATATATATATATATATATATTATATGTTTCAATAAACCCATCCACAGATTGGCTACGGTCTACGTCGCTTAACTTACATTACTTTAAATGTTTCTTATTTATTGTGTTATTTACACAATAAATTATGCTTTGCTGATGGACATGTCCACACACTCACTAACCAAATCAAATGGTCACCATATCATATCAGAAAAATCCCTCGAAATTTTGCATTTTTACTTCGGAGTAGACTCCTCAAGGTTAGCTAAAATGCTGAGGAGTTGTTCGACCGGCTTCTATTTTAACACTAATTACACACACACTCACACATTATCGAAGCGTATGGACGATTTTGACACCAGAGCAATCACTCACGCGTTTCAGACTGTATACCCTTTGATGAAATAGACACAAAAAGTTACTATAAATAAGCTTATTTTTAAATAAATACATTTGATATCATTTAATTTTTATTTGTTTCTTTTTGATGAGTTAACAAACAGTCCCGACAAATAGACGAAAAATTTAAAATCTTCTCTACATTTCTTTATAAACAACTAGCGGCCCGGCACGTGCCGGCACGTTCGCTACGTATAAAGTGAAATGCTAAAAAAAATTAATTGGAACATCAAATTCAATTATTCAAACAAAAAAACCTGACAAAAGTTTCAATTTGACAGCACAAACCCCATCTGAAAAAAGTTTAAATTTGACAGCAAAATCCCCATTAACAAAGATCCGCAATTTATTGAATTCATTTGTTACAAAAAATGTGATAAATGAAGAACCGCTCCACCGATTTTGTGCAAACTTCACATAAACCATCTACTAAATAGTCCGAACAAAGCCTAAACATTTGGTTTGGATAGGTGAGCCCGTTCTTGAGTTATAAAATTACAACGAAAAGTGGCATAGATTTTTATATATATAGATTACTAAAACTGTGATAAACTTATTTCGCGAATTTGAGATATAGTGACATAGTAATATACCTACAGCATATTGTCCCTCAATAGTCAATCCTAACACACATTTTTAAACTGTAAAAACTTGAATAACTAAGATGTTTATTAATATTGTTACGAGCTAGGGTTCTGGATTTGGATGTAAAACGCCAATGACAACTTGCAAGGATTTATTCACGCAGGGTCTGGTCTGCAGGTCTTCACAACACGAAGTCCACACGAAGATTCCAAATCGCAGGTCAAATCGAAGTCCAATAGTATCGCTGAGGTCGTAGGTTATCACTTGTCTCGCAGGTAGATTCGCTCGAAGTTTACTCTCCCGAAGTCCAAACTGAACTCCCCATGCGCCGCGGCGGTCGCGATTTATATTCGCCGGCAAGGGTTCTCGAATATTCCCGTATGTACCTCCCTTTGGTAAGTCATCGTAATGTCTCGAGACACATCTCGAACATTTTCATGTCATAGTGTTATGAACCTTATAGCAGTAGACATACGGGTCATTATTGCTTGCAGCGAAGTATGCGGCGACTATTCTAGAAGGTTCCATTCTAGATCGTTCGAGACAGGACCGCGACACTGCTCCCCTCTTAGAGATGCTCGTCCCGAGCATCTTCATTACTGCCGTGATAAGAAGCTAAGCGGTCAATGTGAAGCACTTTTTGTGCACCTCTCGGCTGCCGTTGAATTCGATATGTCACGTCATTCAACGGAGCTACCACTTTGCACGGCCCTTGCCAGCCTGTCTGCAATTTCGGAGATTTTCCTTTTCGTCGAGCCACGTAGCGAAGCCAGACCAGTGCTCCCTCTTCGAAGCCGCCTGCACTCGCTCGACGGTCGCACCCAGCTTTCATCCTTTCACTTGACTGCAACCCATTTTCCCGAACTATGGCATCAACCTCTCGTAACTCGGAAAGGCAACCGTGCAGAGCACGTGGGTCGTCAGGAGGCCCCCAGTCAGCAGATCCACTGGCACTCTCTACTCAAATCCAGCTCTCGCCCAAAGCTGACACGTGCTGGGGCTGCCCCCGCGCTGCCACGCTCCGCCGCTCGGCAGGCCAGGAGAAACGGCGGCATGCACCCGTCCCTGTACCTCCGGTGGCCGCCAACGAGTCCCGCCAAACGTCCCTCGAGTGCCTGACCAAATCTCCCCACCATGCCGTCAGACTGAGGATGATATGGGGCGGTCCCAGTCCCATGCACACCCAATATTTTGCAGAGCTCCTGAAATATCTGCGACTCGAACCTCTCACCCTGGTCGGAGTGCACCTCCGAAGGCACACCAAATCAGCAAACCACTTTCCCGAACAACCCGAACGCAACAGTTATTGACCAGCCTCTTGACCAGGCATGGCGAATACCTCTGGCCGCTCAGAGAAGCAATCCACAACCACCATGAATCACCCATCCTCCGACTCCGCCACAGGGAATGGCCCAGCCACATCAACCGCAACGCGTTCCCATGGTGCACCAACGTTACAAAGTTGCAGGTTTCCTTGGCTTCTAAATGATGGACCCCCTACCGCTGCGCAAGCAGCGCACCTGCGGCACCAATCCTTCACGACAATGAAGCCAGTAAAACCCTTCTCGAATCTTTGCCAACGTCCGTCCCACGCCTAAGCGTCCACCCCACACGCCATCATGCACTTCACGAAGGACATCCTGTACCCCATCTCTTGGGACAACTATCTGAAGATAGAACTCTCTGCCGTTAGGCTTCTCCCAATCACGGTAAAGTATTCCGTTCTGCAGAATAAAACCGTCCCATTGAGCCCAGTATGCCTCGGTGACAACACTAGTAGGGGCGACCTCGCACCATCTTGGCTTGTCCTCGCCTCGGAGTCAGTGGTATCTCCAAATCCCAAATTCTGACACCAAATGTTACGAGCTAGGGTTCTGGATTTGGATGTAAAACGCCAATGACAACTTGCAAGGATTTATTCACGCAGGGTCTGGTCTGCAGGTCTTCACAACACGAAGTCCACACGAAGATTCCAAATCGCAGGTCAAATCGAAGTCCAATAGTATCGCTGAGGTCGTAGGTTATCACTTGTCTCGCAGGTAGATTCGCTCGAAGTTTACTCTCCCGAAGTCCAAACTGAACTCCCCATGCGCCGCGGCGGTCGCGATTTATATTCGCCGGCAAGGGTTCTCGAATATTCCCGTATGTACCTCCCTTTGGTAAGTCATCGTAATGTCTCGAGACACATCTCGAACATTTTCATGTCATAGTGTTATGAACCTTATAGCAGTAGACATACGGGTCATTATTGCTTGCAGCGAAGTATGCGGCGACTATTCTAGAAGGTTCCATTCTAGATCGTTCGAGACAGGACCGCGACAATATATATGTATCCATTATAATTATGGTAATCATGAAAACACTTTCTTAAGTTGATTTACTCAGATTCGATGAAATTCAAATCAAATCAAAATGTAAGCGGTGCAGTGTACAGAGGGAGAGTAGCACATGCCACAAGGGTGACAGTATGGCAACGTTGCTTGCTTCTGTTCAGTTCGGAGTAACTATAATGCCTGCGACACTAAACGGTAACATAAAATTTCGTGACGTTTTCGTGTGAACACCATAAAGGTAATATTCCTAATTACCTTTACGGTGAAAACTGCGGATTCACATCGCTGCACCCAGCAAGCCCAACATTGTGATGGATCCATCTGGATCCAGCATTGCAATCCCTATACCTATTAATAATAAAGCGACTAGTTATGTTAAATTACTGTTTAATGTTAAATAATTATAAAACATTATAATCTATTTGTATTTTTTAATGTCAAGAACCAATTTCTTTAATGCAGGCATTTCATCTTTCAATCTGTTTTCCAATTCGTTCTTCTCATCTTCAGAAGCTGTTAAATAGCTGGCAACCAATTCTGCAAATTAAAAAAAAAACTCTGTATTATTACAATTGGGTTGTTTCCAATGTTTAAAAATTGTACAAATAAATTAACAATATCGTAAAATACACAAAACTATAAAGATCTGCAAACTTTCATTCTAATATCTTCAGTCAGACTTTTTTTAGCGTCGATCAAAGTTTGGCGGGAAAGTCCATTTTAAAAGTATGAAATTATTAAAAAATAATATTTCCATTGGAGAAGCAATAAAAAATGCTATAACTTTTATTATGATACTAATCACATAAACGTAATATTTAACATAGCTGTCGTACAAATTTCTGATTTGATGCATACAAAATACAGATCTGTGACGTCATAATTCAGTAGTCTTTTGTATGGAGCGTTTTGGGGCAGTCTAAAAATTGTGATTTTCAAATTACCATATCTCGAGAGATTTTTGTGCTATCGAAGTAATTCTTTCACCTATGGTTATATTATGGAGACGTCCCTACATATCAAACAGAAAAAAATGTTAGTCAAATACCCAATAGGCTTGTATCCCATTTTTTTTTTCGATTTGTTATTTAAAGACGTCCCAGTAATATAAATATAGGTGAAATAATTACTTCGATAGCATAAAAACTTCTCGAGATATGACAACTTGAAGATCACAATTTTGGACTATCCTGAAAACGCTCCATACAAAAGGCCACCACGTTATGACGTCACACCGTGCTATTTTATATGCATTAAATCAGAAATTTGTACGACAGCTATGTTAAATATTGCGTTTATGTAGCTAGTGCCGTAACAAAAGTTATAGTATTTTTTATTGTTTCTACAATGGTAATATTTATTTTTTATAATTTCATACCTTTAAAATGGACTTTCCCACCAAACTTTGACCGAACATAAAACACGTCGTACATAAGCTATTAAAATATTAAGATCGCAGATCGTTCTAGTTTTATGTATTTTACGTTACTGATAGAGAGTTTTTATAATTTTGTGACATGGGCAACAAGCCTATTGCCATAGATATACCTCTAGCGATGCTTGGTCTGTATTTACATACTCATTGAATTAGAAAGAAGGGAGATAACTCCTTCCCCTACAAATAGATATTAAATAAATCAATTTTATATCGACCCCGACTAATGTCTAAGAGAGCGTCTGATTCAGTGAGTACAAAATGCCTGCTGTCGTTTCTGTTTTGTAATTCCACCCAGGAGTCATATATAGGGTATATATGACTCCTGGGTGGACTATTTGAATAAATTTTCTTTGCTAAATATGTCTTTTCGTAGGCAGTTAGTGACAGGGTTAGTGTTTGACAATATAAATTTTTTTAGCACACATATCTGTCATCCAAATTACAAATTTCTAGTTTTCCCAATAATTTAGTTTACTCGAATACTGTTAGTAGGACAGATACATAGAACAATGGCATTTATAGACAGCTTTCGCCATCAAGCCACTAAATGCTGGAACAATATTCCCCCACCGCTCAGACAACTGAACTCAAAGAAAACCTTCATATCTAAATATGTATAAGATGATACTTATGAGTCAGCAAGAAATTATTTCAGCATACTGCGGCATGGCGGTTGTTGATACCTATATAATGTAGGTATATGAAAATATGTCCTACTTCATATTTAGGTCACATTAATATTATAAATGAGAAAGTGAGTTTGTGTGTTTGTTAGTAGTAGTTTGCGTGAAAGCCTTTTAAGTTTTCTTTATTATTCCATTACAGTGAAGCCAAAAAGCAGGGTACTGTTACACGCTAGTTAGGTTACATGTGGTGGTGGTCCATTATAGAAATTTTAAAATATATAAAGAAAACTTGTTGCCAATCTAGATTGGAATCTTTTTGGCACATAAGGCCAAAAACATTGCCCTTATGTGGTTTCACCGCAGTCGTACCATAAATTTGATGCTCTAGTGAAGCCAGTCACCATGTGTATGGTAGTATATCACATTCTTGGGTAATATAAGATTTCTTTTTACCATAAACCCGTTGTAGTTGTTGAAAATCTTCTTCTTTAATATGCGCCTTCAAGAACGTTATAATAACTGGTACTTGTCTGCCCGAAGCATGCAGCATGTTCTGTGTGGCAATAGTAAATATCGCTAGCACTGCAATATGCAGACACAAGGCTGGGTCTTCACAAACTTCCAATTCAGATATTAGTTTCTCCCTGTGATTTTGAATCAATAGTCTGTAATAATAAAATAATAATATTATAAGGAATGTAGACAGAATTACATGTAACTATAGCTCGCTAGGTATTATCTAAATAATATTACATTATTCTTTTCATACATTGTCGTAAACCCTTATTCATCCCACTGCTGGGATACAGGACTCCCCTGAATCGAAGGGGTTTAGAGCATACTCCGCAACGCTGCTCAAGTGCGGGAGTGTTTTCAAGCCGCCTAAAGGCACTGACTTGGCTTAACGACTGTCATCTAACGACAACAGTCAGGGCCGACGACTTAACGTGCCCTCCGAAGGACGGAGGCGCTCGAGAGAAATAAACCCATCGATGGACAGACTACGGCCGATGTTACTTAACTTGCGTGTTCGCTTAGACTGATACACGCAACGACGCCAACGAGCTCCTCCTCCCAACGACGTCATCGAGCTTTTTGCAAATTTTCGTGAGTGCATGTGTTGCTTCCAAACTATGCAGCTCATTAGCTATGTTGAGATGCGACCATATTGGTGGTATAAAATGTACATTCTACTGCCTCTGTATATTACTGAATTACCAGCTACCAAATCTAAGCACTAAATGAAAAACTTTTTTTTTAAATTAACTTGTCCACAGTGTGAACGAATATATGTCGAAAGTAGCTAAACCTTCAAACATTCTGTTTGGGATTAAAAGTGCACTAAAGGAACAAATAGAACTGGCATCAAAGATTTACAAGTAATAGCGCAATATTTATTTTCACCTAGATATTACCAGTAAGTGAACCAATTCAGTTGCCCAACAAACTGAATTTGTATTTGTTACTGAGAAGCTTTATTTTCAGCGAAGTTTTTTGGAACTTTTCGTGAAAGCATCAAACTAACATATAATAAAAATAATACATAATGAAAATATGTACATACTTGTCCTTCTTTTTGTCAACCTTCTTTAAGATCATTCCACATTCGGACAAACAGACATCAATAGCTTGGTAGAATAATTCCATGTTTTGTTCAGTGAGTGTTGAATTAAGGGCAATCAGAGGCTTCTTATATTCATCAGTCAAGTCATTTAATATTTTATTTCTATGCTCGACAGTCAGCACGTCTACTTGCACAGGTAGATTGCATTGATTTGCTGCGTACTTGCAAAACTCAGCCAGTATATCACCACCCAATGTCTTTAAAAGATATTTAACAAATTGAGGCTGCTGATCTGAAGGCAATGATTTCAGACCTTTCTCATATAACTTCATATCATTAACTAAAATATTAATCTTATCTTGTGTAGAAGTATGTGTTTGTTTCCTATTTTGGCTGGCATCTTGAAGTAGCTTGTCAGCAGTTTCTTTGGCTAAGGCCAAAGCAGTTTGATTAAGAGTCCTGAAAATTGCAGAAAAAATATTTATTAACAATTATGTGTTTATTAAAATACTAAGAATATGAAGGCCTACTTATATCAAGAGACATGGTGATTCATGAGAACCTTGTTTAAAGAAAAAGTTGTTATCATAACACAACAGGGATGGCGACAAATTTATGCCAGCAATGATGTCCTAATTCAAAAGCATTGTCAATGTTCAGGCTAGCGAGGGTTAGACGGGGAAGAAAGTAATAGAAGAAAGCAAGTAAAACATGAGTAGCAAGTGTTGATAAATAAGACTCTCAGGTTATGGTGTGTGATGTAACTGATGTATAGTGCAGTATTATTATGTAACACAGAGCTCGTAATCCCTACTATCTCTACTAATCCCTACTAATATCATAAATGTGAGATTGTTTGTTACGTTTTCACACCTAGCTACTCAACCAAACATCATGAAACTTTGTACACTAATTCTCAAAGGTGGAATTTCATGAGGAAGACCATAGGATACTTTTTAATTAAAAAAGCAAACGCGGGCTAAGCCACTGGTGAAAGCTAGTACTATATAAAAATAAAATTACCCTTGAAGATATTCTGCAATTGGTGTCAATAAGTCATCAAGTCCTTCATTATCCAAAGTATCCTTTATAATATTTTCTATGTCTTCAACTGTAACTATTTCCAAGTCTGTTTTATTTTTCTTAGTGAAGTTAGATGCATCATCTGAATCTGAGTCATGTGCAGTTTGTTTGGAAGATCTCACATGTTTCTTGACAGCTTTTGTTTTGGTTTCACGGCCTTGAGTGCCACCGCCTCCTTTTCCAGAAGCAGCCTTTCTTCTGCGCTCTTCCCGTCTTTCTGCTTTGTGGTCAACATGTGATTGCTGCATGTCTGCCACTTTATTTATTTGCTTTTCCAGATAAAATTGTTGATACTTTCCTGATTTCACTGCCGATTCAGACTTTGTTTGCGTCATAGGCATACAACTTTGTTTCAAATTATCAATGTAGTGATTACTGAAAACTATAAATATATTTTTTTTGTTTAGTACTTGGATTGAAAATATGTAAGATATGAAGAAATCTGTATTTACAAAAGATGACTGTTATTGACCGATCTACCAATGCACAGCCCAAAACACTGGTTGGATCAGTTGAAATTTGAGATATAGGTAGCTATTATGACATAGGCATAACAGCTAAGACACATACAACAACCCAATCAAGTGGCTAAGTGTGGAAACAACCCAATGAAACTACATTAAACTAAAGACATAGGCATCAGATAAGACAAGGTTTTTGGAAATTCTCACACGATATCAGGATATGCACATACAAAATTGCTGGTGGAAGCTGGTAACATATGAGTATAACCTTGCAAATCATTACTACTCATATTTTGCTCCTGCAAAAGTAGTACTCCCTAGAACCATTCTGTTCCCCATCATTAACTTATTTGGCATCATACTTATGTAAGTCTGAGGGGATTCCCTAAACACGGTGCTTATAATTAATTATTATATATCTTACTATGCTGACAGTGATTTTGCCAAAACTTCCTTTGTTAATCAATGGCGTGCAATACTTATATGTGAGGTTGATTTGTAAAGCCACTTTACACACAGTAAACAAAATATTATCCATTGATGTAATGACAAAAAAAGTAATTATGTATCATTTAATTTTCATAGTAATCACTTACCAGTATTATCAAACAGAATGGTACATTTGGAGTTAATTTTCAACAAAGAATCTAAGACATTTCCAATATCCGTATCGGACAATACAGATGGAAGCAATGATACAACATCCAAGTAACTTTTGGAAGCAATACATTCCTCTAATGCAGTTTCCATCTGTTCCTTTATTTGTGAACCAATTACACAAGTACTAAGGAAGGTCAAATCTTCATTCTGAAAAGTCCTTTTTACGTAGCCTTTAGGATCAGATATTCCTAAGCGAGATAAAGCATCATATTCAAGATAGTTATTTTGCTTGAAAAAGTTGATGACCCAGTCATTTTGGGATTTAGTGTAGCAAGATGGGACATACATGGCCCCGGCCTGACGACCGGTCAACACTCCAGGTGCACTAATTTGGTCAAACAAGTTCATGAATAGTCGGTCAGCAAGATTACAATGATTAATTATCACAGTAACTGGTGTCGGTTTCAATAACCCGAGCAATGCTCCATGGATTTTTGCCTTTGTTCTCGTTATATACTCCTCCGTATAAAAAATTCGAGAATCAGACGAGTCTTGCTTGCCTAAAATAATTTTTCCCAAGTATTTTTCAACAACACTGTGTTGCAATAAATCAGCTGGTAGATCATATTGGACTGTTAGTTCTCCCACAGATATTTGACCTTGCAATTGTAGTTTTTCATTTATTTCCCTTGCCAGTTTTTCTAAATAGTAATGAGCTATTAAATATCCAGATACAAGCTGAACTTCTTTCCCTTTTACTATTTCAGCGACCCCAGCATTGATCTGATTAAGGTCTACATTTAATTCTTTAGCGAGATCTACAGTATTGATCCGGCCACCATGTACATACAACTCATCTTTGATTTCTTTCACCAACTGATTGAATGTTAGATATTCTTTGCCATCAGTAGTAAATATAACATCAATAAGTTTCAATTCTAATAACTTTGTAACTATCTCAACACAGTTTCTCTCAGACAATCTGTAAAAATAATAAATCATGATGAACATATTAAGCAATATATGAAGATTTTACCAATTGCTTTGTATAATTCTGAATAGTTAAAATTTTAAGTATGAATAAGTATTTCACCTTTGAGCTGTAGAGCTCAGCTGTGCTTTTTGAAAGTCAGCTGCCAAACGTTTGATTTCATCCCAATCTGTGGATGGTGCCATGATATACAGGTAAACTTTATGTACACCAGTAATGACTATTTGCTAAAAACTTTCACTTTACAGATTTCACAGAAAAGACAGAAAGGTGAAAAAATAAATTATACAAATGTATGTATAGGTGGTGAGTGGTGACATGTCACCATAAGCTCAAAGCAAAGCTGGCAGGGAGGGACAGTCATTTGCAGTGTTGCCTGAGCTTATTTTCAAATTTACCCCATCAACCCGAATTTTTTTTCCGGAATACGCCGGCGCCTACGGCCTATCAAAATGTATACAACAGGCATACAGACAGACAAAGAACAAATATTTTTATAATAGCATTTTTGTTTTTGTATCGAAAGTAAAATTTATTATTTATATCACAATTAAAAAAATATATCCATAGTACAAACTCGTCATATGTATCGTTATATACGTCGTATCATTTTATTATTAACTAGCTAGCCACTTGCGCACTAAATTAATATTTCTAATTCTTTATCTTAGATAGATAGTCCCATATATTCTAATTCCAAATGTAAAGTTAACTTTGCCATGGTATTTTAAAACTATTGACTTTTAAACAGGTTAGCAGTCACCTCCTGTGTAATGGGTACCTAACATGAGACTAGGGAATGCAATCTCGTTCTCGCGAGATCTCGCTCAGATTCCCTTGTTGCGTACATTTTTTTTTTGCATAAATAACTACAAAAACACCAGTTGATTGCGTTCAAGTATTTTTGTGGTTATATGCCAAAAAAAAAAAAAAAAAATGTACGCAACAAGCGAATCTGAGCGAGACCTCCCGACCGCTACCTCAGGCCCTGCCGCCGCCCCGCGCAAGATCTCGCGAGAACGAGATTGCATTCCCTACATGAGACCCTTCCTTCCATGAGCATCCAGAAGAATCGTTTACCTATCCAGTTTTTAAAAATATTTGTATCAGTTGGCGGTAAATATATTATTAATAACTAGCTGCCCCGGCTTCGCACGGGTAGAAAGTGGTATTTTATTTTCCTCGCAATTTTTACGTCCTTTCTCTCTATAAAATTTTTTGTTATGTATGCCTTATCGAAAATATTAAAACAAAAATTAGTTTTTCAGTTAGCAACATTATTTTTTATTTTTATAGATGATAGATTATTTATCAATGATAATTTTATTGGTTCAGTAGATTCAGAGAAAATTGGCTCCGAACAGCAGATAAACCTGTAAAGGTATGTAAATTTCTTTTCAATTAGTAGAAACTCGATTAACCAGACTAATTTGTTGATGTTAGGCAAAGATAATCGAAAATCCGGATAATCGAATGTAAGTATGTATACAATATGTATTTGGTAATACCACTCTGTTAAGCTGTGATATTTTTAAATAAGGAGACGTGACTCGCACGTCAGAGCGGAATAACAATTGCTAGCTAAATAAACATATTATACATAACATAAGGAAACGCGTGTGGCAGCGTTCCCACCCACGGGGTGCGGGCAGGGTAATATCAGTTACGACACGTTTATGCATAAATTGGACTTGTAGATATCTAATATAATTAGTCGCGATTGGTAGTCCGGATAATCACGAATCCGTATATAATGATAGCCGGATAATCGAGTGTATACGTACAAAATCTTAGAAATAACTGACAAATTACAAAAATGTTTGTACTCTCTGCACGTCTTACAGTTTACACAGGCAATATTTTTTTTTCCATGAACTGTTAAATTCTCCTTAATGAAGAATGTTAACTATTTTTTTTTTTTTTTTTTTTATACCACTAAGGTGGCAAACAAGCATACGGCCCGCCTGATGGAAAGCCGGTAACTGCTTTCCATCAGGCGGGCCGTATGCTTATATAGCCTATGGACGCCCGTAACACCAGAGGCATCACGTGCGCGTTGCCGACCCTCGAATTACTACTACTTAACTAATTTTTATTATTAGCACTCCATATTCTCTGTCAAAAATAAAAAAATACTGGTGAAAGAATTACTTCGATATGTCAATTAGTTTCCGATTTAGAAGTAAAACAAGTTGTAACCGTACGACTCGGGCTGTGTGACGTCATCGCACAACACGCTTAGTCTCACTCAGTCCGCTCGCGACCGCGCGCCCGTGTCGTTGAAATTATACCTAAATACTATAACTACAATTAAATAATTAATTAAATACTATAATAATGATAATTAATTAAATTTATTATAAATTTTATTTAAATTAATTTTAAATTTTAATTATTATAATAATTAATTAACTACTATAATTAGAATGTCACATACTATTAATACATATATAATACTAAGCGAGCCGTGGCCGTGGCCCGCGCGACGCGTTGTGAAATGACTTCACAAGCGGTCACGTGACTGTTAGCGGGACTCGATATTTTTCGAAACTTTGAATGCAAAATCAAAACTATTAGGTATTTTTGACTACAACAAAAACTAGTGTGTTTGTATACATACAGGCTTTACTGAGACAATATTTCAAGCGATTTGGCATACTTAGTAATATTCTTCATTCCCCTTTCTGTCACATTACTCTTTTTTCTTCTTAAGGATCGAAAATTCCCCACAGCAAGAGAAACGCTCCTCAAAATAGCAACACTTGATTTTTTTTTTCATTTGCCCTTTACGGCCGAGGCTAAGGTCCGAGACCATTCTGCCAAGTCTGCAGTCATTATTATGTAATTTAATGTAGCTCACCACGATCTTTAGATCAAAAAGCCAACCTCATCTGCACCACCTGCACCTGCACCCTGCCGACTAACGAAAGAGGCTCTGGCGAAGGATAGGGCACAGCGTATCAAAGTAAACTGCCCGAAAAGAGAAGTACCTCCATCTCACAGAATACCGCAGCCAAATAATAATTCCCTGGAGGGTAGTTTTGTTCCTGCGAGTGCGTGAGGTCTCCAGAAAGGAAGGATGCAGCATGCATTAGCAGGGGTTTAACGGTGCGCTAGCGATATTTTTTCATGTTGGTAGCTAATATGCCTACGGTAACCGCTTCATAACAGGTAGACCGTATGCTTGTCTGCCACCCGACGTAGTATAAAATTAAATAACAATATTAATATTATTTTATTAAAATACAGACCGACCGAAATCTAGCAACACCAAGGATACCGCCAAAATTTGTAAACATTGTGGTTTGTGATTATCTTTCACTGTTTTTTCTAGTATTTATTGGCTTGTGAATTTTAAAAAAGGGGTGTTATTGGGTCATCAACATCTTTGAACCAAAGTCAACTTCACCTGCACGCGGTGCACCCTGCTGACTGAAAAACGAAGCTCTGGCGAAAAGAGAGGTAGGGAGCTACCCGACTGGGGAATATACCTCCACCTCACAGAATACCGCAGCCAAATAACAATTCCCTTGAGGGTTGTTGTGTTCCTGCGAGTGAGTGAGGTCACCAGAAAGGAAGATGCTGCGTTGGCAGCGGAGGTGGCAGCGCGCGTGCGATATTTTGTGTTGTGAGCGTTAATATGGCTACGGTAACCACTTCACATCAGGCGGGCCGTATGCTTGTCTGCCAAAAAAAAATTTGTAAAATATTGAACATAAACAATATAATACTAAACTTATATGTAATGACTAAAACGACTCGTAGTAGTTTCAGTGCGAAGTTTTAAAAGTTTAGGGAATTTCCACACCAGTAAAATTTTAATGAGATGCACCTGTGTTAACACGTGATTGTTAAAAAAACAATAATAAAAATATAAGCAAAATAAGTATACCTTCCAATAAAATTTACATATTATTATACAGATTGATTGTACATTGTTATTGATATTAAATAAAATGACGATCAATCATAGTGCGACTTGTTAAACTTATTCTACTTACATGGAGATATTGATTAAGATATTGTTTTCGATAAATCGAATCGCATTTAAAATGTCCAAGATGTCCTGAAAATTTATGTAATGTACAAGAAGTCGGACCCTATACTTAATTTACTTTTTTAATTGTCTTTTTGTTATTGTTTTTATTTGTCAATTTTGAAATGTACCTAATATAAAAAAGTGACGATTAAAGTAATATTATAAAACTAGATTACACTGACAGTCCGTGTCAGCTCAGCCAGCCAACCAGCATTCCAGCCTAGCAGTAGCAATCGTTCGTTTCCTATTCCTCCGTCACGAAAAGATCAGTATCTGACAGACAAGGTTTTGCCGATTTTTCCCCTTCACATTTAGCATCGATTTGGCATATGAGTCTTGATAAATATGTACCTACCAGTACCAATTACAAGAATACTAGCGGCCCGCCCACGCTTAGCGGTGGGGCAATCGTCCCATTCCCATCTCATTCCTGTAGTTTCTCATACTACCATGTCTTGACAATTTTATTATATTTTTTCTCGTATTTTTTTCTGATATACAAATATCTAGCTATTCTGCTGTCAAAACAAAACGAGATATAAATAGTGTAGCTAACCCGACTTTGTTGTCTAAAAATACGATTGCCGCTCAGGTGGCTCCAGTCTGCAATATTGTGCAGTGTTTAAAAATCTTGAAATTTACGGGAATCGAATCACTGAACAGTCTAGCACGTATAAGTAATGACACTAACGTAACTCTTGTAGTATCAGGGATTTAGAACCGTGAGTTCAGTAGGCCCTATCTTCAGCTTTGAAAAAACATGCATTTCTTAGGAAATTAAAATTTCTTTAATTTAATTTGTAGAGACTTGACTTGAAAGTTAAAGGTAATTTAGGTAATATTCCACTTAGGACCCTCGACTCTACTATGATGTCATTTATAGAAGAGAGAGATATAGGTAGCATGAAATATATACTTTAGTACCCACATAATTTCTAAAAAAACTGTGCAAAAAAATTTTGCCGAAGAACCAGAATGCAGTAACAAAGTTGGTACGTGGACCGTATGAAAAGTAAATTATGGTACTTATTAATCCATTAAAACAAATACTTATCACAAAATATTTTGAAACAACTCTTTATATTTTTAATACAGCTATGAATTACTAATGATAATATACATTATTCTGTACATTTTTCATACAAAATCGCTGTTTTGACAGCTGATCTAAAGTATCTAATGACAGCTGATAAAAAGTAAGGTTACGTACGAGTAGGTACTACTATTACTTATTACTGTGCTAAGGTGTTAACATCTCTATTGTGTAGGTATTGTAATAAAACACTTCTATCATCTGGCTGAGGCATTTATTAACATTTATTTTTGTTTTTCAATTTTTTATCTTAATACAACATACATAGTAATTAACAATACATAATAAATAGTCCAAAAGTATATTACGCCTACAAAATAGCGTAGTCGTTATAAGATTATCGCCATATGAGTTGCTTGCATTTTTCGCGGAATCGCAATGCAACTCACTCATGACATGACACGGTTGAAAATATGTGAATAATCCTAGAGAGACCAATTGTGTGATGGTGTTCATTCAATATGAGTTAATTTATAGTTTTTGTTTTCATATTTGCTTGTACTCTCCGAGTTTATTCATTTTTTTTTATGAAAGCTATGCAATGACGTCGTATCAGACGGGGACCCAGGGCGAGGACCCGGCCCGTCATAGACATAGTGAGAACATGGCAAGATCGCGTGTCTACTAAGATTTTAATGATTTTTACAGTTTGTGCGGTTAGAAATGGATAATTTGTTTGTTTTTAGGCAAACATAACAGTTGAGAAAATATACCTATTAAAATCTCTATCTAGTGGTAATCAATTAAATATATGTATCTACAAAAATAGTTCGCCTTTTTAAATTATACGTTCAAGGAAACCAGCTGACGAAATTACATTCCTTTGTGGCGGGGAATACGACAATATCTATGATTTTTTAATGCGGAAAAATCTCTTACGAAAATTTTTGTATGTGAATTCTATAATTGACCAAATAAAAGTACTCGTGTAATAATTACTACAATTGTGTCTCTAAAAATATGCATCTTCAACAGTAAAGAGCGTTGAAGCATTTTTCTCCCTTTTGAGCGAGATTATTGTTTAGGTATAAGTAGTTATGAGAAATAGATATTACAATAATATGTAATTTGAACTGAGTTCGGAAGATCTAATGAGCGTTCTTTCATCTCTTGCAAAAGAGACTGACGTAACTGCATTAACCGCAATATTCTGCGAGTTATAAAAGTGCCTAGAAACAATTTATATATATATAGAAATATGTATATAAATGTTTATTTTTATAGATATTCGATACATGTAGAGAAATGGTGCTCATAGTCTGTGCTTACATATATTGTAACGATAACTAGATAAATACAATAGTGAGGGGGTGCGATGAAGGTGGTGTGCGGTTCGTGGCCGCGCTCCACTCATATGTAGAGACAGTTGACAACGATAAGCATCTTCGTATTCTACGTACACATAGGTACATTATATATAAGTACATATCAATAAAATTGACCAAAATTGCTAAATGTTTCTAAAACAATGAAAAAAAAACAACACAAATTGGGGCCGTACCGAAATTAAATTACAAATGCCATTATCCGTAGACGTGTTTGCAAGCCTAAACAGATAACACGATATCCGTATTTAATACAGACTCACATAATTATAACGTACTATAGGTAATGTATAAATTAATAGTAATCACATTGATAGGTACATAGTCTATTCCCGAGATCATGATTTGCACCTTAACCTAGAGTATTTAAAATATCACAATAAATTGCTGTGCACATACGAAACAGGCAAATTTTGAGTGCAATTACATTAATATATTATATTAGCATTACTTTCCGTCCTAATAAAACATTCACACTTAGAAAATTATATACTCTATATACCGTGAAAGAAGGAGAAGAAAACCAATGACTAGTCGCCGAATAGTCTAAGATAAAACATAATTTAAATTATATCATGAGAAAATATAGCTGCTCAAATTCTAATTTTCAACCATTGGTTTCCACTTCGAACAAATGTGCGTGATAATACAATTTGATTTGCTTGTAGTCAACAGCTCATCATTTTTTAACTTTGGCTTACCTTTAGGCTATAAGTCTTATGAGAATACATTGGCACTAGAATCAAACAGATAAATTATCACTTAATTATCAAAATAATCCATACTCGTTGAAAAGTTACCCATTTATTACAAAGTATTATTAAAATTATGTAATTATTTTCAGCTATATATTATAATATATGCCTTTATAGGCATGTAATAAATATACGTCATTTATAGCAAAATGAACCAGTTTTAATTCTTGAGAATGCTTTTAGGAATTTTATGTTATTTTTTTTATAATTCCAGTTTATACATCTTTTTTTTTCAATAAATCTTATGTAAGATGCATCAAAGCAGTCTCTTTTATTGCAAATAAATTTTAAATGAATACGATCATGGATAAACATAATAAACAATTTTATTATGTTTATCATAAACACGGCAAAGTCTGATGGCTCAAGATTAGTATCTAATCAGACTATAGCGGTGTTTATCTTGTTTTTATTTGCCGGGTTATACCTATTGCAAGATTGAGAATTTGATGTGTAACTTAATCGACATTAAACGCTCCGATGGTCCCCTGAATCTCACATAAGATGTATCGTAATAAATAAATAATTGTTTGCATGATTGTTCACATCCATTTTATTAATAGATACCTAGATATTTTATGACTAATATTTTTCTAAAATTTTTACCTAATGTTAGTAGTTTATAAACTATGACATTAATGACTGTGCAAGAATAGCTAATAATTTTATGATCAAATTAATCTGATATATCTAATTACTACACATATATCTGGTGCTATAAAATTATACCTACTAATAATAACTAATTTAGTGCATTTAATTATGAGAATAATTACAATGCTATGTTATCTAATCTCATACATATATTTTGGTAAATATATTCTAATTAATATCTTCTAATATATGTATTACCAGTAACGTCATGTCTATTACTCTTACATACCAGGTTCTACGGAACTACTCTAATAATTACATATATTCCTATTTGTAGATCTAACTGTGATTTTACCACAAAAGAAATCAAATCTATTAACTATACAATATTATATTAATTGTCTTATAGTCTATAATATATTTATTTTGATAAAATAATGCATGAATGTGAACAATCCCTGCTGAATATATACGTATATAATATAATAAGTTAGAACAATAATTTATTATTTGGAGCAAAACTATATTATTGACAGATTACCAACTTTTTTATCTTAGGCGCTGTTTGCCCCATTTTGTTATAAACGGATAGGATATAAGTGATTTATAACAAAAGAAACTCAGTTATTGGTAGGTATTGAGTAAATACTTACAAGTTATTATTTTGTCTTTGATATCTATGCCAATGAATTCCAAAAGATTTCAATACAAGGTTACATCATATAGGTGTTCTCAAATATGTAGCAAAAATATTGGTAACAACGATTAGCAACAATTTAATAAAAATACGAGGCAACACGGTCTGAGCGATACATCCTTGCACTGCGCTAAGTGCTTTGACGGCTCGACCCCAGGCGAGTTACCAGCGTAAACCACTCACATAGTACACAAGCATTATCTCTATTGGAGTAATTAACAGATATACAGTAAATATAAGTATATTAGAGGACAATAACTAATATTCTTCTAAATAATTAAAAAACAAAAGCAATGTAGGTATACACGGGTAGATTGACCGCTTCATTTTTAATGAAGTAGGTATAATGAATTTAATAACTTAATAACATTTAAGTGATGTGTGTAAAATAATAGGAACTGTTTTAATGACTAGACTTGATACTAACTGTTCAGACTTCTTCGGCAAACGACAACAACAAACACTTTCAGTCAAATCTCTAACTTTGTGCTAATTGTACGAAAGTATAATAACGAATGTCCTTACTTCATTAATAGATACATATATCTAAAGAAATAAATAAAATATATTATGTTCATATGGATAAACATTTAACAATAATAGCTGCCTATAGTTGAGATCCCATGTTATGTTAAAATAGACATTAAATGCTTTCACATTTTAAGCATCTTTGACGAAACGATTTCCAAATATACTATGCATGATATATGAAATAATGAAGACAAATATCACTCGGCGACTGTTTGCAACAGCACTCGTGTCAATGGAAACAGGCGCCGTTAGCCACCAATAGGCCGAAGAATTAAACAAATTCAAATAATTTATTAAGTATACCTATGTACACATTTATAGAGTTCTCTTATTTTATTTTACAGCCCTCGTTTTAATAAGGAATGTGAACTTAATTAAGAATAAACACATACACAAAGTGAATAAATATTTCAACAAACTGACATAAATACTAACGTTTCGTCAAATGAAGAACTATTATTCTAAAATATTATGTATATGTTCTACGACTAACAATGTCGACTACCAGTCTCACATTTTAGTTTAGTAAGTGCTAGAAGGTACGAAATACTTGGAAAATAATCAGCTGCGGAGAGGAGTCAATTGGGACGAAACCAGATCGCGTCACTTCTTTGTTCGTCGCGTACGTTGCGCGCGCGCACCAGCAGGTATCGAATGCACATTCAGTTCGCTGCAGGGAAACTTTACACTACACTTTAAGTGGTCATGTTTTTGGCGTATGCTGCACCACTACTTGATATGTTTTATTACGTTCAACCCATCATTGAGTAATCTTGACTGGTTGCGTCCGAATAATTTTAAGTGAGAGTTCGCAGCTATCACTGGTCGCCTGTGAGCACGTGGGCCGATCGTTAATTTACATGAGGTCCGTGTAACACTGGCGGAAAGGTGGAGCTCTTGGGGTCGGGATCGGGGAGGCCGCACTTAGCGGCCGCGCGCCCACCGCAAGAGCGCGTCGGCCAGGACGTCTAGGTGGGCCTTTGTCTGCAAACAGAAAGTATACAACGATGCATTATATTCGTAGTATAAAGGTGTGAACATGTTACATTTGACATTTCGATATTCATTGTTTTTATGCCTATTCTGAGTATTAAGCTTTGCATGTTTATAATTGTATAGTCAGTGAAAAAGATAAGTAGGTAATAACCAGGGTCAACAATCAGATTGAAGATATCATATATTATTTATTCAATATTATATCTACTTATCATTAGGGAACGTTATTAAATTTTGTTTTTCAATCATTAAAATAGTAATATTGTCTACACTATATATTTATTATAAGTACAGGATTAGGTGTGGTAGTTGAGAGAAGTTAATGATATTGACTTATTGTTGATACTGTTAATTGTTGGCACTTGGTGGAACATTATTAACATTATGTTATTAATAAAGCTCTTGGGCTGTTCCACGTAATTAAATGTTATAATGAAACACAATGTTTACGTTGATAATTCCATAAGGCGAAACCGGACGGTAAAAATAAATTACGTGGAGGGAACAGTTCAAGTGCTTTATTAATAACATAATATTGAGATGTAACTGACTTCTCTCAACTACTTCATTTAATTTTCAGAGCACAGATGTCCATTCTCAACAACGAGGATAAGAATGGATATCCATTCTGACATTTTCAGAGCACAGATGTTATCTGATGATGGCCACTTGGCCATCAGTGCCAAAACAACATCCCGTTCTGGAATGAGATGGTGTGCTGGACCGGAAATGCGCGGTCGGCTGTTTCTTGGCTTGTTCAAACTAACAGCCTGGGCCTGGTGCATTCTAAATAACAATGTCCTGTAATTAGCAGGGAATTTGCTGGAAGCGTGGCTTAGCTGAACAACGCTCTTGTAGGTTCGCTCAGGGAACATATATGAAGGAGGACAGACAGAGGACACAGGGACTGGTTCAGTCCAGGGCATGATATACGGCTACAGTAAATTGCCGCTAAAGAAAACCTGGCTAAAAATTATGGAGGAAAGGAAGAATCCGAATCTGAGTCTGAGGGCGTTTTTAAACGGTATGTCAAGCACCTAGCAGTAAATTAAGAATTTAATTGCAGTAAATCGACGACTTTGTACTGTATTTTCCTTTGCTTTGTTGTTAGGGAGAGAAATACTTAATAAGTTTTTACGGCTTCGTCAACTGGTGCTTCACCTCGTGAGACTAGGGAATTATCGGGCTCCAAGGCAACAAACTACAACCACGGTACTTTCCTAGATGGCGTAGTATCTATATTAATGATAGTCATTATTTATTGACGTTATGCTTAATACAACTGCCTCGCTAAACTTCGGTCTGCTGTGGGTATTCTGCGGTTGATTGGTAGAGTACCCTGATGGAATAAGTCCGCCATATATATAGTAGTTAATATTACTGTATGTATTACTTTTATAGCGCAATAAAGATTATACAAACAAACAATAATCGAAGCCACCATCTATAGAGCCTAAGCCAACCTCTCCTGCACGTGGTACACGGCACAAAAAGAGGTAGAGTAGCGTAATTATAAGCTGTCCGACTAGGGAATTACCTCCTTACAGAATACCGCAGCTAAATAACAATTCCCTCAACAAGGGTTGTTGTGTTCCTGCGAGTGAGTGAGGTCACCAGGAAGGAAGGAGTTGCTGCATTAGCAGCGCGGTTGAAGGCGCGCGAGCGTTGTTTCACGTTGCGAGCGTTGATATGGCTACGGTAACCGCTTCACATCAGGCGGGCAGGTATGATTGTTTGTCACCCAAGGTAGTATAAAAACAATTGCAGTAGCATCACAGTAGCTAAAAATGTAGCACAAGGCTACTATGAATATTTACGCTTTGATCGTCAACAACGTCGACCGACCGACGAGTATAAGTTGATTCAAAAAATAAATCTTAGGTTAAAGCAGTAAAGTTAATGACAAACGTCAGTTTTGTCGGTAGAGCTCTGGGGTTTCTACCAATTAAGATCCCTACCTCAATTTATCGCGAGCTCCTCCGTGCTTCGGAGGGCACGTTAAACCATCGGTCTCGGCTTATGTCATCAGATGACAAAAATCATCAGTCTTGGCTTTTGTCATTAGATGACAGTCATTAAGCCAAGTCAGTGGCTTTTTGGGCGGCTTGAAAACACTGACCCAACCCGCAGTTGAACAGTGTGGTGGAGTACGCTCTATACACTTCGATTGAAGGGTAACCCGTATCCTAACAGTGGGATAATCATGTGTTCATGTCGAATTTACCACCTAGATTGGTGGTTGCTGTAGTTTGATTTGCGCAACCAAAAAATCCGATGGTAATCGGCTTCAGTTTCTGTGGTAGGGCCCCGGATCTTAGGTTTAAGTTAACACATATCTCAGCTTAGTTAGTAGATATCCAAGGATTCTACCCGCTAAACTAAACACAATTAAACTTATTTAAGCCGAAGTTCCGCATTCAAAAAACCATAGCTAGGTCTTTGGGCGGCTTGAAAACACTGATCTCCGCCAACCCGCAGTTTAGCAGCGTGGTGGAGCACGCTCGGAGTGGGATAATCATGGGTTGATATCGAATTCACCACTAATCTAAGCTGAATCTTGATTTTTGCAATCAAAAAATCAATGGTAAATTGGCTTCAGTTTGGGCGCTAGACCCCTAGTCTGCAATTAGTCGTCATATTACCGTTTTATAGAACATGCATGCCTGTCGATCTTCGTCCTCGCCACTGGGGCAGTCGATGAACCCGTCGCAAAGCACGTGGTCGTCGATGCACCGATAGCGTCCTTGTCGGTCGGGTGTAGGACACGCGAACCGTTCCATGCCGTCCGCTGCCGGTGGACATTCTGAAATATAAAACAATTTTTTTTAAATTAATTGTACTTAGGAAGTACTAATATATACCAGGGTAACCTGATTAAGTTCTCTAAGGGTGAACTAATATTTGAAAAAATATTTTTATTTTCTTGACATTTTGTGTGATATTTTTAAAACTTTGTTTACTGACTAGACAGTTATTCTGTCAAAATAACAAACAAAAACCTAGCCCGACTTGGCCTAATTTGGCTCTACTTGGCCAAAGTGGCTTAAATTGGCCCAACTTTCTTCTACTTGTATCAATTCGGCCAAACATCAATCAAGATGGCTCAATTTTGCCCAAATTGGCACATTTTAGCTAAATTCGTTTCAAATTCAATCAATTTGTTTCATTTTTTATACTACTAAAGTGGCAAACAAGTATACGTCCCGCTTGATTATTGAAAGTAGCTACCGCAGCCTATCAACACGTGCAATATCAGAGTCATTACTCGTACATTTCCGACCCTATAAAAACCTTGTCACACTCTTTTTGAAGAACCATGCTATAGTCTGTCGGGAAAACCTCGGGAATACACATACATACTCGAAAACAGGAAGTTCTGAAGTGCGCGAAAGGCCTCAAAAGTGGAACGAAATCGCTGCCGAGGTTTCTCTGGGAAAATATTATGTAAAATGTTCAAGAATGGTGTGACCCTTTCACAGGGTCGGCAAAGTAAGTGCAAGGCGGTTGCAAGAGTTCATTAGGCTACGAATACTGCTTACCATCTGGCAGCTAGTATGCTTGTTTCCTTACCTTAACGGTATGAAGAAAAAAAAAAACTGTCTCAATTTAGCCCTTTTGGCACCACTTGGCTTATATTGACTCATTTTGGCCCAATGACCCAACTTAACTCAACTTGGCTCAGTGTGGTTCAACTTTACTCAACATGGCTTGGCCTAACCCATGAGTCAACTTGGCTTTAGCTGAGATTTTATAATTTAATTATGAAAAGCGCTTTCGCTTTTTTCAGATATTTCTTTTTTCTTGGCAACTTTTTCATTTTCTGTTTCTATTAAAAGCCTAACTCGGTCTAACCCGTACACAAACTGAATTACTTATAACAAAAAATTGTTGGTATCTTCCTATTTTTAAACCATACTTTTGTTTCATTTCGCTGGAAGTGTCGGTTATTCGAAAGCAATGTATGTAAAAGAGATAGGCAGTAAGTTTATATTACGAAACCTACAGAAAAACAGTTCAGACGAATTCCCCTTATTGTAAACACAACACGCTTACTTGAACAAAGTTCATGCTCTAATACAAGTCACTTTTGACTTTGGACGTTGCGAGTACCCCATGTTGAAAAAGGGTTGCTAAACGGGCGGCGTTAAATGAGCTGTGCTAATATTACATTACGTTTATTTTTACCTAACCGAGAACTCGCCGCGCTACCCTACGGCGATAGGATTTCTTTGATTTTATTACAATTGTTTATTCAACACGTCTGTGAAAGCAAAATGATGAATGATTATTACAGCTAATGTTAGGGTTGATAGTAATGATGGTATAGACATGTTATCAATCAATCAATCAAATCGGTCCTTGCTGTATCCGTATCCATACGCGTGGCATACGCCTCTTCCGACTTCCTGCAATACTGGAAGTCTTGTGCCTTATCCTGCGTGTTACAAATTCAATATCGTCAATCCTTCGCATAGGTAACCTATCCCGCATATAGCGTCTATTAAGGGTGGTTGATTCCTTATACGTCCATGCCATATGTCCCCTATTTCTCTTTTTCGCTTTTTCACACGTTACATCGTTTATGTCGTATATCTGCTAAATAAACCTTACAGATGTCGAGACGATGGTGCCACAGAAATATATATTTTTTCGATTCGGGGCAAGGACTTGACATGGCTACGGCATATATGTGTTTTAAATTTAAATTAATGACGCGGACGGATGATAGGTATCTGTTGCCCATAAAGTTGCAGCCAGGAGCCGTGCCCCGGGTTGACCCCTTCTCCCTAGATCCGGCCCTGAAGTTGCCAGAACTATTTGTACGGAATTCATAAAATATTTAAGTATCTATTTCGGGATTTACGGTATTGAAATTTAAAACGGTTTTGCTTTTCTGAGCTCGTTTCAATTTCAATAACAATTGAAGACAATTAAGAAAATTTAAGCATTAAGAGGAGCAACTTCGTGGAGAACGTTGTAAATCCCTTCGATTGGGTAGACGACCCGTTAGAGAAATTAGTTACTTTTATCCGTTGTCAAAACAGCAATTTTCTATGAAAAATGTTCTGAAAAGGACATTATGACTTCATTTAGCCACAGACCTAGGATTTTACCCAACTTAACTATAGTACTTTTTTGACGTTTAGTTTATTTTAATTTCGATTTCGTAACAATTTGTACAGAATCAGAAGAAAAACATTTTTAGAGACGTTTTATGATATTTGTTTTAGTAAATTAAATATAATTTTTTAATTATTGACGATCCTCAGAGCTTGATGCTATTTTTTCAAAAGATTGAATATAATTGTGTCAATATTTACCTTTAAGAAAATTAAATATTCATCAAAATTCATCTACCCGAACGCATCATTTGTGTCATAATTAGCGACATACGAATACAATAAATAATAATCATTGCTGTATAATATCCGTAACATTCAACCCTGATCTAGCAATGACCCTTGTTTGTAATGGAGGACGTGCCGTTTAAAATAATAATAGGCATTGTATTTTCGTACGTAAACATTCTTGGGTCTTTTTCGTACACCAGTGTTCCCATTCTCTTTACTTGTACTGTGACGGCAAGCCACTCACGGCGAGCGTCTATTTTTAGCTACCCCGGGGAAAGTGAGGTCTGTAGCTCGATTGCGCGCGCCCTCTATCCACAACCCCTATCTATTCACTTTGTGGGGGGACCCGACGTCTTGTGCATTCGTAAACAGGCTATGGATGAAATTCTTCAGTTACATCTAATCTTTATCAAAAACATTAAGTTCACAGAATGATGATACTTTTAAATTCATTTTCTGAAAAATCTTTCATTAAATTTCATAATTAAAATTTTTACGTTGTAATTCTCCAGACTCAGCATTAGATTATTATTTCAAAACCAGTCTTTTTCAAGTTAATGATCTAGGTCGAGTGTACAAAAGTGAGAACTAATTACGTGAGCGTACTTTTGGCTGAAGGTCAAAAGTATGCCCCGAACCTGCGAAATAAACTCCACCTTGTACACGTATATACGAATTATTATAATAGAAATGTAACCTGTTGATTGAATATACCTACACAATTTTGATATCATAATTTCACAGAAATCGAATAACAACTAAGCCTAACGGAACTCAGATTCTTATTTTTAATACTAGTACCATTTCTTATTCTGTCCTTCTCCACCATTCTTTTCATTTTTTTTACGAAACGACAAATTCAGTGCAACCGTTATGATTTCAAGTAAACTACTCTCTAATTTTCTTTTACGGACAGAAAAGTGGTTGTAGGGGTGGTGTGAGAATATTCAGAGTATGAAACGTAAACGCGACTGCACGAGCAAAGTCGGCATTATGTATTCAGGCCGATGACAGAAACGTACCGCCTTGAGGCTTTAGTTTGTTTTAAAACTTTATTCGTTTCTACCATATGAAACATTCAAGTGTGAAATTTATACGGAAAGTATTAAAAAAAATATTTCGCACATAGCCTAAGCATTTTTGAAAATGCTGAATAACTGCCAGCAATGTATGGAAAAAAATCTGAAAATAACTATATAATATTGTAACACGCAAGGCAGTTTTTTCGGTTAGGGTATAATTGTCTTGTGACCCGATATTCGAAATATTCGCCCCGCGATGCGGAACTTCGTAGAGTTATGTAAAGAAGAACAATTGCATATAACCGTTAACCGTCATATGATGTAATGTAATATAACCGTTAATCGTCATACGACGGACTTTCCAACTTTTTGTGGATCGCAAGTCCCCTGGAGGAGAAGGACAAGTTGGCACCGAAAAAACTGGGTGTTAAAATCAGTACTTCAGCTTGTGACAAACATTTAAAGTCGCGCTTTGTAAAACAGTAGTGCTAGCTAATGACACGAGTATTCCATGTAAAGTCGCGCTACCAAAGCGCGACTTTACATGGAATACTCGTGTCTTCTCTAGGCGGAAGTACCCAATTAAAAACTTGCCTTTACCTTGTGAGTCGATTCACAGTAGAGCTTTGAGGATTGTAGACGACTCCAAGCTCACGGATGGTAGAGACTTTGCGTCTCTTAAGTGTTCTACCGTTTGTATAATGGGTCATGTTCAGAGCAGTTTTTTGACATCATGCCCACGGTCACTTTCAATAGTGGAATTCATCCTCACACATGGGAGCCGATTGCTCGCGTACTGCACGGTTCCAAAGAAGTGTTGTTGTGAGCTTGGAATCGGCCACTATGTTTAGAGTTCGTCTCTGAACTGAGTGACAAGTTGCTATTTGGTGTATATATGTTTTATACGTGGCCATAGATTATAAATAATTGTAGTGGAGATTGGCGGAGACCATTCATAAATCTAAACATACTCTTTGGTTTACTACTTATAAATAAATTATTGTTTCCATTGTATATTATTTATAAATAAAATTAATAAATTAGTTACATATTTTTACCCTTTCGAAATATAACAACATAAACGAAAAATTTCAACTTCAAGTTTATCTAGTAGAATTATTTTTACAGGGTCGGCAACGCGTGAGCCTGATGGCGCTAGCGTCTGCTGAGAAGACTGCTCTCCATTAGGCTGGTAGTAAGCTTGCTTGTCACTCTAGTGATGTCAAATAAATAAATATTGATATAAATATATACGTGAATTACAAAATGCCTAAAATGCCATGCACGCAAAATACCGTCTCGCATTCATCTACTATTAAAAATAATTTATTTTAAAGTCTATAAAGTAAATACTTACAGAGTAAAGTTGTATTATGAGAACAAACAAAAAAACATTTCCTTTGAAACTAGTAAATAGTAACAGAGTAAAGTTAAGTTTTCTTTTATTTAAATACATACATTGTGTTTTGTCTCAACGGAAATTTGATTGCAAAATAAACTATTTTGATTGATAAGATTATGAATTTATGAGTATCATTATTTTATATGATTATAAATTTACATGCTGGTAGAATATGGTAGCATTATTATTGTTGCTGCTCCTCATATATGACAATGAAATATGTACTATGAAATAGTCGTCATTATCATGTAAGTTATACTTCTAGAATTAACAAAACAAACAAACAATACACTGATATTTGATTGTTTGACTGGATAGGCTTGTGTTATATACTTAAGTGAAAAGTTAAACAGCGCCATCTAGTCCCAAGGTAAACAAGTTTCTTATTATGGGTACTATATGAGTATGGATAAACTGATAAATACTTAAATATTTTTTTGTAAATACATACATATAATAAATACTTTGAAGACAAACAGACCTATTCAGGCATATAAATGATTGTATGTACGGGGACTGAACCTGCGACCTCGGAGTCAAAGTGGCTATTGCCAGCCATTCGACCACCGGGGTCGTCAAAAAGTAAAGTAACTGTTGTGTTATGCGACGTTGGAGATGTACGGAAATGGCTCTCTCCTTTTGTGATATTGTGCGTCAATTTTCCTTCCCCTTTCTTAGCAGGTAAAATGTCAGATAGAATGACGCAGTAGTTCGTTTTTAGGATTTCTGTTCGAATGGAAAAAACGAATTCCTATAGGATCACCGTGTCTGACTGTCGGCCTGTCACATTCATTTTTAGGGTTCCGTACCCAAAGGGTAAAAAGGAACCCTATTACTAAGGCTCCGCTGTCCGTCCGTCTGTCACCAGGCTGTATCTCATGAACGGTGATAGTTAGACAGTTGAAATTTTCACAGATGATGTATTTCTGTTTCGCTATAACAACAAATACTAAAAACTAGAATAAATTACATATTTAAGGGGGCTCCCATACAACAAACGTGATTTTTTTTTGCTCGTTTTTGCTCACAATTGCTAACGGCAATAGGTAGACGCTTGAAATACTCACATAATATTTAGTTATATATATATTCACTTTAAAAAGAAATAATTAAATAAAAATAAAACAAATATTTAAGAGGGGCTTCCATACAAGAAACGTGATTTATTTGCCGTTTTTACAGATAATGGTACGGAACTCTTCGTGCGCGAGTCCGACTCGCACTTGGCCGGTTTTTTATTTAGTGCCGTTTTCAGATGTATCCTGCCCTCTAGTTTGAATAAAATTATATATAATTTATTTAGTTAATAAGGCTCAATTTACACCGCCGCGGAATGGAATGGAAGCGTCAATTTCACCTCATGACGCGAGAAGGCGGGCGGATTCACTGAAATACTCGAGTATGCTCGCGTATTCCATTGCTGTGACCAACCCAACGAACTCCCCGTTCGCGCCACTTCCCGCGGATTCCACAGGCAGCGCCAACAGTAGGTAGGGGAATTCTCGAGAATGCGCGAGGATCCGCTGGTAGACGCGTGACCTTTTTTGGCTCGTATTTAAGTTTATATGTTATACAGTTGACATAAAGTTCATTATGCTATATACAATTTCGTCGTAAAAAGTCGCTTCATTCCATTCCGCGTCGGTGTAAATAGACCCTAAAAGCACTTGTACTGTTCCACGTAATTAAATGTCAATCGAATTTTACCGCATATTATTACTATTCCTCGAGAATCACCGATACTAAACTAATCGATGCTAAAATGAGGAGCTCTATGGCGACATTGCGCATGTCAGTCTAATCGAACACCCAAGTTAAGCAACGTCGACCGCAGCTTGTACATGGATGGGTTTATTTATCTCGACCTCCTCCATGCTTCGAAGGAAAAGTAAAGCCGTCGGTCCAGGCTGTTGTCATTAGATAACAGTCGTTAAACCAAGTCAGTGGCCTTTAGGCGGCTTGAAAACACTGGGCTCCGCCAACGCGTAGTTGAGCATCGTGGTGGAGTATGAAAAAACCCCTTCGATTGAGAGGAGGCCCGTATCCCAGTGATGGAATGAATGAGGGCTGACGACGATACTAAATATAGCCTATTAAACCGCCTTCCAAATAAAAAACCGCACTGTAATTGAGGCATCTGTTTGAGAGCTACGATGCCATTAACAGACAATAAAGAACACACGCTTCAATTTATAACACTGCTTATTTGGTCGGGAGCAAAAATACATCTCATAAAAAATCATTTTAACGCATTTTCTTCTGCTTCTTTTTCATCAACCGTTGTAATATAGTTTATATTATTATGTTATAGTTATAACTATAGTTTACAAAATGGAAATTCCAAGTTTATTTTAAACCTCTTGTTTTTATGTATGTATATTTATTACGTACAATATTTACATTATAAACATCATACGTCTACATTTATTCACTTTCATCATCATCATCATCAGGTCCATTTTAGTCTCCACTACAGGAGCACGACCCTCTGTCGTCCGTCCTAGACGGAAGGAGGATTTGGCCTAGACTCCCCACGCTGGCCAAACGGGTTGGGGAGGCCTGATCGATATTTGATAATGTATTTCCCTTAGTCGCCTTTTACTACATCCACGGGAAGAAACGGAGTGATTCTATTCTAGTCTGCCGGAAACCACACGGCCAATTCACTTTAAAATAAACTAAAATTAAGTTATTCCTGATCGTCGGTCATTTACATAAAAGAAAAATATCGCATTTTTTTTAATACTAGTACGTATTCAGGTTAAAACATGTAATATGTAGGTAAAGTAAATTAATATAAAAATCGAAATTTAACTCAGTAGGCAGAACATACTCCTAGCATATATATCGCTACTAATGAATGTGTGTTTATTTGTTACGCTTTCACGCTGAAACTGACTACTCAACCGTTCATTATGAAACTTTATTAAAAAAAGAAGAAGTTTACATTTTATTAAAAAAAAAGTAAACGCGGGCGAATCCGCGGGTGGAAGCTAGTATTTATAAATATTATGTATGTATGAGGTATTTAGATGTAATTCTTTGGAATTCTCCTCAGCTGATTTAAATGAAGTGTCATTAGACTTGTATCATATGGGAATACGAATAGAATACAGAATCCGCTAAAAATAGAGGGATATACTCGTATATAATAATAAACTTCTTTATGTTTCTATGGTTAGAAAATCCCATTACAATCGGATTAACGAATCCGTTCCGAAGAAACCAAAAGCCCGGACAAACACAATTACTCTTCAATTTTATTTATATGTATAACCACAGTATAAGTAATAGTACCACGTAGTATAACTGTAGAGATGGGTGTATGGATTAGACACAGGTGAAAATATCAGGCGGTCGACAACCCCATTCTGAATACACTTAAACCTCTGGTACCTATATAGACAATGGCCATTGGCATCTATTTTAGTGCCACCATCGATCGCGCCGTCTATCGCTCTATCGCTTAAGTATTTTCAACGTTTTCCAAATAGTGAGCAATATAACAAATGTATTGTATCATTTTTTTTTTCAATACCTCAACGGGTGTCAAGCTATTCGGCCTGCTTCATTTAAAATGCTAGTTCAATGACACCCTAGCTGCACACAACACAGTAATATACAACAGCATTATTATTTGAGGAGCTCGATGGCGTCGTTGCGCATGGGATTCTAATCGATCACGCTAGTCAAGCAACGTCGACAGTAGCCTGTCAATGGATGGGTTTATATATCTCGAGCTTCTCGTTGCTTCGGAGGGCACGTTAAGACGTCGGTCCCAGCTGTTGTCGTTAGATGACTGTCGTTAAGCCAAGTCCGTGGCCTGTAGCCGGCTTGAAAACACTGACCTCCGCCAACCCGCAGTTGAGCATCGTAGATATCGTAGAGCGTTGCTTGAGGGGAGACTGGTATCCCGTTGGCCGTACAAACTTCACCATGTAGGCGCTGTAGCATATGGGCACATTGCAAGTATGGCACTCCAAAGAAAATGCCGAGTCGTTAGTTAATACATTGCCAGTTGTAGGCATGAGACGTTGTTCGTAGCATTCGTAGCTCTACGCGAGATCCTATTATACTGCAAGTGTTACGGTCTACAAGCTGTTGTTGGTTGTAGTTTCGAGACAAGTATAGTATTCGTAGCACTACGCAAGAATTATACTGGTAATATTACGGTTAAGTAGTTGTCTGTACAATCATCATACGACTGGGTGTACGTGTGGTCGTACGGTGTGTTTGGTTTGACTACGCCGTAGGCGCCGTAGCATATAAGTATATTGCAAGAATAACACACCCCGGCCTTCCCATACAAATGCTATACATACTGTTAATGCCTACTACTACATAAGCAAATGATATTTGTGCAAAGCGTGAGCGCGAACTGATCCAGAAGCAAGTACCTCGGCCATCGTACATGTTTTCCATATATCTCTATATTTAAGTTCCACTATACTTGTTTTTGTGACTTAGAACTGTGTGATTTTCAGATGATTCCTTCTTTCTTTTATAGTTCTTTTCTTTTAAGCTACGGCGTAGCCTGTAGGTAAAAAAAATAACTTAAATAAAATTGTAAAGAAAATGACTTCGATATATAAGGGTTGTTTCTGTTGCTATTGTGCAAAAATGTTTCCGTAACTGAAACCTTATTAGTCGTTTGTTTTCACAAGTTTCATGACCTGTTTGTTAACCAAGTCCTTCTAAGTTTTTAAATTACAATTCTATTTAGCTAATTGCAACCAAGAATACTAAGAATTGGGCCTTTCCGTTAACCGTGAACAAGAAATTAAAAATAATATAATTTCGACACGCTAATGTACTGGAGACGTAACAAATTTTTACTTTCTTAACAAATTAACACTTTCTCCACTTTTATAATGATAAAGTTTGTTCAGTTCATAAATAAATAACAACGTAGGCGTTGCCCAGGGTTGCTCGTCTGTCGTTAGTGATCGAGTATATAGTTCCCACGCCGCAGACACGCCGGCGGCAAATACGTCACACACAAGTCTTTGTTATTATGGCCAAATAACGTACAAAATGAATTACTTTCGATCGAAGATTGGGGCCCTCGAAACAGAATGTTTTGTCACAGAGGTGAAATTTGTTAGTACGATTAAATATTTATAGAAGTAATAACTTTATCGAATCAATACGAAGTATATTTTTAGATTCGTATATTTACGTAAACCTTACTATGAAAATTTTAGTCGAGTAACAACGAATAAATAGTAGCTTTCTTCGCATAACGGGTAATGGACTGTTAGTGACTTAACTTCTTCTTTAAATATAAAGCAATTTTCAACTGCACGTAGTGCACGATGTCGATTAGTAAAACAGATGAAACAGGTAACAGGCGTATCTAGCCCGCCTGGGGATGTGGTCGCCAGACGTGATAAGATGCCAAGTTAGCAGTGGGGGTGACAGCGCGCTAGCTCCTTATTTTGCACGCGTATATAGACTTCGACAAGAACTTTACATTAGGTGGGTACTCATCCGTAGAACAGATTCCGATGTAACCACAAAACAAAAACGAGTTTAATTAGCTACACTAGATAAGGAATATGAATTCTTCAGACTTACGTGTTCATAATTTTCTTATCTTATTTATCTTCCGATATTTAGAATCAAACAACGTTCAATATTACATAACTCCATATAACAAAACGCACGAAAGTGAACTACCAACGAGGGGAACAGAATCATATCTGGCTGCTTGCAAGCTTGCAAGCTGTATGCTTGCAACATGTCAATGATGCTGTAGAGCTTGCAAGCTGTATGCTTGCAAGCTCTACAGCATCATTGACATAACAAGCTTTAAAATTTCAAATAAATTGGCATTATATTTAAAACGATTATACGTACATATATAAGTTTGATTATGTGTTTATTTATGTCCAGGGAAGCTGCCATTGATTTGAGTATATCTTTTTTTTGCTTGCTGCTGTATTCGGTGAGGTGGAGGTACTTTACCAGTCGGCCAGTTTATAAATACGCTGTACCCTACCACTATTTCGCCTATTTCGCTACACGGTAGGTTGTACCACGTGCAGCTGAGCCTGGTTTTGGCTCTAAAAAACATTTGTTTGTTTGGTTGGCACACTGGGCGCCAGCTCCGTGATTTCCTTGACAGGTATCGGAGCTGTATAAGGCAAAGGCACGCTCACTTCCCGGCATCCTTCAATGGAGAAATGTCTACCCCGGGCCTACGGTAGGGTGACCGGGGTGACGGAAGCGATCGCCCGCCATCCTCCTTGCTCAGCAGGCAAGTACCCGAGCTGCGATGTCAGCTTGGGATGCCGACACCGCTGTAAGGGCCGCTCCAAGCCCCGTTGAGAACTCACTCCAAAAAAAAAACATGTCAATCCGTTTGTTACTTTCGACGTGCAATAAGGACAAACAAACAAACACACTTTCACATTTATAATATTAGTATGGAAGTATGGATTAGTCGCTGTTTATGTCAAACTAGTGTTATCTATGTTTTTCCGTCTCGTTATTCGCTGGGAAGTGCATACACATACTTTCCGAAGGTAGATAGAATGAGTAGAGGCACTCGGTATTAAATCGCCTCGCCATTTGTACCATTGTATATTGTGATCAAAATTGTTTAAATATATATATGTATAAGGAAGGAGATGCTGCGCTGGCATCGGGGGTGGATATTTTATGTTGCGACCGTTAATATGGCTACGGCAACCGCTTCACATCAGGCGGGCCGTATGCTTGTCTGCCACCCGTCGTAGTATAAAAAAAAAAAAAAAAAGCAGATAATGTTGCCGGTTTCAAACTGTTCACACTTTCCTATTACTTTTCAATATTTCTTTAAATAAATGAATCTTTTGCCAGTATTTTTATGTCTAAACTGAAAATGTTTAAACTTAAACTTCAACGCGGCATTAGGCTTTTACGTTACGACATAACGTGCCGTGTGCAGAGTTGTATGTGCTAGGCACGCTCTCGTACTGTAAGCAGCAAACAAAGCCGTACGCTACGGTTCGCTACGTACCGTGTGTTGTAGGCCTTAGCTATACCTAAATGATCAATTACATCCTTGAACCGTGAACACCTCCGCTTCGCTCGATCGTGCGCCTAATATGTTATTTGTATTCCATTTATACAATACGTTATGTATGACAAACGAAGCACTGGCCGTATATTAATTGCATTGATAATCATGAGATTATCAATGCAATTAATATACGGCCAGTACACACAGCATCATGAGAGGCTGACCGCCGGAAATGGCTGGATAGCCAACACTATTCATGAAATCCACCTACCATCATCATATGTAGGTATCATTCTTTGCCAATTAGAAACAGGCTTTTGGGCGCAATTAACCTGATCTTCAGGAAAATGGGGCAGTTTTATTTATGCTAAATTCAATTACTACGCTAAACAAATTATATTGTTGTTAACAATATAATATTTGATACTTAACAATATTATACATCTTCATTGCTGTTCATATGTCGTACATATTTGTGTAAATGTTATATACAGTATACAGATTATTACATACATAAGTCCCCTGTTGGGCGTCGCAAAGATGAGTTTGTGGTTTATGGAAAGCCAAGGATTAAATACTATTGTAAATTATGGCTTGCGCCCGTCAGAGCTGTCAGAATTGTCAGAGCCTCGTTCGACATAAAGGGTAGGGTGCATCAAGTGCAGGTAAGCTTGGCTTTGAGCTCTTTATATACTGGTGAGCCATTGACATTTGGGAATTTTTATTATATGTTTTATTTATAAATAATGGCCTAGGATACGAATAGGAAGCCGACTCTCACCCATCCGTTTATGCAATGAAAATTATTTTATATAATATTTAATACGTTAAAAAAATCCTGTCACGGCTATAATTAATTTAACGAGATATTAAAACTCGTCAACCGGAAAATAAAAAATGTGGCCTCGATAGTTCTCACTGACATCCGATCTTGGAAACATCGCTGTATCAACCGATTTCATTTTTAGGGTTCCGTACCTCAAAAGGAAAAACGGAACCTTTATAAGATCACTTTGTTGTCAGTCTGTCTGTCTGTGTCGCTCTATGTCGAGAATGCGTGGAGGTATCAAGCTGAAATTTGAACTGTAAATCAGGTCTACGGTACCATGAAGCTGTAAAAAATTAAACTGCTATGTTTACGTAAAAAAATGATACGGCCGTTTATTTAGCAAAACACTAATTCCGAAGGGTATGATGGCATCAATACAGAAATCATAAAAGCATGCATTTATGAACTAGTTGGAATTTTGACACATTTGATAAACTTGTCATTTTCATCAGGTACTTTTCCAACAGCGTTGAAAAGATTAATTGTGAAGCCACTATTTAAAAACGGTAAAAGGGAAAACATTGGAAATTGTCGTCCAATTACGTTAATACCGATCTTATCTAAACTTTTTGAAAAATGTATGCTTAAAAGGCTTATCGAATTTTCTAATAAATATAAATTAATACGTTCCGAACAGTATGGTTTCCAAAAGCAGAAATCTACTACTTTAGCAATTTTATCTGCCTTAAAAACTATCTTGACTAAAATGAATGGCAGTTATTGGACTACTGCATTGATTTTCGACTTATCAAAAGCTTTTGATATGGTTTCGCATGACATATTAATAAAAAATATTGAACGACTAGGAATTAGAGGACGTACCCATAAATGGTTAACGTCCTACCTAGAAAATAGACAGCAATGTGTAAATATTAACAAAATTGACAATAATAATGAAATGACAACCTATTCATCTGAGTATAGGCGTAACAAACATGGAGTACCACAGGGAAGTATACTGGGACCAATGCTGTTTGTACTATATATAAATGACATTATTGACATTACAAATTTTAAATGTACCTTATTCGCTGATGACATTTCTATTATTGTAACAATTGACAAAAACACTAATACTATTAAGGACCATGAAAATGATATTAATATGACAATTAATAAAATTATAAAATGGACAGATACAAACAATTTGAAAATTAATTTGGATAAGCCTAAATACATGCCATTTAATAGATTAGCAAATAGTGTAAATCGTATGCAACTAAATATCCAAAAATTTCTAAATACAACCCAAATTAAATTCTTGGGAGTGAACATAGACCAAAATTTAGATTGCAAATCGCATGTTGAAATTGTAGCTAACAAAATTAACAAATTTGTGTATACTTTAAGAAGGGTGAGAACTGTAACAAATCTTAAGACAGCTATTACTTGTTATCACGCCTATGCTGAGTCTGTATTACGGTACGGACTCATGCTGTGGGATAACAGTACTGACAGGAAAAGAGCATTTGTTTCTCAAAAAAAAATGTATAAGAGCATTATGTCGTCTTCCGCCAGACGATTCTTGTGAACCAATATTTAAAAAGCTTGGTTTATTACCACTTCCATCGTTGTACATTTATATTTTAAGAATAGCTGTGCCTGCGACTTCTTTCACGAGGACTTTTTGCCATTGGTAGTGTCTAGTGTTACGAATTTTTACCAGATTATCAGAAGGCTAAAATTCGCCAATACTTATATGTGTAGCCAAAAAGTACGATTTATTTAGATATCTCATGGGAACTCCAATTCTTACTGGGATATAAAATCCTATTTTATAACATTTTGTACATACCGTTGTGCGAACAATTCGATTGACGAACAAAACCTGCAAGTCCATCGTATATATCACGACATTCTGGGTGTACAATTTTATTTTGCAACGTCCATAGGTTACGAGCACCACTTCACATCAGGCGGACAGTTGTCTGTCACCCGACATAAAAAAGTGATACTTTTTTTCAGGCATATGATTTGAAAATCCTTGAAAAAAAAAAAAGATACAAAATGTTCCAGAGCAGAAGCTATTTGTAATTAATATTTCATACCCCCATAAAATATTTACTACTAATTCAAAGTCAATAAATACTGAACAGAATAAATCCCAGACCTATAAATAATTTGTTAACAATAGTAACTCCTAAACGATTCTAAACTAATTAAGATCGCCATGGGACTACGGCTAATGGAAATTAGTTTCTTGTTAGAATTAATCAGACTTAAAATGCATTTCGAGCTGTGTTTTTCTGGTCGAGAGGCGAGTGACTTCGGCCTGTAGAACGATAAATATTTACGAAGCGTCGCTGTACGTGCTTCTGTTGTAAAGCAGGTTCAGTCGAAAGCGTAACTTTGGACTTGCTCCACACTTCATCGTTTAGAAGACTTAAGTTTTAAGTCGACAGACGCGAGAAGGCAGGTAATCCGGATTAGCAAATACTTTAGTACATGATTTCATCGTGACGGCATTATACAAATACTTTCACACATAACTTAAAAGATACGAGGTAATATTTATTGATAAAACAACGGTAGAATAATATCTAATCTGCGATCAATCGAATGAGGAAATGCGGAGCTCGATGGTGTCGTTGCGCGTGTCAGTCTAATTGATCACGCAAGTTAAGCAACATCGACCGTGGCCTGTTTATGGATGGGTTTATTTATCTGGAGCTCTTCCATGCTTCGGAGGGCACGTTAAGCCGTCGGTCCCGGTTGTTGTATTTAGACAGTCGTTAAATCAAGTCAGTAGCCTTTGGGCGGCTTGAAAACAATGGCGTCCGCCAACCAGCAGTTGAGCACAGCCTGGTGGAGTATGCTCTAAACCCTTTCGATTGAAGGGAGACTCATATCCCAGCGATGGGATGATTATGGGTTACTGTCGATTAATCGAATGAAAGAGTCCGATTTCTTCGAAAGGTTTGAATAATAGAATTAAATTCGCCCATTGTCAAGTTCGTTTAAACCATGCTTGCCACCGAGTATGGAAAAAAACTAATTTCTTTAATTTTCTTTCTATTAGAAGAAAGAAAGAAGAAAAACCATTTATTTGCACACATTACACAGTACTATACAAACAAGTTCAATACACACAATAAGATTAAAACATAAGAAAAATTACAGCACTGTGCAATGTCGCAAAATCATCGCTATTATTACAGTAGGATTAACCTTTGTACCTGTCTTATGCCGAACGTAATAACAGTCGCAATCGCAATGAACCACTTACACCCCTGTGGTTCATCCACATCTTTGAACCAAAGCCAACCTCACCAGCACGTGGTGCACCCTGCTGACTGACAAACGAGGCTCTGGCGAAAAGAGAGGTAGGACATAGTATATTTTTTAAACAGCCCGACCGAGGAAGTGCCTCCTCACAGAATACCGCACCCAAATAACAATTCCCTTGCGGGTTGTTGTGTTACTGCGAGTGAGTGAGGTCACCAGAAAGAAAGGAAGGAGTATAGGCTGGCAAAAGATCGGCAACCCCTTGATGTTGCTGATCTCCATAGGCGGTGGTGGTTGCTTTCCATCAGGTGACCCAAATGATCATTTGCCTCCCCTCTTATATAAAAAAAATATGACTGTCAAGCTTGATATGCTCTTATCTGTACTACGTACCACATTGATCAGTAATTTATACTCCTAATGGTTGACTTATTTTGATGTGCAGACATAAAATACATTCATCAACAAAAGCGGAAGTTTGTCATTGTTATCTCCAAAACAATAATGGCTATTGCGAAAATCATGGATTATTTATCCTTGCCCTTGTGAAGACTGAGTTGACTTACCTTAACGCACCCGAAGCCGCAGGCAGAAACTAGTTTATAACATTTAATTGGTTTGAATACGGTTGTACCACACCCCCGCCACTCCATACAAATGTCGCATCGTTTACTACTACATAAACAATGACGTCTGTGCACAGCTTGAATGAGCGTGTGTGCGTGCGGCGCCATACAAACTGTACCAGATTTGTCTCAGAGAGGTGAGGTCGACATAAGAGTGGCAGGGAGTGGCCATACTTTAAGTAGTACTATACTGTACTGTCGTAGTACATAATTATACTGAATTTATTTAAACAACTCAGGTTCAAAAGTATCTTTTAAGATACCCCAGAACTTATTTGATCTGTGTGTAATTATTCTCTTAATCTATTTAGTAATTTAGCCGTGATTTTGAGTCATATACATGCAAACACCCACACACAATAATAAATATTAGGTATAATATTATTATAAAACATAATAAAATTATTTTGAGAGTGCAATGAGATAGGATATCTCGTTGCTATCTCTATCATGAACTAGACTCTACCTACACCTCCCTCGGGTAATTCAGTGAGCCAATATTAATCTAGCATCTATCTACACTATAATCCTAATGTACAAATTATTGTAATCTCAAGAGAGCAATATAAATATCTAAGAAGTACCTATATGACAGTCCACAGAAATGAAGTATAAGCTACTAATTAGTTTTAATTTCTGAAATTATTACTACTGCAACTTTTATCCATACAATTATTAATTAAGAATAACTTGTATCATAATTACTTTACAACAGACAATTCTGCAGGTAATCTAGTTACATGAACTACAGTTTAAGGGGTTTTATATTTTGATAGATTGTATGTCGTTCAGTTTGCGTAGTTCAGAATCCTCTTAGTATATGTATACCTCGTATTTGATCCATTTTTCCTTTCAATAGTCTACATAAATCTATCAATATGTGTAACTTTTACGACCTTTAAATCCCAAAAGAGAACTCTGTCAGCATAAAAAATAGTTCGATAAAGTATGAAAAGCTGAGCGCTATCAAAATTCATTCTGAGCTCTGTACGATTAAATCCGTGAGTCTGGGATTTATTCTCTGCACTTTATTATATTCGCTACGTCATATGCAGTCTGAGATGTAAAGAAATAACATTCTTTTTAGATCTTGATTAGGTCGTGATAATGTAAAGTTTTATGTTCGTTAATATGTCTCTTTTATTTCACGTTATTTATCTTTTGCACCTGTAATGTCTTATCTCTACATCACTCTAAGGTTGATTGGAGAATGCTTGTTTAGCATTAAGGCCGCCTGTGTTCATTTTTATTGAGTATGAAGTTTCAATAAATAATAAAGTTCGCATCAAGAACCAGCAGTTTAATCCTATTCAACTGCAGCGGGGGGGGGGGGGGGGGGACTCGGGGCATCAATGTGAACGGCGAGTACAACTCACACTTGCGATTTGCCGATGACGTAGTCATAATGGCTGAATCGGTAGAGGAACTCAGTCGAATGCTAAACGATCTCAATGCTGCTCCTCAATCTGTGGGGATTAGGGGGCTTCGGCACATCCTCACCGCAGATATACCCTCATGCTTGAAGACAAAAGTGCTCAATCAGTGCGACCTCCCCGCTATGACCTACGGTGCAGAGACTTGGACGCTGACCGATGGGCTGGTTCAAAGACTAAAAGTCGCACAGCGTGCGATGGAGACAGCAATGCTTGGGGTTTCTCTAAGGGATCAAATCGGAAACGAAAACGGAGGATAGCATATAGTGGACAGCATTGGGAAAGGTCTCTATCCAGCAGAGGGTAGACACAGGGTGATAATGATGATGATGAATGTAAAGAATTTTAGTACTTATTTGACAATACCGTATGTATTGACACACAGAACGCAACTTTCTACCTAGACCACACCATCCTAGAGGACAGGTAGTCCTCTCATTTAGCCTAGTCACACGCTGTCAATCGCTAGTGCGTAATATGCACAATATTAAAATTAGTTAAACTGTAATTTCAGCTTATTTTCTGTTTCCTTTCTTGTTTTCTCTTTTCTCTCGTAAAATGTAAAGCAGACGTCAAGAGGCGCGAGCACTAGAGCACTGAGGTACCACCGGCCTATTCATAGCATCACACTATAATTCTTATTTATATTCTTCCTACGTCAAGTTTTTGGAACAGTAATGAGAAAATAAATAATTAATCGTTTTGATATTAAGATCATAAAAATAAATGAATGACGAGTTTCACATCTTACATGTTTACACAATGAGTAAAGTACAGACCAATTTTGGATATAATCGCAATAAAAGAGCCATTGAAATGTTGGAAGCTCGTTACGAATGATTGATTGATTACTTCGCACATTACAATAGGGTTGTCAAAATAAAGAATTTATCCGAACCTGACTAGGGCGACTTGAAGAAATAAGTAGGATGGACTATTTATTAAAACTAGCAAAGAAAACATTTTAGTTGTTTATAAGGGTAAAAAACCCTTACATATACATAACTTAGTACATAAATTTTGTTTCATTCAAAACTTTTTTTTTTTTTTATTTATATCACAATCTACAGACCCGGGGTCCGTACGTTTTATTACAATGTTCTATTTTTTATCTTACAATATTCTTACAATATAAATTGCACGTCGCTATTATGCTAATAATTATATTATTGTCTATTACTACTATATGTTATTGTCTATTGCTCCTATTATTTATCTTGCAACCATGACAGCCAGGGCAGACCAGTCCCCTCTGGCAGCACCCGTTCACAAGTTGATGCATGGGGCAGCCATCACCGCATTCAACCATTTTATTGGGAATGCGGCGACCCGCCACACGACACCACCACCAGTTTGAACACTTTAGTGAGCCTGACTACCAGGGCTGTCAGGGCTGCACAGTTAAACCTCTATTTATTTCCCTATGGTCTTTCTCCTTCTCTCCCTCTCACCCACCAGATACTTAGGTTCTTTGACCCAGCATATTCCGTCTGTCGTTGTCACTGATATTGCATGGACGACCATCTCGTTTCTGTGTCATCAGTTCCGTACGGAACTGAGTAGTCGCGTTCCTATTTTTTTTGTTTTCTTTCCTATTGCTTTGCCAATTCTTTCACGACGGGTGTATCCCGATTCATTCTAAACTTAAACAAGAGAAGTATAAGAGTACCTACAGTAGATACTCTTCAAATGAGGAATTTAGTATGACATATTACGTAATATTTGATTTTAAAAAAAATCTTTTACTACTTTTTTAATGTGATATCATATGACGTGTGCAAAATTTTATGGCAATCAGTTCTACTAGACAAGACGAGATAGCGGAACAAATAAACTCACTTTGCCTAAATGAACGTCGGTTGTTGCACCGAAAAATCAGCTGTCTTCTAGGAATGACAAAAACTTTTTGTCATTCCTAGAGAACAGCTAATTTTTCGGGATAAAAGGTATGTTATTATTTATTCTGGACTTAAATCTATCTTCTATCGATACAGAAGATAAGGCGTGAAAGCGGAACAAATAAACAAATTAAGAGAGGTAAGGTACAGCGTATTTGTAAGATGCCCGTCTGGTGTAGTGCCTCCATCTCACATAATACCGCAGCCGGATTACAATTCCCTTGAGGGTTGTTGTGTTCCTGCGAATGAGTGAGGTCACCAGAAAGAAAGGAGTTGCTGCGTTGGCAGCGGGGGTGGCGATGCTCGAGCGATATTTTAAGTTACGAGCGTTAGTATGGCTACAGTAACCCATTCACATTAGGCGGGTCGCATGCTTAGCTGTCAAACGACGTAAAAAAAAATCACTTTCGCATTTATAAAATCGGTAAGCATGGCATACAGATGTTTTCCTTATTCACAATAAGAGCTATATTGTCATGTATACAGAATAGGGCACAACAAAAACTCATATATCTGGAATTTATTGCGTAAAGAGATATACGTAAACATATTTACATTATAAGTAACATTCAAGTAGCAATGAAAAAGATATCGAAATAAAACAACCTTTGTGTTCCATCCTCTTTTGAGGAGCCTATTTATGTAGAAATGATGAAAATGTACACAGAGCCGGGGACACTCATTGTTGTGCCCGAGACAATTTAGGATTTTGTTGCTCAAAAATTTTCACGAGTTTTTGTTCGCTATTTTTTTCTTCGCAGTTTTCTTTTATATTTTTTCAAGAGATGATCAGATTTTAAAACGTGTTTTCGTGCGAAACTGATCTACGTAGACATTTAGAATAAACTTTATAAAATATATTTATACCTATTATTTGTAATTTTTATACGAAGGTAAAAAGGTGTCCGTATTTTACGTGATAAAACGATGGTGCCAGAGAGGATTTTCTCAGCCACTATAAATGTAGTAAATACTATATGAAGTGACCCCAGAAAAACATTGGTTGTCTGTAATGTCGGTTTACAGACGATAATTTTACGTGATAACGTCATAAGAAAACATCAGCAGATGGAGTGGAAGAGAGATAGATGCGTCACATGTCGCGCGTAGACCGATCGTGCCTCTGTATCGCTTGCTCCGCGCTCTCGCTTGCACGTTCGGCTCAGGCGGAACGTGACCTTGAGTCATACTTTTTCGTGCGTGCAGCCGGCGTTCATCGAATTATAAGACGTTATCACGTCAAAAATAATTTAATTACTAAACTTACAAACTCAATTAAACTATATACACTTGCAAATGTTTAAGTTTGTAAACGTTGGGAAATAGTTGAAAGCGATTTAAATTGCATATAGTTTTCATGTCTGAAATGTGCTAGAATATTTAGGTAGTGGTAAGCTAGTTGAGGCACAGAAGCAGAGCTTCCTGCTATCTGTTAAAATTTATACCTACTTCTACCTCAACAATCATAAAATGTTTTAGTATTCCAGTATCTTGTCCTTGATTATTGGTAAAAATTAATCAAAACTTATTTTTAACGAACAATAACTCGAAGAACGAAAGAATTTTGACAGGTAAAGGTATCATGAGGTCATTTCCTTTGTAAATATCTGTAGTTAATTATCGGCTTATACGTATTATAAAACTCAATGTCTTTCTATCTCTCAGTCTCTCCATTTACGGTCTTTTTACGGGACAACATTTCGTCCGTTTTGCATGTTTTTTTATTGTCATCCAGGCATTGACTTATTTATTAGCTAGGTCTATTATTGGATAGTTTATAAATAATAGAAAAACCATTAAGAATAGAGAATCTCAGATGGAGTATATCATTCAATTTTGTGAGATCATATTTACATAAACAATCTTGAAAGAGGCATCTCTATCTTGTAAATAAATTCCCGAAAACTTTTGTTAGACATAAATTTTATATCAGTATTAAGTGAGCATGAATCAGTATCTCCATAGGAGTGAGTCACGATCAGGCCTTACGACTTGGAATGGGTGGGCGTCGGGCGGAGGTTGCAAGCCCATTAATCATAGTACGATACTTTATTGCTTCAATGGGGCGCCGATATAAGAACCGCTCAATGTAGCTCAATGGGGCGAACGCGCGCACAATATACAAGCTAGTGAACTCCCTTCACATGGAAAATGCAACTGAATAAAATCTTCTAAAATAAAAATAAAAACCGACTTAATGAAGTCGACGCTTGTAGGGCAAATAAAGATGTCAATAAACGTCAACGTAAGTCGGTTCTCCTTTTATTAAATATATATATATATATATATATATATATATATATATATATATATATATATATATATATATATATATATTGCAGTTTTTAGTTTACTTGTACAGTTTAATTAGCAAAGACTTTAGCACATGTTTATTTTAATTGTAATATATTGTTAATTATTTTAGTTGTAAGTGTCCCAAAGAATAATTAAATAAATAAATGTAAGACCTACGAAATAAAACATCTCTATGTAGTTAAAATAATTTTAACTCGAACACAAAGTTTCCATTGTAAACAGAAGTAGACCGCAAACCTGAATCTAAAATTATATACCACTCAAGTGAAGGGTATGCGGTGTGGTAATTAAAATTAGAGTTGATTTATGGGAGAACAATGGTGAAAGTCCACCGCACAGGTTCAGTTCACCCTGTTCAGGTCCAGTAGGAGGGCCCCAGTACGATAGGAAAAGTGACAGTGTTATTTTTTTTTTATTAATTGATTTTACCGCTCTAGATATGAGTCCTTGAGAAGTCCGACTTCGTATTATTTTTTTATCTTACTCCCGGCTTTAAGGACATGCTGAAAAATATCGTCAGAAACGTTCTCGATCCTCAATAATAGTAATAAATCAACATCAAAACCGTTAGCGCAATTTTATTGCTGTTTTACACGACTTATTGGAACTAAAACTCAAAAACTCAAAAGTAGCGGTAATACACTTTTAATCAAAGAATCCACTAATTTTATTTATGCTCTATAACTAGTTTAATATTATATCCAGTGTAACTTGAACCCTTATTCTATTATAATTAAAAATGTGAACCGCTTGCTATTTCAACGCCAAAAATATTTGGTTGATGTTGCTCCGCGGACAGAATGTACCAACACACCAACCCCAATTCATCCATATACTGGGATTCTGGTATCCCTTTATTGGCTGACTGACTGACTTGGCTGTCGTCTCACAAAGGCCAGGGCCGTCGGCTTAGCATGCCCTCCGAAATTCGAGATAAACAAACCCATCCATAGACAGGCTACGGCCAACGTTACTTAACTTGCGTGTTCGATTAGATAGAATATAGGATAGAATGTATACATTCTATTCGCGTTGGGATTTACCAAAAAGCGTTACGTTGTTTCTTCGATCAACATGTTTAGATTGACTTGCAAACGTTAGCAAATTAAATTTTAATCCGTTTACTAGAACGAGGAAGCTTGTTCTGTGCTAGAGGAAATAAACGGGATATAGGGAGGAAGAGAAGATGGAAAACCCTTTTAAAAGGCTGGCAACCGATCGGCGATCCCTCGGTATTGCTGATCTGCTTGGGCGGTGGTCATTGCTTTGACCCACATGCTCGTTTTACCCCTTCTCATAGAAAAAAAAAAGAATAAAAAAACTTCTATCGTGCCTTAGATCTGATTACATACATTCTTTTTCAGTGTTAGCGTCTTATCTAGCACTAATGACATTTATCGTGTTAATTTATTTATCCACAAACTAAGCAAACAGCCGAAATTAGTTTAATAAGCTCTAGTATGTACATTGATGTATTATGTATGTGTGGAAGTCGTTTTCTGGAATAGATTTCCACGGCGAAGGTATTTGCGTTAGATTTGTTTATTTAGGATGTTCGTGACCCGGTTGTTTTTGATCTGATCTCACTCTTGTTAGATAATTGAATCAGCTGATTCGGATGAGAGGATTCTTGATGTTATATGACGTCATGTTCCAAAGCCTATCGTTATCGTAAAGTGTACTCCGCCCTTTTGCTAAAAGGCCTATGTATTTAAGCCGACCAAAGGCTAAGAGCGCTTTCAGATTATTGTTTTTAAAGAGCGTATATGCTCATTTTTCGAAACGCGTGTAAGCGCGCCGTTTGCCACACATGCAATTCAGACGAACGTTGATACGCTTATAAGCATAAGCTATATATAGCCTATAAGCACAAGAGAGAGCCGCGAGAGGCGGTTCCAACGTATATGCTGGAATAAGTCCGTGTAAGCCAGTTCAAATTTTTGAAGCGTGAAATAGTGCTTGCACTTTAATTCGCGCTTCAAAAATTTGAAACGGTCGTGCAGAAACAAATTGCTTGGACCGACAATGAAATAAGCCAAGTCGTGTTCTGCCCATGAAAGATATGTCAGGTGATTTGAACTAGGCTACGTCATTATTTTGTATTAAAAAAATACGGCTCTTGGTAGCTAAACTCCTGAAGTAGTGGTGCTATATGCGGAAAGACAGAATACCTTGTTTTATTATACCATTATCGAGATGAACTAATCCAAGTCTACAGTCGATATTGATAATTTTACGTGTTCGCTTAGACTGACACGGGCAACGATGTCACAGAATTTCTGTAACTTTGTGTGTAACATAAATGCTGTAGAGGTATTTGACAGCCCGTTAGCCCTTCCCCACCTTCGACGTGGTTATTTATCTAGTATTCGGCATCTAATCCGCCTTATTACAGACCATGGTTTTACGATAATCCCTAGCCACTCATTAGCGAAACCTTAAAGCATTAATTCTAAGTAAGAGAGGGTCAATTTTGAAGGAGGTTCATAATTACAAAGCCATTTTTTCGTACAAATAAGTTTCGTGTGTAAGTGAGTGAGCGAATTATTATTAATATAAAGCAAATTTTTATTAACTACAAACAAAGTTTTTTTTATTAACAACAATTAAAAGCAACTGTAACTTTGTTTTTATATAGTTCTTTTAAGTTTTTATTTGTCAATAAAAGACTTATTAAGTATATAGTACCACAGACAAAGTATTGTTTTAAACATTATATAAAAACGTTCATCCAGTTTTAAAAACATTTAATCCGTAATCCACCTCCAGGGTTATTTTTTTGGTAGCCTGTGTATTTGCTCACACATTTTAACTGGCTTCTTGTACTAAGTATATTAGTAAATAACATAAAATACATTAAGGGTTAAATATTAAGGGTTGTTTGTGGATAATGCTCAAGCTGAACAAGAAACGATAACAAACCCAAACGATAGTAACAAACAAATAAAAATCGTTTCATATACAATATAATAGCTAATATACTCAATTGGTTTTGGTTATCTGTTATGAATAGGCAACTACAACCTAGTTCATGAGTCCCATTTGGACATTACGACATACTCGAAGTAGGCCGGCTCTAAATTGCCTGGACTTGATACGCGTTTCATGCATACTAATAAATGTTTCAAATGTGGAAGATTACACGAAGGTATCATGGCTATTTTAGTAACTAAAACATAAGGGTATATGTAAATATACATTTATCTTACATGTATGTTTCGACCAGATTGCACCGGCCATGCAATAATGTAAATACCCTTATGAACGATCACGTTAATTCGCGTTTTTATTTTTCATAAATCACACAACGGGAGATTTTAAAAGTTATTTAATGAATGCTTGACTGAAACAGATTCTATAACGGAGTAAGATAGTGGTTGTCTTTACATTTCCACATGTCGGATGAAGAACGGATCGGCGACCCCTTGGTGTTGCTGATATCCATGGCCGGTGGTGATTGCTTTCCATCAGGTGACCCACATGCTCGTTTGCCGTCCCTCTCATATAAAAAAAACTTTATTTTGTATGAAATTGACATAGCGCCATCTATATTGCTGTCTCTCACATTGCTAAGAGGGGAAGCCAAATTCCAAAGGCTTCTTCATCCTACTAATTTCTTCTGATTAAATTCGTTGTGAGTTCCAAGGTAGCCGTAGTTTTACCCCCGGGACGGCAATGAACTTTACTGTTCATTGCCTTTTTTGGCGGTCGCCGCTGTTAATCCTGGCTACACAGGAGACACAATGGTGGGAATGTGTGGTGGGCCCCCCGTCAAGTAAAAAAAAAAGCACCATCTACCGACAAACAGTCGAAGTAGAGCCAATCCCGTTCTAATTCAAAACTTTGTCGAAATTGATTACGGTTTGAAAACACGCACTAAGCACCCTGTTTTGATATTTACGTCACTACACTAGACGTATACGAAATAACTGTCGATTGATCGTTGTAAATTTGCTTGCTATAAAATATTTTGAAAAAGTGTGGTTTAATCGTTTTCTGTAGCTTCCAGCAATAAACTTCACTTATGATTCTTCACTTTTATATTCCAACCACATCATCTACACTTACGATATCCGATGTAGCACTTCAGCGTAGCCGATCCTGTCCAAATCTTTTCACGCTTAAGGACTATATATTGAAGAAGTGTTTCTACTCTGTAGACGAATATTTAAAGCGTAGTATCATAAAAAAATGACATTTTTGAACATGACATAATAACAACACAACAGGATTGGATTATTCTTTTTTATTATTGATTGTTTTTAATTTTTGATTATTGCAACTCGATAATTATCACGAATGAGTATAAAATTATGTATTTAGAATTAATTGACTATGTTAGTTTTAAGAGAAAATTCAACACAATTATATTTAATTGTTAAGACATAAATGAATACGAATACACCTTTCTTGGAGAACTCCATCCTGCAGTTTCCGAGGCAAACTTACCCAGTTCATTTGATAATAAATATTCTGAATAATGACTAAAAGTATCTGCTATTTTCCAGAGGAAATATTTATTTTTATAGATAAGTTCTAGTGCCTGGATCGAGTTTTTAAGTCCCGACTGGAAAGGAGAGGCGGTAAAAGTTTAGATATGTATCTGTAAGACTGTCTAGGACAAAACAGATGAATTGGTTTTGTTGTTTTTTTCTTGTAAAGTGACTTGATTAAGCGTACACCATTGCAGATGTGGTTGTCATTGGCTTCAAGATGACGATGAACCACTTACATACACCATTAGTAAACTCTTGGTGCGTGAACCTTTTTTTGATTCAGTTTATAATAATATAGTCCCTATGCTCCTATCGTGCCTTATGTCTACAACACCCCAAGGTAGTTTGCCTGTGCCGGAGATTGTTATGAGCATAAAGGTTAATTAAAATAATTGTTCATATATATGTAGTAAAGCATTAAGGCAACAAATAAACGTACATGCTGACTCACATTTTCATAAACATTTACTGTTGTCGCCATATTATATTAATCAAATAAAACCTAGCTAAATATTTAACTCAGGCTTCTCGTTTAACAAAAAAGTTACATTGAAATCTTATCTATCTTCTCGTGATTACGATCCTCAATCAAAATATTGTATTTTAGAAAAGCGCTGAGAAGGCAAATAGTCTACGAAATCAGCATAATTCATTTGTTATCAAATCAAACTAAATTTTGATTGGATTGGATTTGATTTGAAAGGCAAATTTTCCAGAGAATCAGCATATACTTAACTCATAAATCATTTTATAAACATTAGTTAATATGTGTTAAAATATAATATAAAATATGAATACGAGTACCTCAGCGTTAAAAAATCACGTACGAATACAGTTCACAAAACATATTTTCTTTTTTGCAAAGCTCAGAAAGGTTTATCCTTTCAAAACATTTCTTTATATGTAGACAAGTTTTATCTGAAAGTTATTGGAAAGTGAATAGAAAGAAACTTTAATACAAGTAAGAGGTCACAAGTGTAGAACCTTTAAAATTCAATAAAACACGCGTTTATTAGTCTGTAAAAAAAATCATTTAAGTACTTTGTATTGCTAGTCATTGTCATATAGGATGATTTTTTTACTGCCACCTGAAGGGAAAGTACTCTAAACATTGTAGATAGCAAATTGGCTTCAAAAGGACCCGTTCAAAATGTTTAGCAATTTCTATTTAATGTAAGTAGATGCTGCAGTGGGCTTTTTAATACTACGTCGGGTGGAAAACAAGCATACGGCTCGCTTTATGAGAAGCGATTACCGTAGTCATATCAACGCTCGCAACATGTAATATCGCACGCGCGTCGGCATCCTCGCTGTCAACGCAGCAACTCCTTCCTTCCTGGTGACCTCACTCACTCACAGGAATACAATAACCCTCAAAGAAATTGTTTTGGCTGCGGTATTCTGTGAGGTGGAGGGATATCAAAGTACAAATTTTGACTTGAATCATCACAACCGTTTTCAAGTATAAATTAACGATAGATTAAAAAAGATAAATTCTGACAAACAAACCAACACACAAACCAAACCGCTGGTTTGGGTAGTGGGTAGGTCGAGTTATATTAATATTTCTATTAGTATGCTGTATGTAATTCTGTTTCCGCCTTCGACTTTAGCAGCATGGGATTCGGAAGCTTAGCGTCTAATCTTCAGGATTTCAAAATACCTTAATAACAACTTTCAACAAAGACTAGATTTTTTATACAACAAACATGTTTTTATATTTATTTATTAAATAGTTAGGTCCTAAGTATTATTATTAACCGGTTATCGTACTAGGCAATATAATTAACCAGTGTCGCCTACGAATTCCTACACATATTTCAGTATCAAGCGAGAATGTCGTAAAATTCTTCATTGCCTACACTAGGGCTGTCCAAACAATGTAGGATCCCGCGCCAATACAAATCAATTAATCCGCATAAACAAATAAATGCTCTACATTTTTAAGGAAAATTCAAAACTCAGTTTGAGCCGCACGCGCAGGATTAAGTTTAATTATAAAATATATCATTTTCAGTCAGATTGACAGTGCTTTGGATTGCCCTGGGCTACATCGTAAAAAGAAAAAGTATGTTTCTAGGTCCAAGGATATGTAGTGGGCGATGATGAGCCAGTCAGTAAATCGGAACTTTCTTTTCATTAGGGATTATACGTAATTAATCTCCAAGTTGTTAGGTCATGAATAAATGCAGGAGAGAGAGTGAGAGGCAATTTGATATATATATATGTTACCATTAAAACCCGTTTGCCGTTAGAACGCATTTTCCCTAGTTAAAATTAGTTTTTACTAAACGCCGTTGTTAAAACTAGAAATAACAATAACAACTAGAATTTAACAGTGGTGTACTTGTTTTTCAGATAAAGCTAGTTGTCACTCCGAGCTTTATAAAACTAGAACTAGAAATCTAAATTGGGACGGAAAACAGAGTGCGCCAAAGTTCACCTAAATTTTTAACTCCGATAATTGAACAGTGTCGCTTATAAACCCTGTTAGGTTAGCGAGGAGCGAAGCGACGAGCGGGTTAGGTTGACATAAACACAGCGCACGAGCCTAGCGAGCGAAGCGATCGTGCCGCGGCGGTAGCGGCCGGCGAGTGCCAGAAGCAACTGCCATGGAAACGCATGAAAGTGAACTACCAACAATACAGATCGGACATTATTCTACGGATGAGTTGATCATCATCATCAGGTCATTTTAGTCTCCACTACAGGATCTCTCTCGTACGTCCCAGACAGAAGGAGGATTTGGCCTACAATTCCCACTCTGGCCGTCTGACCTGGATTGGGGAGGGTGAGTGAATTTATTTAAATTCATAATGGTCGGGTTACCGACATAGCTGGGTTAGGTTTCACTGATACTAAGCGTGGTGCAAGGGATAAATCGGAAGGCAACGGTAAGAAAAGGTGCCGTAACCTTTTCTTACAACCTCTTACCGTTGCCTTAACATTTACTGTGATCTTACAAACGCCAGAGTTATTATTCACACGTGGCCATTACCGAAGATGTAGCATCCCCTCAAAAGTTATGGCATTTTTACGTTTTAAGCATTGTATTATTCTACTATCTATGTAACAAAGGGGTTAAAGTTAAGTGGTTCATCCACATCTTTTTACCAAAGCCAACATCACCTGCACGCGGTGCACCCTGCTGACTGACAAACGAAGCTCTGGCGAAAAGAGAGATAGGGAGCGTAATTGTAAGCTACCCGACTGGAGAATGTACCTCCACCTCACAGAAACCGCAGCCAAATAACAATTCCCTTGAGGGTAGTTGTGTTCTTGCGAGTGAGTGAAGTCACCAGAAGGGAAGGAGATGCTGCGTTGGCAGTAGGGGTGGCGGCGCACGAGCGATATTTTATGTTGCGAGCGTTCACATCACGCGGGCCACCTTGTCTGCCTCCCGACGTAGTATAAAAAAAATAGTATAACAATTGGTGAGCAGGGATGTTAGGTTTTCTAGATTGGTGTGGTATTCGTTCATACATAAACGGCTAAATAGATTGGAAAAATATAATATGATCTGGATTAATCTCCAATGCTACGGCGAGGGGGGAAATGCTAGGGCGAGAGCTAGTAACAAGTAATGAACAAACATACAACATAAACATAAACAGCTTTCACCTTAGAAAGCTGTTTATGTTATATGTTTGCCCATTAACTTATAACTCAAATAAGCAAGAAAAAAATTCATCCCCATTTTACGTGCAGGTTAGGTACCCCGAAAAAAAATATTTTTCAAAATTTTATTCTACCACTTTGTCAGCATAGTTAATATGTGTCTACATGCCAAACTACAGCTATCTAGTATCAAGCGTTTCTGAGCTAGACGGACGGACAGACAGACATGGCGAAACTATAAGGGTTCCTTGTTTACTACGGAACCCTAAAAACGAATTTGAATGAAATGAGTATTATATTTATCCAAGCTAGTGTGCAATAATTTCATAAGATGGATTTCTATGCTCAGAGGAGGACCATAAAAGTCACGTATTGAATTGGAAAGCAAATAGAGACTTGTATTTAAGTAAAATTTCAATAAACAGTGTGTACATAAACAGCAACAAGATTGTTTAAAACATGAATTAAAATGGGTATGGTGTTTGTTGTCCGATTGGCCATCGATCGGCGCACATAAACTAAATTATGTAGCCCTTCTTACAACCGCTTGGGGATATTTATACCGGTATTGATGAGTGAACTGAGGGGTCATGTTTAAAAACAGAAAGGTCATACGTTTTTTTAATATCTACCCACACAGGAAATCAAATTATAACCTGTTCTAAATAAGTCCTCAAAGTTTAAATTCACATTTAGAAACATAAAATGGTTTTGGTAAAATAAGATCAAAACCTTGACGAATAGTCATGATTCACAATCGACCGCCGGAATATACGCATGAGTATAATTATGTGTTTTTGTTTATGTAATAATTTTATTATAGCGACCGACGGGCGATGGCTGCCACTCGATTAGTTGCCCTAACGGATGTCTAATTTCATTAATGGACTGTAACCCACGCTTGCCCATAAGTTTACGTCCGACTTACATTTAACTTGATCCCCTTGATAATACTTCATATCTATTGAATATACGACTATGTTATCAGAATCCATCTAATACCACGAATCCTTAGAGCATTATAAAAATATCCGATTGGAATTCCGTAATTATGTATATTTTACCAAGTGTAGACGTATGAATATGTTCTATTTCACGACTTGTGTGTTAATATTCATACATTATAGGAGTAGAGTACTTATGCTGACAGTGCAGTCGGTCGCCGTTGTGTTAAGGTTCGATGCCAAGAGTTGAAGATGCCAAACAATAGGCAATATGCAGCTGCGGCTCCGTCGCCGTATTATGAGTTCCGCCTATGTGCTGTCGAACTCTCGCGCGCCGGAAGTCGTTCCCGGGCCATGTGGACCCGCGCACTATGAGACCGACCGCTTTCGCGTCTCTCAGTTTTCGCGTATAAACACCGCCCATTTCGTGCTTTATTGTTCTTTATTGCCATCCGAAAATTGGACTCAATTTTAATGGGATCATTTGCCGTTTTTCACTGTCAATATCCAATAGACATATATCAGCGGCTGCTTTATCTGCTCAATTACTACCGCTTTCGCAATTTGAAACTGAATAACATTCGATCTATGTGGATTAACTAATGACGTAAGCGAAAAGTCGACTGACGTCTTCTTTTTACGTATTTTGAAAGTGATATAGTGTGCCTAATACGGTAAATTAGCAAAAGTGAGTTCGTCGTTAAATAGATGTACTATGAAAACTGAACACAGTAATCCGTTAAAGTACATGTTTTGTTGTATAAAAAAAATGTTCTTCTATTATATGAAAAAGTTGTAACTTTTATATCTTTAACAAAAATTTGGAGCATGTTGCGTTTTCACTTTTCGTGTCACGTTGCATAGGGTAAACGAGAGCGGGCAGTGCATGGCCGGCAAGGAGTACTCCACCACAAATTTATACTGCGGCCGCGCTTGGCGCCCTGCCAGCTGCTCGCCGACATACTCGTTAGCTCCCGTACCAGTCCACGATCTAATAGTTTTGCCGTCTTCCGGAGATCGTTTAATCCACTTGTTTACATTTTATTGTATCTCTGCTTCAGGTAATTTTACCCGTTTTAAAAGCGACTTCATTATTATTACGTCATAATGCGATTTATGTATTAAACTCTCAGCAAACAGAATACAGATTTATACATAACGCACATGTATACATTTTGTTTTTGGCATTTTGACCAAGATACTTTTCCAGTCTAATTAATCATACTTTGTGCCCTACTTTCGACAGAGCTTCGTTTGCTAAGCAGTGAGGCCATGGACAGATAAGGTTTGCATTATCTCTGAAGATAATGGCGAGTCCCGTATGAACAGCCAAGGGACATAAGTGCAGTGCCACCTACCTTACATTTAACATTGAATGAAATATGTATTTGTAAAAAAAGTTTTATTTTGTAACCATAATCATTCTCTAAAAAAGAATTAATTAAATTTTAATACAATTATTGTATTAAAAATTCATTAAATAATGTGGTGGATCCCCATCGCGTTAAACAAAAACTTACCAATAAATACATAAAAATGCCCAGTTTTCAGTGCATAAATAGGGACTTTATGTGTACCTACTTATCGGGAATTTTGCCCGTCTGTAGACTGGTTTGGTCTTAAAATCAACTTCTCCTAAAAAGAACCATTCGAAGTTTAGCTAGCCATATAATAATAAATAAATTATATTCATAACCTCATCTAATAACCATTAACTGAGAGTTATTTTATACAGCTCTAATAATTCCTTTGAAACTTATAATATAATAAATAAATAATAATAAATAGATATTGTCAGATAAATTACACAGCGCCATCTAGCCCCAAAGTAAGCGAAGCTTGTGTTATGGGTACTAGATAACTGATAAACATACGTAAATACATTTTTTTTAAATACATACTTATGATACATAGAAAACACCCAGACTAAGACAAAGTAAGAAAGTTTGTCCTATGTGGGAATCGAACCCACGAGCGTTGGTGTCGAAGCCGCGTCAATGACCGCTACGCCACCGAGCTCGTCGATTATAGATTATTTGGGCTAAATATCGATCGAGCCGTGTCTTAATTCTGGGGAAATTAGTTCTCCCCTAAAAAAAGCTAAGCAAAGCTCGATCATCCAGGCCAGTGCCTGGATGACTTTGGCTGAAAGACTAAGAAACAGTTTTCTTAATCTTTCAGCCAAAGTCAACCTTACTTGCACCTGGTGCTCCCTGCCGATAAATAAATAATGTTCTAGCAATAGGTACTCAAAGCACAGCGTAATTATAAAGCAGGACTGAAGAAGTACGCTCACCTCACAAAAGACAAGAGTCAAATTTCTATTTCTTAAAATAAGTTTAAACGCGTGCCACGCAGCCTAGCGGTCTCTACGTGTCCTACTTTCTTTTGCAGGATCTCGTTCACCAGTCGACAGACTACACCACATGTAGATAAGACTGGCTTAGACTTAAAAAATATGGCTAGCCTCTTCTGCTATCAGAATGCCATGCAATGCTTTTGCTTCTGATCATAAAGATAAGATTTTTTATTTCAAATTAATAAACTTAAAACCTACGAAACTATTTTTTTAGAAAGCTATTGCAATACATGCGAAGTTGGGGCGGGTCGCTAGTTATAAATAAAACAGTAAAGAAAAGTAAAACCGTAATATGTTATTTATAATGCATGTACGTAGACCTCCCGTAGAACTGCTACGCGCTCACTACGCCTACGCCGTTTTTAATCACTATACTCTTAAAATAGCTATGTAATTGCTAATTACGCAGCGTAGTATTAATATTAGTTTTCTGTGTTCAAATATACAGACAATATTAGACAATTATAATTCAAATAGGTAAATATTTAAGTAATTGCTTTGAATATTTTACAGTATAATAATGATGATGAATATCCTTGACGACTACATACAAAAAGTACGATAAAATATACTCGTATTCTCAACACTAATATTATATACAGAAAGTTTTGGTGGTGTTTATGGATGAACTCAAAAACTACTGAACCAATTTTAAAATTTCTTTCGCCTATAGCAAGGCATATGATTAACAAGTAACATAGGTTATGGATAATTTCCAACTTTCATGGTTGTTTACATCAGTATTGTATAGACGGGACTTACCACAATATTTTCTTCAGATATTTCCGCGATGTTGCCGATGCCATGGTCACGGGACGTTCCGTCCCATCTTCGTCCCGTGATCATGGCGACTGCAACGTCGCCAAAATATTTGGAAAATATATAAATCGATGATTATATTTTATAACATCCATGAGAAGCTGGGGCGGGTTGCTAGTAGTACATAATAATAGCAAATGCAGTATATACTTTAAGTAGAATAAAGATATGAATATTAAGGGGCATTAAGTAAATGAAATGTTAGTTTTCGTAGAATAAATTTGTTTGACCCTCATCACCGCACGGGCTCGGGCGGGCCGCCGCGTCACATTGAGCCAATGACTAGACAAACGGCCATGTAAAGTGGTCTTTATCTTCCTATTCGTTACGCTCCAAATATCTTTGCGCCTCAGTGAACGATACCCACGTTTTTATTACTTAACCTACTAGCAGAATTCGTAGGAACTAGTAAGCTTAATAATCGGATTCGCAGTCTTACTGAATAATGGCTGTGAAAATTTGTAAGTCTCTCAAACAATTTACTACATTTCAATACATTGGTTTTAAACAATTTGGTAATACAACTGATCAATTTTTGAAGTGAAAACTTCTTTAGCGGCGTTGTGCACTTTTTGGAATGGGTAAAAAATGTTAAACTAGCCTGACACGAGAAATGATCGAAAATTCGTAAGACGGAGGGAGAGCCACCGGAGAGACACCGGAGAGAGTAGGAGAGGAAGTAATATCCCCCTCTCTTTCTACCACGCGGCTAAAACGTATGCCTGCTCCTGCTATTTATTTTTAATGGAATATAAATTGTCATATTTGTGTACAATAGCGCAATAAATGAATATTGTATTTTACCACATAAATGATAGTACTTTTATACTGACAAATAAAGCAATTCGTGCGAAATTATTCCTTAACCATTCCAAAATATACAAAAATGCACAACGATAATGTTCAAGTTTTCACTTTTTCAGTATTTTTCAGTTATTTTCATTCAACGCAACATTCACTGCTTTTAAATGACTTCAAAAAAGGTATCTTTATGCATGTTTTGCAACAGAGCCTATGATTATGAACCGATTTTCAAGATTCGGGGTGTAAGTGGTTCATCAATTTCTTTGAACCAAAGCCAACTTCACCTGCACGTGGTGCACCCTGTTAACTGACAAACGAAGCTCTGGCGAAAAGAGAGGTAGGGAGCGTAATTGTAATAAGCTACCCGACTGGGGAATGTACCTCCACCTCACAGAATACCGCAGCCAAATAACAATGCCCTTGAGGGTTGTTGTGTTCCTGCGAGTGAGTGAGGTCACCAGAAAGAAAGGAAGGAGATGCTGCGTTGGCAGCGGGGGTGGCGGCGCGCGAGCAATATTTTATGTTGCGAGCGTTAATATGGCTACGGTAACCGCTTCACATCAGGCGGACCGTATGCTTGTCTGTCACCCGACGTAGTATAGAAAAAAAAAAGATACTTTTTTATAACATATTCATTTTGCAATAAATTTTATTACATATCTTGACCATAGTATCTGGAAATATTGTGGTTATGAACTAAAAAATGTGAAACGGGATATTTCAAATAAAAAGCGTTGACGCGTATAGGCATCGTTGTTTATCCTTAAAAGTATTTATTTTAACGAAGTCAGTTTCTCTTTTTATTTAACATTAGCTGCCCGCCCCGGCTTCGCACGGGCAGAAAGTGTTGTATTATTTTCCTCACAATTTTAACGTCTTTTCTCTTCATAAGAACCTTAATTATACCTTAACGAAAATATTAAAATAAACATTAGCAGGATCGGTTGAGGCGTACTCGAGTTATGCGCTTAGTAATATTCATTTTTATTTATATAGATATATAAATATATGCTCTTTTCATTTAATGGCAATTTTGTTAGTTGATGGACGAAAAAGTTGTGTAAATGTAAATAAAGCTGTCGATAAGAAAGTCTGAGGTCTATATTTAGCACTAGACTACCTATTGCGCAGTGCCTGTTGTTATAATAGTAACATTTTGACTTGGCTTCGAAAATGATGGTTAGCACCTCAAATTTTAAAGACATATTTATCATTTTTCTTTAAACTACATCGAGTTGTTCGCCATTATTCCGGCAATAAAATTGTGGGAATATTTGGAGACGGTCAAATAGCTACATAAGTAGGTATATCGACATCCCTCCTTTTCTTTTGGCTCGCTTGCTAAATAATTGAAACGCCCAATAAAATTATTGGATTTAGTAAAGAGCTACGTCAATTTTCGTACAAATTATTGTAATCAAGCGACAAGATCCACAACAGCAATATGCCCAATTAGTGGAACAGTAACACTAGACTGCGTCGTAGTCTACAATCGGTACAATTAAACGCGCCTCAAATCGCACTGATTTTAAATCGCTCTGCTAAACCTTAATTGGGGCCACGGATCTAATCGCCGATCGCTAGATACGTCCAAGCCTTACTAAAAATAAACTTTATGGATGCCTGCGTGAGAAGGTTTCGAATAACTGAAACGGCACAGAATGAGGTCATTTCCCTTTCGTAGCTATTCTTGCTCAGTTTTATTTTTATTTCTTATGTAGGTTGAATATTTTAAACCTGTAAGAGGGTCAATAAAATGTGTAAGTAAAATTAAATGTGTCAGTGACATTCAGTGCGTCGAGAATACTTTTTATTAACTTATTGGAAATAATTAAACATGTATATTTGTATAAAACTTGGTAGCCTGCAATGACGTGTAGTTGGAAAGACCAGACAGTGTTATACTTATCTCAGATAAGTTACAGAAAGAAATTTTATTAAATTATTAATCTTTTTGACTTAGAATGTAGAACATATTTGCTGAACGCAAAGATGTTCTACATGTGTAACTGTGCATGGCATAACTGTTTTTCTTATTGTGAATGATATGATAATAGTCCAATAAAATAACTACCTAAATCAAAGTAGTTATTATAACCGAGGGTTGTAGTTACTTTGCCGTAACTATCAAGCAAATGCTCCCGTCGATTTTACATTGATGGCAGTAATATTGTGTCATTAATATAAAGCAGATCCAATAAATATTTTTTCTTCCAACTATGCTTTAATTTCATCACAATCACACTAAAAACTAAGTACAAAACGAGTCTTTAATGCTCTAGAGCAATAAAAATGTATGAAATTTCATTATTGCACAGTTTTTTTTAATCGCACCAAAAGGTGCCAATCTCAATGGATTAGATCTATTCAGCCAGCCGATATCAATACTTTTTTTTTCGTACATTATTTCGTAGGATAGAAACGATTCTATCCTACTTGTTCCAAATTTAAAAAATGATTGCTGCTAACTCTGAGTTAAAAATGAAAGAAATTTAAAAAAGTGATTTGGCGGGAACTTTGTTAATATTGCTTGACAATATTTTTGGAAACGATAAAAGTGTGATACTATCTGATTTTGAGTGCTTCGGCTTCGAATTAAAATGGAATCATCTAGCGACACATTAACTCCGGAAAATTCTAAATGAAGCCGACAGTGTTATAGAAACTTATATTTTAACTGTTTGATATGAGTTTCTTTTATCTACTATTCCTATAGGTATTAGTTGAAAGAAAAGCAGATTATGCACCTCGCCTTAAGTAATTTATATTGCCCTCGTGCCTGTTAGATTAGAGCCCTCGCTGACGCTCGGGCTCTAAATCAGGCACTCGGTGCAATAATAAATTACTTTGTGCTCGATGCAATAATCTACTATTATATATATGTATTGTTATAGTATAAATAATATAAATTGAAATAACAGAATATTACAGTAATACAATGGCGGACTTATACGAACAGGGATGTATTTATGTCTATACTAGCTTTCACCCGCGGCTTCGCCCGAGTTTACTTTTTTTAGTTTCCTATGTCCTTCCTAATACCTTAAAGAATATGTGTACAAAGTTTCATGATGATGAATACACCCAGTATTCATCATCATGAAACTTTGTACACATATTCTTCATGTAGTACTTTTAATTGTACTAAATACGGATGCAAGAACGTTAACGATAACTACTACACCTCGCTCCCGCCGCGCGCCCCGCGATCGCATAACCACTGATTGACGCCAAATACAAATTTAAAATCCTATTAGGATAACACAACTCTTCTTAATCCATCAGCTTAAAAAGGATAAATCAAACTTTAAAAAAATAACACCGACGTCAAAAATCTCAGAAGGTAGGTAGTAGTTATTGGGTATCATTTAAGCTATCGCCAATTTAATTAGTTTTGTGATTCTTAACGAATAGGGTTTGCCCGCAAAATAATAGATTTGTCACTAAAATGTAGTCACCAAACGATATAAAATCGATTTCACAATAAATCACCTAAAATCATGGAGATGTAGGGTCTAGTACCAAATAAATGTTTTTGTATGTATTATATTGTCAATTATTAATAATTAAGCTTACTTGGCACCACATCATTCAACATCTAGGTTGATCATCATTTTCGATGACAGGACACAAGAAAACCCGAACCTAACCAAAAATCAACTCAAATCTAACCAAAACATGATTTATTACATTGACCAAGTATTGCTAAGACTCGTCAGTGAATATGACGCCAATTTGACTTCGCCCCTATTAGCCATTTTTTCATTAAATTAAGGAGCTATTTATTTGGTGACAGATCTATTACTTTGATGATCAAACGATTTAAATGATATGATAGTTTGTTAAGCTGATGATTTATATTTAGAGACAGTTTTGATTAAAATGATGACTAATATGTTTCTTGGGGATAGATATTATTATTAGGGTACTGCAGATTAGTGACACATCTAAACTTAGGTGACAGAAAATATTGTTCCCGTAGTTATTTTTGGCTTTTTCTTGTCAGGATTTTGTAGTTAGTTTCATTTTTTTTTAATTTTATTTCTTTTTAGTGTATATATTTTTTAACTATTTATTATAATAATGGGTAAGTAGTAGTGACATGGTGCCTTCTAGACGAAAATACATTAATTTATTTAATTAAGAAGCACTCAACACTATTGCCTAACCGTTCCTCATCAGCTCAGCAGTGTCACACGATGACTTCCAAATGCAAATTATTTAACCTAATGTCATCAGAAAACTCGTCAATTACTGTATCCATGCTCATGCTAATAAATTTCAACCCTTTCTCACGAATTCCCAGGGAGTCCATCATCAGACCCTGATTTGATTAATATGGGACAAATTGAATAGTGTGCCCTTTCAAACAAATAAGAATGATTAAAATTGCTGTTCAATTAACGGAGAAATCATTGAAACTATATTAAAAAAATACATACCGTCGAACATAGAACCACCCTACAGGTACAATGAATAACAATAACAGGTAATTTCTGAGATAAAAACTATCATAGGTATGTCCTTTCCCAGGACTCAAGGTATCTCTCAACCAAATGTCATCTAAATCGGTCCAGCGATTTTAGCGTGAAGAGGTAACAGACAAACTGTCGCATTTATAATATTAGTATGGATTGGCGTTCCGAAAACCCCTAAAAACGACACATATATTGATATATAGACCTTTCAACCCTATCGCACCCTAACAGAGGATGATGGTCACATTAGCCACGTTGAATTTTAAAATCGTTGTTGTTTTCGTAATCAGCGACCCGATAAACCATAAAAGCAATACCCATGACGATTTTCAGACTTTTTGACCCCATTTTACGCTCTTAGGGGTTGATATTTTCAAATTGATGCCATTTTTATAATTGACGTCCCAGAAAACCATAGAATCAACACCCATATTGATATTATGACATTTTAACCCCACCGCACCCCCGCAGGGGTGATTTTATGTAATGTCGGCTATGTTGGATTATAAAATAGTTGTTGTTTTCGTAATCAGCGACCCGATAAACCATAAAAACAATACCCATGACGATTTTCAGACTTTTTCACCCCGTTTTACCGCTTTAGGGGTGGAATTTTGAAAAATTCTGAAACATATGTTTACTCATTTATCTATAGAAGTACTCGTGTAAAGTTTCGGATAAAATAGTCCAACTAATCTTGTTTACCCATACAAACTTTAAACCCCTGTTTCACCCCCTTTGGGGATGAATTTTGAAAAATCCTTTCTTAGTGTACCCCTAGACATCATAAGGAACCTACGTGCCAAATTTGGAATCTCTAGACCCAACAGTTTGGGCTGTGCGTTGATATATATAACAGTCAGTTATTCAGTTTCCTCTTTTATATATTTCAACCCCATCGCATTTCCACAGGGGTGATTTTATGTCACGTTGGCTATGTGAGATCATAAAATAGTTGTTGTTTTCGTAATCAGCAACCCGATAAACCATAAAAACAATACCCATGACGATTTTCAGACTGTTTCGCCTCATTTTACCCCTTTAGGGGTTGAATTTTGAAAAATCCTGAAACACGTGTTTAGTCATTTCTCTATAGAAGTACTCCTGTAAAGTTTCGGATAAAATAGTCCAACTAATCTTTTTTCCCTGTACAAACTTTGGACCCCCGTTTCACCCCCTTAGGGGATGAAATTTGAAAAATCCTTTCTTAGTGCACCCCTAGATATCATAAGGAACCTGCGTGCAAAATTTGGGATCTCTAGACCCAGCGGTTTGGGCTGTGCGTTGATATATATATCAGTCAGTCAGTCAGTCAGTTTCTTCTTTTATATATTTAGATTCCAATAACTAAAATTTTTTATAATAATAATATATTTTTTTTACATTTTTATGATTTATGTACATTACATTTATTCCAATGATATAGTATAAATGTTGTAGGTACTTATGTAAGAAATATAAACAAAATTTTAAGTTCATTGGACAAGAAAAACGGTTTAGTATTTTTTGAGAAATGGACGTTAACGGGAAAATTGGTATTACGCTATTACTTCCAAACCGCTGATGCTGAAAGTGGCATTTTAATTAATCTACTCGTTTTGAAATATCAAAAAATAGTTTAGTATGAGTATATTATTCTGTTCATAAACATTGCTTGAATTTTTTTGTTTTCTCAGCAGACTACGGCATGTGGTTCTTCAAAAAGAGGTTGTTATATATATGAGGCGTTCATAGGCTACGGTAACTGCTTTCCATTAGGCGAGCCAGTTGCTTGTTTGCTACTTTTCATTTTTATATATAAACATTTAATATAACAATAATTTTGATAGAAATATATAAGTTAATGCATAACATTGTTTTGGCGATAGTCAAATTTTGTGAAAGCAGTGGATTTGATTTTCTGGAAGAATTTTCCAATTTGTTAGACAACGGTACTTACAACAAATAAAACTATACGAAAAATATCATGAAATACTGCCGTTCGGCTTCTTTGTAATGTTGTTTACTTGATCTCTCTTACTTTGTCCGCAAAGTCAAACGACGCGCCGAAAATAAAGTTGTCCTTTCTTTTTATCTCAGTTCTACAGCTACTCGATAAGTTAAATGTCCGGTTTGAGTTTATTTCATTCGATTTACTTAACTATTTATACTTTCACACAACTTTTTATAGAACAAGAAATAATTGTTGCATAAAAATCGGTCTGAGATAGCGAAATTCAGCGAAACCTCGACTCATTAATTCTTTATCTCACAACTCGGCTCCTTTTCAAGGCTCGACCACAGAGTTTATTTATAAATTATTATTGAGGATAATCTATAAATAAATGTGTAATTTTAACCCGAAAGATTGATATCCGAGAGCATCAGAGTTTTCAATTATTTTGGAAGATAATAACAAAGGGTTAATCTGTGAATTAACCTAACGACGAGTTGATGTTGTTGTTAATATTTTATAATCCAGTTACGCATTAATTTCTCATTGTTATATTACATGGTCACTAGAGTGTTATTATAAGTATTAAAGTTATAACTGTTGTATGTTTATTTTATTTGAAGAGTTAATCTTATCTTATCTTTTCATATGCTTTGGAACCGTGTTCGTGAATTTCTGCTATTGTTTACTGGCAGAGAATGCTTTTAGCGTCAAGTCCGCCTTTTGTACCGCTATGTAATTTTGTAACCAATAAAGTTGAAATAAATAAATACTATAACAGTTCTTCCATCCTCAATCTATGCTTCCTGTATGTTCCTATTTACAAAAGTCATGACTCTCTATTACTCTACCCAGCTCTACCACAACGACCACACCACAATATGTGCAGTGCTGTACTATTGCAGTAGTCATAATTTTCCTTGGCGTATTTTTAGAGTTCCGGTTTAGGAAACCTCATAGGATAAAGTGGTCCTTCCCCCATTTTATGCAAATCGAAAAAAAAATACCGCCCCTCCCCACTTATCGCCTAAGTTTACAAAGCGAATAATCTAAAATAATTAGAGGTGGGAGGTAACAACACAAGTCAAGCAACGTCGACTGTGGTCTAATTTCAGATTATTTCTTGGTTGGTTTCAGTTTTGTAATAACGCATGCCAAGCAGAGTCGACCGCAGCCAAATTAAAATTTATTTGCTTGTTTGTATAGGTAATATTAATTACTATAATAACTTTTAAACTTTCGCGTTCCATGATTTATGAAATTTAAGAACGGGAATTAACGCGATCATGCATAAGGGTATTTATTTACATACCTTTATTATTGCCTATCGCCATGATCGCGTTAATTCCCGTTCTTATATATCATAAATATTAATTACTAGTACAACGGCGGACTTATCCCACCAGGGATCTCTTCCTGTCAACCACAGTATACCCACAGGAGACCGAAGTTTAGCGAGGCAGTTGTATTTTGTTGTATTTATTACTTGATTAGTATTGATTTTATAAGAAATCAAATCACACAACGTCGACTGTAGTCCAATTTCAGATTATTTCGTGGTCAATTTGATTGTTGTTGTTGTATCAAATTATAGTTTGAATTGCGAGGTAATGGAAAGCGGGATCCCTCGGCGTGTGAGTCCAACTCGCACTTCCATGAAGTGCGAGTTGGATTGTATTTATTTTTATACAATGTCGGGTGACAAACAGGCATAAGACCCGCCTGATGTGAAGTGGTTACCGTAGCCAACGTTCGCAACATATAATATTTAATAATAATATAATATTTGAAACACCATCTGTTTACCTTGATAATGCCTTAGCGGCGAAATCGGTCGGTAATATTAAATATAATAACGTGGAATAGTACAAGTGCTTTATTATAACATTATTACATATAATATTGTTTGCCGCCACCCGCGCTGCCAATACAGCAACTCCATAATTCTAGGTGACCTCACCTCATACTCATGGTGACTCAGAGGTAGTACAAATATCAAATAGCACGTTATCAATGTGTTATTTATTTATCCGCCCTATATTATATTTTATATTATTTGTAAACGCCGCCGCCGCGTGCCATTAAACTTACCGTAGTTCCTTTACCCTACTAATGCACCTCGTCATTACCCTTGCTACTAATACGACATCTCCTTATGTCTGGTGATCTCACTCACTCGCAGAAATACAATAATCCTCAAGGACATTTTTGGCTGCCGTATTCTACGACATGCTCTACCTTTCTTTGCCGGATGCACCACGCATAGGTGAGTTTAGCCTGTTTTCTATAGAAAACTTTATAACGACTACATGATGATATGTTTTCGCTATCCACAGCAATGAAAAATATATGAAAATTACCTGTAAAAAGTATAAATAATACAGCCTCCGAGTATTTGCGAGATTTTTTAGTCTATTTATCTAAAAATAAATTACAGCAAAAATTGCCTAGGGTGAATTTGTAATCACGCAGCACTGTCTTATGACTTAGTATATACTAGCGACCCGCCCCGGCTTCGCACGGGTGCAATGCTGATACTAAATGTACTACAGAAGGTCTTTGCGCTTTGTCCTATCCAGTCCTTCCCCAGTTATAGGCACACGCCGCCGGCTCCGCGGCCGGTACCGCCACAGCCGTTATGTCCCTGCATTTTAAATGTGTAATATCTTCTAAACTATTCATTTAAATTACATGCTGTGAAGGGCCATATTGATCTATATTAAATGCGCAATGTATTTAAGGTACTTAATTGGATAAGGATTAATTCTGTATTGCTTAAAATCGCTTCGTAAATAAGGCATTATTTCTTGTAAAAAGCAAAGGATAAAATAACGGTTATTGTGTGTTACCACTAAGAGATAGACATATACCATCGCGAACTTTTTTGTAGACCATTTTAAGGTGAACAATACTGTACTACATTATTTTGATCTATCTCGTTGGGTTCAGCCAGCGTTTGCAATGAAAGAGCAAAAAAATGTGTTTATTTACGACATCACATTAGAAACCTCTAAATTATCAGTGTTTTTCTACTATGTTATGCATATATTATACATATAAACTTTCCAGTTCAATCACTCTATCTATTAAAAAAAACCGTATCATAATCCGTTGCGTAGTTTCAAGGATTTAAGCATACAAAGGGACATAGGGACAGAGAAAGCGACTTTGTTTTATACTATGTAGTGATTACAATTAACGTTTTTCTTCTTTATTTCGACTCTCGAAGATATGTGAGTTGCGAACAAACACTACTCACACAATAATAAACAACTTTATAGTCGATAAAACAATCTACTAATAAAAAAGTTGATAATGTTGATTGTTGGCAGTTGGTGGAACAATATTATCATAGTGTTCCACGTAATTATATTTAATTTTACCGACCAGTTTCGCCGCTCAGGCATTATCAAGGTAAACAGATGGTGTTTGTGTTTCTGTAACGACTGATACTATTAACTAATCTGATCTTTTGTTTTGGGGTGTAAGTGGTTCATCAACATCTTTGATGGGGGTGTAAGTGGTTCATCAACATCTTTGAACCAAAGCCAACTTCACCTGCACGCGGTGCACCCTGCTGACTGACAAACGAAGCTCTGGCGAAAAGAGAGGTAGGGAGCGTAATTGCTTACAATTACGCTACCCGACTGGGGAATGTACCTCCACCTCACAGAATACCGCAGCCAAATAACGGTTCCCTTGAGGGCTGTTATGTTCCTGCGAGTGAGTGAGGTCACCAGAAAGGAAGGAGATGCTGCAATGGCAGCGGGGGTGGCGGCGCGCGAGCGATATTTTATGTTGCGAGCGTTAATATGGCTACGGTAACCGCTTCACAACATGCGGGCCGTAAGCTTGTCTGCCACCCGTCGTAGTATAAAAAAAAAAAAAAACCTTGTATCTTAATAATGGTAAAATTAAATATAAATACGTGGAACAGTAAGTGCTTTATTATAACATTAATCTACTAACACTTAATGAGTTTCATTACATAAAACATAAAATTCTATAATAGCAATGAATAAAATTAATTACAAAGTATAATAGTATATAAAACAGAAAAAAATGTTGGATGGCGAGCTTATCCTAAAGAATAGAGGGATCTTTTTAGCTTGGCTTTAAGTTTCTGAATAATCTCGTTACCTTAGTTCGTTATTCACATTAAAAGTGAAATTCGAATAACTTTTATCTAAAAAAATTGAAACGGTGCGGAATTGGAAATGTGATTATTTTTATGGATTATTACTGAGGCGTTTTTTGTGTTGTATGATTGTTGTTGTGATATAAGCAACGCTTACTGGTTTATATAAGGCGGACCGTATACTCATTTCTAGATATCTGCATAAAATAAATACTTAAAAGACAAAACGGTTTAGAACCTTTAAGTCTTAGAAGAGATTTTGCATCCCTTTTGTGTTCTACCGATTGTACAATTGGGTGTGTTCATAGGTTGTTTGACATAATGCCCACGGCCTCCTTCTACAGTCGCACCGCTCGCAATCGACAGAAAATTCATCCTCAGACATTGGAGCGTAAGTGGTCGCGTACTGTGCGGTATCAAAGAAGTTTTCTCCCGCGTACTGTCAAGCTGTGGAATGAACTGCCTGTCGAGGTTTTCTCAAAAGACTACAGCATAGGATTCTTCAAAAAGGACGTGAAGAGGTTTTTACAGGGACGGCAACGCGTATGTGATGCCCCTGGTGTTACAGGCGTGCATAGGCTACGGTAACTGCTTTCCATCAGGTGGGTCGTATGCTTGTTTCACAATATAGAGCCGATTTTTCAATCCTCAGATAAACAGGCAGTGTTTATTTGACAGATAACAAAATATTGCATTTTTCAATCGTCAGATAGGCTCTATTTGGCGAATAACGCCCTTATCTGTGGAATAAATCTATTTGCCTCTTTGATGGCCAGATAAGAAACGAAAAACTAAAGATAGGCTCCAAAAACCTTGATCCAGGCTCGTAAAAAAATAATTCTTAAATTTATTCGTTCGGTAAGGTAACCCTATCATTAGATAGGTATTTATACGTCAAGTCAACCTTCCTTTCATTAACGTTTATTTTGAGGTTATTTCTTGTTTCTCCAAACCCTCCAAACTATTGATATTTTCGATACTATTGACGACCTGGCAATTGAAGAAGAGGTTATATATTATGAATATTTAAATCCTGAAAGTAAAAAGTGCATAATAGTTTAATTGATACATAGAAATTAGAGGTTATGATTAAACGTCAAATAAACAAATGTCAATCTTTTTTTGTCTTCTTCTAACACAAGTAACAACGTATGCGTACTTCTCGCTCGTACAGAATCAGAGTGAACTTTGCAACTAAAAACCTTGGATAGATGACAGCTCGTTATCTGACCATTGAAAAATCGTCCGTTAAACACTAGCGAATTAAAATATCCGACTGGATATTTTAATTCGCTAGTTAGTTATTTGTTAAGTTATTTGATGATAGAAAAATCGGCCCTTAGTAGAATAAAAAAAAAAAGAAAATTTCGTATAATAGTAATTTACTTCGTAAATATTTTTACTTTTTGTTCTATCAGAGCGTAATTTGGTTACATACAAATACCATTTATAACTCATATGAGTTATAATTCACAGTATACAGAAACAAGAGCTTTGGTAATCTTTCAAGTAGTTTAGATTATATATGAGAGAATTAGTTTATTCCGCATGATTACGTCACAGGAACTAAATTACCGTTTTTTATAAAATGCGTGAGCGCCAGATCGTATGTCACGCAGAAGCTGAAACGACACAAAATACAGTAAAGTCAGATCGTGCGTCACGAATTCATGATTGTATGTCGAAACTGGTGTGACAAGTGCGGGGGAGAAGGCGCGACTCGGTCGGCGAGAGGAGGGCGTAGCACCTGCGCTGGATGCACCCGCGTGCAGCCGGCGCGCCAGTCTGTCTGGCGCCTATCTGCCTCCTCCGACCCCCTGCCCCGCGAACGCCCCCGCCTATCTCCCACGCTCTCGTTTGTTTTCAACTTTGATTGATAATTTGTTATTGGAGTGCGTATTCCGTTTCAAAAACATTACAATATATTCAATTGGAAATAATTGTGTTGAGGAACACGATTGTATGACGCGCCTCCCACTCAACAGCTTTAATTTATTTTGCTTGTTAAATTATACATTTATCTTACAATTATTTGATAGCTCTCGTCTGTGTTCATAAAATATTTAATTGCCTTCCCTTAATTACCACTCTCCCTAGAGAGCGCTACCTTTATTCTTGGAATGGAACGTTAATGTTATTGATAAGTAGATATATTGCTGTTTATAAAGCAAACAATTGGCTTAGCTAATTGAAATTGGAAATGCTCGTCAAACGCGTGTACAGCGTTGCATATAACATTATTATTCTATCTATGTCTAGGTATATATATGACGAGCGCGGTGGTCGAATTTACAAAAAAAAAATGTATTTAAGTACATTTATCATTTGTCTAGTACTTATAACACAAGCTTTACACTTAATTTGGGACTAGATGGCGCTGTGTAAATTGTCCAGAAATATTTTATATATATGTATATATGTATGTAATATTAGGTATATTTGTTAAATATATATGATGCAGGTACAGCTATGCGGAATGTTCTTATGTTTTGGCGTGTAAATGGTTCATCAACATCTTTGAACCAAAGCCAACCTCAACTGCACGTGGTGCACCCTGCTGACTGACAAACGACGCTCTGGCGAAGAGGTAGGGCATAGTGTACTTTTTAAGCTGCCCGACTGGGAAGTACCTCCACCTCACAGAATACTGCAGCCAAATAACAATTCCCTTGAGAGTTGTTGTGTTCCTGCGAGTGAGTGAGGTCAACAGAAAGGAATAAAGGAAAGAGGCTATATAGGCTGATAATGAAATAGCGACCTGACGGTGTTGCTAAACTCCATGGGCGGAGGTGATTGCTTTCCATAAGGTGACCCACAAGCTCGATTTCCCCCCTCTCATATAAAAAAAAAATCAACAAATGTAACGTTCTACTCACCGTTGTACAATATTTTTTTCTTAAGCGCTCACTAACTTTCCATAGTAAAGGTAAAATATTTTCGTGATATTTTTGCTCCATTGAAAGACGCATGATGGCATTTTGCGAGGTAAACAACCGATCATGATTTTAATGTATGCGCGTGCATGACCGCGGTTGTTTTCTTAGAGAGTATGGTTTTTTATAGCTTTACATCTAATGTAAGCTGTGGCATATATATCTTTTTTATTGATATGAGCATGGAAACCTTGTTTCTTTTTGGGGAAAATGTAATGACCAAAGTCTTACCTACTATTAACAAGTAAGCGAATATTGTACGACATAAAACGGTTAAAATATTGTTACAGTTCTAGAGATTACCATCTTCATTTTTTTATATAGCTAAGGTGGTAAACATGCATACGTACTGCCTAATGGTAACTAGCCATTGTAGCCCTGGATACTTGCGATAGCAGAGTAGAAATATCACACGCGTATTGTCGACACAAAGTAAACGATTACAAACGACGATTACAAAGTAATCACACCTTTCTTAAAGAAGTATGAGGATACTGTAGTCTCCTGAGAAAACCTTAGCAAGATTCAAGTCAGCGATACTAGACTCCACGTACGTGCTAAACGTGATCCAAGTTTTGTAGGCATCTTGCTTGCTAATTTTAATAAAGTTTGGGCTTATTTTTTTATAATATCATTATAATATCTGTCGCAGAGAAATGGCAAAAACTGAGATATGAATAAATCCCTGAACTAGTTTAGTGAAATGATGAAATTGATCGTTTACCGAAACCAGAAGTCATAATCTATCTATATATATAAAAGAGTAAATCACTCACTCACTCATCACGAAATCTCAGAAACTACAAGTGCTAGGAGTGTCAAATTTTTCAAGGGGGTTCCTTTTAGGACGTAGGTGCTCACTAAGACGGGAATTTGGAAAATTCAACCCCTAAGGGGATGAAACGGGGTTCCAAAGTTTGTATGGGGAACCAAGATTAGTTGGACTAATTTATACGAAACTTTACATGAGCACTTCTGTAGATAAATGAAAAAAGTAAACACGTGTTTCAGGATTTTTCAAAATTCAACCCCTAAAGGGGTGAAATGACGTGCAAACGTCTGAAAATCGTTATGGGTATTGTTTTTATGGTTTATCGGGTGATTCCGAAAACAACAGCTATTTTATAATCTAACATAACCGACGTGACTCAAGAGCACTCCTGTGGGGGTGCGATGTGGTTGAAATGTCATAATATCAATATGGGTGTTGATTCTATGGTTTTCTGAGACGTCAATTACGAAAATGGCATCGATTTGAATACGTTGACACGAAATTTCCATCTCGGTATAAAAATCCAAGATTTGGAACACCCTGATGCAGAACCATAAAGGTTCAGCTAAACTATAAGAAATATAAAAATGACGCCTTAGCAAAAGTTGTTCAGCCTGATGAGTATTTTTTATTGAGGTATAAAAATCCAATATTTGGAACACCTGATGCAGATCCATAATGGTTCAGCTAAACTATAAGAAATATAAAAATGACGTCTTAGCAAAAGTTGTTCAGCCTGATGAGTATTTTTTGTTGAGGTATAAAAATCCAAGATTTAGAACACCTGATGCAGATCCATAATGGTTCCGGTAAACTATAAGAAATATAAAATTGACGCCTTAGCAAAAGTTGTTCAACTTGATCAGCATTTTTTGTTGAGGTATAAAAATCCAAGATTTGGAACACGTGATGCAGAATCATAATGGTTCAGCTAAACTATAAGAAATATAAAAATGACGCCTTAGCAAAAGTTGTTCAGCCTGATGAGTATTTTTTATTGAGGTACAAAAATCCAATATTTGGAACACCTGATGCAGAACAAAGCTAAATTTATTTGCATAAACAACATGGTGTATACAATAAATTATAGTTTAAAAAAATAACTAAAAACACGCTATAATAGCAAATAGAACTAAAAAAGCTACTTAAAAAACAATAAATAGTTTAACAAAATATTGATTGTATTGTAAAAAAATAACCGCGCAGTGCTACTTTTATGCTTACCTGCTACAAGTTAGACGCAATCGTTTTATTTATTTACAAAGGTAACGTGGTCTATTTAGGTAGTCAGTTTATTATAGACGTGTACGCTAAAATTGAAATGGAACGATTGGTATATATTCGCACAAACCAGAAGAATGCGTGCATTTGTGTGACGCTATGTAGCAAGATTTTGTGATGCAAAGTCTTTTAAACAACGAGGGGAAACTGTTTTTCTTAGATGCTTCAGAAAGGACTGGAAAAACATACCTGACGATAGCAATCATCGCTGAAATCAGGCGCCAAAATAATATCTCACAGCAGCATCGCCAGGTATAGCAGCTATATATTACTTCTAGGCGGAACGACGCAAATACAATGTTCAATATTATACTCGATTTATACAAAACGGAAACACCGACATGCTTTGTGACACGAAACTGTGACAAAGCGAAAATGTTTCAGGATTGCTGTCTAATCGTTTCAGATGAATGCGAAAAAAAAACAATAAGGCAGTAGAAGCTGTAGATAAAACTTTACGTGCCCAAGAGTTTTCAAAAATATTATTAAAATTTGGGGAAGATCTCCTTCCTGAAGTAAAGTCAATGTTTAGCAGCGAAATAATATATGTATAATTGAAGCTGAGATTCTCACTGGGAGTGGTGCCGATGAAACTGTATTTATTCCGCGTATACCACTCTTCCTTCTTACGGCCGTGTGGTTTCCGGCAGACTAGAATAGAATCACTCCGTCTCTTCCCGTGGATATCGTACAAGGCGACTATGGGAATAGTTTTTGTCTTAGAAATTACCTATTATTGTTGTTTATTGTACCTGTACCGGTTCTATGTTCGACTGTATGTATTTTTTTAAATTCAATGATTTCTCCGTCAATTGTACAGCAATTTTAATAATTCTTATTCGTTTGAGAGGGTACACTCTCCAGGTGGTCCCATATTAAAATGAATGTTGCTAAGCGCAAAACTCGAGAACGGATCGACCAATTCTGCTAATTTTTATTTTAATATTTTCGTTAAGGTATAAGGGAGGTTCTTATGTACATAAAAATTGCGAGGAAAAGAAAACAACACTTTCTACCCGTGCGAAGCCGGGGCGGGCAGCTAGTGTTATAATAAAGCACTTGTACTGTTCTACGTAATTATACTTAATTTTACCGACCGGTTTCGCCGCTAAGGCATTATCAAGGTAAACAAATGGTATTTGTGTTTCTACAAAACATTTTTTTTTATATATACTAGAAGTTCTTTCACTCGATTGAGCTGAAAGTACTCAACTCGTGAATGGAACAAAATTGCTACCCAAGTATATATAATTTTAGTAGGGTTGCCACATATGTTGGGTTAGGTTATACTCGTGAGGTGCCGACGCACTTTCCCAAAGCAACTCGCTTGGCTTTTGATCTTACCTAATCCAACTGGAGCATTTTCTGTTTTTTTGTATTTCTGTTTTAACCGTATCCCTGTTTTTACAAATTCACAAGATTCGCATTCTCTCTATATTTCTACAGATTTACATTCATCATCATACATAATCACATTTTGAAACAAAAACGTTTTGTTTTAATTTCATTTTTTTTGTTTAAATGGCCTAAGAAGTAGTAGATATCACAATTCCGCTGAAACTATAATGACGCACGGACACACCTTCCACAAATTTTACATAAGTTTGAAGGTGAATGAATAATGGAGGCGGGGTTACGAACCTCTTGCCGCCTGAAATACCATGCTTTTGAGGTCATGGGGAGCCATAGATAAGGTTCACTAAATAAAGTTTTATTTTCGACTACGTGCCTAAACGTATAAGTTGTAACGAACGTTTTTAAAAGCCATAAGACTCACTTAATTTCTGAGGTCTAATGAGTAATGTAATTGGAATAACTATCGACACGAATTTGTCATGAAAACAGCATGCGAGTACAGCAAATCCCCTCTGTGTCTCATATGTACTCCCTGGATTCCGTCAAAGAACTAATGGGGATGGGTGTTTACTGCTAATAATAGTCACAAAGCTAAGCATTTTTTGTGCTTCTGTTCATATTTGTAATTCAGTAGTTTTAGGTCTTAAGTTAGAAACTTTTTACATATCTCCTCTTTCTCTCCTATATATTGTCCAAACTGTTGTCCAAGTCACGCAATTCACGCGACTCTTTTAATATTATTCCCCACTTTCACTAATTCCGCTCCACTTCTCTTCTGTCTTCGTTTTCCTCTTCTGTTCAAAATGCTCAATTTTTATATTTGTAACTCGTTATACTGATTGAATACTTTAGTCTTCTTGCATTAAGGTATACCCGCGGTGAGGACGTGCCGAAGCACTCCATTGTACTATATTGTATTCTTCACATGTTGCAGTTTAACGAAACGATTTTTATATGCATTGCCAGAGGATGCAGACATACTCGTAATTATGATTGCACTTATATGTTGTAACGGCTAATGTGATAAGAAATAATATGTTTATTTTTACTGAATTTCTCTTTACTGGAAACTACAACAACGTTGAAATAATTGAATTATAAAATTTTCATGAAAGTTTTCGTTTTCCGTAAAGTACAACAATACTTTACGTTACGATACGTAGGTAGAATACTTTTCGTCAAACTAAACTATAAACTATCATATAGTAAGGCTAAACCCTATTTGAATACTGACTCATTAAAAACGCATTAGTGTGAACTAACTATAAGAACGCCTGTTGCGTAAGTAGCTTGTATAGAGCCGTTTCCACGCGTTGGCGTAGATCGCCGCCCATATAAATAACAGTTTTCGGACGAAGAAAACGGCTACGTGGGAACAACCATATGAAACGGGGCACCTAGCATTTAGACACAACAAATCGACTTTGACTTCGGGAAAAAAGAAGGGGTGTAAGTGGTTCATCTTTGGTTCAAAGCCAAGTCCACATGCACGTGGTGCACTCTGCCAACTGACAACCGAGGCTCTGGCGAAAAGTTAGGGTAAAGCGTATTTTTTAAGCTGCCCGACTGGGGAAGTACACATCTCATAGAATACCACAGCCAAATAACCATTCCCTTGAGGCTTATTGTGTTCCTGCGAGTAAGTGGGATTACCAGGAGAGAGCTGGCAGTAGGAATATTTCATTTTCCGAGTGTTTGTACATTTAAAGGTTACATAACCGCTTCCCTTCATAACATTTCCCTTGAGGTTGTTGTGTTTCTGCGAGTGAGTGAGGTCACCAGAAAGGAAGGAGTATAGGCTGACAACGGATCGGCGACATCTTGGTGATGGTGATTGCTTTCCATCAAGTGACCCACATGCTCGTTTGCCCCTCACTCATATAAAGAGCAGTTAAATATTATACTATTACTTATACTGTGATATTATACTGATTGAAGGAAGTTAATTCACACAATAAATTTTTATTCGTCGACAACTCTTGTTTATCCTATTGCTGAGACACGGGTGTCCCCTCAAACGAAAGTGTTTAAAGAATACTTCACCAAGCTACTCAACTGCGGGTTGGCGGAGACCAGTGTTTTCAAGCCGTCTAAAGGCCACTGACTTGGCTTAATCACTGTCATCTACTGACAACTGCTGGGATCGACGGCTTAACGTGCCTTCCGAGGCATAGAAGAGCTCGCGGTAAATAAACCCTAAAGGCTGCGGTCAAAGTTGCTTAATTTGCGTGGTCGATTAGATTGGTACGTGAAACGACGCCATCAAGCTCCTCAAATTTTTATTGCAACGTAAAACGTTGTTTGAAATGAGACGTCCAAAGGTGGTTAATAAATAACACAGATCACAAGACAATTGTTTAATCTTAGACTTAGAGACTTATAAACTACATGAATGTTAAATGACTTTTATTCCTTCAAGACGATTTACCCTTTTAAGGGATTTTTTCCAACCAACATTTCTAAGAGGAGAGTTAAATATTTTATAACCATCAGGATTTTTTCTTCAGAATATATAAAACGTGGTAAATGAGTGCTTTTTAGGTTTGGTTTGTGTTGTTTTTCAGCATTTTATTATGATCAGAAATAAGAAATAGATGCCCCACGATGTGGAACTATGTAGGTTTAAGTAATTAGAATTTATCGAATTTTTTATTTTTATTTTGGCTGGGATGGAATTATTTATTCCAAACCGGCGGGTGGCTACTTCAAGTGCTAAGAAGCGGCCGTGGTTTAATCTTAATCGGCCTTGCAGAGAGGCTAATTTCCGCAAGCAAGCTGCATACGAGGCTTGGACCACGGCTCGTATTAATGGAGATCCTGGTGTGTCTGACTTGAAACGCGAGTTTAATGCTGCCTCTAGGTTCAATAAGAGAGTAATTGCCGCGGCAAAGGTTGAGTTCATCGGCAGGATTGGTGACTGATTCCCGACTGGGGAGGGGATACTTTCCCACCTCACAGAATACCGCAGCCAAATAACAATGCGCTTGAGGGTTGTTGTGTTCCTGCGAGTGAGTGAGGTTACCAGAAACAAAGAAAGTAAGGAGTGTAGACTGGCAACGGATCGGTGACTCCTTGGTGTCTGATCTCCGTAGGCAGTGGTGATTGCTTTCCATCAGGTGATCCACGCGCTCGTTTGCCTCCCTATCATATAAAAAAAAAATAAGATTTGCGACATCTGCGCGGACGAAGTTACCTGTGTTTAGTAATAAATACAATGATATTAATTAAGGAAATCGTGCAGCAGTGTCCAATATTTCAGAAGGCTGCGTAGGTGTGGCGAGGATAATAGCGTAGTTTGCTCAACTTCCGCAAGCAGCCAAAGTATCGGTCGTTAGTGCCGATTTCTCTTTTTTCTACTGATGTTCGTCTAATCGACCCCGACGATTAGTCTTCGTGAATGTTTACCAACCTTAGATTTTATCTCCCTTAGGAATACATCTATCAACAATGTTTATTGCTTTGTTTTACAACTCTTACAGCTGATTTTATGCTAGCCCATATCTGTTCAACGCAAAACAATTTATTTCTAATTATAATAAATAAAACATTGGTTGTCTGGAACGATAATTTTACATGATAAACCTGTCCATAGAGACGTATCTCTCCTTTATACCCAGCGGTTTGGACTATGTGTTGTTATGTCAGTCAGTGTCTCCATCAGATATCGTTAAAGATAAAGATCTTTTATTGTTAAAGATGTAAGTATCTGTATCAATGTGTTTTGGTGTTAGACAATTTCTTTATTACAATTCTTCTTTATCCCGCTTTCTGTTCTAGTTTTATATCCAAATTTTTAAGCTTCTTGACTTTGGAATACACTTCCTAAATGTTACAGATGAATTCTGAACAAAAATAACTTCAAAAATAAAATCCATATTTACCTTATGAACAAGTTAACGAATCAATTAACCATTATCGTAATATTATGTTTATGTGTGGTATAGGTACGTCGATAATACTTATTTATATTTTAGACACTTATTATATCCTAGTTTCCACCCGTGGCTTCGCCCGCATTTTGAAAAGGTTTTTTTCTTTTTTCGGGTTGATATAGCCAATGACACTTAAAGATAATATGGCTTTCTATTGGTAAAATAATTTTCAAAATCAGTTAGTAGATTCAGAGATTACACTCTATAACCTCACAAACATCTTTATAATATTAGTACAGATTTAATAAAAGGAATAAAATGAGAGTTTATATGGAATAAAATGAGATAAAATGAGAGCTTAAGTTAAGCGAATCTATACGAATAGAGAAATATGATACTTAAACGAAATGCTCAATTATAACACTCACTTTTTACTTCAGTAAGTATGGCTATTGAATAAACCTGGTTTGAAAATTCGTAATTGCGAACTCACAACGCCTTAAGATAAGCGTCCTTGCACAAGACAAGATGATACTCGAATATTCGATAGAATCGGTAGGAGACAATGGCATGTATGAGAACTAAATAGTTTTGATTGATGTTAACACTGATACAATGTTCACCACTTAAGATGATACATTAGTAGTCACTTCCGTGTCACATGTGAAGTGAATATATCAATGGCTTATCGCGATAAATACCAGTGTAACTGTAATATTATGTCTACCGTTATACTTATGTTTAGTAGTTGACTTGATTTTTTTAACTATATCCCTGTATACTTTTTAATCGGGTCGGGTGCCCACCACTCATTCCCACCACTGTGTCTTCATTGTAGCCAGGGTTAACAGCGGCGAACACCAAAAAGTCAATGAACAATGAAGTTCGTTGTGTTGAGTTCCAAGGCAGCCGTAGTCTTACCCCCGGGACTGCAATGGATTTCATTGTACACTACACAGGAGACACAGTGGTAGGAATGTGTGGTGGACCCCCGTCCCGTATACAATTCCACTCTGTTAGTATATGAATGAAGTAGAATCGCATATTTTACATCTACTAAATTAAGTTAACTCTCTAGACCTCTAAACTGCGCCTTAGGGCGAGTTGGAATAAAGTTTCACAAACTCATTTGCAAGTGCAATTTCAGTCAAGAAAAGTTAACCAATTCCAATTCAAACCATTCAATTGACCGCTAGGGTACTGTGAAACAATTGAAGTAATGATTGCAAACTTAATTCCTATTAGAGTATCGAGAGAATACAAATTAAGAATTGAATGTTAGCATAACGCAAACAATTTAGAGTCAGTAGCGGATTCGAACGCTCTTAGCAAAGTAAATAGAACAACTGGCTTCTAATAATAGACTTGTCTTTATGTGTTCATCCTGCATAAATGTAATAGCTGGGTGCTTCGACTAATATCTAACGAGTCAATTAGTGTGAGAGGCAAACAAGATTTTAGTTTAATTGGCATTTAATCATCGGCTTCCTGTATTCGTGTTTAACAGTTGTTACTTTATGTGGATTTATACGGATTACAGAACTATTTTTGTATTCTAGAAAACTATCGAATGTTGTAAATTTGTTCTTAGAATTTTTAAACAGAACTTAATTTTTTTATAAATGTCACATAAAATGAAAAAAAATAGAAGTAAATAACTGCTAAATACGGTGATACTCGTATTTGGTCATACATTCGTCGTAAAACACATTGTTTGGTTTCTTAATCTCTTATGTTTTTAAAAATATACTAGTTTTCATCCACAACTTTCTACACATTCATTAATTAACAAGAAACATTCCTAAGAAATGAATTTTTTTCAGATTTGCGTTTCATTAATACGTCACTCAGAACTTGAGAGTCAGTAGCGGATTCGAACGCTCTTAGCAAAGTAAATAGCGAACAACTGACTTCTAATAATAGACTTGTCTTTATGTGTTCACCCTGCACAAATCTAATAGCTGGGTGCTTCGACTAATATCTAACGAGTCAATTAGTGTGATCATATCACAGATAGCAGTAATATTTCTCAATATATCGAAAATGTAAATCTTCAGTCTTTGTTTGTATCGGTTGAATCTATATATAATTCTAAAATGAATCCCTATTTCCCTTGGTTACGGCATCACGCGTGAACGGCTAGACCGATTTCGCTATTTCTTTTTATGTTGTATTTGTTATTGTCAGGAGAATGGAGAGATCATGTATCTAATGTCACTTTATGTCGTTTGACAGAACTGTCAGTCATTTGACTGATTGCGCGAAACCAATTCGAATTCAATATTGTTAAGAGAATCGCAACGTGTGCCGGGTCAGCTAGTTTTGTTATAAGGTTGAGTATCTACGTTTCTTCTATTTTCAACATCCTATCCTACTATCCTACTTCCTACTAATATTATAAATGCGAAAGTTTGTGAGATGTGTGGATGGACGGATGTTTGTTACTCTTTCACGCAAAAACTACTGAAGGGATTGTGATGAATTTTGATACACGGGTAGAATATAATCTGCAATAACACATAGGGTACTTTTTATCTCGACATTCCCACAGGAACAGGAATAATGGGACTGAACGTGTAAATCACTAAGTACTGAAGGGATTGTGATGAAATTTAGTACCCGGGTAGATTATAATCTCGAATAACACATAAGGTACTTTTTATCTTGGAATTCCCACAGGAATGGGAATAATGGGACTGAACGTGTAAATCACTGACTACTGAAGGGATTGTGATGAAATTTGGTACACGGGTAAAATATAATCTGTATTAACACATAGGATTGTTTTTATCCCGGAAATCACACCGGGGACGGAAACAACGGGATTGCGCTGGTGAAACCGCGGGCGTTCGCTATAATTTCAAATGGGCCTACAAAAAGGCCCACGACAGCATATGTGTAAGCCATCTTCGCCAAAATAGAGAACCATAAATTTAATAAAAATTTAAAAGTTTATTTCTAATGCACAATTGGTAGTAATAAATTGATCAATATCAAAATAAATACTTTTAACGCTTCTGGTATTTAAATTAGATAAACTTTGTCTTTTACACTACATCATTTGGACAGATTTTAATAGTTACGACGATGACAAACGGAGTGCGCGATACTAAGATCCGGTCCGGGCGGCGGGGAGAAAAAGTGGAAGAAGTCGCTCATCACTGAGTGTACGATCAGCGACGTCGCTGATGTTTGTGTCCGTTTCGACGAATTTTCAAGGCACCAGCAATTTGTTAAAACGCACTGTACATTATATAATGTAGTAGATATGTATTGGCAGGTATTTTTTTGTGGTTAGGTTAGTTAAACGTATAAGAAGATACTTCATTTTTTCTTTAATTACATGGGTAGGTATTGTTCTTTTTAGTATCCATTTATAATAACGTAAAATAAATTAATAATAGAATAGTACCACGGAAACGTGATTTTGTTTTTCAAATAGCAAATTAAAATTATTTTTTGCCTATTAATTAGAATGTAGTTATAATTTTAATTGAATAGGCAGGTATTGTATTTTTAAAGTATAACAATAATAATCATAGCTACCGTGTTGTATTTTTTAGGAAGTACATATAGAAAAAGTACTTACTAAGAATTATACCGCGAAAGCGTAAGTCTAATTTTTCCCAAAGCTCTGATGAAGCTCGAGTTATGAAAGTAGCTAGAATTAACGAGACGTTTCCCCAAGCCGAACTGCAAAGGCTTGAACAGGCAGAGCGTAATGCAGCTCACAGAGCTGCTGAGACACCAGAGCAGTCCCAAGCTCGGCTTAGATAGCATGCTGAATATCTGGCATCTCAAGGAGCTGACGAGACACCAAAACAGTTCCAAGATCGACGTCGATAGCATGCGTATCTAGCGTCTCAACGGGCTGCTGAGACACCTGAATAGTCTCAAGCTCGACATCAACAGAACGCTGAATATCTGGCACCTCAAACGGGATTTTGAGATAAACGAACAGTTCCAAGCTCGGCCTATTCAACAGGCAACTTACATGGCATCCTATAGCTACAGTAACTGTTAAAGCAGCTGAATCTCGCAGATGCGCTGTTGCTGAAAGAGCACAACAGCGGCGTCTAATGTTCACAAGAAACACGTGAGGAGTATTCGATAAAGCTGCATTTGAGTACAGCGAGGCTTTACATTACGAAAGCAACAAGCTTATAAAAAAATAGATGCGATGAATAAAGAATGCAAATTTTGCGGTGCTCTTAAATGGAAAGAGGAAGCTGCAGGCATGTGTTGATCGGGAGGAAAAGTAGCCCTTTCAACATTAGACGAGCCAGTCTTCTTAAAGAACTTTTCTCTTATGAAACTGATGAGTTTCGCCGTTTTCTAAAAAAAACAAAGAAATAAATACAATACATGCTTCCATATGACATCTTTTGGGGCGGATAGCATTGTTTCAATGCCAGGATTTTGCCTACACTCTTTTTTCTTAGGCTCTTTGATTTTTTGAAATCCGTTCATTTTTGCCGGAGTTAACGCGTAATATACATACAAAAGAAAACGGGTTGCATCCCGGGAGTGCCGGTAGAAGTGAAAACTTGAACATTAACGTTGTGCATTTTTGAATATTTTGGAATGTTTAGGGAATAATTTCGGAAAAAGAGAGGGTGATATTACTTCCCCTCCTACGCCGCGCCGGCGGTCTACTCTCCCTCCGTCTTACGAATTTTCGATCAGGTATCGTGTCCTGACGCGAGTTTAACATTTTTTACCCATCCCAAAAAGTGCACAACGCCGCTAAAGAAGTTTTCACTTCAAAAAGTATATACAGTCGAATTGAGAACCTCCTCCTTTTTTAGTAGTCGGCTAAAACTGTTTTCGGTGGACGCGCGATTTAAAAACTGTTGTGTAATAAATCAATTTCACGCAGTGAAACCGCGGGCACAGCTAGTGTTACATAAATGTTTTAGTTTACGAGTACAGCATTGGGAATTGAGCTTATTTTGAAGCAATCGTTGAAGGAGAAAGTTATTATCTAGACCTAAATAGAAAGTAGCACAGGACAGATGTAAATGCGAGATCGTTGCTTAGTCCTTGGGCGACCTCTAAACGGCGAGCGTGGGTGCAAGCGACTCGTCCCGCCTTTACTTAAACCGAATTATTTGCAGTAAAACATCTGTCTGCGAAATCAAACATTTGTTCGAGATTAAGGACTTATTCAATTACCGACAGTGCCCGCGGCTTTCACGGTAAAAGGATTTTGACAATCCTTCGGTAACTATTTCAATTTACTTAACTGTTTAAATGGTACTTAAATAAGTTGAATTAGCAAAAAAAAATTACAATTACACAATCACTGTTTTAGGTTCCCAATAAGGGAGCTACCCTTATTGGGAACCTAAAACAGTGATTGTGTACTAGACTTGTGTAGTTCCTGAGTGAGTAGTTCAATTGTACCAGTTCACCATACAAGCCGGTTCTTGTCACTCACTCTTTCTTGTCCCATGTAGTTCACTGCGTCATTTAGTTCAATCGAGTGACAAAGAGTAAAAAGAACGGAAATATATAAAGCGTACGGGCTAGAATGAGAGAGATACGTTGTAATGCCAAATAGAGAGCGAAAAGGACGGAAGATTCTGAAATTGTTCGAGATAAAACGAGACAGATAGTTTCGTGCGTGGTTGACTGACCGAATTAGAACTCGAAGGCTAAGGACATAAGAACCATAAGCTGTTAGCGAAAATAGGCTCAATTTTTATATTAATTATTATTTTAACTACTAAGTAATTTCTTTTTACTCAAGGTTGACAGTCCTAAGCCTGTGAAAAGTTTGAAGGAAAATCAATATTTGTAAGGAAATTTATAAAATATTTAATTAGTTATAGGTACTTACTTAATACAAAAATACAATTCCATCAAAATGATGCAATAGAACTAGGGATTGCAATCCGGCATCATTTTCAGTCCGGCCGGATCCGACCCGATTCCCATCGATCCGGCCGGATCCGACCGGATCCGGCCGGATTGATCAAATCAGAATGATTTTCGCTTTTCAATTCAAAATGAACTGTTAGTAAGTGAATCAAGTGTCATGTACATACTTTATATAGGTAGTTTATAAAAAATATATAAAATCAATGTTATTTCTAATCCAATGGTAAGATTAGACAACGAGCAAACAATTAAAATCTAGATTTCACTTTCACAGATAAATCCATTATTTTAGTAAGTAACTTTGAATCTGTCTAAAGAATGGCACAATTATCACAATAATGAGTTTGTTTTATAATTACAACTCTTTAGTTTAATCAGCTTACGATAAATAATTATTTTAAGTAGAATTTTAAGTAATAATTGTCTTAATATTCATTATAGGTATATTATACGAAAATCATTTTTATTTTGAAAAAAGGATCGTAGAAAATAAATAGTGTTAATTGTGACACCACGCGCAATGCATTTAAAGTACCTACTCATGCAGAGATCTATTATTTTGCCAAAAATTGCTAGCACCGGATCCGTAGTACGGATCCGGTATATTAGTACCGGATCCGGTAACCGTTTAATAATGCCGGATCCGCCGGATTACCGGATCCGGTTTTCCGGATTGCAATCCCTAAATAGAACTGAGAAGAATGTAGAAGGAAACAGTCAACAGAACTACTGAGTAGATTGAATCAAAGATACATTGAACTAAACGAACTAAGTGAGTCAAAAGAACTACAGAAGTAATTGAACTAAATGAAGCAATTGAACTAAATGAACTAGATGAGTGATGTAGTTCATTTGCGTCAAAAGAACTGCATCTCTCTTTTCAGTTCAGTGAACTGTTTTGCGCAAGTCTATTGTGTACAACAGTGTTTTTTCTTTACGGGATGGAGGATCTCGTTAGTACCTATTAGATCTACGGTTGAATTTAATGTTCTGCCAAGAATGTTTAGATGCCTAACCTAATTATTGTCAAAATCCTCACATCGTAGCCGAGTTCAGCGGCCGGATAATGTTGTGATTTCAAAAGGCAGACGTTTTATAATGAGTCATTGCCCTCTATTATGGATATATGTACTACCGTATCTTATTTCAATTCATTCAGCATCTTATTTCAATTTCATCACGCAATTGCGACATAGAAATTGTGACCCCTATCTTTTACATTAACGAGAAACAATATACGAGTAATTTATCTAAATATATAAAAGAAGAAACTGACTGTCTGACTGACTGACTTATATATCAACGCACAGCCCAAACCGTAGGATATAGAAACTCCAAATTTGGCAAGTAGGTATATTATGAAGTCTAGGGGTGCACTAAGAAAGGTGCAAAATTCATACTCTAAGGGGGTGAAACGGGGGTCCAAAGTTTGTATGGGGAAACAAGATTAGTTGGACTATTTTATCCGAAACTTTACACGAGTAATTCTATAGATAAATGAGTAAACATGTGTTTCAGGAGTTTTCAAAATTCAACCCCTAAGAGGGTAAAATGGGGTGAAAAAGTCTGAAATTCGTTATGGCTATTGTTTTTAAGGTTTATCGGGTCGCTGATTACGAAAACAACTATTTTATAATCTAACATAGCCGACGTGACATAAAATCACCCCTGTGGGGATGCGATGGGGTTGAAATATATAAAAGAAGAAACTGAGTGACTGACTGATATATATCAACGCACAGCCGAAACCGCTGGGTCTAGGGATTCCAAATTTGGCAAGTAGGTTCTTTATGACGTCTAGGGCTGCACTAAGAAAGGATTTTTCAAAATTCATCCCCTAAGGGGGTGAAACGGGGGTCCAAAATTTGTATGGGGAAGTAAGATTAGTTGGACTATTTTATCCGAAACTTTACACGAGTACTTCTATAGATAAATAAGTAAACACGTGTTTCAGGATTTTTTTAAATTCAACTCCTAAATAGGTAAAATGGGGTGAAAAAGTCCGAAAATCGTCATGGATATTGTTTTTATGGTTTATCGGGTCGCTGATTACGAAAACAACAACTATTTTATAATCCAACATAGCCGACTGACGGGGATGCGATGGGGTTAAAATGTTCTAATATCTATAGGTGTTGATTCTATGGTCTTCTGGGACGTCAATTACAAAAATGGCATCGATTTGAAAATATCAAACCCAAAAAGGGTAAAATGGGGTCAAAAAGTCTGAAAATCGTGATGTGTATTATTTTTATGGTTTATCGGGTCGCTGATTACAAAAACAACAACGATCTTAAAATTCAACGTGGCTAACGTGACCATCATCCTCTATTAAGGTGCGGTGGGGTTGAAATGTCTCTATATCAATATATGTGTCATTTTTACGGGTTTTCGGAACGCCAATCCATACTAATATTATAAATGCGACAGAGTGTCTGATACCTCTTCACGATTAAATCGCTGGACCGATTTAGATGATATTTGGTTGAGAGATACCTTGAGTCCTGGGAAAGGACATAAGATAGTTAGTTAAGATAGTTTCCCAGAAATTACCTATTATTGTTGTTTATTGTACCCGTAACGTGACCATCATTCCCTGTTGGGGTGCGATGGAGTTGAAATGTCTAGAATGTGGTGAAAAAGTCTGAAAATCGTCATGGGTATTGTTTTTATGGTTTATCGGGTCGGGTCGGGTCGCTGATTACAAAAAAAAAACAACTATTTAATAATCCAACATAGCCGACGTGACAACTCTGTAGGGGTGCGATGGGGTTGAAATGTCATAATATCAATATACGTGTTGATTCTATGGTTTTCTGGGACGATAATTACCAAATGGCATCGATTTGAAAAAATAACGTAGTGGACACGAAATTACTTATAAAGATTTTACACATTTTACCGGTAAGAGGGTGAAACGGAGGTGCAAAATTTGTACGGGAAAACGAGATTAGTTAGACTATTTTATCCAAAATTTTACACGAGTACTTCTATTGATTAATGAGTAAACACGTGTTTGCCCCGAATGTCACGCGAGCGAAGCCGCGGGCGAAAGCTAGTTTATACATATAAATAAAATTTAAGAGCGTGCTTTGGTTTGTCAGTAATAATCTTCGGAATGGCTAATTTGATTTTAATTTCAATGAAAGGTTAAGCTTTTAAGGTATACCTTTATGTTACATACTTACATGATTCTTTTTATTTGTGAAATAAGTTCCAGCAGTAAAAATTATACACCAAATTCGTTTCGGTGTTGGTATTTGTGAGGATAAGGTTTATTAGTAAAGAAAATTTAATTATAAGGATAGGGTTTGTCACAAAATATTTTTTTGGAAAATCGAATAAAATAGGCAGCTAGGTCAGAGGATGCTCAGATGCTTCGAGCAATATATAGTCATAGGCTAACAGATTTAAAGTTACAATATAAAACATAATTGCAATTGAACAGGAGCAAATTGCGTGTGGCGGAATATTACACTTTCGCTCTTTTGCGACTTTACTGACAGAGATATCTGCTAACTGCCGGTACTCCGCACTATGGCATAAATTGCGATACATCGTAACTGAAATATATTTTTATCTTTTTGTTCTGCTACTTGGATCAATCTACGTTACCATGCGCCGGAACCATGTTGCGATACAAATATACCTTAATGCATTTTAAAATAGAAATCTACTGACTGAGATATTGTAGCCAAACTGGCATTGGATAAGGAGTAATTAGAAAAAAAACTTCCATGAAGCTGGTGTTCAGGATAGAAATCTATATATCGCAATAGATTATTTTTCTATATACATGTAATATTTTCAAAAAAAAGTCTTATTAAAATATAGCACCGGGTTTTATTTATTTTGATTCTTTTATTTATAGGTCATGAAATTTGTTATGAATTTGCAGTCGTTCTTTTTATTAATAATTAATATTACAAAATGTAACTGTGTATTATTAATAATAAACTATGATTGTACTTTTTATTCAGTAATTAAATCCGGTTTTTATATACCCTTAGTAGTATACAAATTCGTTGTAGCATTTAAGGGTTAACACCAAAACATGGCAAACACAAGATAAATAAACCAAGTTATATGCAATAAATAATCCCATCCGTAGTTAGGCTATAGGGAATATGGCTTAACTTACGTGTTTAGGCCGACATGATACCAAAGACTTTGCTACGCAACATTAATTTGTTATAAAGATTTTTAAAAAATTGACACCGATTCATGCACAGCTTTATTTTTCCTGTATTATTACGTCTCTTTCTCTATATTATATTTTTTTAAAGGGTGGCAAAAATGACTTTTATCATTTTTTTTCATCGTTTTCTACGTTTCGAAGATAGGGAGATGAACGGTATTTTTTATTTAACATTTTGTTTATTTAACATTTAAATGTTGCCATAAGGATTCGGTTAAGTGAACCCTAAAAACGTATTATTATGTCCTAAAAGAGGTGTTTCCATTCAGTATAATCGTAATATGAATAATTAACCATACGTAGTATAAGTAGCAATTAATTATGGATTAGTGTCGTCACCACGGCCGCAAAGGATGTGAGCAAACCATTTAATATTAACGAAGTTGTAACGCCGCCTCCTTTATTACTTGTTGGTTGAATTAAGCCTACAAATATATTAATATGATTAAGAAATCATTAGAAATAAATCTAATTTTGTAATTATATTCTGTCTCAGTCTGTCATTTTTAAACTGGAAGGAAGAAAAGAAGAAACTGGAAGGGAAGTTACACAAATCGGTTTTTTACATAACTTAAAGTGACAAGCAAGCAAAGGCCCATATGATGGATTGCAGTTACCGTAGCCTAAATTGACTATGTAACACTTAAACAAAAAAAAAGCTTTTTGAAATTAATAAGTATTAATTAAAAAAAGAATTAAATAATTTACTTACTGCATTTCGCTCATCCAAACCATTTCATATATACTATGCACCACCACTCTTTACTGCTCTCTTGAGCATGCCTTCGAAATGAAAACCCTCGGTTCCAAAGAGATTTTCTCCTGTGTATCATCTCCATAGTTATAGAGTGAACTGTCTGTCAATGTTTTCCCAGGAGACTACATCACCTACGGGTCTATCACAAAGCATGTCTACTACCTCAGTAATATAATTAATTAATAGTTGCCGTGTAAGGGGCTCGATGTTTCGACCCAAAGCCAACCTCGCTTGCTGCCGCCTAGCGAAAGAGGTTCTGGCGTAAGAGAGGTAGCATACAGTGTATTTGTAAACTGCCCGTCTAGGGAAGAACCTCCACCGCAATGAATATCGCAGCCAAATAACAATTCCCTTGAGGTTTTTGTATTTCTGCGAGAGATTGAAGTCATCAGGAAGGAAGGAGTTGCTGAGTTGGCAGCGGGGATGGCGGCGTGCGAACGTTATTATGCCTACGGTAACCGCTTTACATAAGGCGGGACGTAGTATAAAATATATATACCTGGTGCCAAAAAAAGCAAAAGGCCTGTTGAAAACAGCTACCAGCCTATGACTTCAATAATCTCCATACGTATTGTTAAGTGACCGGGGTCTTCTGTCTTTGGACACTATGGCAAGTAAAGACATAAATATATATTGTACTACGTCGGGTGGCAGACAAGCATACGGCCCACCTGATGTGATGTAGTAACCGTAGCCATATTAAAGCATGAAATATCGATCGCGCGCTGCCACCCCCACTGCCAACGCAGCAACTCCTTCCTTTCTGGTAAATTAAATACTAAAAATCTAAGAGTTATCTTTATCTTAAATTCCAAACCTCTACAGAAAACTTTTAATTTATCTTTGGTATTTTGAATTGTTTATCTCCTTTATAAAAGTTTATATAGAGATGCGTGAATTCGTTGAATATTAAAACAACTTAATCGTATTTCTTTCTGTTTGTCAAGCGCATAAATAAAAAACCGGCCAAGTGCGAGTCGGACTCGCGCACAAAGGGTTCCGTACCATTCTCTATAAAACGGCAAAAAAAAAATCACGTTCGTCGCCCCCCATAAATATTTGTTTTATTTTTAATTAATTATTTATTTTTAAAGTGAATACATAACTAAATATTATGTGAGTATTTCGAGTATCTACCTATTGCCGTTGTTATTTGCGAGCAAAAATGAGCAAAATAATCACGTTTCTTGTATGGGAGCCCCCTTATATATTTATTTTATTCTGATTTTTAGTTTTTGTTGTTATGCAACAGAAATACATCATCTTTGAAAATTTCAACTCTCTAACTATCACGGATCATGAGATACAGCCTGGTGACAGACGGACGGACAGCGGAGCCTTAGTAATAGGGTTCCTTTTTTTTACCCTTTGGGTACAGAACCCTAAAAAAGTTCCTACGTATCCACGCAGCAGCTATCTGTGGAATTAGAATAACGACTTCTGAAAAACGAGTCACGGAAATTAAATTATGGTGACGAAAAGTGTTTTTCTTGGTTCGTAAATGCTTTTAAATATTCCGATTGAAGTTAAATTTGGTATAAGAAAAGAAATGCGCACATACTATGTATTCTGTAATAGGCGTGGTTCTTTATAAAGACGGGGATGTTTTTATGTAAAAAAAGAAACTGGTTGTCTATAAAATAAATAAATAAATAAATCTTTATTTGCGTAAAACATGGTATAGTTACAATACGATCTTAAATGCTTAAGTAGGGCGCTCATGTTTTGCCAATAATTATTATAGCATGCAAATATTAATTTTAATTTACAACTTATGCTCAAGTAGTGCATTAATACTGTAATTTTTTTTGTCGTTAAGCCATTTAAATAATTTCTTTTTGAATTGACTAGTATTTAATTCTTTGAACTCGCCCGGAATTTTATTATATATAAAAACACACATCGCTAGGCAGCTTTTGACATATTTAGCTGATCTAGCTACATCCTTTAGTACTAATCTACCAGGATCTCTCTGCAGTCTGGCATTTCTATCACCTGCTTCTATAAACAGTTCTTTATGTTTAATAACAAAATTACAAGCTTCGTATATGTATAATGAAGGTAGTGGTAATAAGCCATGGCGTTTAAATATTGGTTCACAAGATTGATCCGGTGGGATACCACATATAGTTCGAATACATTTTTTTTGTGCAATGAATGCCCTATTTACCCCATATGACTAATCCGTAGCGTAGAATAGACTCGACGTAAGCACGATAGGTAGTAATAGCAGTTTTGACGTTAGTTGTATTTTTCACTTTATTGAGAGCATAAATGAATTGATTTATGCGTCTACTTAGATTGTCTACCTGTATTTTCCAATTTAAATCGTGGTCTAAAGTTACGCCTAAGAATTGTGTGTGTGTCATTTATTTTATTTTATCAACAGCAAGAGTAAAGTTATATTTGGAATGTTTTGATTTATTAAATTGCACATAACTTGATTTCTCTAGGTTAATTTTTAGGTTATTAATTTCTAACCATTTAATTATACTGTCAATTGTTTTATTTATTTCATTTTCATGGTCAATTATTGAATTATTTTTTTTATTTGATGTCACAATTATAGAAATGTCATCTGCAAATAAAATACATTTATGATTTGTCACTATAGTTATGTCATTTATGTAGAGAAGAAATAAAATCGGCCCTAGCACACTTCCTTGCGGCACGCCATATCTATTCACTTTAAATTCGGAGGCATGGGGCAGTAGTTCATTATTTGCAATTTTATTAACGACCACACATTGACGTCGGTTGGACAGATAAGATGATATCCATTGTAATGCCGGACCTCTTATTCCTAACAACTCGAGCTTTTGGAATAACCGGTTATGGGAAACAAAGTCAAATGCTTTTGACAGGTCAAAGAATAGTCCTGTAGTCAGATGATTATTATTAGTATTTGTCAAAATTATATCTAGAAGAGTGAACATGGCAAGTGTCGTAGACTTATGTTTTTGGAAACCGTACTGATCCTTGTTTATTATATTATATTTGCTGCAAAATTGTAATATCCTTTCGTACATACATTTTTCCAGTACCTTTGAAAGAATAGGTATAAGGGTAATTGGACGGTAATTTTTTATATCATCTTTTTCTCCTTTTTTGTGCAAAGGTTTCACTATGGAGGGCCTTAATAGGTCAGGGAATGATCCCATAAAGAATGATTTGTTAATGAGGTGAGTCAGGACAGGTACCAACTCTGAAACACACTTCTTAATTATTTTCCTATTAATACCATCGTATCCTTCAGATGTGGTGTTTTTAAGGTTCATAATTACTTTTTTTACCTCGTCTTCGGATACAGGAGTTAAGAACATGGAGTTAGATACAGTCATGTTAGTAGCAGAGTATGTCTGTTGTGTATTATTTGATGTCACATTGTTATAATTAGTCATATTAATAAAATAGTCATTAAATATATTAGCGATATCTATTGGATTTGTTATCAATTTATTGTTAATTTTCAGTTCATTCACATCGTCATTAGATTTTGTATTTCCCATCTCATTTTTAATTAGAGACCATGCTGCTCTGCACTTATTTTTACTTTCATTTATAAATTTCATGTTAGAGATCTTCTTTGACTGAGAGATGCATTTTTTCAATATATTGGAATATTTAATATACTTTATTTTATTTGTAGTTTTTTTATTTTTATAGTAATTGTGACGCAATGATCTTTTAATTTTACAGCTATATTTAAGCCCTTTGCTCATCCAATTGTGATTCCCTTTATTGCTATTGTTTATTTTTATTTTTATAGATGGGAAACAAAGATTATAAAAAAGACATAGTAAATGATGAAACTTCCCAAACGCAGTATTTAGGTCCGGTTCCGAGTAAATTTCAGACCAGGACAAGGAATTTAGGCATTCTTTAAATTTTAAGATATTTTCACTGCAATAATCTTTTTTGTAAATAAAATATGATTTGGCTTTTGTGTTGTTATGAAGTACAGGAAAAGATAATAATTGAGCGGTGTCATGATCGGATAAATATAATGGTAATACGATGGCAGTAGCGTTTTTAATGTTACTTATAATATGGTCAATGCATGATGCTTTACGAGTTGGAACTTTAATGTGAATTTGCAAATTATTATTGTAGCATATGTCTTGTAGATACTTTGTTATTTTATTTTGCTTTAGAGTATTAATATTAATGTCTCCAGTCAAGACAATTCTCATGTTAGACTTGCAGTGGCGAGACATCTCAAATAAAAATTGGTCTAATTTATCTAAAAAAATATTGGGATCTGATGTGGGTATTCTATACAGGCAAATTACTATCAGCTTATGTAAAGGTATCTCAATACCACAAGCTTCAAATGCATTCTTTGTTGCGTAGCTCTTTAATTTTACCAGATCCTTATACAGCATATTTTTTTTAACTAAGATACAGGTTCCTCCTCTTTGTTTGTCTCTACAGAATGAAGTAGCCAGTTCATAATTATGGAGGTTCAGATATTTCTGTCGGTGAATTATAAAGTCGGTTTAAGGACGATAATTTTACGTTATAACGTCGTAAGAAACATAGGTCGATCGTGTCTCTCTATCACTTGTTCCGCGCTCTCGCTTCACGCTCGACTCAAGCGGAACGTGACAATGAATCATGCTTTTTCGTGCGTGCAGCCGGAGTTCACCGATTTATAAAACGTTAACAAAAAAATGGTTTATGATTATTTCCAAACTCCATGAAAATCCTCATGAAATTTATATGGTATCAAGGTGACAGTATACAAGGCAGCTTGTGGCGAGCTGCAATACTAACTAACTGCTAATGCGCCCCTGTGTGCCAACCTACCGGTTATATCATAGGATTGCGAGTCTCTCGTCTAGTAAACCAACCAGACGAGAGGACCTTTACCCTATCTTTACCGAATCTCCTGACAGTCGGCCAGGGTCTTCGTCACCGGCGTGTCTTTATCAGTTGCAGTGGAATCTAAGAATTCTCGCAGGAATCTCTTGCCTTCATTGGCCGCCAAGAGAGAAGTCCTTGGAACTAGATGCTCTAGCGGTGGAAATGTTAAACAGTACAACGCCCCGAGTAACTTCGGAGAAAGCGCAGCACACCCCTCGACACCCCTCGATATTGCCCCCGGCAGATTTTTCCTGACATTTCGAGCCCATCTAGTGAGTGGTGAGCCACCACTTCCCGCAAATAAATAAATATAAATAATAACAATAAATAAATATTTCTGCACAATTTACATAGCTCCATCTAGTCCCAAATTAAGCGCAAACATTGTGTTATGGGTACTAGACAACTGATAAATGTACTTAAATACATACTTATAATACATAGAAAACACCCAGACCAAGATAAACAGACATGTCCATGTACACAAATGTTTGTCTTGTGCGGGAATCGAACCCGCCAACTCGGAGTCAAAGTGGCCATTGCTAACCATTCGAACACCGAGCTCGTCAAATTGTTAGAATATAGAGGTAGTTATGTCAGGCGTCTGTCACACTTCTGCTATAGTACGTTAGTACTATTACTTATACTGTGGCTATAGCTCAGTATCTAGTCCAGTCAGATCATCCTCATAGCCTATCTATCTATCCTATCCCTCCATTGATTCGGTGGGTTTACAACATTACATCAAACTACTCGAAAGGATTAATATCCCCGTACACGCCTATCAATAGACCGGGATTTGACCGCAATTAAAAAGAGAATACGAGTAATACTAAAACTGAGATACGAATAATAATAAAAGAGATACGACTGAGGAGCTCGATAGCGTCGTTGCGCGTGTCAGTCGAACACGCAAGTTAAGCAACGTCGACCGTAGCCTGTCCATGGATGGCTTTATTTATGTTGAGCTTCTCCGTGCTTCGGAGGGCACGTTAAGCTGTCGGTCCCGGCAGTTATCATTAAATGGCTGGCAAGTCGGAGGCGGCTTTAAGACACTGGCCTCCGCCAACCCGCAGTTGTGCAGCGTGGTGGAGTATGCTCTAAACGTTTCCGTTTGAGAGGGGACCCGTATCCCAGCAGTGGTTGTGAATAAGGATTGACAACCTCAACGGTAACGACGAATTATTCGTCGTTCAACTCAACAATTTCGTGCACAAAAGAAAATTCAATAAATACAATAATTATCAACAAGTAAGTTGAAAGATAATAAAATTGACACCTTTCTTTTATGAAATCGCTTAAAGGGTTTATTTGCATTATTACAATGTAATAAATGGTGTTGAAATAACGCTTTTTATATGTCATTAAGAGAATGATCGGTGGTTGTGGTCGTTTTTGGAATTTGCTACGTAATTATAATACAAACGGAACCATTCCATCACGGCATTAACGAGGGTGGAGTCAAAGGGTGGCCGTAAAATGAACTGGGAAACTCGTTGGAACAAAGTATGACCAGTTTCATTTACAGTAAAACGGTCTTGTTCAACTACAAGCTTTTCCGCGGTTACATTGTTCAAATTCAGATAAAACTATTGTTTGGATTGTAATCGCCTGAGATTAATAGCTAATAAAATCGTATCATATCACAATAGTAAGGGTAACATTTCTAATCGTATAATTTGGGGTGTAAGTGGTTCATTAACATCTTTACTGTAGGTAGTATTTTTAATTATTATATACATGAAGGAAGTAAACTGAACGACATACAATCTATCAATATATAAAACCAGCTCCCTTTAACTGTAGTTCATGTAACTAGATTACCTGCAGATTTGTCTGTTGTAAAGTAACTGTGATACAGATTATTCTTAATTAGTAATTGTGTATCTCCGCCAACCCGAAGTGGAACAGCGTGAGACCCGTATCCCAACAGTGGGATAATCATAGGTTGATGTCGACATGAAGGAAGTCGAAAAGAAGAAGGTGATTGATAAGCTATCGAAGATCGATTAAAACTTTGAATTCGAAACAATCCAAAGCAAGCTAAGCCTAATATTTAACTCTTTAATTAGAATATAATTTGCCATTTCACAGTTTAAGTTATAACTGAAATATAGTAAAGTATAATTATCTTTTTGTCACTGACAAGAATTCATTTCATAGTGTATGAGAGAATATTATTTAAATTGAGTTTAACAAATAAAATTCTTTCAAAGATTACTTTTGATTGTGTCGCGCAAACAGATTACGTTTAATAAACCAAATTTAAATTGAATTCATCTTTGATAAATGAGTTTTTTAAACTCAAGAAACAAAGAGAGATAAACAATAGGACAGCTTTACCATATAGCTGCGCAACAAATTCATTTATGAGGCCTTACCTGCGGCGGGCCTTGATTGCGGCTCGGCACGGACTCGGTAACTTCTATCCCGAGAAAACATGACGCACATTGGGCCAGAATAGGAAAAACTGAGGCGTATCATAATGTTGTTTACTATTCATTGTAAATTCTACTAAGTTTATGGTGTAAGCGGCTCAACACGATCTTTAGAGCTAAAGCCAATCTCGCCTACACGTAGTGCTCCCTATGACTAACGAAAGAGGCCCTGGCAAAAGAGAGGTAGGCACAGTGTATTTGTATGCTGCCCAACTGGGGAAGTACGTCTACCTCATACCGGAGTGAAGAGTTGTTGTGTAATTGCGAGTGACGTGCAGCGCGCGAGCGATACGAGGAACGGTATTATGGCTATGCGGGCCGTATGCTTGTCTGCCACCTGACGGCTGGTATATGTAGTTTTGTACTGTATTAAGGATTTAATACTGTATTAAATCTTTTTACTAATAAAAAGTTTTTTTTTTATACTACGATGGGTGGCAGACAAGCATACGGCCCGCCTGATGTGAAGCGGTTACCGTAGTCATATTAATGCTCGCAACATAAAATAACGCTCGCGCGCCGCCACCCACGCTGCCAACGCAGCAACGCCTTCCTTTCTTTCTGGTAACCTCACTCACTCGCAGGAACACTACAACCCTCAAGGGATTTGTTATTTGGCTGCGGTATTCTGTGAGGTGGAGGTACATTCCCCAGTCGGGTAGCTTATTACAATTACGCTTCCTACCTCTCTTTTCGCCAGAGCTTCGTTTGTCAGTCAGCAGGGTGCACCGCGTGCAGGTGAAGTTGGCTTTGGTTCAAAGATGATGATGAACCACTTACACCTCCAAATAATACAGTTACCATCAACAGTTTAGGCTCATATCTTCGAATAACGAATTTAAATCAATACAAATAATAATAAAGGAAAACTCAGTATATGTTATCGCGAAAGCCCGGCTCCACGAGGCTTAGAGGATTAATGGAAAGGAGGTTACCAAAATATACCGTTGTTGTTGAACAACGGTAACATTTATCGTATCTCTAAGGTGAAACATACGATTTACTGAGTGCCAGTAAAATTTCGAAATTAGTCATAATCACATAAAAAATAGTAAAATGCATAATTAAATATTATAGATACAGACACATAGTTACCTACAGAACACAAAGTGGTCTGTGGGTGTATTTACCACAGAACACAAAGTGCGCTGTGGTAGATACTATGTGGGCTGGGATCATTTTTGAGAATGCAGCCAGAGATGTCCATGCTTCTGCAACTGCATTGTTTATTTAACAAAATCTCATACATTTATATTTGTTTATTTTTTCTTATGTAAGTGATACTGTAAGAATAGTACTTTTACTATATTTTGACGTGATGACGTCTTATAATATATATAAATTGATGAACGCCGGCTGCACGCACGAAAAAGCTTGACTCATTGTCACGTTCCGTCCTAGACTAGCATGCAAGCGAGAGCGCGGAACAAGCGATAGAGAGGCATGATCAGCCTAAGCGTTCAGCTTGAGACGCATCTATCTCTCTTCCACTCCATCGGCCGATGTTTTTTTATTACGTTATCACGTAAAATTATCGTCCGTAAACCGAATTTACAGACAACAATTTTTTTTTTTTACAACTAAGGTGAAAAACAAGTAAGGTGAGACAACTAAGGCCAACAACAACATAATTTATATACTATTTCATTGAATGTACGTCTCTTCCCGTGGATGTCGTACAAGGCGACTAAGGGAAATACATTATCAAAGATGATAAACCCGTTTGGCCAGCGCGTGGGGAGTGTTGGCCAAATCCTCCTTCTGTCTGGGATGGACGAGAGAGGGTCGTGCTCCTGCAGTGGAGACTAAAATGACCTAATGATGATGATGATGTTGATGAGATATATATGATATATCATGTTCAAGTTAACTAATTTGAACATGGATTTGAAGATGGCAGTGTGTATTTTGTTTAGGAATATTTATTTATCATAGCTCGTAGGTAGTTCAAAATTCATATTTAAGGATAAAAAATAATACTTTTTTAATTGAATGTTACTACATTCAATTAAAACAGTACTATTTTTTATCCTTAAATATGAATTATGAACCTTAAATATGAATAACCAGGGGGCTAGGGGGTTTACCAGGGGGCAATGTACTCATTGCCCCCTGGTAAACCCCCTAGCCCCCTGGTAAATATTATTAATCGCAAATATTACGATACTACTAGCAAATACAATCGATATAGAATCTGAAGGCGTATATGCATTTAAATATAAGATTTGAATTCTGTAAAATTCTATTTTCCATCTCTTGTATTATTCTTAGTTTTCATATAAACGAGTATATACAGATCGAAAGTTTACGGAATCAAGAGATGTAAAAATATTTCCTTACATTTCCACCCGTTCCGGTTGTGTAGGAAAATCCGCTTCGTGCATATTTCAGATTTTATAACATCACAGCTTTCCTTTCGCCACCGTATCGCTAAGGTATTGTTGATTTGTAGGTTACGATTTAGTTTATTTAAAAATATTTCATACAATGCTTGCACACGTTATCTTCTTGAGAAAAGAATTTTGTATAACCTTCAAATATTTTGCCTTTTTAAATAAATCTTCAAACTTTGTTATGAGTATCATAACTATATACTTACCTACTTTTTTGTTTTTGTCTGTTTCCATTATTTACATTTCACATACAACCTACTGCTATAAAGAGTAAGTTAGGCTACTTTTATTTTTTAACTCGCGAAATTATGTACATATATATAATTATGTACATACAAGCACATGGCTCGCCTGATCTGAAGCGGTTAACGCTCGCAACATGAATTATCGCGCCATCATTGGGGTAGTGACCGCCAGTTTTAACGCAACAAGTCTTTCCTTTCTGGTGACCTCACTCACTCGCAGGAATAACAATCCACAGGGGAATTGTTATTTGGCTGTGGTATTATGTGAGGTGGAGGTACTTCTCCAGTCGGGCAGGTTACGAATTCGCTGTGCATTGTGCTGTGTGTGTGGTGTGCAGGCTGCACCACATGCAGGCGAGGTTGGCTTTGGCTCTAAAGATCGTGTTGAGCCACTTACACCCGTATTTTGTTAAAATGTACTAAATAGCAGACAACTCGTACCTAAATATCAGCTAGTATCATTTATAATTCCAAGCAACAATAAACTATAAAAAATGCCATAAACAAATTATATTATTTACAAGCGAAAATGAGGCAAATGTCAATAGGCAAAGTATGGTAAAAAATACTGTTTCACCTTTTCAGCTCGAAAAGTGTGATTTTGATATTTAAAAACTCGCAGCAAAGTTGCTCAGTGTATAGTCTATTGAACGGCTCGCTTTTCTTCTTTAATTCTAAATAACTTCCCAAGCTTGGAGTTCGAACTCGGCTGCAAACACTGCGCACCAAAAAACAACTTCGCTAACAAGTTGAACAAGTAATTATTTATTGCAATGCTTTGTGTGCACTTGCATGGGGGCACTTTGTTTGTTTTTATATATTTATCGGCGTACCTTGGTTATTGTATTTTTTTTCTTTTTAACCGGCTCCAAAAAAGGAGGAGGTTCTCAATCCGGCTATATTTTTTTTTTATGTTTGTTACTTAATTACTCCGTGATTTATAAACCGATTTGATAAAAACTTTTTTTATTTTAAAGAGTATACTTCCAGATTGGTCCCAATTTTTTTCATCATCATCATCTTTCATCAGCTTGTCTATATATCTACATACATATATATAGAGTAATGTTTGGAGTCGGTTTTTTTTGTTAAAATTATATTGTATACCATACTTTCGGCTTGAGTTAGCATATCATTTTTTTTTCAGACGGCCGGTTGCCAAACACTTAAACTACCCGTCTGAAATAAATCAGTTATCGTATCCTACATATCCCAGTATAGATGCTTACAAATAAAGGGGCAGTAGTGGTACTTTAGCTTTCCCACTGCTGAAGCAGCATCTCCTTAACTCTGGTAACTTCACTCACTCGCAGGAATATAATAATTCTCTAAAGGGTATTTTGAGAATTATTATAGAGGTTTAGAGGAGAATTATTATATATTATTGAGGTTTGCTTGCAATATCTTGATTCCACTTACATAACAATTATTATCAACATAAAAATATATTGTCGTACAGTATAAAGGCGGACTTATCCCTAAATTAGATCTCTTCCAGTCAACCTTTGAGTATTTTTTTTTATTTTTATTATACTACGTAGGGTGACAGACGGTCCACCTGATGTGAAGCGGTTACCGTAGCCATATTAACCATCGCTCGCTCACCGCCACCCCCGCTGCCAGCGCAGCATCTCCTTCCTTTCTAGTGACCTCGCTCACTCGCAGGAACACAACAACCCTCAAGGGAATTGTTATTTAGCTGCGGTATTCTGTGAGGTGGAGGTACATACCCCAGTCGGGTAGCTTATAATTACGCTCCCTACCTCTCTTTTCGACAGAGCTTCGTTTGTCAGTCAGCAGGGTGCACCGCGTGCAGGTGAAGTTGGCTTTGGTTCAAAGATGTTGATGAACCACTGACACCCCAATTCATGAAGAGATTTCAAACTAAGTAAATTGTAATGCAATACAAGAGATATACGAGTATATTTTCCGCTTTTTTGAGCTGATGGATGACATATATATATTCATATGATGAACATAAAGATGCTATGTCTATATCTATATATATATATATAAATCTCGTGTCAAGGTGTTTGTAATCGCGTTCCTCCGAAACGGCTCGACTCTTCTTGACATGCCCTACATCTACTACTCTACCTCACTTTAGCCAGGGCCGCACCAGTCGGATAGGTGCCATCACATGCAGGTGAGGTAAGCTTATGCTCAAAAGATGAGCTACTAATACCCCAATTAAATACTTCGTGGTCTACTCTTGCTCATCCCACTGCTAGGATACGGGCCTCCCATTAATCGAAGGCGTTTAGAGCGTACTCCACCAGCCCAAATGCGAGTTAGCAGAGACCAGTGTTTTCAAGCCATCTAAAGGCCACTGACTTCGCGTAACGACTGTTCTTCTAATGACAATAGCCGGGACCGACGGCTTAACGGGCTCTCCAAAGTACGGAGGGGCTCGAGATAAATAAAGCCATCCATGGACAGGCTACGGTCGACGTTGCTTCAACGACATTGGTCAATTAAATACATGAAAGCTAAATTACGAAATCAATCGAAAAAGCCCTTTTTTAATCTTGTAGAACAACTAAAACTATAGATAGAGAATTTTATTATTTCCAATGGAACAACTTATAACTAGAATACTAGTTGCCGCTGGACTACAATGCCGATGCTATCACTAACATAAAATCAAGTTTCTGCAGTGATTACTATCAGTTGGAGCAGCTATTCTAAGCCACCGGGTTTAACGTCACTGATATTATCTTAACCGTTTCTGCTTTGTTCCCACGGTAATGACATTTTATTAAATAAAATGTAAAGAGTTTCTTTATCTGATAATATTGTTAGATATCTATAATCTATATATTAATACGTGAAGTAAAAACTTTGCATTCCTTTTCACGAAAATTTCGCGGACGGAGGAGTATGAAATTTCGCACACTTATACATTATATAGAGAAGGAGTGCAGAATGCTAATACATTTTTTATATTAACATACATTAAATCAATAAAAACAACATTACACACACTTGTGGTGGGTCGTCGACGATTTTACAGTCGACGCAACGAGACCGTTTACCGTCGACGATGAACTAGTTTAAAAAACAGTCTAATTCTCGACTAGTTTACGTCGTCGTCGATAAGACTATTTCTTTACATTAGCGATTGGTAAACGTAAACCGTTTACGTCTAATTTTCTGTCTAATTTTCGAATAGTTTACGTCGACGACGACGTAAACTAGTCGAAAATTAGACTGTTTTTTAAACTAGTTCATCGTCGACGGTAAACGGTCTCGTTGCGTCGACTGGGTAAACGAACGAAAATCTCATTTGTCAAATCACTAGACGAGACAAGACGATCGCGACGCGACGCAACGGGCTCATCAACCTGCATCAACCAGTCGAAGAATAAACTAGTTTATCTGTGAACTGTAAACTAGTTTAATCGTTCACGCACAAAAAACAGTTTAAAAAAACGGTTCGTTCATTCAACGCCCACCTCTAACACACACAACTATGTATTTGACACAGACACGCATATGAGTTTGTTAAAGTTATTATGGTCGACCATAATTAATTTAAATTAATTATGGTCGAATTTCGACCACTAAACGACCGACTAGTAGGTTGTGGAATGAACTTCTTGACAAGTTTTCCCAAGAGACTACAGTATGTGGTTCTTCTAGAAAGGCATAAAGGGGACTTTTACATGGTCTGCAACGCGTGAGTGATGCCTCTGGTGGCAAGTAACTACAGGCTGTGATGACTGCTTACCATCAGGCAGATCGTATTCTTGTTTTCCACCGCAGTGACATAAAAAATGTTCATACATTGTCATATCTGTAACATCACTAGCTTACTAAGCACATCACTGGCCGCAGGCCATATTGTCTTTGTCATTCTTTGTAGAATCGTCTTCGTGTCTGGTCTAATAAATACATACTGTACCTATGAACAAGTCTTTTAATATTATATGGTGTCAGAAGAGAAGCGGAAATAAAACTATTTAGAGCAAATACAAGCAATTTGAAGAAAGATGCCGAAATCGGAGGATGCAAAAGGATTTACGGAAAAACAGATGTTGACGGCTGGAAATTTCAATTCAACGTTGCCCAGGCTGAACATCTCGTCTGATGTCATGAATAACAATGCAGAAGAATGGAAGAAATGGTGGCAGCAATTTGAATTATACCTATTGGCCATGTCTCTTGACAAAGCGGAAGAAAAACGCCAGGTCGCCATTTTACTTCACCACATGGGTGGAAAAGGTTTGGAAATCTTCAATTCATTCAATTTATCGATAGAAACTACTACACTCGTACAGGTCAAAGAAAAATTTGATAATTATTTCGAACCAAGAAAAAATTTAACCATGTTAAGACACTCATTCTTCACCAGAAAACAAAAAACGTCAGAAAGCATTGATGAATACATGACAGATCTTCAAAATATAAGTTATAAGTGTGAATTTTCTACTTTGAGACAGTCATTGGTCAGAGATATTTTTATAGCGAACATGTGCTCAGATTTGTCACACATTAGACAGAGGTTATTACAAGAACCTGATCTCACATTGGAAAAAACAATGGAGATATCCAAAACAGTCATGATGGCACAACAGAATGCTGAAACTATGATGAAAGATGTATCAAAAAACACAGAAAATGTTCTTCATGTCAATAGTCGAAGAAGTCAAAAGTCAAAGTCTAGTCAAAATCAATCAGGAACATCGTCCAGTGTTAAGTCAAGAAGTCAGTCATCAAGAAGTCAATCATATGGTAGTCAGCAAGCGTCAGCGTCATCTCAGCATGGTTCCTGTGGAAGGTGTGGACAAATACATCGTTCCAAGTGTCCAGCGGCAAACGTCAAATGCAGGTCATGTAATGCTTTTGGTCATTATGCTAAAATGTGCTTTAAGAATAAAAATGTCAGAAACTTAGAGTCCCAGAATGTTCATGATGAAAGCGCTCACTGCTCTGAAACATTCTTTGTAGGTACAGTCAGTCAAAATTCAAATAAAAATGTTGATTCGAATAGTCAAAGCTACAGTCAAAGTCAAAATATGAAAAATGTTTCAGAACAATTTTTCATAGGCTCAATCAGTCACAAATATTATTCAAATCGATCATGGCATCTGGACATTATTGTCAAGAGTCAGAATGTAGATTGTATTCTAGATTCAGGAGCCGATGTCAATATTATGTCAATAACATTTAAAAAATTAAATTTGTCACTAGAAAGTTTAAAAAATAATGTCAAAGTGTCTGGTTTTGGAGGAACAAATATCCCTATTATTGGTCAATGTAACATAGGATGTCAAATCAACAATATGAAAGAAAATATCACATTTATTGTCACAAGTCTTAATTGTCCAACTGTTTTAGGTCTACCCACATGTGAAAAGATGGGAATTATAAAAAGAGTATATTCTATAAATAAAAACAGTGTAAGTTCCAAAATGCTAATGCAGTACAATGATGTTTTCCAGGGTCTTGGATGTCTTCCACCTGTCTGTCATCTCAAACTGCTTCGGGATGCAATTCCATGTGTGGACCCTCCAAGGAAAGTTCCATTCGCTCTGCTCAAGGATCTTCGTGGGGAGTTAGATCGCATGGAGAAGATGCAAGTCATAGAAAAGGTCACTAAACCAACGTCATGGGTAAATTCTGTAGTAGTTACTGTCAAATCGTCAGGTCAGTTAAGAGTTTGTCTAGATCCTAGAAATCTTAACAAAAGCATAATGAGAGAATATTATCCTTTAAAAAATATAGATGAAATAAGATATAAATTGAAAGGTGCTGCATACTTTTCTCATTTAGATGCATTTTCTGGCTTTTGGTCATTGAAACTAGATGAAGAGAGCTCTCAGCTCTGTACTTTTCAAACTCCATTTGGCAGATATAAATATCTAAGATTACCGTTTGGTATCAATGCAGCAACAGAAATTTTTTATAGAGTTATAACAGATTTATTTGGTGACATAGAAGGTCTTTTAATTTTTGTTGATGATTTTCTAGTCTATGGTGAAACAGAAGAAATTCGTCAAACATTCGTCAAATTCAAGTCAAGTTCGTCAATTCGTCAAAGTCAGCTATAGGTGCAGTCATTATGCAAAATAATCGTCCAATTGCTTACAGTTCAAAAACATTGACACAGTCACAAGAAAATTATGCACAAATTGAAAAGGAATTATTTGCCATTCAATTTGGATGTAACAAGTTTCATCAATATGTCTATGGTCAAAAAGTAACAGTACACACCGATCACAAGCCTTTAGTCTATTTATTTGAAAAATCATTACATGATGTACCAGCTAGATTACAACGTATGATGTTAGCATTGCAAGCATATGACTTGAATGTTGTATACGTACCTGGTAAAGAAATGTATATATCAGATACATTGTCAAGAGCTGCAATGAAAGAACATTATATTCCTGATTATGAGAGTGATATGCAATATCATGTTAATTTAGTAAATTCAAATCTAGTCATCAGTAAGGAATATCGAACTAAACTGTGTCAAGCAACTAATTCTGATGAAACATTAAAATTGCTAAAAAAATATTATTATGAAGGATGGCCAAATAGCAAAGAAAAAGTCCATTCTACGTTAAAACCATTTTTTAATTTTCAAAGTGAAATACACGTCATTAATGATTTACTATTTAAAGGAAATAAACTGATAGTTCCATATTCTATGCAAAAAGAGATGCTAAATAAATTACATCAAGGTCATCAGGGAATTAACAAATGTTTAAAATTGGCTAGGGAAATGTTATATTGGTCGAATATGAGTGCTGATTTAAAAAACTTAATTGAACAATGTTTAATTTGTGCCAAGTACAGATCAGCTAATCAGAAAGAACCTTTGCAAAACTATGATATAACTAAGTTTCCATGGCAGAGAGTAGGTATTGATTTAATGTATTTTGATAATTTAACATATCTCATTGTAACAGACTATTACTCAAAGTACATAGAAATTGCCTTATTAGACAATAATAGTACAGCAAAAAATGTCATTATTCACCTAAAGTCTATTTTTGCCCGACATGGTATACCAATATCTTTAGTCTCAGATGGTGGACCTCCTTTCCAGTCAGCTGAATTTAAATCTTTTTTAAATGATTGGGATATTGAGCATATTGTAACCAGTCCTTATCATTCACAATCAAATGGGCAAGCAGAAAGCTCAGTCAAAATTATTAAGAATATTTTGAAAAAGTGTAACACTGATCCATATATAGCACTTTTGCATTACAGAAATACGCCTAAAAATAATTTGCCTTCACCAGCTCAGTTGCTGATGTCTAGAAATTTAAGAATGAATATTCCTGTTATGCAAAACAAATTAAAACCAAAAGTGGTCACTTTTACAGATTACAAAAAAGGTATGGAAAAATGTAATGAACAAAATTCCAAATATTATAATACTAATAAGAAAGAATTATCTTTACTGAAACCAGGTGATTATGTATATTATAAGAAAACTCCTAGTTCTAATTGGTTACCTGCAGTTGTCAAAGAAATGTTGAAATGTAAACGGTCTTACATAGTTGAAGATGTAAATGGAGTAAGGTATAGGAGAAATAGGGTACACTTAAGATTTAGATACAACGACAGTTGTAATAAAAATGACATGCCCATGCGAGCTGACCTCCCACGAGTCCTTGAAGAGGAAAAGATTTGTGAGGATAGACGGGTGGAAGGAGAACTAAAAAATAAACATTATGTAACTAGATCTGGAAGAACTGTTAAACCTAATCAGCATTATATAGATATGTAAGTTTTGTCTTGTAAATTAATAAAACCAAAAATTGTATGTCAAGTAATGTTTATTAAGTTCATATTTAAAACATAGCTTAAAAAGGGGGATGTAACATCACTAGCTTACTAAGCACATCACTGGCCGCAGGCCATATTGTCTTTGTCATTCTTTGTAGAATCGTCTTCGTGTCTGGTCTAATAAATACATACTGTACCTATCAACAAGTCTTTTAATATTATAATATCCTTATACATATACCGGGTGGGAAGGGACGAGCGACACAGCGAAAAATTACTTGTGCATACTTCTAACAACATTTTTCCCAAAGAAACTATGCTATTATTATTAACAGTTTTCGAATAATAGCGTATCAAATATTAATACAGAAAAGATCCATATTCATCCCTGTTGATTGCGTATAAATGCAATGACCGGCACTTCTGACATTACGCCTCTGTGGTGGTAGTGCGCAGGTCAGCCCAACGTTGCTATTTTGTATATAATTAATTACACATATTGTGTGTAATCTAGAATTCTCATGTGTAACAAGCAATAAGAGATCTAGCAAATTTTGTACATTATCGAAACGCAAATGCACCGTCGTCTCTGCGGCTCTCCAACATCTGAAACAGAAGACACGTGCAATTGCCTCCGCCCCGATTGCCGTGGTGCAAGGCGTCATCAGGAGATCAGTAAATGTTGATGGTTAGAAGAACAACCTAGGGTGGTAATGTGACGGATTTGTCATTTGTAGATCGTCGCAGATACGACCAAGGCAGTCGAGGCGGCGGCAGTCGCACGTTTCTTCTGTTTCGGATGTTGGAGAGTCGTAGAGACAACCGCAGCACCTGGGGCAGAGAAGAACAAAGCAGCCACGGCAGTCGCATGCATCTATTAACGGCAGTGGGTGGGTGTCGGCCGGCAGTAGTTTGCATCAACTTATTGATGGCGGAAGCGCACAAAGTAGTGTCGATCAAATTTTATGTAAATTTGACTGTCGCAAAATAACACCTGAATCAATTAACTATATAAGAGCAGTTATTGACAATAGTTGTTTATTTTCTCAAGTCTACGCGGACAAAGTCGGGGGTAGCCGTCAGTTTATGTTACAAAGAAATCTATTCTATACAAGTGATTAAATGTATACAAAATAATCTAATTCGAATTTATTTAAAATATGCTACATTTTATCTGAAATTGCAACCAAAGGGATTATCCATTAACAAAATTGACTGAGCGTGGCAAACAAGGATTCCGATTAGCTGGTGTAAAAACACTGACATCAATTTGTACCTACAATGGAGACACTTACTGAAATAGAATGAATGAACGAATTGTTATTTGTCCTGGAGGCACATAAACGACTGGTTTAATCGGCCTTAGACTAGACTTAATCGTCATGGAAGTTAGATTAAAGAGGAAATTTGTCTCCTTTTCTATGTTCTACCTAGCGTAGCTAAATATACTAAATCTAAGGTTCGACCATTACGACGACATTTGACGAACTCGGTGGTTGTATTCGACCCTTGGCTACTTTGACTCCGAGGTCGCGGGTTCGATCCCCGCACAAGACAAATATTTGTGTGCATGTACATGTCTGTTTATCTTGGACTGGGAATTTTCTACGTAACAAATCTATGTATTTACAATAAGAATTTATCCCATAACTTTTTCTTTTGTTTATAGATAAAATATGTAGGTTTTTAGATTAGTTTTATTTTAATGTACATTTTTAAAATAATACATATTTTGTTTATGCATAATAAATAAATTAAAAAAACTCTTAAAAAAACATGTATTGAAGTAAATTATTTAGTACCCATATCTAGTACAAGCTTTGATTAGTTTGGGACTAGATGGCGGTGTGCAATATGTTTAGGAATATTTAATATTATACCACTAATGTGACAAACAAACATATTTTATGTCCTGTTCTAAGCGGTCATCCCAATATGTTGTTGACATGTTTTTGTGTTCAGATGAATTTGTTTGATAACTTACAATATTGAAAGATTCACCATGTTATTTTAATAACAATGTCTTCGTAGAGGTTATCATGTCATGAATATGTAAGTAAAATATTTTCTAGTATAATATTTTCTAAAATTTATGCTCAGTTCGGAGATAAGTTGGAGAATGATCAATTCTATTTACTTAATTTCTTAAATAACATAAAGAACTATTTCAAAATTAAAAAATATACTCTTGAGACCCTCACCATAATTATATTTTGATACGTCACTTACCTTTTGATTATTAGAATTCGCGATTTTTTTTCTAAATTTCCCCGAAAACTGCTACACAAATTCAAAATTCATTCATAGTCGTTACACGTCCTTGCCACTGAAATCTATGTAATTTGCCCAGGAATATTTAATTTATTGGACGCAAGATTGAATTTAGAATATTACATTTACTGATCTTAAAATAAGGCATGTTTACGTTTGCCGTTGGTGTATATCTATCTATATGAAAGTCATCAAAACTATTGATAAAAACAAAACACACACAGAATTATTCAGTGTGAAAAGTTGTTTGAAAAGCGAGGCATTTACCGAAACAGTTGACAAATATCTAGGTCTCTCGGGAACAGACGCATGACGGCAATGTAGTCCGTTGTTTTGTTTCACATGTCCGCTAGATTTTTTGGGATCAACCGGATCATTCTTGTTTATTATTAGATTCCGCTATTCTCGAACAATGTAAGGAAACTGGAGGTCACGGCAATTTCGCTGGGAGGACAATAGGCGACCTCATGGGGGTTCGCTCTGTCGCGATCGACGCTCCGCTACGAGAAGGGCTAACGATTTCAATACAATCACAATGAGCCCTTTGTAACACTAGCTAGCCTATGCAGCCATTCACAATAGACCTTTTCGTCGGAAAATAGTTTTTCATAGAATTCAATTTTTGGACGTTTTAGGTGAATTGAATTGCTGGCACACCATGTGTCTGTTCACATAGTTTTAGGATTACGAAATGGCAAATGGTTTGTGAAAGAGTGCTACTCAGGAATGGTTCGTTCTGCTATTACTTTTTACATTTGCCACGCGCCATTAAATTTTAGTGCTTAATGTAACAGAAGCCAGGTTAAAAGTTATTGTTATCTCCTCTACAAATAACAAACTCATATTTGTTGTCGATAATTAACGATTAGAAACTGAAAACTACATCACCTAATAGTTCAATAGCAAAACTTTATTGTGACTATTAGCTTAGTATACATAGCAGTAATAGTAGCATTTATCTCTTAAGTTCAGTTAAAAAGAACGAACAAGTTGTTAATCACCGGGGTCTCGCCACTCAACTGCAGTTAACACGCGACCACTTGTTACGGACCGCAGCGCTGCAGAAGCGACCGCGGATTTCCGCGAATAATTACGCTACTTAATCTATACCGTCTGACATTTTGAACAGAGTAGCTGTATTTTCTGTGACATTTGTGGATTTATTTCAAAATGGAAATTTGGTATTTTTTTGCCATCATTCAAGTTAACATTTAACCAGAGACATTCTGCTCCGCTGTGAAGACGTAGGATGTATGGGTTCTTTTTACATTAGCGTAGCTAGACTTAGACTTTGTAAAAATGTGCATAAGTATCTTTACTCATGATGCGATGCCCAATGCGAGCAATATCGAGTACATGAAATAAATAAATCGAGTACCTATATTTGTCAGTTTAAATTTCACATCAATACTTATGTATTTCGGTTGCCGTGTATCGATATTTTGATCCGAAGATCGTGCCTCAGTCAAAACAAATTGAATGGTAAATTGAGAGTATCGGTATATATATCTAAAACAAAACCCGATCGAATCGAACTGTTTCTAAGTCTAGTTAAAAACAGGTGGGTAAAAAATTATGTTTTTTTTTATGTTTAATGCTAAGGTTAGGTACGTATGTGTTGAGCAACTAAATCCTTCTAGTCGCCGTGAACCCTTATGCATCCCTCTGCTGGGATTGGTGTCCAATTAGAACCATAATAGTTCCTTACTCTCTGGTACTGTGTTCCAATAGAATTTTCTTCAGCGAACTCTTATGATATGAAATGAACTGTCAAAAGTTGAGGTTTTCATTAAAGACTACAAAATACGGTGCAAAAAAACTACAGCATGCGGTGCAAAAAAATCGGTCTTGAAAGGATTTCTATAGAGTTGGTAACGCGTGATTGCCTCTGGATTGACAAAATCTTATCAATTTCGTTTGTCACCTAAAAATATGGTATTAATATGTTATTTGTATTCAGCAAATGTGCAAATATATTTTAAAAATTAGTAACCATTAATGTAGTTCATGCTACACTAAAGTAAATGAATAACATCGCAAACCTAACCTAATGTATTTACTACTGTTTAAATGTTCAAGCTTATAGGACAAATTTCCAACAATTTTAACTTTTAAACTTTCGCGTTGCATGATTTATGAAAATAACACAGGAAATTAACGCGATCATGCATAAGTGTATTTACATACCTTTATTATTGCCTGACGTTACGACCAGGTTGCTCCGGCCATGGTCACAGGCTTACTGAATATTCCGACAATATTATTAATGACCAGACATTATATACAAGAATGACGTTCAAATTATTAATTGCACGACCCGATTTGTATTGTCGTTGTTAATATTGCCGGGCTTTGTAAATAAAGCCCTGATTAATGATTAAATTACATGGCAATAAATGCACAACACAAATTTTACCAGCACCTTGTGACTCGATTCAGAGACGATCTCTAAGGATTCTTAATGTTTATGTCAATTATATTTTTTTAGAAACATTAACATAATTTCATAGTTAGATAGCATAGTTAGATATTCAAAGTTTTAGCAATTTTAGACTTAACTAATTTTAGTAACTACTTTGACTAATTTTAGTAATTTTAGAAAATTACCTAAAGAAATTTGAGATTTAGGCTGATTTACATATCGGTGTAAATATATACTAGATACTAAAAAAACGGGTTGCACTCCGGGAATGCCGGCAGAAGTGAAAACTTGAACACTAACGTTGTGCATTTTTGAATATTTTGTAATGGTTAGGGAATAATTTCGCACGAATTGCTTTATTTATCAGTATAAAAGTACTATCATTTACGTGGTATAATACAATATTCATTTATGGCGCTATCGTGCACAAACATGACAATTTATATTACATTAAAAATAAACAGCAGGAGCAGGCATACATCCTCTCCCCGTATTACGAATTTTCGATCAGGTGACGTGTTCTGACGCGAGTTTAACATTTTTTATCCATCCCAAAAAGTTCACAACGCCGCTAAAGAAGTTTTCACTTCAAAAATGTAATAAATTCAATCTAAAACTGAATCGGTTTAGTAGATAATTCTTTATAAACGACGTTCATTTTGTTCCGACAATTAATGTATTCACAGTATACATTACATTTCTAATAATGAATGTTATGCTTAAAAACACAATGGCCTATCCATTGTATTTTTATCATGTACACAGAAAATATTTCGTGAAAGGTCAACCTGTTGAATATGTAAGTTAATGCAAATGAAATAATATGTTTTTCTTTCAATTTCTGACGGAAATCCAAAGACATTGTAATATTATCTAATCAAGTAAATGTAATATTTTTATTGGCGTTAAGACGCCAATAAAAATAAGTTTTCATTTCAAAAACTACCACAATAATCTCGTATATATAACAAAATACCACAAAATTTCAATTGAGGTACCACGTTGGCAGTAGGTGAGAGACAACTTTTTGTTGCAAGCGTTTATAAGCTACGGTTGCCGGTTTCCAATACGTCGTGGGCTTGACACCTGAGAGGTATAAAAAAAAGTAAATGTAAATTCCTAGATATATTCGTAATTTGATGCTCAAAATATTCTGAATTGCTTTCGTACCTACACATCATTAAAACTTTTTATCGTATACTTTTATATGTATACATAATATTGATCAGCGAAGTTTCTTCGAAGGTTTAAGAACGAAATAATAACATAACAGTGTTATAATAATAGATATTCTGAAAGTTCTATGCCTCTATAGATTTTTGTATGAGTTTTTTATCGGGGAGGAGATAAATAAACCGATCCGACTGACACGCGACGCGCAACGACGCCATCGCATCTCATTTTATTATTAAGTTTAATGTTTCAAAGAATACGAAACCGACAGCTAGTGAAAATGTAAATTCAATAAAATAATTGTATAATAGTTTCTTATAAATCAAGTTACATCAAAATTGGATGAACGCTACGGAAATAACAGCGCGGTATTTATTTTCACATCAACGCGAATATCTCAAAATCTGATAAATATAGTTATTGTTACCTAACCAACTTAGAAATTGTATCTGCGTTTTTCCTTCTCCACGCACACCTCATTACTGAGGGTAGTGACTCCCCCGCAGAAACATCTTCTTTCTAACAATTTTTCTCCAACTATTACGATCTTTAGCAACATGGAGGGTTTGAGTCCAGAGATGTGCGGATCTGGTCAGACCATCTCATCGGGATGGGAAATGGTCGTTTGCCGCCAACCTTGCCAGTTGCTATAAGCTGTTCGAGGTTATAACCATCCTGTGGTAGATAATCCTGTTTTTATATTTAGCTCCCGCAGAATGTCCAAGGCGGTCCAAGGAATATGGAGCATTTTCCTCCAGCACCACATCTTAAAAGCGTCAATTCGGTCATGATCAGTCTTTCTCAGGGTCCACGTTTCAGCTCGGTAAGCAAATATAGAGAACACAAGCGTTTTAACTAGATTCACTTTGCGTCTAGATTAAATCAGCGTTTTTACGTACCTACAAAATTTTATCACACACAAACACTCATACAAAAAAATGTTTTTCGTCCCCGCTCGATTTAGAGACCTCGCTCGCTTTGTTGGCGCGGTCAATAATAAAGCACAGTATATATAGGCAACATGACATGTAACAAGCTGAAGGTCGTGGTGCACTAACTCCGAGTAAAAAGGCGCTGCTACGCAAATATACAGACTTTTTGTAACCAATTAGAGACGCTTTCATAGAAAATCGTAGTTACTGTTTCCAATAATGACAACCGGATAGGTATAGTTGCCAGTTGCTCCTTCTCGACACTCTCGGCAACAATTAAATTTATTTCGAATAATATACATCGTGTCGAAATCATTTAACAATAGATAAATAATAAGTAATTAAAATAAAATAACAATAAATAAATAAATATTCCTGGACATATTACACAGTGCCATCTAGTCCCAAACTAAGCAAAGCCTGTACTACGGGTACCAGATAACTGATATGATCTATATAAATACTTTTTTTTTGTAAATACATACGTATAATACATAGAAAATACCCAGAGCAAGACGAACAGACATGTTCATGCACACAAATGTTTGTCGTGTGCGGGGATCGAACCCGCAATCTCGGAGTCAAAGTGGATATTGCTAGCCATTCGACCACCGGGCACAATTACATCAATACAATCAATTTAAATTATAATACTAGTCAAATTCGAAAATAATATTGGAATGTCTAAACTTATACATAATGTCCAACATATATTATTAGAACCAATTACAACTAATGACAATTTTTGATATCACTGAAGTAGCATACGGCTCGCTTGATGGAAAGCAGTCATCGTAGCCAATTTATGCCAACAATTCAAATAACAAAATATTATTTTTCAAAATACTCCTCTTGTGTTATTTAAGCACTTCTTCAAAAGAAACATCTTTAGCTTGTGTTTAAAGCCGCGGCTATTAATTTGATCTTTCAATTCAATCGGTAATCTGTTGAAGAATCTAATAGACTGATAATGAGAGCTCTGTTTAACTTGTTCTGGATGGAGCATTATTTCCATCGGTATGCGTTTTGTTCATGTACTTTCTCTAAATTTATTTTCATCCTTAGTTTCCTATTCGTGTAAATGTTTTAACAGGTTACACAGCACTGTTAAAATTTCTAAGTACTCGAAATGCTCCCGACATATTTCACACGAACGAACATGGTATGACTCTATTTGCGGGTTTACCGCCAAGTGTGCTGAAGTTAAGTGTCAGTCTATCAGAAGATGGGAATTAGTCCATCATATGAGTCATATGAATCAGTTTTACAGTGACCTTTATGCAGAACGCATAAGGTTCAAATTAGCTCGTAGTAAATGTCAAAGTAACGTCAATCCATTTAGATAAACACTCATACGGTAGGAGGCCTGATGCATTGGGCAGTGTCCGTGTTCTGTGTGCGATATAGCCTATAATTTAAACAACTTTATTTGTGTGAAAATGTCTTAATGTTGATTCTGTTTTTTTTTTAATTTTTAATTCCTAATTTCTAGGAGCTCACATAAAACATTTTTGCTTAGCAGCTCGTAGGTGCCAAGTATTATACTGTGGTAGAAGTAATAGAACGCAAGTAATCACAGTTGAAGTAGTTTTGGGATGCAAGTGGTTTATAAACATCTTTGAACGTGGTGCACCCTGCTGACTGACAAGCAGGGCTCTGGCGAAAAGAGAGGTAGGACACAGCGTATTTTTTAAGCTGCCCGACTGGCGAAGTGCCTCCACCTTATAGAATACCGCTGCCAAATAACAATTCCCTTAAGGGTTGTTGTGTTCGTGCGAGTGTGTGAGGTCACCAGAAAGAAGGAAAGAAAGGAATGAGTATAGGATGGCAACGGATCGGCTACCCCTTGGTGTTGCTGGTTTCCATAGCCGGTCGTGGTTGTTTTCCATCAGGTGACCCACATGCTCGTTTACCCCCTTTCATTTAAAAAACATTGTTTCATGTCATATTGTTTGTATGAAGATTAAATGAAAATTATGGAGATTATGTTGTAATGTAGACATTTTAGTGTTCTGTATCGGATTCGAAGACAAGCAACCAGTGAAAACTTAATATTCAAACAAACAATATGACATCACACACTGTGACGTAGCTTGCGTTTGTATCCGATACAGAACACAAAAATGTCTACATTACAACGCAATCTTCGTAATTTTCATAATAATCCCCCCGAATGTCAAGAAAGCTTACAGAAAGGTCGCTCCAATGGACAGTACATTATAGCTACTGCCCGCATGTTGTTATAAGGGAACACGACAATCACGCCTAATATAGCTCTATTTCGTGAATATTTAACCCTTGAACATAGACTTGGACGGTTATAGATGATAGAGTTGCATAGCTTGAAATTTATCTAAATAATAGAATCAGAAAAGAGAAAATCGAACTAAAAGTTCAACTCATTTATTAAAAATTCCAAACAAAGTAAGTACTTTATTCGCAAATAATTATTCTGATACGGAAAGTTAAACCGTGGCTCCACTTATTCGTTAACCTTTGACATTACAGTTAGCAGTAGACCGTAGCAGAGGTTTGTAGAGTTGAAAAATATCTATTGCAACATAAATGTATGTACACCTACTTAAAAATAAGTAATGTGTTTGAGGTCTTTATGACCGCAAAATGTTTACAGGTGTTCTAACACGTACTAATCACACGGTATTTTTATCGTTATTAATAGTTGACACATATCCAAAGTAATTTATAGCACTGAAAGGTTAAGATGTTTGATATTGTATGGAATGGTTAAGTTGCGAATGTGAGAGGGCAGGTATGAATGTGTGCGGGTGTGAATGGGCGAGGGTAAGGTAGGACGCCGGGGAGGCGGGGATATCGACGCGCGCGCCACGCCTGCGCCGCACCACTCACCTGTTGCCGTGAGGCCGTGGAAAGATACTCTTTCAAATTGAGGCGGATACCTGATATTGAAATAAAAGCAAAGTTTTCAAACGTAAATCCAGCCTTCAACTACCTACACTATAGTCTAACGAAATAGCTCATCACAACATATTATTCGAAATGAAAATGTTACGCAGTAACATAGCTACTAACGTCAGCATGGACGAAGTATAAAGTCATGGCCAACCGCTGTCAAAACATAACTATATATAAGTTATCGATATCAATACGATAAGAAGAAGCCTCAAACGTCCAAGTCTTGTGAAAATAAATACTGAAATCTAGATAGGCTCCTTTAACAGGCGTCATTCGTTAGTTTCGTTACGCATAGAACAAACAAATCAGTATCTTTTTTTATTTCTACGTTTCTTTTTTTATAAAATTATTTTAACCAACTTTGGCGAGTAACAATGTGATACTGCCTACTAAATATGCATTATTTTAAACAAATATACCTCATATGGTAAATAAGTAGATATAACATTAGTTAACAATAATGATTTTAGATTAATTTACTTTAATATTACATTGCAAAACTTTATACATTCTTTAAAATTGACTTGCTCGATTTTTATAAGATTTTGCAGACATTTTAAATTGATCATTATTATTAGATAGGTATATGCAGTGAACGAAATGCATGCTCAATGGTTCGTATTTATAACAAACGTAAATTTGAAAGCAGCAACATATTATGATTATTTTTCATGCATGATTTTGGGAAGCATCAGCACATCCTCACCGCAGATATACACCAATGCTTGAAGACCAAAGTGTTCAATCAGTGCGCCCTACCCGCTATGACCTACGGTACAGAGACTTGGACGTTGACCGTTGTGCTGGTTCACAGACTAAAAGTCGCACAATAGCGATGGAGAGAGCAATGCTTGGAGTTTCCCAGCGTAATTATAAGTTGCTGACTGCGGAAGTACCTCCACCTCACAAAAGATCGCAGGCAAATAACAATTCCTTAAAGCCCGGAGGGTTGTTGTGTTCACGCGAGTGGGTGAGGGTACCAGGAAGGAATGAGTTGCTATGATAGCAGCGGAGATGGCGCCGCGCGAGTGATAATATTGTAATATTGTGTTGCAAGCGTCTATAGATTACGGTAACTGCTTCACATCAGACGGGTAGGTAGTATGCTTGTCTGCCACCCGACGTAGTAAAAAATTAATTATATACCCGACGTAGTTATAAATTTAGTATAAACTAAATTTACAACTTTTATCAAATCTGATAATATTATCTCTGAATACGAACACTTATATTATAATCTGCTGTAACTAATTGGCATATCTGAATTTAGTCAATTGTTATCAAATTCATATCGTGATACCATAATACTGTAACTGAATAACGTATTGGAATTCGGATTAGCTGTATCTAATGTTTCTCGTTTGCACACTCTCACTTATGTTTATAAGTTGCTAATACTTTAACATCATACCTTAACAGTATAAGTAATAGTACTACGTAAAGTATGGCCATTCTCAACCACTCTCTCGTATCTCACCTCCTCTCTGAGACGAATCTGAAACAGTTTGTATGGTGGCGCACGCACCCACGCTCATTCACGCTTTGCACAGACACTATTGTTTATGTAGTAGTAAACGATACCACATTTGTAAGGAGTGCCCGGGGTATGCCTTAACATGAATACTCAATATGTTTAAACTATATATGTGATTTTAATACCAGCACAGATTTAATTTCGTAAATGCAATCCCAACTCCGTTAAACCCGCAGCTAAGCAACACAATTCAGTTCGCTTTAAAACGATAGTATGAGATATAAATGCAATATAAAACAATATCTGGTTTGGTTGCAAACACTTGTTGATCTGTAATTTGTGCACTGAAAATAAATAACATGCCTGTCGGCTCTGCTGGATGTTGTTCTCATGAATGGTAACATAGTATTCTTGTCCATCTTTCTACTGCTGTATATAGTTCTTCCGAAATGCGTTCCACTAAGGGTGAGGCCAAACGAGCGTAATTTTGTGAGTTGCGAGTCGCATAATTCGGTTTCATACAAATGACGAATTAATTTTACGTCGTCACTGTACATTTATATGAAACCGGCGTTAATTACGCGACTCACAACTCACAAAATTACGCCCGTTTGGCCTCACCCTAAATGCGATACCCCGCTTTCCAATCGCCTAATAGGCGCGATTTATTCACTTGCATCGGTGACGAGCTCGGTGGCGTAGCGGTCAATGACGCGGCTTCGACACCAACGCTCGTGGGTTCGATTCCCACACAGGACAAACATTTGTGTGCTTGAACATGTCTGTTTGTCTTGGTCTGGGTGTTTTCTATGTATCATAAGTATGTATTTACAAAAAAAAAATGTATTTACGTATGTTTATCAGTTATCTAGTACCCATAACACAAGCTTCGCTTACTTTGGGGCTAGATGGCACTGTGTAATTTGTCTGACAATATTTATTTATTTTATTTAAGAGTCAAAATAGCATTCTGTCATATCAATATACATATATGTATGTATACGACACTACAACACTCAAACCCTCAAGGGAATTGTTACTTGGCTTGTGTTCTGTGAGATGTGATACCTTCATCTTCGTCAGTCAGCTTATAAATACAATCTCGTGCAAGTGAGATTGCTTTTGGCTCAAAGTTGATGATGAACTAGTTACAGTCCAAAATTATTTGATGGTAATCGCTAAGATAAATACAATAAGTTTCAGGTATACATGTATAAGGTTGCCTGTGAACCCTAGACAAAAAAAAATTATTAAACGGGTCACTCAGGTATATTTGTCGGTAAAGAAGATTAGTTTCGATCTCAATCGAAGACCTTCATCAAGGCGAGTGTCCAGACGCGTCCACCCTCTCTCGAGCGCGACGAACACTGCCTGCCAATGCCCTCGTCGCTCGACTCGAAAGGGTGGGTGGGATTGGTGCGTTGATTGGTAGGGCGTCGCCTTCGACAACGACGTGGTGGCAAACAGTGAATCTAACTCATCTATGTCTTCGGGAGAAAGGTCACTTAATGCCACCAAGTCCTTTTTAACCGACTCCAAAAAAGGAGGAGGTTCTCAATTCAGTTGTATTTTTTTTAATGTTTGTTACTATGAAGTAATGATACTCCGTCATTTATAAACCGATTTGAAAAAAACTTTTTTAATACGAAAGATCTAGACACGCGGCAGCGTGTCAAGCCAAGTTCAAGCAAAGGAACTGGCTAGCCAGCGCCGAGTGTAATATTACACGAACCACTTGGTGCCACTTTTGACCCTTCTATAACTCAAAACCTCTTTAACGTAAACACATAAAACTACGTGTATTTAATTATATCCACAAGGACATCTAGAAGCCCAAATTTCATGAAGCTAGCTCAAACGGTTATAAAGATATGAAGGTCAAAAAGTCGTAAATTTTAGCACTGACTGACTGACATATTATAGTACCTAAACCTAACCTACTTCCAGATGACCTAGAAGGATGAAATTTGGAATCCAGCTCGGTAATTGTGTGTAAGCGTAGGAAAAAATCGAAAAATAAAAAAAGTTAAAAAATAGGGGGGGGTCCCCATACATTTTTTTTAATTATAGCGTTGGAAAAGTTACAACGTTACAAGCAGATATTTGAAACTATCTCCCAATATATGTATTATTATATTGATATATTATATTAGCATATATTAGAAATATAAAGATAAAGTTAAGTCAAAAAATAAGTGGTGTCCCCATACAAAAAACTTGTAATACGCGCTAAACAACCGGCCAACGGTGTGTCTTCGGCGGCGCGCGGCACCACATAATTATACACAGAACAGAAGTAAATCTACATAAAAGCGCTCCCGAGCAACACATAAACATTGGCACGGTTAAAATTTTGCGGGTCGGTTGGTTTATACATGCATGGTAGTGACTTTATAGTCCACGGCTCACTAAAATAACAAAGATTAGTGCCCAAGGTTCGTTTCTCTGATTTCTTTTGAAAATAAGAAATAATATTTATTAGTTCGAACTCTTTGTACCTTAAAAGAAAGTCCATATTGCCCGGACTTGGCTAATTAAGCATAAACAGGAGAAGTGTATTAAAAAGGTAGCAGATAATGAATGGGCAATGATCACTATTATCTCTAACATTCAAGAGAATGTAGACAATAGCATATAAAAGAAAACCATGCAGCGGAAACGCAAGAAAAAACATTAAATCTCAATACGTAGTTTTCTTCACAAAAAGTAATGATATCCTACCAAAAACATAAATCTAAAAAAGGAGAGCCAAGTTCAATATAAAAATTATGCTTGGCAGTGGGCTTCGCCGCAAAAAGAATGGAGATCTAAATGAGTGCCAAGTTCTATGCAAAATCCAAATATGTATTTATAGGAACAAAGTGACATTATGAACAAGTATTAAACTCTATTTCTTTGCTTTATTGGATACCTATAACAATTTGCTGTTATTTAAAAAAAAAGTGAGATTTTAAAGTAGGTTAGATTTGACTTGGCCAGTTTTTATTACATCAGTCATTTATAAAGTCATTCAACGTATATATATATTAATAAGTTCGAACTAACATAGATTTTGCATAGAACTTGGCACTCATTTAGATCTCCATTCTTTTTGCGGCGAAGCCCACAGCCAAGCATAATTTTTGTATTGAACTTGGCTCTCCTTTTTTACATTTATGTTTTTGGTGGGATATATACTTCCAGATTGGTCCCTTTTTTCATATTATATTAAAATTAAAAGTTAGTTCTGATAGTGTTTTTAACTTTTTAGTGGTGCTTACGATTGGAGAGTAATTTGTGGAGTCAGTTTTTTTTTTTGTTAAAATTATACTTTTTTATCTGAGGTTCTACCGAACTAAAACCGATTTCGAGCTAGATTAGGTGGTAGGCACTCAGGAGCTCTTCCGACTAAGCTGAAGATGTTTATCATAAATAAAACCTAAGACTTACATTTGGAATCAAAATTTTCAATTTGAATGAATGAAGGTCAATATTAGCAAAATTCAAATCAAATCTTGCAAATGAATTTTAAAATAATTCTATGTCCTCGATTCCGAAATCGATTTATATGATAATTTGCATATCTAATTTTACTTAGCTCCCAATATAGCGAAGAGAAATTGTGAGCATCTACCTAAAACAACAAATGTGGTAAACTAAATGTACGTTGACATGACATGCATCGAACCACGACATGGTAGCGCACTTATCACTATCTTGTACAAATTATGGCACAGTTCTGTTGTTTGTAGTGATACTGGAAGCATTTGCAGCTTTTCTCAGGTCGATATATTTTGATTCCATTAATATTAATAATTTTAACAAAAAAAAAACCGACTCCAAACATTACTCTACATGTATGTATGTAGATACAGGCATGAGCCTGTATCTACATACATACATGTGGAGTGAATACATACATGCATATATATATATATATATATATATATATATATACAGCCGAATTGAGAACCCCTTCCTTTTTTGGAATCGGTTAAAAAAAATGTAACAAATATACAGGTGTATAATAGTGTTAGATGTTTTAAATCTGTGGTGCACGGTAGTTAAGCTTCACTTGACTAGCCATCTCTTTAGGCTGGCTATTAATGCCTTATTTGCCATATTACTGTTACTCACATTGCCAACAGGGGAAGTAAAATTCCAAAAACTTGCTACTTCTACTAATTTGTTCTGTTTAAGTTTGTGGTGAGTTCCAACCCCCGCAGCCACCCCGGCAGCCGTAGTTTTACCCTCCGGGACTGCAGTAGACATGATTGGTCATTGCCTTTTTTGGTGATCGCCGCTGTTAATTCTGGCTACACAGGAGATACAGTGATGGAAATTTGTGATGCGCCCCCATCCCGTTTAATAAGTATACAGGGATATAGTTAAAAAATCACGTTTAGTTTGGCAAAAACAACTAAATTCATAACTCAGAAATCACAAGAAATTTAACGATATTTGTCTAACTTAGACAAATATCGTATATAAAGTTACTTTGAACAGGGATCATGACCACGAACACTTTGATCTTATGTGTTGCCTTCGGCTATTTGTATCAGATTACGCATAAACATCCTCTTCCTCATTTACCAAGCCGCGATTCTAATTAATGGAGTAAAGAATTCCATTTCGAGGTAACCGTTTTCAAGAACACCAAAAGTGTAGTACGCTGACAGGGCATAGCGTATTTTATAAGCAGCTTGAATGGGAAAGTACCTCCACCACACAATTCTCTTGAGGGTTGTTGTATTCCTGCGAATCTCCGGTTTTCCTTTTTTTTGACGTGACAACGTCTTATAATTCGATGGAGCCGGCTGCACTCACGAAAAAACATGACGTATGCAGCGTTACCTCGTTCTGAGGCGTTCCATTAAAATTTTCTTTTGAAAAATGCAAACATTCCATCAGTATTTTCTTATGACGTTGTCACGTTCAACTATCGTCAGTAAACCGACTTTACAGACAACCGATTTTTTTTCTGTGTTTCGCATAGTCTGCTTTTTAAATTACCTGTTGTTATTTAGAAAGTTGTAGTAGTTATTTATAAATTTCATGTTTCACCCTTTATCGTCGTACCTAAGAAATTAATTGGTAATCCACACGTATGAACTTCTTGTTGTTATGACCAATCTGGTATAATTTGGACTGGAGGCCGGAATACTCCTTAATAACTGGTTTTTTTTCCAGAATTTTCGTAATGCTAATAACTAATATATAATGGCATACATCATCATAAGGAAATATACAATCAACAAAAAGCATTATAGATGCGTCTTATAATATCTATATATATATAAAAATCAATGCCACTTTTCGTTGTAATTTTATAACTCAAGAATGGGCTCACCTATCCAAACCAAATGTTTAGGGTTTATTCGGACTATTTAGTAGATTGTTTAGGTGAAGTTTGCACAAAATCGGTAGAGCGGTTCTTCATTTATCACATTTTTTGTAACAATTGAATTCAATAAATGGCGGATCATTTTGTTAATGGGGATTTTGCAGTCAAATTGAAACTTTTTTCAGATGGGGATTGTGCTGTCAAATTGAAACTTTTTTCAGTGTTGACAGTACAGGCATGTTGTTATGTCATTCATGCGGTCATTTCATTTTGGACGTGTTTCGACTTTATGTTGCCTGTTCCAGAGTCGGTACCCCGGTAGCCGTTTGTTTATTCATGCTCAAAATGGAAAAACAAAAAAAATTGTTTATCCAAATGTTTTGGATTAAGTTTTAAAATAGCTAGCTAATAATATTTTTTTGATTGAATAAATGAATTTGGTGTTCCAATTAATTTTTTTTATTGTTTCACTTTATACGTAGCGAAGCACGTACCGGGCCGCTAGTATTACATATAATAATATAGTCTGTAATAGTCATTAACAGTATTTTATAAACTAAATAATTAGCTAATAAACATACGAACATACATACAGACGTAACGTATTGATACGTATCACTCGATTCCCAGCTTTCTGGCCCTGTCATGGATTTCCCAGGAGACAGTATGGGGTTTTTAAGAAAGGCACTAAGGAGTTTTTGTGTTTTGTTTGTGATGCCTCTGGTGTTATAAGCTGGTCCATAGGCTGCGATGACTGCTTGCGATTAGGCAGGTCGTACGCTTGTTTCCCACACTAATGGTATTTAAAAATATATACATATGTGATCGACACAGCGTTGACACTACGATGACGTAACGGATTACAACGCACTAATGAGGTCTCACATTTAAGCTACATTCATAAATTATAATGCAAAATATGTGGCAATGGATGAAAATCTGAATTCTGTCAACAGAATTTCTTTCAGATTGTATTTTACAATCTTTTTAAAGTCCAGGTTATGGATATCCTCACAAGGCATACTGTTCACATCTCTGCGCCCCAGTACTTGCTAGCTCTATTTGATCGCATTCGACGAAGAGCAGTTCAAATCGTCGGTGACCCAATGATGTCTGATCGGCTGGACTAGCTCCCTACACGTAGAGATGTTACATCTCTTTGCGTATTATTCGAACTGGGAGTGCTCGGATGAGCTGTTTGATTTGATACCTGCCTCTGAGTTCTACCATAGTACAACTAGCCATAAATTAAAATTCCATCCATATCATCTTGATCATTGGCAATCTACCACAGTAAAGTGTACTGTCGTAGATCGCCCATGATCAAGCCATTTCTACCACGAACTCTAAAATTATGGAATCGACTCACGTCAGTAGTCTTCCCAAATAATTACGACATGGGAGACTTCATGAACACAGTCATTATTTCCCCTAAAAGGCTGGCAACAGATCGGCGACCCTTTGGTGTTACTGATTTATATGGGCGGTGGTGGTGACTTTCCATCAGGTGATCCACATGCTTCCTTGCCCCCTCTCATATAAAATAATCAGTATTTAATAAAACTGTACTACACTACTATTGAATTATCACAATAACATCATAATAACACGCTATGCATCGTCTCTAGGATTATTAACAGTAACGTTACAATAATACGTAAGTACCTAACTATTTTTTGATATAATATTTAGTGTAAGTAATATTTAACATTTCTTACACTAAATATCTTTTCTAGATATTTGATACATCAGATTACATTATCAAAACAATAGCTTTTATTTGAGATATCAAAGTCCTTTATTATTCATCTCTCACTGACTGAAAATAATTCTGCACTATTAATGCATAGTGAAAAATTTGAATTTTATGATTACCGACTTACTCTTTTGTGAATATTTTTGGAGGCTTTATACTTTTAGTTTCAAGATGAGCAAAATGTTTCATTAAAATTTTTACTTATTTTCTAAGGTGTAGTGTAGCGTGCAAGAAATTGCATAGCGATAAAGCTGCCTTTTGTAGGTTTGTTAATTCCTTTGTGTTTTTTTTTTGTTTAAATGTTCTGGTGCGATAAAGAGTTTTATACTAATGCATGCACTGTTTAGCAACTCTATAATAACTCGTATCTTGTCAACATTCATTTCTTTTGTACTGGTCTATAAAGGCATCACCGCTATTTTTCCATATAAAAATACCATTTAATATACAAACTTATGCAGTAATTTTAAAAGTACTGAAGCAATTTTTATCCGCTTTTCAATATCCGCCATTCGAAACCTAGATACAATGTATTTCAGTACTGATTTTCATTGTACTTTAAAAACTTTGTAACTAAAGACATCCATCCATCTAAAGAAGTCCATCCAACCCACATCAAATATATATAATATTTAAATTGATGTCCTATGAGCAGAACGAGGGCGATGAGGAGGTAAAGTACTTTTTTAAGTAATAATTGTGTACGATAGAGATAGTTTTATCTTTTTTCCTCCCTGTGTTTTGGTTTATTCGAGAAATCCCCAATAGTGCGCTGTATTTATTAAAATAGTTAGAATCTCTGAAAAAATAGTGCGACAGAATTTCTCCCATAAACAGAAAAATCTTGGTGTTTGTTTTCTTGCTTTCATTTTATTAAAAAATCCTCGTTTATTTTCAGTTTATCTTTCCCAAATTTATCTTCATTAGGATATGAACAAGAACATTACTCTGGCAGGGTTAAAATAATATTTTCTATGTTCCTACGGCCTAGAACAACTTTGTTATTTTTTTGTCCAACCCGACTAATTAACAAAGTAAAATGTTTACCATTTTTTTTAGAAAATATTTGCAAACGTGGGTGGTAATTTGATATCTGAGAAAACGTGATCATTTAATTATTCCTACCTTCAGGATTTCATTGCGAACTCAGATTACCTGTAGATTTAATTTGGTGCCTTGAAATCTAAATGAAATTCCCGATTGCAGGGTTTTTTCGTTTAGATTGCCGTTTCGAGTTTGCATATGTTAAAAAAAATTGAAAATTACGATTAGAATTCCTTCTTAAGCTAGCTAGTCGCACACTAAGCAGATATGATATATTACAATACAAATAATAAATATCAATGTGAGACAAGAGAGAATATATCGCTGTCTCTTACATGCATATAAAGGTTGTTGTATTCTTGCGTGTAAATTCTTTCAAAAGAAAGGGAGGAGTTGCTGCGTTGGCAGCAGGGGTGGCGGCGCGCGAGCGATATTTCATGTTGCGAGCATTAATATTGGCTACGGAAACCGCTTCACATGAAGCGGACCGTATGCTTGTCTGCCCTGTCGGCAGTACATACGTAGTATAAAAACATATACGTATATCGTATCTGCCAGTCTTTGTGTATATTACTCACTTAGTTCTATCGAAAGTAAAAATATCTCTATAGAAAATAATACCTACTTGTATTTTCAATTAATTTTAATCACCAAAATTATTACATTACTTGACACATTATATACACTCGCGAGCAAAAGTTTGGAATCACCTACTTGCGATTTGCTACGAGCGATTTTAAGAACTAAACAACTAATGAAGATTAATAAATATGCTATAATTTTAAAGGTTATTCTGTAAACTTTAAATTGATACCATATTCATTTCAATTGGACCCGTATTTTAGGAGCAATCCTGGTTTAATCAAGGAGTAACGAAAAGGTCTCAATTTATTCGTTACGAGTTGCGCGCCTATGAATCCTATAAAAGCGCAGGGCATCGGAATTTTCTTATCAGTCGGCTGTTACACGTTGACTGGTACACCCCTCCGTTGAATTTGACCCTGACATTGGACGATAATGGAGACCACGCCAACAGAAGCAGCCCAAATTGTTGCTCTACTACAACAAGGGCTAAGCCAGCGGGCTGTCGCACGTCAGCTCCACATAAGCCAGTCCTGTGTCTCGAAAGTTTATAAACGCTTTGAGATGACCGTTTTATCGTGTCAACTTCTCTTCGAAATCAGCAGCAGGAGCTCAGGGAAGTTCGTGGGACAACTGCCAGTGAGTGGACAGTTCGGCGAAGACTCAAGCAGGCGAACTTGACTCCAAAAAGGCCTGCCACAGGCCCAAATCTGACGGCAGCTCACCGTCAAGCACGCCTTCAATTTGCTCGCGCCCATCTTAATTGGGAAATCGAGCAATGGAGGCAAGTTCTGTTCTCAGACGAGTGCAGAATGTGCTTACACGGTAGCGACCGAAGGGGCCGGGTCTACAGGCGACCTGGAGAGCGATTTGCTCAGTGCTGTTTCACTGAAACAGTAGCTTATGGAGGCGGTTCCTGCATGATGTGGGCCGGCATTTCATTCGACGCAAAAACGGAGCTTGTTTTCGTGCCTGGCGGGGGACGAGGGGGTGGTCTAACTTCGGACCGGTACATTACCGATTATCTGCTGGAACATGTTGTTCCTTATGCGGGATATGTCGGCGATAACTTCGTCCTAATGCACGATAACGCCCGATGTCACACTTCACGTGCCACAATTGACTTCCTGGGTCAAGTTGGAATCGCCACATTAGACTGGCCAGCGCTCAGCCCTGACTTGAATCCCATTGAGCACTTGTGGGATGAGTTGAAAAGAAGGGTTCGATCCAGAAATCCAGCTCCCTCAAGTGTTCATGAGTTGAAATCGGCTTTGACAGAGGAGTGGGAAGGCATCCCACAAGATTCTGCCAAGAAGCTGATTAGGTCCATGAAGAATCGTCTTCGTGCTGTAATTAGGGCTAGGGGAGGTAACACTAAATATTGAACAAAAATGTCTTATCCCAAATAAAGATTTTCCTCTAAATTTTGTTTTTTTTTAATGGTTCCCGTTTCCTCATTCCTTCATTTTTCCTTACTCCTTCACTTAAACAAGGACAGCTCCTGAAATAGGGGTCCGATTGAAATGAAAATGGTATCAATTTAAAGTTTACAGAATAACCTTTAAAATGATACCATATTCATTAATCTTCATTAGTTATTTAGTTCTTAAAATCGCTCGTAGCAAATCGCAAGTAGGTGATTCCAAACTTTTGCTCGCGAGTATAATACAGATCCTAATATTACCTATATCAAAACACAACATATTATTATTAGAAGCGAATAGAACACAAAGGATTTCCTGCCCGCCTTATATAAAACTGTTAACGAAGCATAAACACGCTTGCAATAAATGGAATATAATGCGCACACAGCAGCTGGATTATCAAATCCCGCTGCTAACTCTGCGTCTTTTCACGTCTAGTTATTCATTAGCAAAAATACAACAATTCTGGGAGGTAGAGGTCTCCTGCCGACCTCTATATGCCCTATCTCCGATGTTGTTATTATATTAATACGTGAAGCAAAACCTTTGTACCCCTTTTTACGAAAATTGCGCTGACGGAAGAGTATGAAATTACGCACATTTATAGTTTATATAGAGAAATAGTGCGGAATGCAAATATTTTCGTTTACTTATGCATAAAAAATACATTAAATCAATAAAAAAAACATTACACAATACCATGTATTTGACACACACGCCTATATACTCTTTTCTTTATTGTTAAAGTGATTATGGTCAAATTTCGACCACTTAGCAATCACAGGTTTCTATAGATATGGGACTAAGAGTCAAAAATGATCACTCGAAAAATTACCCAATTGTAACAACCCGCAAATTAGTTCGTATAAATAAGTCGACGATCTAATACCAGAGACAATTTATTAAAATAGAAATGGCGTATTATGTAGGTATTTCGAAACTGCAGTCTATTTTAATGAGGTACCTATACAAAGCAAAGGATCACACTAAAATAAGAAGAGAAAGAAGAAGAAGCAGGATTTTTTTATTTTAACACTTTAGTTAATTTCATATTTTTGCAAGGAAAATCCCCGCTATTGTACAATTGAGGCATCAGTGACAAAAAGAGAAAGACGACGATAAGGAAAATAAATATTATGTCGACTACAACCCAGCCTACTCGCGAGCTATCCATATGCAATAGAAACCGTTGTGACGCAATTTATTATGGGTTTGGCATGTCTATAGTAAACAAACACATTATTATTTAAATAGTTGATTTCGCCCAACTTATCAAAATATTACAAATATTTTAAAAATTTAAAAATTCACCACCCCCCGCCTAGGTGGGATTTGAACCTCTAGATTACCGGTCGAGTGCTCTTTCCAACTGAGTTACCAGGAAGGTTTGTAATGGTGACGAATTTTTGCATTTTATAATTACTGCTGTGAAGTCGCAGTGTGGCGCCACCTACCTATTAAGTATTACACTACTAAACCCAGGCGGGGGAAGAAAATCTTTCCATTTTTTAAATATTTATAAAAACATAATTGCCTACGACTAAGTTACACCTACGTTTCCTTTGCCAGAGCTCTAAAGAAGATAAATGTGATGACGAACCACTTACACCCCAAATAATGTTGACAAAGACTAACAAGATAAGCAAAGTGACATAATAGATATGTTCAGTGTTATGGAAAAACCTTGTTAGTTTTTCCATGAATGGATACAGATCGCGTTCATAATGGCCAAACCGGGATCTTTTTACGGCCTCTACTTTACGGAACATTCGTCTTAGTCAAATTGTATTTTAGCGGCGGTGGATACATTTTGTGGGCAATAAATTTGTATGTAGAAGACATCAATATTTTGCACTTCGTCATAAAAGCAAGGAGCGTAAGTAATACCTCCGTTATACGCATATTTCACTCACGTTGATGATGCTTATACTCGTAAAGAGTATAAATTAAGCTAAGTGCATATGTAATATTAATATTACATATGTAATATTAATATTACATATGTAATATTAATATTACATTGTGTTTAAACACAGTGTAAAATTAATATTTCGTTTGTAACATTGCGTGGATATTAACTTTATCTAAAATAAATAAGGAGGTAGATGAATGGAAATGTTTTATTTTTTACTGATTACATGATGCGTATTTTTTATAACATTAGGATGACAAACAGGCATTTGAACCGCTTGATAATAAGCAGTTACGCTTGCAGCACCAGAGGTATCTCTTAAAAAAAATCACCGACTGACCTAGGTAATGCGCATTACCTAGTCTTTAATTTTGAATAAATCATGCATTTATAATGATATTAAAATTTCATAAAATTTATTTGCAGAGAATGACAAGCACTAAAAAATAAATCAAACGAAATTTGAATCCTAATAAATGCTTATTTTATTTTAAGTTATAGGTAAGGTACATATAAAAATTATAAGTTATCTTTTTTTATAATAATAATTACACTGCTGAACATTTTTAAAGCCACGATAACGTCATAGCTAGTAAAATCTTCTTTGTAGCATTAATAAGCAAATAGATCGAACGTAAAAAATTGCCAGTGAAATGGAATATACGCGTAAGGTAATTTTGAACGCTATCACATTTTATAGGGTTACGGTCTTTTACGTGGGCGTTTACAGCTTCTCTGAACTATAACATGACCCGAGCTGCGCCACCTACTAGGTATTCCGAGAACAGATTACCTGCATAAAATTCAATACCTGCAATGCTGATAAAACGACTAATTATATGACTAACTGTATTTATATTAGGTTTTCTATGCGGCGAACTAAATTATTTTCGTTATAGAAATATACTTTGCGAATAATTTACAACTTATTGGATTAGTCTCAGAAATTAATACGAGCAAATAACGTCTCTTTTGATATAAAAAGTGCTCTTGATATAAAAATTCGTAATAGTACACTGAAAAAATTAATTACCATGTCTGTTCTTGTCTCCATTTTAGTATGAACTGTAATATTTATTTAGTTTATTTGAACTACTTGCACAAGAAAGCACAAAAATAACAGGTGGACTGAATGCTATACAAAAAATCTGCCAGTCAACCTTAAGGTGATGCAGGGGGAAAAGACAGACAATATGAAATAAAATTGTGATAATGTAACAAAAATAAATAAAAGATAGAAACAAAACTTTATAGACAGTGTATAAATTATAAATAATATTATTGTAATTTTACTAAAATAAAATACATTTATACAGTCTTCGCTGCGCGTACATCTCAGAGTAGACTCATCTGTTCTAAGCATATTTGTATTGTCATTGTTGTTTAAGTAATAGGGTAAAAACTAGAAAGTTGCCTCAATGGGATACTTGCCCCGGTTTCAAATACACTATGTTAGGGACGTTGGTGGTGTTAGCGCTTTATTCATCATCATCAGGTCATTTTAGTCTCCACAGGAGCACGACCCTCTCTCGTCTGTCCCAGACAGAAGGAGGACTTGGCCTACACTCCCCACGCTGGCCAGACGGGTTGGGGAGGCCTGATCGATGTTCTATAATGTATTTCCCTTAGTCGCCTTGTACGACATCCACGGGAAGAGACGGAGTGATTCTACTCTAGTCTGCTGGAAACCACACGGCTAACAGTTAGCGTAGGCGCATGCATTTTGTCTGTGTGAGCAAAAATCTTCCTCGGCGAAACGTTGAAGGGCGTTGAAATTATATTGGTAAATAAGTTCTATTGAATATTTTTATTGCTGATTGTGATTTCAGTCAACATATTGTTTTTTTCAATGCATTAGAGTTGAAACTACACTGTTTATTACCTTGTATCGCGTATTCCGTGTGAATTTTCTAAAATCCTTTCTGAGCGGATGCATAATTGATAATAGCTACCTGAATGTCAAATTTCATCCAGGGGCCCTACCGCCGAAGTTGAAGCCGATTACCATCGAATAATTTGACTAAAAAAATAGGTCGTATGTTTAAGTTATTGATAAACATCTTCAGCTTAGTCTGTAGAGCGCCAGAGTCTCTACAAGCTAAGCTAAACACAAGTACCATAAATCTAAGTTGAAGTTTGATTTTCGCCGTCAAAAAATCCGATGGTAATCGGCTTCAGCTTCGGCGGGCTCCTGATCCGTCTATTGGTTAGAGGATAACCATAGATAATATTATAAATGACTCCGCAGACGAGGACCTTTATATGTTATCATTTACATAATTATGTAACTTTCCAGAATATTATAAATATTTTAAAATGGAAAAATTCACCTCTATCTCCTCCTAGGTGGGAGAAATTAACTATTTAAATAATAATTTATTTAATAAATTTTATGTTATCACTAAATAAAACTGTCGAATTTCATATGCAACGATGGACTGCAATACCTTGTTTAGTAGTGTAATACTTAATAGGTAGATGGCGCCACACTGCGCTTCACAGCAGTAAATATAAATGCAAAAATTCGCCACGATCACAAACCTTCCTTGAAGGTCAGTTGGAAATAGCACTCGATCGGTAATCAAGAGGTCGTGGGTTCATATCTCACCTAAGCGGGAGAAGTGAACCTTTATATTTTTATAAAAAAAATAATGATCCCTTTAATTGATGTTTGCATACTAGTTCTTATTTCGCCAACTATGAGTGTGATTTATTATGAAAATTCCTACTGAATAGAACATATAGTTAGCAGGTGAAACTATCTACTATAAATTATTAATACTATTAAACATTTTAAATTATTAAATGGGTATGGTAGTTCTCTACCTCGTAATAGTTTAAAGGGCAGAGAACAACTTCAGTCAGTTCGAACATAAACTTCAAGCAACTACGACGTAAACTAATCATTCCATTAAATAATCCTCAGCTCTTAGATAAAATAGCGTACATAAATCATAACAATGTTTAATATAAGGTTTAACCTTTAGTGGGTAGACTACGGAAGAAATATAGCACCGTAATGAGATAAATAAAACGATGGTATGGTCTCCGGTGTCCGCTGTAACAGCCTATAGAATCACGATTATGAAACATTATCCTTATTGCGTATATTTAGTTACTTAAGAAATTATACCCTCCACCTCTCAGGTTTATAATAAAAACACGGGTTGTACTCCGGGAGTGCCATAGTAGTAGTAAAAGATTTTTAATATTGATATGGTCAGTATAAGATGTTGTTTGGTATATTTTAACCGAATAAACAAAATAATAATTTGATCTTTCCAGAAATATTTATGAAGACAATTATTTGACGAAATCCAACATTGAAACATATACAAAATAGCTTTGATAAGTCAAACATTCTGTGCGAGGTGTCAAGATTTCATATAAAGACTCTACGACTCTCCAACATCTGAAATAGAAGAAACATGCGAATGCCGCCGCGCCGACTGCCGTAGTCGTCTGTGTGACACGTGTTTCGCCTCTACGCGTGGCATCATCATGCGATATCTAGATATTGATCGTTAGTACAACCACCACAAATGACAAATCCATCGCATTACCGCCCTTTATAGTGTTTGAAGTGGAGGGGGTAGAGAGGGTAATGGAAAATATATATAGGAGAATTATTGACGTCAAGTTGTTTATTAATTAAAGGAAGTTTGGAATTTTTGTGTTTTATTATTTCAAATTGTTCCTTAATTATTATCTGTCGTGTATAGTATCTTGTATGAATTATTGGGGTAATTATGTTTGTTATAAATTCTTATAAGTATTGATGAACTCGATGGCGTGAGGAGCTAGATGGCATTGTTGCGCGTGTCAGTCTAATAGAACATACAAGTTAAGCAACGTAGACAGTAGCCTGTCCATGTCCGTGCGTCTGAGGGCACGTTCGACAGCAGCACGGCCTCTGGTCCCGGCTTTTGTCATTAGATAATAGTCGTTAAACCAAGTCAGTGGCCTTTAGGCGGCTTGAAAACACTGCCTTCGCTAACCAGTGCAGGTGAGCAGCGGGGTGGAGTATACTCTAATCCCTTTCAATTGAGCGGAGACCTGTATCCCGGCCACTGCCGGGATACGGGTAGTGGGATGAGTTAGGGTTGACGACGACGATATATATATATATATATATATATATATATATATATATATATATATATATATATATATATCGTCGTCGGCTATAAGTAACAGCTTTTTTAACACTAACGTGCGATAACTAATAATCAACTATAAAGTGCCGACTGTGTGACCTAACAATATTTTATTTTGTCCTTAATGCGGAGCATAATTTTTAGATACGCCTGATTAATTAATGAACATATATTTTTATTGTAGACAAATTGTTTCATTCTATATAAATATTATGTGTGTAGGCCGAGTAATTTTACTTTCATACGACTGCCGAGTTTATATCTCATTACTGTATTTATTTTCCCTCTTCTTTGCAAATACAAAGTATTTTTTCATTTATTGGAACAAAGCTTAAATAGCATGATAGCATGCTCGGCCGCCGGCGTCGAGTAACAGAGGAAAAGTCATCGCCCCTTCAAAAGAATTTGTAAAAATGTTTAGGTAGACAGGGAAAATAATTAATCATAAATAAAAAAAATGTGAAAACCGTGCCTGGTTCAGTAGCGAAAGTCGATTTACTAGTGTCTTACCTTCTTGACTGACCCAGAATGAGTTAGTCAAGAAGGTCACTTTCACCTTCCATATTAACGGGACGGGGGCCTACCACACATTTCCACCACTGTGTCTCCTGTGTAGCCCGGATTAACAGGACCTAAAACAATGAGTTGTTACGTAACACATCGATTCCAATAATATGAATTGCAATATCGTCTGAACGCTTGGTAATTCTCCCTTGTTGCTACCAAATGAGAATAGTAAACTACCCCGGATGCGACACCATCTTCCACATATTAAATCTCAATTACGCAGCGAGATATCCGGCAAACGTTACTCACTCTTACGTTATTCCGGAGAGTACAGCATAGATTTCATGACGAAAGTCGTGATGGGATTTTAACACGGTCGCCATATATACAGAATCCTAAAAATATCAACGGACGTGATACTGATGTCGCCTGTTATTGTTTGAGTGAAGAATTACCTACGCGATATTTCAAACAACTTCACAAAAGGTAAGGTAAGCCAAGAAGGTTCTGAATTCACCTATATCTTTTTATAAAGTAATTTTCTGAACTTTTTTGTTCGAAAAAGGATACTTCGATTGTGGTTCTTTATAAATGTTATTCCGATCTGATTATGAAATTAGAAGATATTTCGATTTTTATGTAAATATTCTTAGATACCTTACGCGATAGCGCTGCTGGTGTTACCGATATAATTTCCAAATTATTTTTAAGAAATAGTATATACTCCTACTGTCCCTAGCAAATTTCGTTAAGATGTGATCATAGAAACTGCAGACTGGACTCTTATTAAATGTTATTTAAACTAAAAATTGTGTAAATATAATCTTTTAACTTCATTTCGTCATTTTTATTTTATAATTGACATGTAAAATCTTTTAAGTAAAAAGAGAAACCAACGTCACTGAAGTCGACGTTTACATCGTTATCTCTAAACTTCAATAAAGTCGGTTTCTCTTTTTACCCTACTACCAAAGAAAGAGGGTAATGTTCTTGCAGAGTATGTAAATATGTATGAATGTGTACTTATTTAGCATGCTCTATAGCTTATACGAGTAAACATATGGGGCATATTGGGTTCGTCTTATTTGCGGAAGTGACATCATAAGGCCAATTCTCGTAAATATTTTAATCCCAGATTTAAAATTGCCCGAATCTAGATTGAATTATGAGTTGACTGCAAATTGGTAAACTTGGTATCATTAGTTACTAGCGGCCCGGCCCGCCAAATCACGGGTAGAAGAACAAAACGCACAAAACTCTCCCGCCTCGCAATATTTACGTTTTTTCTCTCCATATCAACATTCCTTATGCCTTAATGAAAATATGAAAAAACAACCAAATCGGCCGATTTGGTCGACCCGTTCTCGAGTTTTAGTTCTCGCTTAGCAACAAATTTGGGGATTCATTTTTATTTATATAGATAGATTTAATTCTTCAGTTTGATGGGGAGTTTGATAACTAGTAATTGACTAGAGCCTTATACATACGTATCGGAATGACACGTGATCGATTTAATGAAACACTGTTGGGAACGCCATTAAATCCGGAATAATAAGCCGGAATATTCATTGATCACGCAGTTAATTCAGTTGCAAAAGAGCGCTTGGTTCAAAAAAAAATCAAAGAAATATAACTGCTCGTATTTAATTGTTATTCAAATAGTTGATATCGGCCAACTTGCCTTTAACTAAAAATTAACTAATAAGTTTGGTGTTATCAAAAAAAAATTGCCAAATTTCACCTGCAACGATGGACTGCTATGCCTTGTTTAGTAGTGAAAATGCAAAAATTCGTCACCATCACAAGAACCTTCGTTCCTAGTAGCTCAGTTGGAAGAGCACTCGACCGGTCATCGAGAGGTCGTGGGTTCAAATATCATCTAGGCGGGGGAGATATTTTTTTCCATTTTTAAAATATTGATAATGCTCGTATTTATAACGCTCAATAATGAGTTTGTGCGATTGAGTCATGTCATTGTATTTGATTAACTTTGATTACATTTTAAGAGAACAGGCACTATAAATTTGTCGAAGAAAAGAGTTACACTGTTTTTATTTTTGGAGCGTACGTCCGTGTCGTTCTACAGTCTGAAACGAGTCACACCACACCCGAAGCTAGAACAGTGTAAAATACCACAGTATCGTCAAATAAATCTCGAAAAATAACTAAAGCACAATTCCGGTATAAAAATAAAGGGGGTTGAGAACTATAAACAATAAATTAAAAGGATTATTTTATTTTAATTTGATGAATTTCTAAAATATTAATTCAATAACAACATGAAAAACTCTCATGAAATATGAAAAATATCTGAAAAAGATAGAAATGTCTTATCATATGATTATGCCGATTAAGCGTATTATTAAGTGGGTAGACAGACCTAGTCTGATTTTAATACAAAAACAACAAAAAATCGTTTTTACAGCTCTATGGCACCTTTATTCAACCGGTAAAAGAAAGAATAGAAAAGATACTTCTAATGTCTGTATTTCTAAAAGCGGTATCTAGTAGGCAAGATCAAACAAAGTAAACAAATGAAAAGCACTAATTAATGTCATGCTCTTGAATACTGTTTGTTCCATAAGTATTTCTTAAATTTCTCGCTAACTAGTGTTTTTTATAACGTAATACTTATGTAAATATTATTATTACATATAATCACAAAAGAACAGGAGTTCCCGCTAAGTATAGACTCATGAATTAAATGCGTTTATATATACTATAAATGTGAGATAGGTACGTATCTCACACTTATATTTATATAGTAATTAATTACAGTTGTGTGACGAAAAACTCATGAAAAACTATTTCTTATATCTGTTTATAGTATAGAACTCTCCCTCTGAAAATATGATAAAAACCAGCAATATTTGGTAGTTATATAACTACTATACACGAACAAGGCCTATGGGGGATAGTCCTAAAACGTGAACTGTAATGACATTGACACACATTAAAGAACAGTAGCGCGGAAAAAGAATTTTTAGAAATATATTGTTGTTTATGAGTTTACAGTAGAGTTACTTCATTCCTCATTGTCAACATAAAAAAAAAAGATATTTTATATTTTCACATTTTCATCTCGTTGTGGTAATAAACGTTTTCTTACGCTTTGTACAATTTATGTGTACATATTTACTTCCACAACCGTTTTAGGTTTGTGGGCATAGCCATCTAAACGATTACTTACGTTACATTACTGTGAACAATGAGAAACAAGTACTTTTGAATTTGTTAGTAACAATAGTTCATCAAGCGAAATGTCTTAGTAAGTTTTCTCCGCCAAGCCAATGAGAGATTATTTTACGTTTGAGAGCTGTTGTCGTTGCGACAAAACTAGCACAGAAAGAGTCTCGGCGACAGTATGAACAGGCAGCGAACAACAATTCATATATACATCATCATTTTTATTCACACATGACCTGTGTCTTGGATGTATAAGAACGATAGTTGATCGTTTTCTGGACGGTGGTGAAACAAGTACCTAAAATATAAACTGAAAGCATTTATTATTTACTCATATAAACTATGACTTGTATAAAACAATTGTTTGGAATCGTCATTATCATCATCATCATATCAGCTCGTATTTTCCACTGCTGAACATAGGCCTCACCTCTAGAGAGCCACACGTCTTGATCCTGAGCGACCGGCATCCATCGACTCCCTACAACTTTCTTGACGTCGTCTCTCCATTTAGTACTTGGAATATAAAATACTAATAAAAACAATAAAATATCTATGTTGAAAGACCCAAAGAAGCACATGTTTGCCACCTTTTAATGTTGCCTAAATATAATTGTAAAAAGATTTGAGCTATCACTCGTGTCTATGCTTGATTATACAGTAATTGTAAGCGATTTAAAGAACAGAGGCTGTTTGATTCACGACTGCTTTATTTTTCTATTAGATCTGATTCATTACGTTAACATTTAAACAAAATGAGAACGTCTCTGAATAACATGGAGCATCACAAAAAGCGTTGCAATAAAACTGATATAAGAAATAGTTTTCCATGAAGTACATCGTACAACAAACTGTAAGCAGTTAATTTATCCTCGTTAACAGGTGTAGAGCTGGAGCGGCTGTCGGAAGTAGTTAATGAACCTGTTGCTTGTGTAGGATGGATGAGGCGACCGACGTCTTGGCAGTTGGCCCTCCCCTGTTCAAGGACCTGGGGCCCTACCGGCAAAGGTGAATCTAATTCCTATTCGGAGTTTTTGATTGCGAAAATCAAACTTCAGGTTAGATTTATGGTTCTTGTGTTTAGCTTATGTGATAGAAACTCTGGAGCTCTACCTACTAAGCCGAAGATGTTGTCATTAACTTAAAGTTAAGGCCTATTTTTGGAATCAAAATATTCGATTTACATAATCGGCCTCTAACTTCGGAAACGGGCGCCTTTTTGTGAAACGAAACAATCGCAATAGCCAGCCTAGTACAATTATTATTGAAGTTCTCAGAATTTTATAATTAAAACGATTACTACAAGTTATTTTATTATATAAAAATGTTGAAAACGTTCAACCATCAAGTGCCCATAATCAATAGGATTTCCATGTACAGGCACTGCTATTAAGTAATGTTGGTCATTGATTAAATTGTTGTAAAATCATCAGTTATATTTCAGTGTAGGTAAAGTTTGGAATATCCAATGTCCTGTTGAAGATAAGTGAACGGCTCGAGATAAATAAACCCATCCATGAACAGGCTACGGTCGATGTTGTTTAATATGCGTGATCGGTAAGACAGAGCGCATTGATGCCATCAAGCTTCTCGTGTTAAGTATACTATTATTTATTAATAATAAAACATTTTTATTCAAATAGAAAATTCATGTGAACATAATTTGAAAATAAATTACAAGCACAATCAACTCGCCAACAATTACCACAAATGATGCCGGGATTCAGCGATTAATAATCTCGCACATGCATGGCGAGCTTATGCTAATTATGTGCATGTAATTATGAGCTGATGCTAACTTAAATATTGGAGCATATCCATGTTAGGGCAATGATAATCCTACTAATATCATACTAGTCCTACTAATCCTACTTCCTACTAATATTATAAATAATATTATAAATGCGAAAGTTTGTGACTATGTGTGGATGGATGGATGTTTGTTACTCTTTCACACAAAAACTACTGAAGGGATTGTGATGAAATTTGAAACACGAGTAGAATATAATCTGGAATAACATATAAGGTACTTTTTATCTTGGAATTCCCACAGGAATGGGAATAATGGGACTGAACGTGTAAATCACTGACTACTGAAGGGATTGTGATGAAATTTCGTACACGCGTAAAATATAATCTGTAATAATACATAGGATAATTTTTATCCCGGAAATCACAACGGGGACGGAAACAACGGGATTGCGCGGGTGAAACTGCGGGCGTTCGCTATAATTTCAAATAGGCCTACAAAAAGGCCCACGACAGCATATATCTATCTTTTATGTGTAAGCCATCTTCGCCAAAATAGAGAACCATAAATTCAATAAAAATTTAAACTTTATTTCTAATGCACAATCGGTGGTCATACATTGATCCATATCAAAATAAATACTTTTAACGCTTCTGGTATTTAAATTAGATAAACTTTGTCTTTTATACTACATCATTTGGACAGATTTTAATAGTTACGACGATGACAAACGGAGTGCGCGATACTAAGGTCCGGTCCGGGCGGCGGGCGAAAAAGTGGAAGAAGTCGCTTATCGCTGAGTGTACGATCAGCGACGTGGTTGATGATTGTGTCCGTTTTGCGAATTTTCAAGGCACCAGCAATTTGTTAAAAACGCACTGTACATACGAGTACATAATGTAGTAGATATGTATTGGCAGGTATTTTTTTGTGGTTAGGTTAGTTACACGTATAAGAAGATACTTCATTTTTACTTTAATTACATGGGTAGGTATTGTTTTTTTAGTATCCATTTATAATAACGTAAAATAAATTAATAATAGAATAGTACCACGGAAACGTGATTTTGTTTTTTAAATAGCAAATTAAAATTATTTTTTACCTATTAATTAGAATGTAGTTATAATTTTAATTGAATAGTATTGCATTTTTAAAGTATTACAATAATAATCATAGCTACCGTACTGTATTTTTTAGAAAGTACATATAGAAAAAGTACTTACTAAGAATTATACCGCGAAAGCGTGAGTCAAATTTTTCCCAAAGCTCTGATGAAGCTCGAGTTATGAAAGTAGCTAGACTTAACGAGACGTTTCCCCAAGCCGAACTGCAAAGGCTTGAACAGGCAGAGCGTAATGCAGCTCACAGAGCTGCTGAGACACCAGAGCAGTCCCAAGCTCGGCGTAGACAGCATGCTGAATATCTGACATCTCAAGGAGCTGACACCAGAACAGTTCCAAGATCGACGTCGATAGCATGCGTATCTAGCGTCTCAACGGGCTGCTGAGACACCTGAATAGTTTCAAGCTCGACATCAACAGAACGCTGAATATCTGGCACCTCAAACGGGATTTTGAGACAAACTAACAGTTCCAAGCTCGGCCTATTCAGCAGGAAACTTACATGGCGTCCCATAGCTACAGAAACTGTTGAAGCAGATGAATCTCGCAGATGCGTTGTTGCTGAAAGAGCACAACAGCGGCGTCTAATGTTCACAAGAAACACGTGAGGAGTATTCGATAAAGCTGCATTTGATGATACTACATTTGCAATACTACGAGACTTTACATTACGAAAGCCACAAGCTTATAAAAAAATAAATGCGATAAATAAAGAATGCAAATATTGCGGTGCTCTTAAATGGAAAGAGGAAGCTGCTGGAAGAAATGTGTTGTTCGGGAGGTAAAGTTAGACGAGCCAGTTGAACTTCATAAAGAACTGTTCTCTTATGAAAATGATGAGTTTCGCCGTTTTCTAAAAAAACAAGGAAATAAATACAATACATGCTTCCATATGACATCTTTTGGGGCGGATAACATTGTTTCGATGCTAGGATTTTGCCCACACAATTGGCTCTTTGTTTTTTTGAAATCCGTTCATATTTGCCGGAGTTATCGCGTAATATATATACAAAAAAAAACGGGTTGCATCCCGGGAGTGCCGGCAGAAGTGAAAACTTGAACATTAACGTTGTGCATTTTTGAATATTTTGGAATGTTTAGGGAATAATTTCGGAAAAAGAGAGGGGGATATTACTTCCCCTCCTACGCCGCGCCGGCGGTCTCCTCTCCCTCAGTCTTACGAATTTTCGATCAGGTAACGTATCCTGACGCGAGTTTAACATTTTTTACCCATCCCAAAAAGTGCACAACGCCGCTAAAGAAGTTTTCACTTTAAAAAGTATATACAGTCGAATTGAGAACCTCCTCCTTTTTTAGAAGTCGGCTAAAACTGTTTTCGGTGGACGCGCGATTTAAAAACTGTTTTGCTTTTCAATAAAAAAATATTACTTCTTTTTTAGTCTCGGTGATTATTTAAGAGATTCAAGGCTATGTAGATTAACGCTGCCCCTTGTTATTGTACTTGACTACCTTGCACCCGCGACATTCTACGCGCGTATCTCGTTATCTCATAGGAATTTTCAAAAATCCTTTCGTAGCCGTTATCTAAGTCATTGGTCATACATAATAGCTACTTGTATGACAAGTTTCAAATTCTGATCCGTCCAGCATGAGCTGTGTTTTGATAGATCAGTCAGTAACGGTTGTCTTTAATAGATACAGAGAAACAAGATTTCATACTGTTTATATTTCATTTTAACATAGAGTAACATTACATCAAACTTCCTGTAAACATTTAACGTCGGTAAATAGTATGTATATTTAATGAATACACCTACGCATAACAAACATTAATTTTACATACAAAGCAACTTAAACACATGTTGAATGTAAACATAATAAATAAGATAGGTTGGTAAATAGTAAGTAACTTTAATACCTATGTAACTATTTTTTACCGAGGGTGTAATATATTCAGAGTTCATTGTATACTTTATAATGTTGTAATCATATGGCTAGTAATTAACCGAGCATCTAAAATTGTAAAACTGGGCTACTATTATGCTAACTTGAGGACTTAAAATCGCATAAAACATACTAAATCATTATATATAACCTAATCTAGTATTCTAGAAGTATAAAATTGTGTAACTGCGATGTGGCGCAACTATCGCACTTTCAATGCTAAATGCATAGAAGATGCGATAATTCGAAACAAAGGCCATCTATTATCAGCCTTTTGAAAGAGCATAACTGACGAAGTTTATGTGAGAGAATGGTCAGATCTACTATGCAAATCCAGAGATCTTTTCCGAAATAGAGAGCTTTTTTGCTGCACATGAACCTGAGCGGGTGAATTTCCAGAATGCATTTTCCAGATTAATAAACATAAGATAAAGATCCTGAATGTAAGATGGCGCCAAAATCCTATCCTACTTCCTACTAATATTATTATAAATGCGAAAGTTTGTGAGTATGTGTAGATGGATGGATGCTTGTTACTCTTTCACGCAAAAACTACTGAAGGGATTGTGATTAAATTTGGTACACGGGTAGAATATAATCTGGAATAACACATAGGGTACTTTTTATCTCGACATTCCAACAGGAACGGGAATAATGGGACTGAACGTGTAAATCGCTAAGTATTAACGGGATTGTGATGAAATTTAGTACACGGATAGAATATAATCTGGAATACCACATAAGGTACTTTTTATCTTGGAATTCCCACAGGAATGGGAATAATGGGACTGAACGTGTAAATCACTGACTACTGAAGGTATTGTGATGAAAGTTGGTACACGGGTAGAATATAATCTGGAATAACACATAGGGTACTTTTTATCTCGACATTCCAACGGGAACGGGAATAATGGGACTGAATGTGTAAATCACTAAGTACTAAAGGGATTGTGATGAGATTTGGTACACGGGTAAAATATAATCTGTAATAATACATAGGACTGTTTTTATCCCGGAAATCACACCGGGGGCGGAAACAACGGGATTGCGCGGGTAAAACCGCGGGCCTTCGCTATTATTTCAAATAGGCTTACAAAAAGGCCCGCGACAGCATATATCTATCTTTTATGTGTAAGTCATCTTCGCCAAAATAGAGAACCATAAATACAATAAAAATTGATACTTTATTTCTAATGCACAATTGGTGGTAATAAATTGATTCATATCAAAATAAATACTTTTAACGCTTCTGGTATTTAAATTAGATAAACTTTGTCTTTTACACTACATCATTTGGACAGATTTTAATAGTTACGACGATGACAAACGGAGTGAGCGATACTAAGGTCCGGTCCGGGCGGCGGGCGAAAAAGTGGAAGAAGTCGCTCATCGCTGAGTGTACGATCAGCGACGTCGTTGATGATTGTGGCCGTTTTGCGAATTTTCAAGGCACCAGCAATTTGTTAAAAACGCACTGTACATATATAATGTAGTAGATATGTATTGGCAGGTATTTTTTTGTGGTTAGGTTAGTTAAACGTATAAGAAGATACTTCATTTTTTCTTTAATTACATGGGTAGGTATTGTTCTTTTTAGTATCCATTTATAATACCCCCCGGAAATACGCAAACACCTTATTTCGACAAAAGATAAGATTTTTATAGATTTTGCCACATGTAGATTCGTGGACGATATAGAAGTCGTGCGTTGCTTAAAATGCCAGCAATATGGGCATGTCAGTAAATACTGCTCTGCGAATAACCCCACCTGCGCTCATTGCGCCGAAGCACACGACTCACGGGAATGTCTGAAGAAGTCTGAAGCAGACTTCATACCTACATGCGCAGCTTGTAGGCGACAAAAAAAGACTGCTGACCACAAGATCGGGTCAGAGTCTTGTCCCACATACGCAGCTCGGTTAGAGTTCAATATTTTAAATACTACCTATGGATAACGTCGTAATTGCACAACTAAATCTACACAACGACAAAATTGCAACGTCCGAGTTAGATAAGCTCGTTGCGGACTATAAGCTCGACCTTGTTTTAGTTCAAGAGCAGTACCAAAGATCGCAATTAAACAGTAAATTTATACAACTTAATAACAAGTCGCGCGCGGGTATATATGCGCCAAGAGGCGGATTTACTATAACATCAATCAATCACCTAATGTCCACTCACTGTGCGGTAGCTGAAGTAACATCTCCATATTTGAGAGTATTTGTAGTCAGTTGTTATTTTCAATTTTCTGACCCTGTGGATTCGCATTTGTATCACCTACGAAGAGTGTTGCATGCTCTTACCGGTCATAAGGTTATTATAGGGGCAGACGTAAATGCATCATCACCATTATGGCACGGCAAGTTGAGAGCGACCGATGCCGACAGACGCTCTGCTGTTGAAGAGTTCATTGCTGAAATGCATCTTCATATTCACAATACCCCTGAAGCACCACCTACTTTTAGTAGCCCTATGGGCGAGTCTTTTATTGACGTCACACTTTCTAGTGCAGACGTCCGAATACAAAACTGGCGCGTTCTTCCTGAAGCTTCTTGTAGTGATCACCGTCTGATCGTATGTGAATTCTCCCCAGTTGTTGAAAGCTTACATCGGCAACAGTTAATAGGTTTTCAATATAAAACTAAGAATGCCGACTGGGCAAGCTTTGCTTCACTTTTCGCTTCCCGCGCTAAAGATTTTACTCGTAGTGAACTTACAGTCACAGAAAGTGTTGAAATTATGTCTGACACATTCGTGTATTGCGCTGACGTTGCATTAGGCCGAAAACCTATAGTTAATAACAGACGATGCGATTGGTGGAATGATACCCTTGTTAGGTTGCGTAGGAATTTCCGTGCCGCTAGACGTAAGATTTCAAAATTAAAGAAACGTAACATCGAGGGAGAAATTTATCAAACAGCTCTAAGTGACTTGCGTATTGCTAGATCTCATTATCGCGCTGCTGTTGAAAAATCCAAAGGTAATTTATTAAAACGTATTGTAGAAAGATTAAATAGTGAGGGCCCGTGGTCTCCCCTATATAACGAATTTAAAGCAAATAGGCGGATTGATCAGGCATACGTATCCAATATAAAATTTAATAATTCACATACCCTTGGTGTAGAAGAGACCGCTGAGACAATTCTGCATGCGTTAATTCCTGATGATTGTGCCGATAGTGACAGTGACTACCATCGTGAGGTTAGGAGCGCGGCGGATATGTGCCCTTCCACTCCAATATCAAATGTACCGTCGATGGATGAATTTATGTCTATTGTTAAAGCTTTGCCTACAAATAAAGCCTCCGGTGATGATAAGATTTCGAATAGAATGATTAAAGAAGCTTGTAAAGTAGCCGCTGAACCTATCTTAACAATACTTACTCGGTGTATTGTAGAAGGTCATTTCCCTGGCATTTTGCGAAGTGGTGTTATAAAAATAATACCAAAAGGCGGTGATAAACCACCGGACGATCCGAAGTCCTACCGTCCTATTACACTGCTACCGTCGTTGGGTAAGCTGCTTGAGCGCTTGGTTGTGCCACGGTTGCTGCCCGGTGGTCCGCAATTTCATAAAAATCAGTACGGCTTCACCATTGGCAAGTCTACTGTTGATGCTGCGCTCGCAGTGCGCAAAGTTGTTGAACTCTCGGAGAGCAAGTATGTTGTAGCTATTTTCTTAGATATCTCAGGTGCCTTTGATAATGCTTGGTGGCCAATGTTGTTGCTGAAACTTAAGGTGAGAGGTTGCCCTAGCAATATCTACTCTCTCATTCGATCGTACTTTTTGAATGGTACAACTAAATTAAAACTTGGCCATTATGTTGCTTCAAAGGTGCTCACGCAGGGCTGTCCCCAGGGTTCAGTGTTGGGACCGTATCTCTGGAATATCGGTTTTGATGATTTTTTTAGCCTACCCTTACCGGAAGGGTGCTCGTTAACTGGTTACGCTGACGATGGTCTCTTATTAATCAATGCTAATTCAAGATCTAGCATAGAGAAACTAGCCAACACTAGCCTAGGCCTAATTTCAGATTGGGGTTATCGTAATCGTCTCGATTTTGCGCCACATAAAACATATCAACTCTTGCTTAAGGGAAATTTACAGGTTTCACCGCGATTTCATTTTAATGGAGTATCTGTTGCTAATAGGGGTTCGGTTTGTTACTTAGGTTTGCTTTTGGACAGAAATTTTAATTATATTGAGCACATGAAGCAAGTAGGTGAAAAAGCAAAAAAGAATTTCTATGCCTTAACACGAATTTCTACCTCTACGTGGGGATTAACTTTCAAAACGTTAAAAACTATTTATACCGCCACATACTTAGGTTGTGTTACGTACGGTTCACCTGCGTGGGCAGATAGGGCTACTATAGGTGCAGCACGTCGTAAATTGCTTCAAAGCCAGCGCCTTGCTCTGATATTTTTATGTAAGTCGTATAGAACTGTAAGCACCGAGGCACTACCCGTGCTAGCAGGTGTGTTACCGGTAGACTTAGAAGTACAACGCCGCGCTTCAATGTACTATACATCTAAAAATATGGTCCCTGATTTCTTGAAAACGCGTGATCGTGAAAAAATAGTTAGACTGTTCAAACCTATTAATGAAGTATTTGAAACATTGCTGTCTCAATGGCAGGAAAGGTGGGAAACTTCTACCAAAGGACGCCACTTGTATCTGTTCTTTCAATCGGTAAGAGATAGATTAAAGAAAAAGTGGTTAGAAGTAGACCACCCCGTTGCGCAATTTTTAACTGGACATGGCAATTTTAAAGCTAAACTCTTTTCGTTTAAATTAGTGCCGTCGCCCTTATGCGAATGTTCTACTGCTAATTCTGAATTCGATCAAACAGCACACCATGTTCTCTGGGAGTGTGATCTTTGGCAGCGGGAGCGGGATGACATGTTGAATTCATTGCAAGTTGCATCCGGGGTAGTATACTATTCAGATTTGGTAGCAACAAGGGAGAATTACCAAGCGTTCAGACGATTTTGCAATTCATATTATTGGAATCGATGTGTTAGGTAACAACTCAGTGTTTTAGGTCCCTAATAGTGTTAGAAACTTAAAATCCGTGGTGCACGGCAGTTGAGCTTCACTTGACTAGCCATCTCTTTAGGCTTTTAATGCCTTATTTGCCATATTGCTGTCTCTCACATTGCTAAGAGGGGAAGTCAAATTCCAAAAGCTTCCTACTTCTTCTAATTTCTTCTGATTAAATTCGTTGTGAGTTCCAAGGCAGCCGTAGTTTTACCCCTGGGACTGCAATGGACTTCATTGTTCATTGCCTTTTTTGGCGGTCGCCGCTGTTAATCCTGGCTACACAGGAGATACAGTGGTGGGAATGTGTGGTGGGCCCTTTTTTTTTTTTTATCCATTTATAATAACGTAAAATAAATTAATAATAGAATAGTACCACGGAAACGTGATTTTGTTTTTCAAATAGCAAATTAAATATTATCTTTTGCCTATTAATTAGAATGTAGCTATAATTTTAATTGAATAGGCAGGTATTGCATTTTTAAAGTATAAAAATAATAGTCATAGCTACCGTACTGTATTTTTTGGAAGTACCTACATATAGAAAAAGTACTTTTTTTTTCACCAATCACCTAGAAACTCACCGAAACCCGTCTCAGATGGTACGGACATGTCAAAAGAAGAAGTGAGGACCATGTGGTACAGATTGCACTCAATCTGCCTGAACAGAAGAAAGGCAGAGGCCGCCCGCCACTAACCTGGTGGTCTAAAATACAAAGAGACCTCAAGGAAGTCCAGTTGCCTGAAAGGACAATCTAGGATAGATTATCCTGGCGCAAAAGAGTGAGGAGACCCGACCCCAAATAATGGGAAAAGGGCAGGACAAAGAAGAAGACATATAGAAAAAGTATTTACTAAGGGTAAAGTACTTACTATGATATTATACCGCGAAAGCGTAAGTCTAATTATTCCCAAAGCTCTGATGAAGCTCGAGTTATGAAAGTAGCTAGACTTAACGAGACGTTTCCCCAAGCCGAACTGCAAAGGCTTGAACAGGCTGAGCGTAATGCAGCTCACACAGCTGCTGAGACACTAGAGCAGTCCCAAGCTCGGCGTAGACAGCATGCTGAATATTTGGGGTCTCACTTGAACAGTCTCAAGCTCGACGTCAACAGAACGCTGAATATATCTGGCACCTCAAACGGGATTTTGAGACAAATGAACAGTTCCAAGCTCGGCCGATCCAGCAGGCAACTTACATGTCGTCCCATAGCTACAGAAACTGTTGAAGCAGCTGAATCTCGCAGATGCGCTGTTGCTGAACGAGCTGAACAGCGGCGTCTAGTGTTCATAAGAAACACGTGAGGAGTATTCGATAAAGCTGCATTTGTTAACATTACGAAAGCCACAAGCTTATAAAAAAATAGATGCGATGAATAAAGAATGCAAATTTTGCGGTGCTCTTAAATGGAAAGAGGAAGCTGCAGGCATGTGTTGTTCGGGAGGAAAAGTAGCCCTTTCAACATTAGACGAGCCAGTTGAACTTCTTTAAGAACTTTTCTCTTATGAAACTGATGAGTTTCGCCGTTTTCTAAAAAACAAGGAAATAAATACAATACATGCTTCCATATGACATCTTTTGGGGCGGATAACATTGTTTCGATGCCAGGATTTTGCCTATACAATTGGCTCTTTGTTTTTTTTTAAATCCGTACATATTTTCTGGAGTTATCGCGTAATATACATACAAAAAATGGGTGGCATCCCGGGAGTGCCGGCAGAAGTGAAAACTTGAACATTAACGTTGTGCATTTTTGAATATTTTGGAATGTTTAGGGAATGATTTCGGAAAAAGAGAGGGGGATATTACTTCCCCTCCTACGCCGCGCTGGCGGTCTACTCTCCCTCAGTCTTACGAATTTTCGATCAGGTAACGTGTCCTGACGCGAGTTTAACATTTTTACCCATTCCAAAAAGTGCACAACGCTGCTAAAGAAATTTTCACTTTAAAAAGTATATACAGTTGAATTGAGAACCTCCTCCTTTTTTAGAAGTCGGATAAAACTGTTTTCTGTGGACGCGCGATTTAAAAACTGTGTAATAAATCTAATTTGACGCGGATGACACCGCGGGCACAGCTAGTAATTTAAATAAATTAAAATATCAAAAAGGATTTTTTAAAGATAAGACGGATCGATTTCTATATATTGTCGTCCCTTCCATAACAAACTGCCCTATCTGGCATCGAGTAAATTATTCAGTGTAACGTATTTGCGGTTTTGACTTTCGCATATAATGTTGAATATATTGGAAACGGCATTACTTCCATTTGCGATACTTTGTGACGATATATAAACTTGAGAAAATCACACGGGCTTGTGGTCCCGATTCAGTTAAGACAAAAATTTAATTAATAAGCTAATTTGTGATACGAGGGCCAATATATTATTAAATTATAATATACAAGATTTCTTTATTATGTACAAAGAAACCATTAGGTAGGTAATTAGTAATATAAGATTATAAGCTAATGATGCTTAGTTGCTTCGTCATAAGTACGTAATAGTAGAGTAATTTAACAGGCTTATAGAAGGTCCTTTTAGTAACTTTTAATGGACACGTAGAGGTCTGATAGCGCGTCTCAAGTTACCCTTATTGCCTGGGGAGTTTTGAGTGGCATCTTAATACACATTGAAACCCTTCGCGTTCCATGCAAGGGTTATTTAATTTTATAAATATAACTCTTATACTCTTCTATCTACTCTTATTCGTATATTACTTGTAAGATATTGTGCATATGAGGTACTCGATGCCGTCGTTGCGTTGTCAAAGACGCAAGTAAAGCAACGTCGACCGTAGCCTGTTTATGGATTGATGATTCTCCGTGCGTCGGAGACGCTGTAGTCATTAGATGATAGTCGTTAAGTCAGTGGCCTTTGACCGGCTTGAAAAGACTGACCTCCGCCAACGCGCAAGTGAACAACTCTAAACCCCTTCGATTGAGGGTTGGCCCATCCCAGCAATGGGATGAATATGGGTTGCTGCAGATTTTACAAGTAACATTTTTTTTTTATTTTTATTTATACTACGTCGGGTGGCAGACAAGCATACGGTGCCGCCACCCCCGCTGCCAACGCAACATCTCCTTCCTTTCTGGTGACCTCACTCACTAGCAGGAACACAACAATTGTATTCTGTGAGATGGAGGTACATTCCCCAGTCGGATTTCTTTTTTAACATTTTTTACTTTAAAAATTCGAAATAACTCTGTAGTTACTTTATTTCGGTCAAGACGGAAGAGGTCAAGGTATTCTTAATCCATTACATTCTTTATTTATGACGAGTTTATTTTAGTATTTTATATTTTTATCATTTCAAGGTTTCTAGTTCTATAATAAGAGGTTAAGCACAATAGTTATTTTACCTATTGACTACATCATTTGTGTTTTATGTTTCATTATCCTTCTTACTTTACAATTTAGGTGGCTTAATCACGGTCAAAAGACACGTAAATTATTTTATAATATTATTAAACCGCTTTCAGAATGAACGATAAGAAACTCAAATTTATGAATGCCATTAATTAACATTATACCGTCGGAGTGTTTGCTTTGTGCACATTTATTATAAACACGAGAAAGTCACGATGATAAAAGGAGATAACGTGCCCAGCCCAGCTGTGAGAGTGGCGGGCTATATTTAGCACAAAGTTTTCAAAGGAAGAACAAATAGGCAACTCTGGGTATTGGTAACTGTAGCACGTACGCGTAGCGGCGGCGGCGCGCACTGCGTACGTGGACCGCTACACTCAATGGCTACGAAATGCTACGCGACACGAGCCCTCTTTTACGTGCGGTTTAGGATGTGTGCTCAAATAGGTAATTGAATTATTTTATCATGGTAACGCTGTATATGTTTCATATTACAACAATAGCACTGATTACATAACCATGTTAGTATTCACGTATTAACTCACTTTTATGATTTACTAGCTGACTCGCGCAACTTCGTCTGCGTGAGACAGAGCGTTGAGAGTGAAGCGTAAGATTACCATTTGAAAGGTTGTAGTGAGCCAATCTTAAAAGATAGACATATGCTATCACGGACTTCTTTTTTAGAACTTTTTAAAATGAATAATTCCGTCGTATACAGTTGTTGTTGTGGCCGTGTGACTTCCGGCAGACAAGAATAGAATCACTCCGTTTCTTCCCGTGGATGTCGTACAAGGCGACTAAGGGAAATACATTATCAAATATCAATCAACCCAGATCAGACCCCAACCCATTTGGCCAGCGTGGAGAGTATAGGCCAAATCCTCCTTCCGTCTAGGACGGACGAGAGAGGGTCGTGCTCCTGTAGTGGAGAATAAAATGGACCTGATGATGATGATGATGATATAATTGTTGCGTAACTTGAACCATTTACGCAGCTTTTTAGCTATCGGTGGTAGCGTGATGTTATATAGCCTAAAGCCTTCCTTGAACTATAGGCTATCTAACACTAAATATTTTTTCAATTCAAATGAGTAGTTCCTGAGAATAGCGCGTTCAACAAAACTCTTCAGATTTATAATAATAGTATAGATTTGTTATGAAGCACAACTGTTTATAGTACACGAAGTTCACTCATCAATTCATTCACTGGTTATTTATCAATTCATTCACTGGTTATTTATGTATTTGCGGAACAGAAAATATATATATTTTAAAATTAATGTACTTACATAAAATTCTTTAAAATCAAAAATGCTTGCCAACATAAATACGTAACACATAATAATGATATTGTTTATTGGCATTTTTTATTTCACATTACATTTTATAAGCGGTAATAAGCCGATGGCTATTGCCATATCTGTTTGTTATTACAAACGTGAAAAAAGTATGAGATCAAAGGATTCTTCCTTTCAAAGGTAAATACTTTTAGCAAGGTTTTTGCCCTAACCAATTTTGGTTTTCTTATTTGCTTTTTCATAATATAATGCGATGCGATATACAAGATGAGGCAAAAATATGTTGATATTGAATCTGAATTGATTAATTACTTCGCCAAAAGTTATTCATATCGACGATTACTATGATAACTTATAGGTGTCAGTTACACACATTTTATTTTTAATCCATCAGGTTGTATCCAATCAAATGGCTGAACCGATTTTAATGGAAGTTGGCATAGGTATAGATTATATCCCGAGTCGTAGAAGGACATATATGCTACCTTTTGGCGCAATATTCGACATTCATACGGGCGAAACCGCGGGCGGAAGCTAGTAGTTATTTAATGAACGTCTTTATCCAAAATAAGATATGAGTTTTTTTTTAGTAGAAGCAAATAGAATGAGAAGAAACTTTAACATCTCTTTGAGTATTTCACTGATTGCACAATAGTGTCTGTTCAGAGCACTTGTTTGACATGATACCCATCATACGATGGGACCCAGCAGGCGGCAAGGAATTCGTTCTCAAATATTAGCACCCAAATGGTCTGAATTGGGAATCAAATGGCTGAAGTGGGAGTGGGCAGGCCATGTCGCCCGAAAGGAAGGCTCGTGGTGCAAGGCAGTGGTAGAATGGCGACCGTGGGATGAAAAACGCCCACGACCACAGATGCGTTGGTACGACGATATCAAGAGAATGGCTGGAACGAAATGGATTGAAATTGCCCAAGATCGAAGAAAATGGCATAATATGAAGGAGGTATAGACCTCCTTCATATTATGCCATTTTCTTCGATCTTGGGTATAGACCCTAGCGGTAGAGAAAAGCTAAAGAAGAAGAAGAAGGTCATGTACTGCGCTGGTCGAAAGTGGGTGTCTCCCACCGTATCATTAAGCTGTGGAATGAATTGAAAAATATCTGCCTGCCATGTAATTAATTCATGTTGCTTACTTTTCTATTAAGCAAATAGAAATCTTAGGAAAGGCATATCCTAACATGGCGCACCTTATACTCCTTTTGTCAAGTGGTGTACTAGTGAATTTTCCATGTCTTAACTCAGAAAAAAATTAATGGTTAAAGTTAAGGAAGAACCCAAAAGATCAAACAGGGTCTACGTGCTATCGCACCTTTTAGGTTTTGGACGAATAAGATAAGTAGTGAGTGGAAATTGGAACAGGTGTTTGAACTAAAAAACTATACTACTGGAGTGGTACTGAACGAGGACGGAGGTAAATAAGCGAGCAGAGTAAGAGGGGCAAAAGAGGACAGATCTTTAGATTTTATTTTTCTAGTAAGTGCTGATTTTTGCAACACTGCCACAAACGGGCAAAACCTGTAATAGTTTTGTAGGTAATGAAACACTGATAACAGATTAGATAAAATGGAATGCCTTGAAAAATGTCCGTTCACCTTTTAAGGTCGCATGTCGGCTTTAGTCAAAGATACGTTTTATCGGAAATAATTCTAAAGTTTTCGATGCTTTTATATATGGCTAAGTAGGTAATTTATTATTTTCTTGATACTGACTATGGTAGGTAATTTATTATTCCCCCTGGATCAACTCATAATCGTCCTACTGTTGTGATATGGGTCTCCCTTCAATCGAAGGTGTTTAGAGTCTACTCCACCACCCTGCTCAATTGCGGATTGACAGAGGTGGCGGTGAGGAGGAATTTATTAAATATACTATATAAAATTACGTAAAAATAATGACAAACTATTATTAAAAGCAACCTTAATCTACAGATTAGCTGTAAATATGTATTAAAAACCTAATTAACTCAATGTGCGATGAAAGCCAAGCTCCTAACTTGGGCTTAAAAATTACATTTCTGCGACCGCACACGAAAGATAATTAAATTAATCTACCCAGGCGCATCAACGGCGTTTAATTTTGAGAATCTCCAGGTTTCCGGTTATTAAAACACATTCTTAAAATTATTAAGGGCGAGTAATTTTGTTGCCGCGAAATTCCAGAATAATAACGTAATAAACTGTTAATTGCCTGGTTTGGAAATATTGCTAGCTCTCAACAGGAAATTGCGTTCATATCGTATTTTCTTGTAATTATAATATAGTGGAATGTCTTGCCGGCACATGTGTTTTCTCCTTCCTACAACATGAGCAAACAAAGCGTGAAGAAGCATCTCGTGGGCTAACTTGGCAATGTCAACTGACAGAACACTGTTGTCTAGTCTTTAGTCAGTTACCGCTGCACTTCTCTATAGGTTTTCCATCAGGCGAAATGGATTCACTATGCTGAGCTAATATAAAAAAAAACCGGACAAGTGCGAGTCGGACTCGCCCACCGAGCGTTCCGTAGGTACGTAGTATCATTATTAAATTTGATATTTTTCATTATAAATAAGAAATAATACGTCGAAAAAATTAAATAAAATATATTTTGCAATGTGTACATCAAGCCCTTTCATGTGATACCCCATTTGAACTAGTAGTTTCAATTTGAAATTTCGACACCCTATAAAAAATATAGACCCCCTATTTTTTAAGATCTATTTACAAATGTATAGTTTTGAGATTTATTCCTGTACTTGTAGTTTATAACGATGTTACTTGCCAAATTTCATAGTTCTAGATCAACGGGAAGTACCCTATAGGTTTTGATTCCCTTGAGTGTGTCGAAATATGCGTTTTTTGCTGAATAAACGGCCGTAGCTTTTTTCTACGTAAACTTAGCAGTTTGATTTTTTTACAACTTCATGGGACCGTAGACCTGAGTATACAGTTCAAATTTCAGCTTGATACCTCCACGCATTCTCGACATAGAAATTCTTGACAGACAGACAGACGGACAACAAAGTGATCTTATAAGGGTTCCGTTTTTCCTTTTGAGATGCGGAACCCTAAAAAGACATAAAATATACTTTATATAACTTGTAAATTCATAAGTTCATGACATTTACAATTGCGAATAAACAAATGTCTTAATAGGTAAGTAACGGTTGACAAAGGAAAAGAAAACTTCGTCTCTAACAACTGGTTGCCCCATGAGTCTCCGTAAGACGAAAGTTTTTTTTTTGTTCACCATTAGGTATTTGGAACCAAGTTACAATGGCCGTCGGACCTGCGCTCAAAAGTATCCGAACCAAACGAGAAACAAATCATAAAAAAGGACTGTTTTAAGAATTTTGAACATCGAATCAATCATTGCCAGTCTTCATTTAGACGACTGACGGATTACACGTCCATAATGACATACTGCACCATGAAAAATTGTAGAAACGAAAAGATGATTATGGTGTATCATATTATTTTCAATTTTGCAATGTTTGTATTTGCATAAATGTAACAAAATTTACATATTAAACTCTAGACCCTTTGTGACTTTTTGTCCCTTTGTGACTTGTGACATTTGTATTTACATTAACTAGGTAGGTATCCATTTAGATGTTAGGTCAATGATGTTACTAAACTTTCTGCAGTGTAATGCAAACGCCAGGTCAAGATAGCAACTGTCTTTATTATTAGTACCCACAACCTCATACAAGTGGACTACCCACAACATCTTCCCCCAATAAAAAAATAAGAAACAAACAATAATATAACCTATTTTCTACAGAAATAAGTAGATATACATATGTAAGCAAAATGATTTTTTATTTTATTAAACAAGTTCTCAACCACTGGGACATAATGGTTTTATTTAAATAGTTGAGTCTTTGAAGGTAACCCTTTTCTAACGGTTACCATGGGAGAATGTGACTCAGCAATAGTATAATCGGAACGAATGGAATCGTTGCTCTCATCAAATTCCGTTGATGAGGAATCAGTATTCTCAGTTAATAACTCTATTGGCTGAGTCTCATTTTTAGTAATTTTTATACTATCAGAATCACTTACACCTGGAGATACACATTTAAGCAAATGCCTGCGATTGCGGCGGTATATACCCATCTTATTTTTTTACCAGATACGAACGTGGAGTATGTGATTCTGATACTATCTGCCCACGCATTTTACGGTTCTTATCCAATATTATAACATTATCGCCCGAATTTAACTTAGGCAAAACTTTACTATGTTGATCATAATATAGCACGTATAATGGTAGCCGATGAAATATTACTTAAGCTGGCAACCTCTACGTAACTTGAATAATAATCCACAACTAATAAATAATATTTTTTTCGGTACTCGAAAATATCCGCCCCTAGTTTATTCCAAGGTAGTACTGGGATTTCAACAGGCAACATGGGTTCTCTATTCGGTGCATTTGAGCACTCCTGACACACTGCACAGCGTCTCACATACATTTCGATATCTTTCGTAATTCCCGGCCAAAACAATACCTCTCGTGCCCGCCTCTTACAGCGATCTATACCAAGGTCTATAACATGTATAATGTTTAACATTTGTAATCTCATATTTTGCGGAATAACTACTAAATTATTTTTGAAAATGACTCCATCAACAACAAACAATTCTTCTCGAATTGACCAATAGTATCTTAAATTTCCTGCTACATCACCTGCTACATTATATGGCGGCCAACCTTGGTTAATATATTTTATTAATTGACTGAAAGTGGCACACTTTTCAGTCTCGTCTTGAACGGATTGTAGTTTACTTTGAGACATTTTAACTTGACTCATCAAAAGATTTATTTGATACCGAATACCCCTACTTACCGAGTCATCATAAAGAATTGGCAGAGGCGCGCGCGATAACGTATCCGCTAAATACATATATTTACCGGGCTTGTAAGTAACATTCAAGTCATAGCCCTGAAGCCGTAATAACATCCGCTGTAAGCGTGCTGGGACCGACTGCAAAGGTTTTTTGAAAATGCTTTCCAACGGCTTGTGATCGGTTTCTATTACTACATTTTTCTTGCCATAAATCAGCCCCGGCTGACGGGGCTGCCATCGAGACACAGATCCGGCGGAGGTCTCGCGTGCTCCATTGTTTTTACAACAACAATATAACAACACGGTATATCTAATATTCAGACCATACACAACACTTGAACGTTAATTTAACTATTAAAATCACCGCTGCCACCATGTAGTGTAATGCAAACGCCAGGTCAAGATAGCAACTGTCTTTATTATTAAAGTACCCACAACCTCATACAAGTGGACTACCCACAACACTTTCTATCTAAATTAAGATAATTCACGGTCAATTGGCAACAACCTTAATATCTTGTATACATTTCCGACGAGATCAGTTCATCATATACCTTTTTCTATTTTTACTTGAAAAATACTGTTTCTTTCTACTATCTTATTTAAGAATATGTCATGAATACAACATTATTAATATCAGTCGTGTTGTTTCAGCATTTATCGCTATTCGCCAATTAAGGGTTCAAAATAGGCGCTGTAAGTTTATTCGTGAAAATATTTTTTGTTTGAGTATTCATCTCGATGATACTGAGCGGTCGTTTAATTTCATCATAATTTCAGCCGTAAGGCGCCCACTCCCGAACATACGCCTTTACACTTCCACGATCATCATCAGCTTCGTCGGTCAGCAGCATCATCGGCTTCCTGCGATCTTTATCTGATAGCCGATCAATCTAGTAGCAGATCATTCGCTGACCCCCATTTTAGACTTGCATCTTTTCGCTCCATCGATTGTCAGTTCTACGTGCTATGTGGCCTGCCTGATCCTTAGAGCTACGTAACTCTAATTCTACTACGGATAATTTACTTGTTCCTGAGTTTATTTTATTATTACACAGCATTTAATTTACTAAAGCCAAAACAAAACCTACCTTCAACAATCTATTATACTAAACAAAATTCATCTCAAATAACACTATATATAACTAGCTTCGCACGGGTAGAAAGTGGTGTTTTATTTTTCGCAATTTTTATGTCTTTTCTCTCTATAAGAAACTTACTTATACCATATCTTTCGTTAAGACTCGACCAATTCTGCTAGTTTTTGTTTAAATATTTTCATATTAAAAAGAATTTGCAGAATTGGTCGAGCCGTTCTCGAGTTTTGCGCTTAACAACATACATTTTTATTTATATAGATATGTCATTATGGTATAAGTATGTAATTATGAAATCATTTGAATATTTATACCGCCCTGTTTCCACTGACATTTACATAAAAATTCCAAAGTAATTAATTCGCGTGAAATTCAACGCCGCTACCTTGTACTCATATTGACTTTAATTTGAAAGCTTCCATGAACAGCGAGGCATCAGAGGCCTTCGAATCTAGTTCTATCTAAGTTAATTAATAATAATTAATAAAACTTTTCAAATGGTAATCGAAAGTTTATATTGAACTGAAATCATTCGCTTTATTTTAGTACTAGCTTTGACCCGCGGCTTCGCCCGCGTTTACTTTTTTTAGTAACCTATGTCCTTCCTATTACCATAAAGAATATGTGTACAAAGTTTCATGATGATGAATACATCCAACCACCTTCATGTAGTACTTTTAATTGTAGTAAATAAGCATGCAAGAACTTTCCCGATAACTACTACACCTCGCTCCCGCCGCGCCCCCCGCGATCGCATAAGCACTGATTGACGCCAAATAGAAATTTAAAATCCTATTAGGATAACATAAGTCTTAATTCATCAGCATAAAAACAATCAACAAACTTTAAAAAAATAACACCGACTTCAAAAATCTCAGAAGGTAGGTAGTAGTTATTTTTGGCTTTTTTCTTGTCAGGATTTTGTAGTTAGTTTATTTTTTTTAGGTTTATTTATTTTTAGTGAACATATTTTTTATCTATTTCTTATAATAATGGGTAAGTAGTAGTGGCATGGTGCCTTCTAGACGAAAATACATTAATTTATTTAATTAAGAAGCACTCATTACTATTGCCTAACTGTTCCTCATCAGCTCAGCAGTGTCACATGATGACTTCCAAATGCAAATTATGTAACCTAATAACATCAGAAAACTCGTCAATTACTGTCTCCATGCCCATGTCTATAAATTTCAACCCTTTCTCACGAATTCCCAGGGAGTCCATCATCAGATCCTGATTTGTTTAATATGGGACCATTTGAATAGTGTGTCCTTTGAAACAAATAAGAATGATTAAAATTGCTGTTCAATTAACGGAGAAATCATTGAAACTATATTTAAAAAATACATACTGTCGAACATAGAACCGCCCTACAGGTACAATAAATAACAATAACAGGTAATTTCAGGGATAAAATCTATCATAGGTATGTCCTTTCCCAGGACTCAAGGTATCTCTCAACCAAATTTCATCTAAATCGGTCCAGCGATTTAAGCGTGAAGAGGTAACAGATATTCTGTCGCATTTATAATATTAGTATGGATTGGCGTTCCGAAAACCCGTAAAAACGACACATATATTGATATATAGACATTTCAATCTCATTGCACCTCAATAGAGGATGATGGTCACGTTAGCCACGTTGAATTTTAAAATCGTTGTTGTTTTCGTAATCAGCGACCCGATAAACCATAAAAACAATACTCATGACGATTTTTAGACTTTTTGACCCCATTTTACCCTTTTAGGGGTTGATATTTTCAAATCGATGCCATTTTTGTAATTGACGTCCCAGAAAACCATAGAATCAACACCCATATTGATATTATGACATTTTAACCCCATCGCATCTCCACAGGGGTGATTTTATGTCACGTCGGCTATGTTAGATCATAAAATAGTTGATGTTTTCGTAATCAGCGACCCGATAAACCATAAAAACAATACCCATGACGATTTTCAGACTTTTTCGCCCCATGTTACCCCTTTAGGGTTTGAATTTTGAAAAAATCTTTCTTAGTGCACCCCTAGACATCATAAAGAACTTACATGCCAAATTTGGAATCTCTAGACCCAGCGGTTTGGGCTGTGCGTTGATATATATATCAGTCAGTCAGTCAGTTTCGTCTTTTATATATTTCAACCCCATCGGATTCCCTCAGGGGTGATTTTATGACACGTCGGCTATGTTGGATTATAAAATAGTTGTTGTTTTCGTAATCAGCGACCCGATAAACCATAAAAACAATACCCATGACGATTTTCAGACTTTTTGGCCCCATTTTACCCCTTTAGGGGTTGTATTTTGAAAAATCTTGAAACACGTGTTTACTCATTTATCTATAGAAGTATTCATGTAAAGTTTCGGATAAAATAGTTCAACTAATCTTCTTTCCCCATACAAACTTTGGACCCCCGTTTCAGCCCCTTAGGGGATGAATTTTGAAAAATCCGTCATATATATATCAGTCAGTCAGTCAGTCAGTCAGTCAGTCAGTCAGTTTCTTCTTTTATATATTTAGATTAAGGGGCCGTCTGTTTACAATATTATTTTTAAACCTGTTTTAACGATAACCATACAGACTGTATCGTTGAAATAAATATATATTTATGATTATAATATAATTGAGAATTACCTACTAAAATTTGTTAAACATGCCTTATGGATTGATTGATATGGATTATTAATTTTCATAGATAAAAAATATCTTGACGGATCCAAAATACGAGCATTCATTTTGTAATTTTAATCGGAGCTTCGGTTCGAATTTATTATAATTCACATAATAATATTGCTTTTGAATTGAACTCATGTTGAATGACAGCTTGCAATATTTAATTATACAAAATAGTCTAAGTAACACAATAAATTTCAATTACCCCGATCCGGGTGGGTAACCTTCATGACGTGGTAACATAGGTGGGTAAAGAGAAACGGTGGGAACAGTACAAGTGTTTTAATGACAGAACTCATGTTCGTTTTTTTCTTGTCAAACGAAATAAATTGGTGTAAAAAGTAGATTATAATATACGATTTTATTTTCATAAATTTGAAAATCTCAAATAAGAAGCATTCGTCGCTTTAAATATTTCTAACAAAATAAACGGAAGACGAGTTGTTTTATCAAAATAATCAATTTTATTTATTCAAAATATTTAATATTTTGGATTATTTTGGTATATATATTTTGGTATATATTGATATAAAGCACTATTGAACTATGATAAATAATTTATATGAAATATTAAAACCTAACCTTTGGCCGACATTAGTTTATGTAGGCACTAAAACTTCGATAGATAAATGTTCTACGATATGTCAATGCATACGAGAACACTACTGGTAAATTCAGCCATAGGAAACCCAAACGACAGGGATTCGATTATCACTGACTGACTAACGTCAACACGTTACGCCTCTGTTCCACCTTCACGAGTTATGCTCACTGAATTCTGATGAATGTGTTCGCAGATATGAATGATCTAAGTTTACCATATTGAATAGTATCGGAATTTTGAATAGATGAATACATTTTACAACGTCGTATGGCATTTTAAAACATTTGTTAAAAATATAATTTTGTGTTTTGCATTATCTACATAGTTCGAATAAGTAAGTATAGATTTGGTAAAATTTGCTTGTCGCTACATAATGCGTAGCACGTAGACACAGTAAACGCACCGTATTACAATTACATAGCATCAACTCAAAATTATATAATAAAAAAATACATAACACTTACCTATCTGAGGGACATCGTAGGGGCGATCGGAGCGTGAGGCCCGCAGCATCATTTGGTTTGCGATTTCTGAAGGCAGGTGCATAGCGCGTTTGTTGTTGCGCGAGCGTCGACGCTCTTTATGGAGCGCGCTGGGCGGGAAAGGCGCCGAATGTCGTGGCATGTATACCCGTTCCGTGTCGGCCGATGCCGCGTCCGGCTCGAACAGCTCCTGGAGCGGGCGGGAGCGGGCGAGGTCGCGGCCGACCCTCCACGCCGGCTCGGCCGCGGTACGCAGCGCCAGCGCCGCGAGCACCGTGGTGACGCAGCACACGCGCATGCTGAGCGCCGCTCGCGACCCCCACCACACGCGCATCGCCCGCTACTAAGTACACAGCCCGATGCGCACACCCACCGGGCGCATGCCCGACCACATTATTCGTCCTCCGCCACTAGATCTGAATCCTTTTTTCTTTTTCGCTTCAGCTCAGTTGTCCTTGGCTGTGTGAAAAGTCACCTACTTGGTAGGTCAGTCTTGTGGAGCCTGAAACAAGATATACAGATTATCTCAACTAGGTATGTACTATCTAATTATCTTAGAATAATAATCATTACTATATAAACCATTTTTCTTGATAATAATCATAATTTATTATGACGATAATTAAATAATCATAACTATATAAAAAAAATTGACAAAAATCATAATTTATTATGACGAACCAATTAGAAAAATTCGAGGTACCGTCGTTTTATATAGACAAAATGGAAAGTGGAACTCAGACAGACAAATCCATATCCATACTTCCATACTTCCATACTAATATTGATCTATATGTGAAAGTGTGTTTGTTTGTTTGTTTGTTTGTCCTTCTTTAACGTCGAAAGTCACGAACGGATTGACATGATTTTTTTTTTTTGGAGGATGGCCTGGATAGTGACATAGGCTACTTTTTATCCCGGAAAAACATCTTATTCCCACGGGAAATAATAAAGTTTATAATCATTTGTCCTTCTTTAACGTCGAAAGGAATCTACGTACGGACATGATTTTTTTAACGGGAATAGTTTACGGTCTGCACAGTGACATAAGCTACTTTTTATCCCGGAAAAACATCTTATTTCCATGGGATAAAAAATAAATTTTGTAATCATATTATTATGTCCTTCTATCACGTCGAAAGGAACCTAAGTACCGACATGATTTTTTTAACGGGGATAGTTTACGATCTGCACAGTGACATATGCTACTTTTTATCCCGGAAAATTATCTTATTTCCATGGGATAAAAAATAAACTTTGTAATCATTTGTCCTTCTATCACGTCGAAAGGAATCTAAGTACCGACATGATTTTTTTAACGGGGATAGTTTACGGTCTGGACAGTGACATAAGCTACTTTTTATCCCGGAAAAACATCTTATTTCCATGGGATAAAAAATAAACTTTGTAATCATATGTCCTTCTATCACGACGAAAGGAACCTAAGTATCGACATGATTTATATATATAGTACATATATATATATATATATATATATATATATATATGTTTTGTGTTGTTGTTTGGTACTACGTTTTATCCCACGAAGTAAAAAAAATTGCAACAAGAAAAAAATATACACAAATGAATGGCAGCGCCCCTGGACCACGCGGGCGAAGCCGCGGGTAACAGCTAGTTTAATTATAAGTAAAAGAGTTAATTTAACAAAAACAAAATGAAAAAGTTTTTGATTTCAAACTTGGTAGTCGAAGGATCGCTCTTAACAAGTATTTCCTATGTAGAATTGTCTGATATTCAGAAACTTTGTTAACCAAATTAGAGAATCATTGAGAATTGGGATAATGAATTATCTCATGCGAATTAATTGACTGAATTGAGAAGGAAATTTCATGCTCTATTGGGTTAACGATTCGATCTTTGGTATAAGCCAAAGCAAATAATTTCTGTATGTATAACTTTATTTATAGGACAAGCTCGGTGGTCGAATGGCTAGCAATGGCCATTTTGACTCCGAGCTCGCGGGTTCGTTCCCCTCACATGACAAACATTTGTGTACATGAACATGTGTGTTTGTCTTGGTCTGGGTGTTAGTTATGTATGTTACAAGCTCTGTTTGTTTGGGACTAGATGGTCGTGTGTAATTTGTCCAGGAATAATTATTTATATTTCTTGATTTAAATGTACACTGTATTCTTCTAAAATAATTTAAGCATATAAAAGGTACGATCGACCGAGTAACTTGTTTATTAATAACTAATTCTATACTAATTTTACATGACCCCTGTAAAAATAAACTTCGCAATTGTATAAAATAAGGATGCTAATGTGCCCCGTTGTTATGTTTACAAAATACTTGATCAAAAGTTGTATGTATGTAGCTATTATTCTGTTAACAAATTGCCGGTAGCCTTTTCAAAAATACCAAGAAGCCATTTCAGTAAATTCTAAATAAAGAAACTTGTTTTGAATTTCGTAACGAAATGGTGGAACGCCGAAAACTGGAACTCTGAAAGTAAAATCTAGTTTCAATTTCAAATTCTAAACTAGAGTAATAAAATTTAGCTATACATTTCCCAACGAAAAGCATAGTATGTTGCAAATGGATTAGTAGTGTAAGCCACAGAGGTTATTGTACGAAAATAAAAATAGTGAGTTCTGTAATAAGTGTTTCTCTTTACACTGCGTTGGGTGGGAGACAAGCATACGGCCCGCCTGATGTGAAGCGGAAACCAGGACAATTTCAACAAAGAAGGGCAGACGTCCTTCTTGGTTGAAATTACCTCGGTCAGGCTGTATAGATCTCTATCTGAGGTACGAACTACTTTTATAGCTGCATTCTCTACGATAACCGTATTATCGTTTAGTTTCAGACTTTCAGTCCATAAAATATTTTTAACAAAATTATCTTAAAAACTTATTCATTACCAAGTAAATTCATTGTATAAGACTTTCGACTATTCAGTCCCACATGCAAGAATCGAGATTCATTTTATTTGTACGCGATATACAAATTATATGTATTATGTAGTTCAGAACGTACGGTCAACATTACGTTACGGGTCGCTCACAATGTGGAAAGTTTTACAATGAAAACAAATTAGCCGCACTCTAAGTGCTCTAACGCTAGCTCGTTCAGTGGTAGCTTTCACGACGAAAGATTTCCCCCTAATCTTATTTGTTGATAACATTGACCAAACCAGCAGAGAAGATTAAAAGAATCCAAAAGCGAAAAATAAACAACATTCGATGCCGTTCGTCACTACCGAAATGGTTCTGTATAAACGTGTTGTTTGCTAACAGATTTATTATGGGGAGTACAATCTAAAATTCAATTACTTTTGCCGAAGTTTCATGCGCTCAAATATCTTGTTCTTGTTTGTAAAAATACTTAACAAGTACTCAGTGTATACTTATGAAGTTAATATTGAATTATTACAAGGTTAGCACCGTTAGCCTTTCATGGATTTTAAGTTCTATACATGATTGTTTAATAATAACAGAGTATACGTAGTACATATGCACAACCATTTAAAAATCATATCTCTAATGTAGTAAATTATATTGTTTGCTGTCCCACGAAAAGATAATTTAATCTATCTATCTATAAATATAAAATTCAAAGTCCTGACTGACTGACTGACTGATATATCAACGCACAGCCTAAACCGTTGGGTCTAGAGATACCAAATTTGGCACGTAAGTTCTTTATGACGTCTAGGGATGCACTAAGAAAGGATTTTTCTAAATTCATCCCCTAAGGGGGCGAAATGGGGGTCCAAAGTTTGTATGGGGAAACAAGATTAGTTGGACTATTTTATCCGAAACTTTACACAAGTACTTCTATAGATAAATTAGTAAACACGTGTTTCAGGATTTTTCAAAATTGACCCCCTAAAGGGGTAAAATGAGGTGAAAAATCTGAAAATCATCATGGGTATGGTTTTTATGGTTTATCGGGTCGCTGATTACGAAAACAACAACTTTTATAATCCAGCATAGCCGACGTGACATAAAATCACCCATGTGGGGTTGCGATGGGGTTGAAATGTCATAATATCAATATGGGTGTTGATTCTATGGTTTTCTGGGACGATTACGAAAATGGCATTAATTTGAAAATATAACAAAGTGGACACGAAATTCCTTAAAAAGATTTTTCAAATTTTACTCCTAAGAGGGTGAAATTTCCCCAACAATCATTTCCCCAACAATCAATCATTTCCCCAACAAACTTATTAGAGATTAGTTGGACTATTTTATCTTAAACTTTACACGAGTACTTCAATAGATAAATAAGTAAATATGTGTTTCAGGATTTTTCAAAATTCAACCCCTAAAAGGGTAAAGTGGGGTCAAAAATCTTAAAATCGTCATGGGTATTGTTTTTACAGTTTATCGGGTCGCTGATTAGGAAAACAACAACGAATTTAAAATTCAACGTGGCTAACGTGACCATCATCCCCTATTGGGGTGCGATGGGGTTGAAATGTCTATATATTAATATATGTGTCTTTTTACGGTTTTTCGGAACCCCAATCCATACTAATATTATAAATGCGACAAAGTATCTGTTTGTTACCTCTTCACGCTTAAATCGCTGGACAGATTTAGATGAAATTTGGTTCAGAGATACCTTGAGTCCTGGGAAAGAACATAAGATAGTTTTTGTCCCAGAAATTATCTGTTATTGTTATTTATTGTACCTGTAGGGTGGTTCTATGTTCGACTGCATGTATTTTTTTTATGTTTCATAGATTTCTCCGTCAATTGTACAGCAATTTTAATAATTCTTATTTGTTTGAGAGGGTACCCTCTTCAGGTGGTCCCATATTAATCAAATCAGGATCTGACGATGGGCTCCCTGAGAAATCGAGAGAAAAAGTTGAAATTTATAGGCATGGACATGGATACAGTAGTTAATTAGTTTTCTGATGTTAGTAAGTTACATAATTTGCATTTGTAAGTCATCATGTGACACTGCTGAGCTGATGAGGAACGGTTATGTTTCAGCCAATAGTGTTGAGTTTTCTTAATTAAGTTATTCATGTATTTTCATCTAGAAGGCACCATGTCACTACTTCTTACCCATTATTATAATAAATAAATAAAAAAAAATAACCTTAAAAAAAATAAACCAACTGAAAAATCCTGTCAAGAAAAAGCCAAAAATAACTACTACCTACCTCCTGAGATTTTTAAAGTAGGTGTAATTTTTTTAATAGGTAGGTGTAATGTCTTTATTACGCAAAAAAATGCATCCGTGCAATATGTATGGCCTATCCGTTGGACTCATGCAGACCTTTATTTAAAAAACTAAAATTGTTGACATTACCGTCTCTATATATTTTGGAGGCAGGTTTATTTGTGAAGAAACATCCGGAGCTGTTTAGGAAAGCAAATGAATATAAAAAATATTTGTCCAGGGATCCATCAAAACTATTTTTACCGTTTTCAAGGACAACACTTTACCAAAAACACTGTCATTTTATGGTGATTAAATTGTTTAACAAGATTCCCAGATCAATTCGTGAACTGCCATTAAATCGATTCAAAATAAAATTAAATAAATGGCTTTTGGATAAATGTTTTTAAACTGTGCAGGATTTTTTAAATAATAAACATTACTAATAACTAGGAATCAATTCACCTAATTAAAATTAATATTGTATGTCAGAAAAAGTTTGGACGTGAATATTTAGTGGCAATTTATTACTTCTAAATCAAAGTTTAAATTTATAATCAATTACATTTTATTTACATTTATATTTATTTTGACGACCTCGGTGGTCGAATGATTAGCAACGGCCACTTTGACTCCGAGGTCGCGGGTTCGATTCCCGCACAAGACAAACATTTGTGTGCATGAACATGTTTGTTTGTCTTGGTCTGGGTGTTGTCTATGTATTTTAAGTATGTATTTACAAAAAAAAAACGTATTTAAGTACATTTATCAGTTGTCTAGTACCCATAACACAAGCTTTGCGCTTAATTTGGGACTAGAGGGCGCTGTGTAAATTGTCCAGAAATATTTATTTATTTATTATAATTAAGTTTAATCTACTTCCAATGACATTTGAATGCAATTGTACAATAATTTAATTAATAGACTGATGATGTATGATTACTGACAAATTTAATGTTAATTTATCAATTTTAAATGTATTGAAACAAATATTTAATTAGATTTAAATTAAATTAAATTTGCATGCTATTTTAAAATGGCTAAATAGGCTGATGATGTATTTTTCAATAACATCTGTTTAAATGTTACCCTGTTTATTGCAAATAAATTATTTTGTATTTGTAATATTTGATTTATCGGTTTTAATCTGATGGAAGAAGACTTGTGTATCCTAATAGGTTTTTAAATTTTTATTTGGCGTCACTCAGTGCTTATGACGGCGCCGGCGGGAGCGGGACGGGTGTAGTAGTTATCGGGAAAGTTCGTACATCCGTACTTATAACTTTTTATAGTACAATTAAAGGTGCTACATGAAGGTGGTTGCGTTGCATGTTAGACTTGGCTTGGATAATCTAAAATGTCCGAATTTCAAAATATAACATATTGGACATGAAATTACTTAAAACAATTTTTAAAATTTTACCCTTATGAGGGTGACACGGAGGTCCAAAGTTTGTATGGGGAAACAAGATTAGTTGGACTATTTTATCCGAAACTTTACACGAGTACTTATATAGAGAAATGACACATGTTTAAAAAATTTTCAAAATTCAACCCCTAAAAATGTAAATTGGGGTGAAAAAGGCTGAAAATCATCATGGGTAATTGTTTATATGGTTTATCGGGTCGCTGATTACGGAAATAACGACTATTTTATAATCCAACATAGCCGACGGGACATAAAATCACCCCTGATCGACCGGGGGGTACGATTGGGTTGAAATGTCATATATGTATATCAATATGGATGTTGATTCTGTGGTTTTCTGGGACGTCAATTACGATAATGGCATCAATTTGAAAATATAACATAGTGGACACGAAATACCTTAAAAGGATTTTTCAAATTTTACCCAAAGTTCAAATTTTATACGTGGAAATGAGATTAATTGTACCTACTATTTTATCTTAAACTTTACATGAGTACTTTTATAGATAAATATGTAAACATGTGTTTCAGGATTTTTCAAAATTCAACCCCTAAAAGGGTAAAACGGGGTCAAAAAGTCTGAAAATCGTCATGGGTATTGTTTTTATGGTTTATCGGGTCGCTGGTTACGAAAACAACAACGATTTTAAAATTCAACGTACCTAACGTGACTATCATCCCCCATGGGAGTGCGATAGGGTTGAAATGTTTATACATCTTGTGTCGTTTTTACGGTTTTTCGGAATGCCAATCCATACTAATATTATAAATGCGACAGAGTGTCTGTCTGTTACCTCTTCACGATTAAATCGCTGACGGAGTTAGATGAAATTTGGTTCAGAGATACCTTGAGTCCTGGAAAAAGACATAAGATAGTTTTTGTCCCAGGAATTATCTGTTATGGTTGTTTATTGTACCTGTTCGACTGTATGTACATTTTTATGTTTCAATGATTTCTCCGTCAATTGTACAGCAATTTTAATAATTCTTATTTGTTTGAGAGGGTACTGACTGATATATTAGACAGACTCTTCAGGTGGTCCCTTATTAATCAAATCAGGATCCGATGACGGGCTCCCTGAGAAATCGAGAGAAAGATTTGAAATTTATAGGCATGGACATGGATACAGTAATTAATGAGTTTTCTGATGTTATTAAGTTACATGATTTGCATTTGTAAGTCATCATGTGACACTGCTGAGCTTATGAGGAACGGTTAGGAGTTAGGCAATGGTGTTGAGTTTTCTTAATTAAGTTATTCATGTATTTTCGTCTAGAAGACACCATGTCACTACTACTGGTACTTACCTGTTATTATAATAAATAAATAAAAAGAAATATTTACTAAAAAAGAAATAAACTTAAAAAAAATAAAGCAACTAAAAAATCCTGACACGAAAATTCCAACTACTACCTACCTCCTGAGATTTTTGAAATCAGTGTAATTTTTTTAAAGTTTGATTTATCCTTTTTAAGCTGCTGGATTAAAGACTTGTGTTGGTTTTTAAATTTGTATTTCGCGTGCTGTGCAGTGCTTATGAGATCAGGGGCAGCGCGGCGGGAGCGGGACGGATGTAGTAGTTATCGGTTATTATCTTACATCCGTACTTATAACTTATAACGTTTTTTAATACAATTAAAGGTGCTACATGAAGGTGGTTGTGTTGCGTGTTAGACCTGGCTTGGATAATCTAAAATGTCCGAATTTCACGCGAGCCAAGCCGCAGGCGAAAGCTAGTATATTTAGAATGTGTTATGTTTGAAATATATGGGAATCTTCACCTGCACATGGTGTACTCAGAAGAGTAGAAAACGAAGCTCTGGCGAAAGAAAGATATGGTATAAGAAATATTGTCGTTTGGTTACACTGCCCATTATATTATGACTAAACTTGGTTTTTATTGTTTACTAATTGATCTAAAAATACTTTAGTATTTTCTACTTGAGGAACAATAAAGCGTATAATTTACTATCATAACTCCATTTATGATTTATTACTATTTTTTCAATGGCGGCTTTGGTGTTCAGTCTGTCAGTAATCTCTCTGAGGAATATGAAGCCCATAGATTTATTATTATTGATCCTTTCTGCACGCTAATTAGGGTGTAATTAGTTTATCATCATCTTAGAGCCAAAGTCAACCTCACCTTCGCATGTTGCACCCCGTTGACTGACAAACGGGGCTCTGGTACAAGAGAGGTTGAGCAGCGAGTATATAAGCTGCCCCACTACCTCCCACCGGAGCCATACAACTGTTCTCATGAAGATTGTTTTCCTGGAAGTTAACTAAGAAGGAAGAAGGAATATTTCATGTTGAGAGTGTTTTTAAGGTTGCCGTATTTTGCCGCCAGATGTAGGTTTTTTTATATTTTTTTTTGCATACATCAGCGATGTTATACTGTCTTTTTTCTCGTTACTCTGTGGTTATTGGGTACGTAACCGGTATAAAGACTAAAGCACAGAGCAATGTCGTCACTTAGAAGGTCGCTCAGCCGGAACTGCTCATCCTCGGACAAGTTTACGACACCTTCGCCACCCGGCAGACGTTCTTAAATTGCTCTGTCTATGTGTATTTTTACTGTATATGAAAAGCTGGCTGACTGACTGACAGATTCATAAAAACACTGGACGGACGATGTTGTTGAAATTTAGCATGCATCATTACGCAAAACTTGCCTAATACTGGATGCATAAGTCACAATGGCTATTATTACTTAGGTGTGCATCAAGATTAGGATACATAAGATTAGGTAGGATGTGTAAAAATAATACATAATTGTACATACACAACTTGTATAACGACTCTGAGATATATCATTGACGAGCTCGGTGGTCGAATGGTTAGCAATGGCCGCTTTGACTGCGAGGTCGCGGGTTCGATCCCCACAAGACAAGTATGTACATGAACATGTCTATTTGTTTTGGATTGGGTGTTTTCTATGTATCATAATGTATGTATTTACAAAAAAAATATGTAAGTATAATATCAGTTATCTAGTAGCCATATGTGCTATGGCTTGATAATATACCTTTAAGCTTTGCTTAGTTTAGGACTAGATGACCCGAATTGCGGGTAGGCTTCGAGAATTTCATTATAACACAACTAATGAAAACGTATATTACATGGTGTAAGTGGTTCATCAACATCTTTGAACGAAAGCTCGCCTGCACGTGGTGCACCGTGCTAACTGACAAACGAGGTTCTGGCGAAAAGAGTGGCTGGGCATAGCGTATTTTGTAAGCTATGCTGCAGCCAAATAACAATTCCATTGAGGATTATTGTGTTCCTGTGAGTGAGTGAGGTCACCGGGAGGTCATAAACAGATTGACTTGGCAATCGCACTATACAATCTAATTTAATATAATGCGTATCACTTGTGAGATACATTGTGTTTTCATGCGATGGCCAAGTCATTCTGTTTATTTAAAATTTTTAATATTGATATGGTCGCTATAAGATTTTCTTAGGTTAGCTAATTACGTAATAACTGAAGACAGAAGGTCCCTTAAGTAGGGACTGAATAAATTAACCGACTTGGTATTAGGTACATGGATCTCATAACTTTTTACGGTAGAAGATATGAGTTGCGAGACTTGGTTTTTTTACAAGTTATGTTTTTGATGGCTTTCATATTACGAACGTTGACATGGACTACTGTAACCGTTTTACATCAAGCGGGCCGTATGCTTGTCTGTGGGCGTAGTATTAACGAAAAGACACATTTTATTTTCCTTCGTCCACCTCAGTGCTAATGAAGATTCAGCCCACGTTCTTATGCAGTAGGTACCTCACCATAAGTACGTGGGTGGAAGACGGAAGTTTTTTGATGATTGTAGCTACGTGAGATTAAATAAATATACGCATGATGTGAAAATGGTGCGTCACAAAAGGTGCGTCCTACTGTTAGTTGAAAAAGTAGTTCACTTGTTTGCCGCTCCCATACGATTGCATTTTAGCTTTTTCTTGTTGGTAGAATTCGTGAAATGTGTTTCTATACAAAATAGATTTAATTCAAACTTTGTCGACTTATCCATTCGTTCGTCAGAAGATAAAGTTTTCCTGTACAGAAAACCAAATTTAACGTAGAACAAAACTAAGTTATTTGGTACTTCAAAAACTAGAGAATTTGTTTGATTTAAGGATAACACGTTTGCTTGCAATGAAGCAAACGTGTTATCCTATTTTCCTTCTAATATCTTACTATTCATGAGAAATGTATCAGTGTGGAGGCCGCTCGTAGGACGACGAAGCGTTGGACGCCCTCCTTCTAGATAGTCAGATGACTTTAAGAAAGCAGCTGGATGTGAAAGGCGCAATATCGTATTTTGTGGAAAGCATTGGGAAGGTTTATATCCTGTGGGTAAGATACAAGCGGATGATTATGATCATACTAATAATTATAAATGTGAAAGATTTAAAAGTGTATGGATGTTTGTTACTCTTGAAAGGGTAAATGGTTGAACGGATTTAGCAGAAAATTGGCATACATAAAGTTCATTATAACAAATGATACTTTATATCTGGATACTATGTTCACACTGGACAAAGCTACCGGAGAGTTGATCAGAGTTATATGTCGTTCCTTTTTAGAATATCAGTTAAAAAAATGTTTATTTCAGGTCAATTGTTTTTTTCTTTCTCAATAGTTCTATTCGAATTTTGAGTCAGTAATTTCAAGAAAAATTAATCGAATTCAATTAAAAATTTACAGATTACTCTAGTTATGTATATGACAATATTTCATGCACTATAACCTTCCCAAGAAAATATACAGTCCAGGTATAAACCAAAAACCCCACAAGAAAATAAATCTATTTAGTATAAAACCAGCAAATAGGATTAATTATTAGTTTCTGATAAAATCGCGAACATACTGACTTGCATGCAAACAACATAATACCTATGGGAGAACCTCCTTTTTTGAAGTTATTCAAAAATATTTATTATCTAATAAACTTGTAAATTATAATGAAACTGTAAACTAAAACAACTTTATACAATTTGTAAAGTTAAATTGTTTTAATAAATACGTTTATTTAAAATTATTGTAATTTTACAATAAAACTTACAAAACTTCAAAAAAATGAAAAAATAAAACAGCCAAAATTTACTAACACTTAGTACCAACATAAATATTAAAACAATAAAGATCTCTTTCAGAAAGTCACAAATCTTTTAAATAACTAGCTGTTGCCCGCGACTTCGTCCGCGTAAATATCAGTTATCGTGGTAAGACCATAGGAAATCAAGTACTTAACATAATCGTATAACTAAGAAAAAAAACTTATGTTGAATAATTTATGTAAGTATATATAAAATTATCTAACCAATCCACAAAGCAATATCAGAAAGTTCGTATTTTCATAGCCAAGTAGGTATATCAGCTACCAAATCACAAAAGAATCAAAAGGTCTTAAGTACGTAGCAAAATAATCAGCTTGTATTTATATTTTTCACAAAAACAACCATCGCGTTTAAAAATTTCTTGAGGCGCCATCTGTTGCTAATCTTCAGGTCATAATTTTCTTTAAACTTTAAATGACGATAACTTTCTTATCTGTCATCAGATTTCGATGAAACAAAGCCTATTGTTGCTCAGGGATGAGCTTAATCTTTTAGTGAAAACCGCTTAAAAAATCTGTTCAGTAGTTTTAAAGATTAGCGAGTACATACAGACAGACAGACAGACAAAAAAATCAAAATAATCTTTTTTGTGTTCTGTTACTCTTTTTTTATCACCCACATCCATTTTTAGGGTTCCGTACCTCAAAAGGAAAAACGGAACCCTTATAAGGTCTGTCTGTCTGTCTGTCTGTCAAGAATTTGTATGTCGAGAATGCGTGGAGTTCTCAAGCTGAAATTTGAACTGTATACTAGTCTACGGTCCCATGAAGTTGTAAAAAAATCAAACTGCTAAGTTTACGTAGAAAAAAGTTACGGCCGTTTATTCAGCAAAAAACGCATATTTCAACACACTCAAGGGAATCAAAACCTATAGGGTACTTCCCGTTGACCTAGAACTATGAAATTTGGGAAGTAACATCGTTATAGACTACAAGTACAGGAATAAATTTCAAAACTATACATTTGTAAATAGATCTTAAAAAATAGGGGGTCTATATTTTTTATAGGGTGTCGAAATTTCAAATTGAAACTACTAGTTCAAATGGGTATCATATGAAAGGGCTTGATGTACACATTGCAAAATATATTTTATTTATTTTTTTCGACGCATTATTTGTTATTTATAATGAAAAATATCAAATTTAATAATGATACTACGTACATACGGAACCCTCGGTGGGCGAGTCCGACTCGCACTTGTCCGGTTTTTTGTTAATTTTATCAAATGTACAGACACCTACTTCTGTTTTATTATATGTATATGATGATTGTTCCTTCTGTTTTATTATATGTATATGATGATGTAGCTGGGTGGAATCAACTTGATTTGAACAGGTACGTAGTTGCCTGCTATCGTTCAAAATAATAAATATGAATGATTTTATTTATAGTTCTTTACAATACCCATAGGTCATATTTACAGGTTCTTAAATGCTGAAAAAGTCTAAGAAACTTGCAAACATACATTGGTAAATTCCTCTGAGAGCTTCTTCTTAGACAATAGTTATTTTCAAAACACTTGTGAATTAAACTAACATCTGTATACAAATATGATGCAGAGAAAAGTAACATAAATAAAATACTTTTACAAGTAACTGTTTTTATTCTATAAAGATCTAACTTGGTGTAAAAATAATAACAGTCTAAAGTCTTTACCGCTTAAAAGTCCCCGTTTATCGTAGCTCCTAGATTGGAAGGTGTTCCCTCAGTGTTAGTCCTAGCATTGTTATCTTGGATGTCGACATATCGAGTGATGTTCAGTTTCGCGACTACTTGGAATGCAAGGTACCACAGTACGTTTCCGCGGACATTTTATACCACGAATTGTGAAATTGTGGAATTAACTTCCCACAACAGTATTTCCGAACAATTACGACATGGCAGCCATCGAGAACAGCCCCCTTACCACCATCTCTTATTGCGATTCAATAACTGAATAGTTTGCTCATACAAATGAATAAGCGACTCTATTTCAAATGGAATCCCTTAAAAGGCTGGCAACGGCTCGGCGACCATTTAGTGTTGCTGATCTCCATGTGGCGTGATGATTACTTTCCATCAAGTCACCCATATGCTCGTTTGCCCCACACTAATATAAAAAAAGTTATGATTATGTAAATAACAATAAGTAGGGAAACAAACGAAACTATATACTAGAAGAAATTATTACATTCGAAAATAAACACAAAACCGTATTAGCATTATTTCGGAAAGTACAGTAGGCACTAATCAAAAAGCACTTTAGTGTTTCTCATACAAAAATACTGAGAACTAAAAGGGCCAAAACCTGTGGCGTGCTATCGTCGCGGTTATATTTATAATCGGGTGGCGGTGGCGCGCGGTGGGCCGTTGACGTCATCGTGAGGGCCGCGCGCGAGGCGGGCGGCGCGGCCGGCGCGGCGCGCCCTCCGCCGGTACGCACTTACAAATTCGCACCTCCATGAATGGAAGAATTAAATTGACCTGACCTGAGCACCGAGTGATACTTTTGTTACACATTCCGTCGATATTTTTACCTTGCGTTAGAGAGTCCTTAGAGCTGAACGACTCTTGATGTTACCTGCACTTCCTAATTCGATAGTCTTGGTTGTTAAAAATAAATATTTATACTTTATGTATTTAATACCTGCGGCTTCGCCCGCATGGTCATCATTTTAATAATTCAATTTTTACCGTTTCCGTTGAAATAAGATTTTCGGGGATAAAAAGTAGCGGGTCACTCTTCAGACCTTAAACTATCCTTTCGTTGTAAAAGAAAGACAAAGAAATAAATACACTTTCACATTTATAATATTACTATGGGTTTCCTATACCATGCTATAATATTAAGCATTATCTCTTTCTCTCTCTCTCTCTCTTATAGGAACACAACAACCCTCAAAGGTATTGCTTTTGCTTGCTATACCTCTATCTCGCTAAAACCTCGTTCAGGCGAATCTCAACCTCCACCAAATTTCATCAAAATTAGAATACTGGTTAGTTCGGGAGTTTATCTCGACACAAAATGCATACAAATATAAAAAAAATGAGTCGTTCTAACTCGCTTTGAAAACCATGACAGACAACAGTTCACGTGTAGACATGGTTGGATTTGACTAGACAGATTGTAGAGACTTCATCAGTACGCACCAAATTATTAATTTTGTGTTATTAACCAGACACCTAGGATTATCCTATTCCTAGGCTAGGAATATCATAGGAACTAGTATAACAACAAATACTGTCGTTGTATTTTCATGAACACATAGGTAAAATTCGTATGTATAATTTTTTTAAATTTTGTAAATGTCAATCAAGTTATTAAAAATGAGTTAAACCCTATTATGTTTTTGTACATATATCTTTTTTTATAGAGAAGTAACATTTGCTTCGAAAAAGTATGAATTGAAATTTGATTGTGTAGGTCTAGCGCCGGACACGATGCGGCCGGCCTGTGCGTGTACCAGCTATAATCGGCCTGTTCCGTGTCACCAGAATAATTCCACTTGATGTGGGTTTCAATTCAATTATACGTATCACGCAAGGCGATGCTTATAATCCTACCACTACGGATAAGAAAGTATCGTATTACTGAATAAAAATACCGAAATCGTGAAACGTTATTTTCGGCAGTAAGGATATTACCGATTTTACGATAGAAATATTGAGAGGTTACTTTTTATTGAGTTGTTTGTGAAAGTTTGTAATTTATAAAACCACAAAGTCTTTTATGTGTAGATATGTAACTTTATAATATTTACCTAAATATTCTATTTACAAGTTTAATTCAGCCTTACAACTCTAGCATCTGAAATGGAGATCAGAGAACAGAGGATCTGGTACACCGGTTGTGGGCCAAATACTTCACGAACATAATTGGGCGCCAGGAAATGAGCGTGCTGACCTTTTTAGAGAAACCAGCCTTACAGTTCTAATTCCTATTACGGACATTGGGAAGTGATAGTACGGTGCTTGGGCGCCGGTGCTTGGTTAACCGACCGCCGATCGCCACGACCTACTCAACTTAAGGCTACACGCGCCAGTATATGGATAAGAGAGGGATAAGGCAATATTGAATGGAGTGTATTCAGCGGAGTTCCTTCTACAGACGCACCAATATCTGCCTCGAAGCACGTCCTCACCTGGGGCCCTACCGCTGAAGCCGAAGTCGATTACCATCGAATATTTTGATAAAAAAATAGGTCTGACGTGTTAGTTATTGACAAACATCTTCAGCTTAGTCGGTGGAGCTCCACGGTTTTTTAGAGTTACGCTAAATACAAGTATCATAAATTTAAGCTGAAGTTTGATTTTCGCAAGCAAATAATCCGATGGTATTCGGCTTCCGCTTCGGCGGTAGCGCCCCTGGTTGGTTTAGTGGGCGGGTTATTGGTGAGTGTAAAGGCCCTTCTGTCTGGTCGGTATGCTGGGTGAGAAACTCTGCAACCTTATTAATATGACCGCAAGATTGGTACATAACGGAAGCTTTAGCTGTATGCAGATGGTAAATAGGGTCATTATAAAAGACGGATATTATATTCGGATGGAGTCGCGGGCACAGCGAGTTTTATTTACTACGTAATGAAATTAAACCTAATTGAATTACTGAAACCAGACGCACTATTTAAATAAATAAGTACAAATGGTAATATTACGAAATAGGCAATATACATAATTTTATTCAAATGTCTAACGAACCTCCTATAATTAACCCACAAGATTACTTCGTAATATTCTCATTTTTACCTTTTATTATACAGTCAAATATCACGTTTTACGCACGTGTACCATTCGTACCCGAATTACTCGTGGGATGATAAATGAATGTTTCCAGGAAATTGAATGATTTAAAATTCGCTTCAGAACGTGAATTACATACTGGTAACTTTGTTTTTGAAATTTAATCGTGACAGAAAGTGACGACAAAGAATATTTTCGCTAATTTAAAACGTTTAAATAAACATATTTTATTTTTATAATACAATACAATTCATTTATTGCTTAAAACATGGTATAAAGGCGGTACATCGTGAAATGTGCTCCTGTTTAGCTAATACAATTTAGCATGCATATATCGAAAAACGTTTTGTTTTAAATATGAGGTTTAACCCACTTGCGTGAAGTGAAATTTACAGTAGAATATTTTTTTAATGCTTATTACGTCATTATCTGTGTCACCAACAGAGATAAAAACATTTATTTCTCTGTGCAGCCACCTGAATGAGTAACAAATTCTCTTAATTAAAATGTAGTCAAAATTTAATTCCGATCTCACAAATCGTATCACATTTTGATATTTTCATAGCACAATAAGAAATGTTTATGAATGCATGACTATACCATATACTTATGTCGAGTATAATGAATGAAACCTAATATACAATTTTCAGTTAATTCATAAATCAATCTCTCAGTTTTCATTCTAAGATGTAAAATAATTACGAGAATTGGCTTTCTGGTTGTAGCCGTGGTAACTGTTTCATATCAGGCGGGCCGTTTGCTTATCTGCCTGACGTAGTATGCAAAAAAGTCAGGTAATCGCGACAGAGCAGTCCTTCAAAATATAAGCTAATAAACAATTTATGTTAACGTTACCTCTGTTTAAACTATCTAACCAGGGGCTCTACCGCGGAAGCTGAAGCCGATTACCATCGGATTTTTGATACCAAAAATTGGTCTTACATTTGAGTTATTGACAAACATTTCCAGCTTAGTCAGTAGAGCTCTAGGGTTTCTACCAGCTGAACTAAACACAATTACCTGGCGGTTTAGACTGGTATCTAAACTGTAATTTGATATTCACAATAAAAAGGCTGATGGCAATGGGCTTGGCCGATTCCCATCGGATTTTTTGACGTGACAACGTCTTATAAATTGGTTAGCCGGGTGACACTTCAAGAAACTGGGTCACGTTATGCGCTTACAATGAGAGCGAGTGAAAGGCACGTGCCTTTCACTCGCTCTCATTGTAAGCGTGTCGTGGACGCGTGTCCCTTCTAAGAGCGAGAGAGACAGACATAAAAAGTGAAAGGCATGCGTCCCTTCCACTCGAAAACATTTTACCACTCAAAGTCGTTGTCACGTAAAACTTTCGCCCGTATACCGACTTTACAGGCAACCAATTTTTTTTTTATTGTGAAAGTCATCTTTCAGCTCAGATTTATGGTTCTTGTGCTTAGCTTAGCTGGTAGAAACGCTGGTGACTTATCGACTAAGCTGTAGGTATTTGTCAATAACTAAAACATAAAACCTAATTTTTCGAATGAAAATATTCAATGGTAATCGGTTTCAGCTTCGCCCCAGATATAATTTTATTATATGCATAAATAAATTATAAAGTACCACAAATCGTTTATTATTTGGTGCTACGAGTACTACTAATAAATAATAGTAAGTAAATACTACGAGTATATCTTTCGCTTCTGGTGACCTCACTCACCCGAAGAAACATAACAACCCTCAAGGGAATTGTTATTTGGCTGCGATATTCTGTGAGGTGGTGGCACTTCCCCAGTTGGGCAATTTACAAATACGCTGTACCCTACCTTTTACTACCTACTACTCAACCAGTGTGCACCACGTGCATGTAAGGTTGGCTCTAAAGATCATCGTAAACGTAAAGTACGTAAAGTACCGGCCCCGTAAACGTAAGTATAGTAGTCTCTAGTCAACCGTTTTTATTATTGTTAGTCCCTTCATGTATTTTTTTTATACTACGTCGGGTGGCAGACAAGCATACGGCCCGTCTGATGTAAAGCGGTTACCGTAGCCATATTAACGCTCGCAACATAAAGTATCACTTGCGCGCCGCCACCCCCTCTGCCAACGCAGCATCTCCTTTCTTTCTGGTGACCTCACTCACCCGCAGGAACACAACAACCCTCAAGGGAATTGTTATTTGGCTTCGGTATTCTGTGAGGTGGAGGTACATTCTCCAGTCGTATAGCTTACAATTACGCTCCCTATCTCTCTTTTCGCTAGAGCTTCGTTTGTCAGTCAGCAGGGTGCACCGCGTGCAGGTGAAGTTGGCTTTGGTTCAAAGATATAAACCACTTACACCACAAAATTATTGCTGAAAGCAATGATATTAAATTTAAATAATTTATAGTTAATGAATCGTTTGTTAAACCATTATATAACCACCTGAAATAACCCGCGGTATAAGTAAATGACAATATTTTAAGTATTTCTGAACTGGAAAAATTTGAACACACGACCTCTCGATAACCGGTCAAGTGCTCTTTCCAACTGAGCTACCAGGAAGGTTTGTGATGGTGACGAATTTTCCCATTTACTCTTCTTGAATTCTTCTTACTTCTTCTTTCTTCCATTCCATTTAAAAAAAATATATAAAATCCGTCAAGTTAGCCAAAATCAACAATTAAATAATAACATTTTAAGTGTGGAATTGGTAACTTAAAAATATTTTACAGTCTTCTTCAGGGACGACAGAAAGCATAATTTGCTATGAACTTTTTTCAACGATGGTACTACGTACAAATGTAACCTTAAAAAATGTTTAGGATTTAGGTGAATGTTTACGTACCCGTTAGATAGAAATAAAGTAGATTAGCCGACTTATCCGTTAATGCTGATAGCGGTGTTGCCACTATCAACGGGTCCGGGTAGGATCGGATCTAATTAGGCAATTTCCCGATTAACTACCCGAAGTAGGCTTATCATACCGTATAACGCCATAGAACTGCTTGTATTAGTACCTTTATATACGTACTCTACCTTTATCTATCTATTTATCGTCTATACATAGTTTTGTGAGAATTTATCTTTATTTTTTTAATGAAAACATTATTTACATTCTTTGTTTTCATGTGCCATCTTCTACCAGAGGTTGGTAGTCATAACTTTTAACTTTGTTTTTTTAGGATTCCGTACCTCAAAAGTAAAAACGGAACCCTTATAAGATTACTTTGTTGTCCGTCTGTCTGTCTGTCTGTCTGTCAAGAATTTCTATGTCGAGAATGCGTGGAGGTATCAAGCTGAAATTTGAACTGTATACTCAGGTCTACGGTCCCATGAAGTTGTAAAAAAATCAAACTGCTAAGTTTACGTAAAAAAAGTTACGGCCGTTTATTCAGCAAAAAACGCATATTTCGACACATTCTCAAGGGAATCAAAACCTATAGGGTACTTCCCATTGACCTAGAACTATGAAATTTGGCAAGTAACATCGTTATAGACTACAAGTACAAGAATAAATCTCAAAACTATACATTTGTAAATAGAAAATAGGGGGTCTATATTTTTTATAGGGTGTCGAAATTTCAAATTGAAACTACTATTTCAAATGGGGTATCATATGAAAGGGCTTGATGTACACATTGCAAAATATATTTAATTTTTTTTTTCGACGCATTATTTCTTATTTATAATGAAAAATATCAAATTTAATATTGATTCTACGTACGGAACCCTCGTTGGGCGAGTCCGACTCGCACTTGTCCGGTTTTTTTTTATATACGAGCATGTGGGTCGACTGACGGAAAGCAATCACCACCGCCTACCGCCGCCTAGACCAACAACACCAAGAGGTAGGCGATGCGTTGCCAGCCTTAAAAGTTCAACACCATCCTCAAAAGAGATCTGGTGGTCACCTCAAATCATTGTCCTAGAATCTTCAAACATGCAGTTCCTGGATTCCTGGATTCCTGGAGTCCCTGGATCATCATCATTGGCTTGTCTTTTCAGACAGGAAGCTCGAGATAAATAAACCCATCCATGGACAAGCTGCGGTCGACGTTGCTTAACTTACGTGTTCGATTAGACTGACACGCGCAACGATGCCATCGAGCTCCTCTCGTATCGTATATCGTTCTAAACGTAGCAAAGCTTGTGGTATGATTACTCGATGACAAATAAACAAACTGAAATACTTTTTTTTGTAATTACGTACGTTTAATATGTACATAGACTTGATTTAAGTGTATCACGATTTCTCTTTTAATGGATCCCGAATATTTTTTACATAATAATTCATTCTGGATAACCTATCGGGATGTTTTTTGATAGTCGACAAGCTAAAGTATTTGTTTACTACGATAATGGAGAATTCTTACTTATATTTCAGTGATTTATTGCATTGTTTGGAGTTTTCTAATACAACGCAAATACATATTTCTAAATCGTCCACATAAATAAGGCAAGAACTACATTTCGAAAATGATAGAAAGTTAATAAAGACAGAAAACAGTACGGAAGATAAGATCTCACCTTACGGAAGGGTGGCATTCAGTGGCTCCCAGTCAGACAACTCGCGACTAATACTTCTCGCTGATTACAAAAGTAAGATAAAAACTAATACAATTAATCAGAACTTCAGATGTTATAAAATGGCAAGCGTGATATCGTGGTCTTCCGTGTTAAAAGCGTTGGAAAAATCGAATAGAAAGAGAGATGTAACCAGCTTGTGTTCCATGTCTGTTCTGATATCTTCAGTTTCCTTGAGAAACTAATAATTGTTTAATATGTTTATTTATCTCGAGCTCCTCCGTGCTGCAGAGGGCACGATGAGCCGTCGGTCCCGGCTATTGTCATTACATGACGATGACAGTCGTTCAACATGTGCCCATTGGGCGGCTTGATGTGCTTCGTAGATAGGTAGAGGAGCTCGATGGCATGGTTACGCGTGTCAGTCTAACACGCAAGTTAAACAACGTCGATCGTGGCCTCTCCATGGAGGGGTTTATTTACCTCGAGCTAAGCCGTCGGTCCCGACTGTTGTCATTAGATGACAGTCATTACAGTCGGTACAAGTCAGTGGCCTTTAGGCGGCTTGATAACACTGGGGAGCCCAGTGTTTTGTGTGAGCATTCTCCACCACACTGCCAACCAGCAGTTGAGCAGTGTGGTGGAGTATGCTCAACACCTCTTCGATTGAGAGAGACCCGTAACCCAACTGTGGGATGATTAAGGGTTGATGCCGATCTGTCTTGAGAACTAGGATTGTGATGGGTAGACTCGGAAAGCAAAATAGATCGATTGACTTACTAGATAATAGCACAGTATAAGTAATAGTTAGAAGTTGAAGAGACTGAATAAATGCTACTAGGGCTTATTAAAATAAATAAATAAAATAAATATTTCTGGACAATTTACACAGCGCCATTTAGTCCCAAATTAAGCGCAAAGCTTGTGTTATGGGTACTAAACAACTGATAAATGTACTTAAATACATTTTTGTTTGTAAATACATACTTATAATACATAGAAAATACCCAGACCAAGATAAACAGACATGTTCATACACACAAATGTTTGTCTTGTGCGGGAATCGAACCCGCGACCTCGGAGTCAAAGTGGCCATTGCTAACCATTCGACCACCGAGCTCGTCAATTTAACCTATTTTCTACAATAACTTTAAAACTATTTATTTTAAAGTAAAATAAGGAATTGGTATATGTATATCATTTGAGTCTCACACTAAGTCTTTTCACATGATATACACGATACAGTTTACAAATCTTTTTTTATAGTAGGTATTTTTAATTGAACTTCTGTAATCTAAATTAATTTATTTGTGTTTAACGTTCGTATGGGACACGAAATTCATAATATTTCATCATCGTCGTCAACCCTTATTCATCCCACTGCTGGGATATGGGTCTCCCCACAATTCAAGGGGTTTAGAGCATACTATACCACGCTACTCAACTGCGGTTTGGCGGAGATATAATAATATTTACCAATATACTTGGTATATTATTATATAATAATATACCAAATTTCAATTAATCAATTCGATATTTTGGGAGAAATTAGCTGTCACAGGCAACGAAACGTTTATACATGGACCCTATAAACATTTCGTTCATTTGGATGTACCTTCTTTAACGGTAACCTTCAAAATGAGGCTTACCATTATCTTTAAAGTTAAAGGAGTTAAAGCCAACTTCCGTCGCCAGCCGATTAAGAAATGAGTCTCTGGCAAAAGAATGATGGGAATGCTCCTTGAACCGCAAACGTCTTTGCTATATAGGCCGGAATGCCTATTTGGCATCCTACGTGGTTTAAAAAGTCCAGATTTTTAATATTTGTACAATAAACTAGGTACATTAAATAAATCAGATAGAGCAGCAAAGATTTAAAAATGACGTAGGACTTGATTTTTAACTAATAATACCTCAAATTGAAAACGCTATCAAAGAAACCAAATATCATAGAGTTAAGATTTACTAGCTAAATTTCCTAAACCATAATTATATCATATTTTAATTGATATCGGCATCTACCCATAATCATCCCACTGTTGAGATACGGGTCTGCCCTCAATTGAAGGGGTTTAGAGCATACTCCACCGTGCTTGTCAACTGCGGGTTGGCGGAGGGCAGTATTTTCAAGCCGCCTTATGGCTACTGACTTGGTATACCGACTGTCATCTAATGGCAACAGCCGGTACCGACGGCTTAACGTGTCTTTCGAACCACGGAGAAGCTCAAAATAAATAAACCCATCCATGGACAGGCTACGGTCGAAGTTGTTTAACTTGCGCGTTCGAATAGACTGACACGCGCAACAACGCCACCGAGATCCTCATTTATTGATATATCTCCGCGAAATTCTACTATATCATAACGAATACTGTATGAAGAACAGAAAATATAATGTCGTACATTATAATAGTTACACATTTGGCCTAACTTTGTTATATACAACATACGCGATATGAATTATTAATAGAATGTCATAAGAGTTAAGCCTGGGCTCCTACTATATTGCACGTCACATATTATGACGATACTTAAGCAAGAAATACAATAGACGAGACGTGATGTAGTGGATGTAAATGGTGCGTCTCGCCATCGCAGCCTTCCTCGCGCTCACAACCTACTTGGCTCCAGATCTATAGTTTATGCAAAACATCGTGAAAGTAATACTAGCAAGTTTTCCCAGAATCCTTTCCATTTTTGTATTGATTTATCTTACTCGAAACGCGAACGTAGTTATTCTCAGAATAATATTGTTGTTACTTCCCAAGCCTCACATCGGATCTCACGCCTTTATTATTTGCAACGCGCTTGTTCATTATTTAATCATTAATTTAATTACGCCTCTCGAGCATCTCAAGTAGCTGGTTACAATCCTACTATCCTACTAATATTATAAATGCGAAAGTTTGTATGTGTGGATGGATGGATGTTTGTTACTCTTTCACGCAAAAACTACTAAGGGGATTGTGATGAAATTTGGTACACGGATAGAATATAATCTGGAATAACACATAAGACACTTTTTATTTTGAAATTCCCATAGGAATGGGAATAATGGTACAGAACGTGTAAATCACTGAATACTGAATGGATTGTGATGAAATTTGGCACACGGGTAGAATATAATCTGGAATAACACATAGGGTACTTTTTATCTCGACATTCCTACGGGAACGGGAATAATGGTACTGAACGTGTGATGATTCACACTAAGTACTGAAGGGATTGTGATAAAATTTGGTACACGGGTAGAATATAATCTGGAATAACACATAAGACACTTTTTATTTTGAAATTCCCATAGGAATGGGAATAATGGTACAGAACGTGTAAATCACTGAATACTGAATGGATTGTGATGAAATTTGGCACACGGGTAGAATATAATCTGGAATAACACATAGGGTACTTTTTATCTCGACATTCCTACGGGAACGGGAATAATGGGACTGAACGTGTAAATCACTAAGTCCTGAAGGGATTGTGATGAAATTTATTACACGGGTAGAATATAATCTGGAATAATACATAAGGTACTTTTTATCTTGGAATTCCTACTGGAATAGGAATAATAGGACTGAACGTGTAAATCACTGATTACTGAAGGGATTGTGATGAAATTTGGTACACGAGCAGAATATAATCTGGAATAACACATAAGGTACTTTTAATCTTGGGATTCCCACAGGAATTGGAATAATGGGACTGAACGTGTAAATCACTAACTACTGAAGGAATTGTGATGAAATTTGGTACACGGGTAAAATATAATCTGTAATAACACATAGGATAGGTGATCCCGGAAATCACACCGGGGACGGGAACAACGGGATTGCGCGGGTGAAACCGCTAATCCTACTTTTACTTATCCTACTAATATTATATGTTTGTTACTCTTTCACGCGAAAACTACTGAATGGATTTTAATGAAACTTTACAATAATATAGCTTATACATCAGAATAATATATAGAATATAACTTATAAACTTATTGTGTGAATTTTCCAAAATATAACGATAAGTGTGAAAAAAAATCTGTTATCTGCGAGCTATTCTGTCGCTGCAAAAACCGTGAGAGCTACACATATATAATGTATGATGAAAATGTTAATTTCAAATAGGCCTACAAAAAAGCCCGCGACAGCATATATCTATATTTTATGTGTAAGCCATCTTCGCCAAAATAGAGAACCATAAATTCAATAAAAATTTATATTTTATTTCTCATGCACATTTGGTGGTAAAAAATTGATCCATATCAAAATAAATACTTTTAACGCTTTTGGTATTTAAAATAGATAAACTTTGTCTTTTACACTACACCATTTGGACAAATATTTTAATATGTAGTTACGACGAAGACAAACGGAGTCTGCGATACTAAGGCAATTATTCTGTGACTAAGGTCCGGTCCGGGCGGCGGGCGATGCAGGGGAAGAAGTCGCTCATCGCTGAATGTACGAAGAGCGACTTCATTGATGATTGTGTCTGTTTTGCGAATTTTCAAGGCACCAGCAATTTGTTAAAAACGCACTGTACATATGTAATGTAGTAGCTATGTATTGGCAGGTATTTTTTTGTGGTTAGGTTAGTTACATGTATAAATTTTCAAATCATTTTACTTTAATTACAATAAAAATGTAACATTTATAATCGAAGGAGCGAGGTGTAGTAGTTATCGGGAAAGTTCTTGCATCCGTATTTAGTACAACTAAAAGTACTTCGTGAAGGTGGTTGGGTGTATTCATCATCATGAAACTTTATACACATATTCTTTAAGGTATTAGGAAGGACATAGGATACTAAAAAAAATAAACGCGGGCGAAGCCGCGGGTGAAAGCTAGTATACTATAAAAGAAGAAACTGACTGACTGACTCATTTAAATATCAACACACAACCCAAACCTCTGGGTCTAGAGATTCCAAATTTGCCACGTAGGTTCCTTATGATGTCTGGGGGTGCATTAAGAAAGGATTTTTCAAAATTCATCCCCTATGGGAGTGAAACTAGGGTCCAAAGTTTGTATGGGGAAACAAGATTAGTTGGACTATTTTATTCGAAACTTTACATGAGTACTATAGAGAAATGAGTAAACACGTGTTTCAAGATTTTTCAAAATTAACACTTATAGGGGTAAAATGGGGCGAATAAGTCTGAAAATCGTCATGGGTATTGTATTGATTAGTTGGACTATTTTATCCTAAATTTTACACGGGTACTTCTATTGATTAATGAGTAAACACGTGTTTGCCCCGAATGTCACGCGAGCGAAGCCGCGGGCGAAAACTAGTATTGTATATATTACAGTCAAATGTATATAATAAAAATACTACAGATGTGGCATACTCGTACTAAATTGCGTCAGTAGATCTCGTCTCGCCTGGGAAAGGACTATCGCTACCCATATCATCTTTGCGCTTCAATATACTTCCTATCTCTTTCTCTCGCTAAGTGCGTAATGGCGTCCATTTTCTTGAAAAAATAAGAAATTAATCTAAAATACTCGTTCATACAAATATTGTTGTGTACTTTTATGTGATTCCTAGGGTTTTAAAGATTTTTTATTAACATAAATTGTATATTTGACGAACTTGATGGCGTAGCGGTCAATGACGCGGCTACGACACCAACGCTCGTGGGTTCGATTCCCACACAGGACAAACATTTGTGTTCATGAACATGTCTGTTTGTCTTGGTCTGGGTGTTTTCTATGTATTATACGTATGTATTTACAAAAAAAAGTATTTATATAGATCATATCAGTTATCTGGTACCCGTAGTACAGGCTTTGCTTAGTTTGGGACTAGATGGCACTGTGTAATATGCCCAGGAATATTTATTTATTTATTGTTATTTAATTATCATAAGTATGTATTTATAAAAAAAAATGTATTTACGTATGTTTAGCAGTTGTCTAGTACCCATAACACAAGCTTCGCTTACTTTGGGGCTAGATGGCGCGGTGTAATTTGTCTGATAATATTTATTTATTTATTTTTCTATTGCGAGTTAAGACCAGTACCTCACTTTTCGGGTGTTCATTTTTGACGCTTAGTGGTATATCTATAACACCATTGGTTACAGTTCAAACTCATAACTCGTCAAAACCGCTTTTCAAAATCTATAATAATAAAAGGCTTTGTCCTCACTGACTCACTAATCAACGCACAGCCCAAACCGCTGGGTCGAGAGATTCCAAATTTGGCAAGTAGGTTCCTTATTACGTCTAGGGGTGCACTAAGAAAGGATTTTTCAAAATTCATCCCCTAAGGGGGTGAAACGGGGGTCCAAAGTTTGTATGGGGAAACAAGATTAGTTGGACTATTTTATTCGAAACTTTACACGAGTACTTCTATAGATAAATGAGTAAACACGTGTTTCAGGATTATTCAAAATTCAACCCCTAAAGGAGTAAAATGGAGCGAAAAAGTCTGAAAATCGTCATGGGTATTGTTTTTATGGTTTATCGGGTCGCTGAATACGAAAACAACAACTATTTTATAATCCAACATAGCCTACGTGACACATAAAATCACCCCTATGAGGGTGCGATGGGGTTGAAATGTCATAATATCAATAAGGGTGTTGATTCTATGGTTTTCTGGGACGTCAATTACGAAAATGGCATCGATTTGAAAATATAACATAATGGACACGAAATTACTTAAAAGGATTTTTCAAATTTTACCCCTAAGAGGGTGAAACAGAGGTCCACAGTTTGTGTAGGGAAAGGAGATTAGTTAGACTATAATTTTTATCCTAAACTTTACACGAGTACTTCTATATTTATAAGAGTGAACACGTGTTTCAGGATTTTTCGAAATTGAACCCAAAAAAAAGGAGTAAAATTCAGAAAATCATCACGGATATTATTGTTTTTATATTTTATCGGGTCGCTGATTACGAAAACAACAACTAAGTTACAACAAACAAGTAGTAAACTAACTAAGTGGATAACGTGACCATCATCATGTAATTTTTTTAAACTTTGATTTATCCTTTATAAGCTGATGGAATAAGACTTGTGTGTTGACTGAAGTGTTATCCTAATAGGTTTTTAAATTTGTATTTGGCGTCAATCAGTGCTTATATATTTATTTACAATCGCGAGCGGCCAGCGCGGCTTTCTTGCATCCGTATATAGTACAATTAAAGGTACTACTTGAAGGTGGTTGCGTTGCGTTTAAAATGCGCGAATTTCACACGCGCTATGGTTTCGTTATTAAAGAAAGGGTATATACGAGAGATTATTTCAAACCATGGGGTTATCCATGACGGTTTATCGCTCACTTCATCCCAGTAGTTACCCCCGGAGGTTGTCCATCGCGCGCGTAGGGCGTAAAAAAAACTGCGTCCATTAAACGAAGCTACATTTGGTGCAGAAAACTAATTGAAAAACATATTCTAAGTACCGACTTAGACCTACTTAATATAAGAATTTTGGTATTTTTCAAACAATGACGCCAAGATTGACTAAATTTATACTTGTGGAAGGTGTGATGATGCCCTATACCATTATAGCTGTGGAAGGTGATGGAGCTGGCCTGTTCCGCTCCATCTCCTACCACTTGCATGGACCATTGTTCACGTAATAAACAACTGGAACGATAAGTTGTTGAGTGAGGACAGTAAGGGATGCGCTGTTGAGGAATCGCTCTTTATACGCCGCATTCCCAATATTCCATCAGACCACCCAGTTCAATTTAAGAGACTTTAATTTCCAATAAAGGTGTTTTGCTATGACCATTAACAAAGCTCAGGGGGCAGTCTCTAAAGGTTGCTGGGGTTGACTTGAGACAGGACTGCTTCTCTCATGATCAGTTGTATGTAGCTTGCTCAGGAGTAAGTTCTCCTGGAAGCCTTGCAAAACAGACGCAAATCAGGAGTGTTCCCGTAGCGAAGCACGGGTACTTTGCTAGTACTTTCTAAATACATTGGTGAAAACCATTTTTGCCTAATTTTTACAGTCAAAGGTAGTTTGGACCAGTTATGAGTTTTGACTGTTGTTAGCGACGAAGAGTGGACAATTTAAATGCACAATAAATGGAAAAATACTATAATAAATTAATATGCTGGTTTTTACAATGTTTCATGTAGTGGGCTTACGTGACAACTGCGGAGCCGAACCCAGCACCTCGCTCGCGCGTGCCCATGAGGGGTCCGTGGCGCTGGACTCTACTCCGTTGGTAGATGGCCAAAATGTGGTGGCGTCCGCCACTCCGCTACCCGTCACTTCTGAGTTGTACTTTGCAGATCCCGCCGTTTCGGTAGCACAGAGCTCCTCCAGTTCGCGTCACACAGGCTCTACGGCCGTGGCACGAAGGCTCGCCGCCGAAGCTGATCTGCGACGCCGTCAACTACAACGTGAAAAGTCGCTCATGCTGGAGCGACAACGGGAGCGCGAGGAGCGTGAGCGTGAATTCGAACAAAAACAACGTGAGGTAGAAGAGTTGGAATTGCAAGCCGAGCTCGCTGCACTTGATAGTGGAAGGTCCAAGAGAAGTATGCACTCTAGTATGTCGCGCACGCGATCTTGGGTTAGGAGCATTAGACAGACTCGCAATAATGTATCCCCAGATCCTACCGTCGCTCAGAGTAGTATGATAATGGGCATTCGAAATCCACTTTCAAGTCACCTACGGTTCCTTGAAAGTGGATTTCTCATCCCCATTATCTTACTACAACCGTAATCCTAACTTTGACAGATATTTCGCTCTTCCATTATATGAAAGTGATTTAGAGTTAGTCGTTGGAGCAACCTTCGACATTTTGATGTATTTTTCACGTCTTGATATGCGAAAAGCAAACCAATGTACAGTTTATATTACATTTATTATTATTTATTACATTATTTATTATAGATTATAAACGCATGCGATACAAAGAGTAACATTCGAGCGTTGTTATCCTTCATTGCTATTCCTGGTGACTTTGGACTGACTAGACGGCATTGTGTAATGTAATTCGTCCCGCAATATAGCCTCACTCACTCGCATGAAGACAATAACACATGTTTGTTGTTTAACATCAGACGAGGTTGGCTTAGACTTTGCAAACTTATTTTAGCAACATTTTTTCAATGAAGACAAAGTCGTAGTCAAAGGCTAGTTAAATTATAAAACAGCAATTAATATCATAATCATTATTTGGACGTGATGCAATACTCCGATATTATTTTTTGCTGAGTTGTGTTCACGATGTTTACCGTAGCTACCAAATATTTCGAAATAGTTCGATTATGCATACGCAGATTTTTGCCGGATATACCTAATAATTATAACGCAATTTTGTTTAACCGACAACGAACCAAAGTTGTCATGTGTTTCAGAACTATTTTTTATACATTATACCTAAATAGGAATAAGTATTTTTTTACGACTAAGGGTGACAAATAACTACCTATACAGCTTGTCTGATGTTGAAATATAAAGAATGTCACTCGAGCGTTACCAACCTCTGCTACTAATGCACCACCTCTCATCTTCATCTTGCTGGTGACCTTACTCACTCATAACAACAATTATTTTTCGGTTGTCGTGGGCTCTGCGGTGGAGTGGCTTGCAATGTCCACTTTAGCGCCAAGAGTCGCTGGTTCTATCCTCGCACAAAACAATCATTTTTTTTATACATGAATATGTCTTGGTGTAGGTGTTTCCTTTGTACGTACTATAAGAATTATTTACAAAGAAAGTGCTTCCTTAGGTAGTTTATCAGCTAATAGTTTTTGCCCATGGCGTCGCTCGCGTAAACATCTTATTTTATGGTAAATTTCTTATTTCATGTTTATCCATACATGCATCCTCACAAACTTTAGAATTTTTAATGCTAGTATAATTACAAGCTTTGTTTAGTGGGAACAAAACAACGGTTGTGTACTTTATCATCCAGTATTTATTTATTTGAGGAGCCCGATGGCATCGTTGTGCGTGTTAGTCTAATCGATTACGCAAATTAAGCAACGTCAACCGTAGACTATCTATGGATGGGTTTATTTATCTCGAGCTCCTCCATGCTTCTGAGGACACTTTAAGCGGTCGATCGTCGTTAAGCCAAGTAGTGGCCTTTTGACTGCTTCAGAACACAGGCTTCTATCAACCCACAGTTGAGTAGCGGAGTGGAATACGCTCTAAACCCCGACGATTAAAGGGGACCCGTGTCCCAGCAGTGGGATGAATATATGGGTTGATGTTATGCCATGTCATTTATTTATTTATTATTTATCAAGATGCATCACATGCAGGTGAGGTTGGCTTAGTCCTTAAGATTACAATGAGCCACTTATACCCCTGTAATAAAGAGTCCTTTTTTATTTTTTGGAATAACATATGTCTGTTTATCTGAATGAATTCAACGCTATAATATGCTTTTCCAACCATGATTGAGTCACAGATTTTCACATGTATTAAGTAAGATCTCGTATCTCACTTACTTAAGTGAGATAATGGGATCACTAATCTATCAATTAGACATACAGCGGGATTTATATCTATCTCTTTATGTCGCTCGAGTGGGCAACAAACAGCTTCAATAGTAACTATTGACCAGTAACGAAATACAATACAAACTCTTTCTTTTTGGAAAATCTTCCAGAAATACATTGTTACAGGATGATGATGATGTATTGAATTTCTTAGCATAATAAAATATTGTTGCGAAATATAAAATTTAGGTCAAACATAAACGTGCGTAGTTTTTGTAAATTATTCAATATTTTAATATTGTGCAAGACATGCTTACAATGTACTTACTAGGGCTGGTACATACATGAATACATTTTTTTACCTACTTCAAAAAAAGCGAGTACCCAGTTTTACAATACAGTTTTTCAACCGCAGATTTTCTAAAGCTATCCATCCATTTTTTAACCGACTTCAAAAAGGAGGTTCTCTGTTTGACCTGTACGTATATATATATATATATATATATATATATATATATATATATACGCGTATTTCTCAAAAACGACTGATCCGATTTAGGTAGAGTTTTCGCTACTCGACTGCATATTTTTCTAAGAAAGTTTTGTTGTGTAATACCTTGTCCTCATCTATAAGAAACCAGAGCTATAGACTAAAACATAGGAGTTCTCCAGTGAAACTTTTACTGACGTCGTCGGTTATTTTTTCTTAAAAAATGATTATTGCTTTTTCCGTTAGGACCTTTTACCAATGCAATGTGTATTATGCATATTTTGGAAAACGATTGTTAGAAATATACACCAGAAATATGTTTCATATCTTATAGGAATATAGGAATTGGTACCTAGATAAGTACTAATATTTTCTTTAATTTTTTATCAAGTCTATAAAAATGGACATCAAATGAAAGACTTGTCGTGACTCTTGTTCAGTCATATAGTACATTGTTGGTGGCCTATACTATGGTGGTGGTTATGGATATGGTGGAAAACAGGTTTGCTCGTGTAATCTTTATTATAAATAAATACAAGAGTAAGTACGTATAGTTATTATTTCTAAATAATAACAATATATATGTATATATTATTGTAGTTTAATACAATAACCCAGGCGAAGATTTTGTTTAAAAATAAACATACTGATAATTTAAGTGTTTCGACAGCCCTAGCATTTATAGCAACCATTGCAATATTTTATCAATTAAATAGCGAAGTTTTCGATCAATGCTTCATTCTGTGCTACGAGTTCTACGAGCCGAAGACGAAGACAACAGAAACTCTCTCTACGAGATACTCCACTGCCTTCACCACTGCTGACGTCTTGGACTTGCTCAGCCAGCGCTGTCATATCAAGAGAGACAGTACCACTGAACAATCTCCGTGCTTAAGCGAGTGAGTTCTAAGTTCACTTACAATGTGAGTACTTAATAAGAGTATTTTCTTTCAGTTAATTCACTAAAATCTGGAGGCTTGATGCTATCGTTGTGCTTGCCAGCAAGTAAGCGCATCTATGGTTTTTGACGAGCTCGGTGGTTCAATGGTTAGCAATGGTCACTTTGACTCCGAGCTCGCGGGTTCGATCCCCGCACAAGGCAAACATTTGTGTGCATGTACATGTCTGTTTGTCTTGGTCTGGGTATTTTCTATGTATTATAAGTATGTATTTACAAAAAAAAATGTATCTAAGTACTTTTATCAGTTATTTAGTATCCATAACACAAGCTTTGTGCTTAATTTGGGACATCTAGTCCCAGGCGCTGTGTAAATTGTCCAGAAATATTTATTTATTTATTTATTTATGGTACAAGCATATTTATCTCGAGCTCCTCCAGGTTTAAGCCGTCATTCCTGGCGGTTATCGTTAAGCTAGCGGTCTTCGCCGGCTTACAAACTCAACCCTTCTACAATCTGCAGTAGAGTGGCGTAGATGAGAGGGTTCTAAGCTAAATTCAAGGGATACCTCTAAGGCTATAATGAGCGCGTCTGTCTTGCATCAATAATGTTTATGGTTTTCAGGTCTGACTCAGAATTCGAAGTCTTCAACAGGGAACAGAAGAAGAGTTCTTCAGTTCAGCCTTGTTCTAAGTAAGTACAGCCATATCTCCTACTTAACTTATTCATGTTAATTCAATTATACCGCAGAGTGTCAAGCAAGCAGACGGTCGATCCGATATACATCGGCTGCATCATTCAGTACCTCCATAGCTTTTTAGTGGACTTGCTCGCTGCAGGTGCACAACGCCCCTTCAGCCCCTAACTTTTATTTAAGAGTGGTTAGCTACACAAGGTTAAGGTACTTCACCAGTCCAGTTGCAATAGTATTGCTAATGTTAGTTTTTTTTTATTCTACCTAGGATGACAAACAAGCATACGACCCGCCTGATATACCTAATGCAGTTACCTTAGCATATGGACACTTGCAACTCCTCAGAATCTCTCTCTCTCTCTCTCTCAGGCTCATTAATTTTGTATTTTATCATTGCAGACTTGAAACCGATAGTGAAGCTGAGTCGACAAAGCCGGTGGCGAAAAAGAGGAAGCCCTCATCTACCTCGCGACTTTCTTCTAAGTAAGCTCTTTATATCGATTTAGTGTATACCAGTCGATTGACAAACAAGCATACGGTCGGTCTGATGTACAGCAGTAGTGTTAGTCTAATGTTCACATCTCGCAGCCAACTTAGCACCTCTTTAGGAACTTCTGCTGAATTTGTTCACCGCAAGAATACAGCGACTGTTTAGGTGCTGTTATTGGGCTACACTCGTCTGTACCAAGTAGTCACTATTACAAATTAAGTAAAAAAAATCTCGCTGCTGCTGCTGCATTATCAGTCGATTAAGGTATCTTAACAGTATGTAATAGCCGGCTTCGATGACTCATACTTAATATACTATTTTGTTTGCAGAACAACTCCAAAAAACCGACCTTCTAAATCCAATCCGAAAATTGATAACCTTTTCGGGTTGGTATCTGACGACGAGGACGATCACAAAGCCGGGTCCGAATTAGTGAGTTCGCTCAGTAGCAAACTAGCGAATGGTACCGTTCTGCGAAGAGCTCATCGTTCCGGCCAGTTTTACGTTGAAGTGCGGGTATATACAACTAAGGACGCTCTAACTACTCGTCCTGAGGCGAGATACCTCAAGGCGCTAGCAACGTTAAAACTACAGCTGGACCCTGATCGGCCGGAGTGGGAACTTATACAAAAGCTGCTTAAGGCAGCAAAGAAATCTTTCTTTAGTGACTGTGAACCTACCTATTGTAAAAATAATAAATAAAGGGACTTAAATTAAACATTAAGGCTTATTTTCAATAATAACTGACTCTCTTTTACTCTCTTTGGTGTAATAGTAATTTAGCTACTAGTATATTAATAGTAACGACGCCTATCTAATAACGAACCGCTTAGCGTGTCTTTGTGTCTTATGTCTTAATATTAAATAGCTGTTTCATACGAGTTTATTTTTGACGACGACTTGAAAACAAACTAATAGGTAAGTACTAAACAACCTCACCGTAAGTAACATAATACAACTTTTACCGCAAAGAACGTATAAGAGAGTCACTAGATTATAGTATATATATATATACCTACATATACGTTAGTACTTATGAATTTGTTAGGTATTATAGGATTAGTAATTATTGTTTGACTAATTAGTTATAGCGTTCACCCCTGCCATCTAACCGCATGTTATTTAGTATCCCGCTAGCACGTTGTCTGATTAAGTGAACATTTAGAAACCCTAGGCTACTTATATGCACTATATTGGTTTTCCTGGAATCATTTGCCTGTATTAGAGGTTTTTTCAGCAGTAGTTATAAAAAATCTAGATAAGTTAATTATATTAGTTAAGTTTATATTAATTGCGTAAGATAAGGATCAAACGTTATGCCTTACTGTACTACTTGCTCTACTAGAATTGATAAAAGACAGTGGATTGGTCATTTGAGGAGCAACGTACACAAGAACCAATGTACAACCTCACAAGCGTCAGATGACGTTGTCGAAGTGTGTTCCGCCTTCCGCAGGCGTATTGCTACTTATCGCATTCTCGCTTTAGAAAATTACGAGAATTGCTTGCCGAGTTTATTTTTACAAAGTATGAAAACAAAAGTTAACACTCTTTTGCAAAAGAGTTTGAATAAGCATGTTAACTTAAAGATCAATTTTGAATATTTTGCAAACTTTCTTTTATGTAGAAATAATACAGTGGAAGCAAAGTCTTTTGGCACCAAAAATTTCATAATACATCGTAATTTTGACTTTGATAACATATTTCAAGCGCTTATAAGCGGCTTGATTAAGAAAATTGAAGCGTTTGAAGAACGTGATAGCGGCTGGACATTTTTGAATAACCTTCAGTTAGAAGTGAATATTAATAAATATAATCCAATGAATGGTTCCGGTTCAACCTATATTAATTTACCCCTTTCACTAAAAAAGAAATGCGCGTGTGTAAATATAAAAAATAACGATAAATATTGTTTTTTATGGAGTGTTGTCGCAGCAATGCATCCCGCTAAAAGGAACGTTAATAAAACTACGTCGTACCCTCATTTTGCAGACGTATTAAATACTGAAGGAATATCATTCCCAATGTCTTTCGACGACATCTCCCAATTTGAGGCAAATAATCCTAAGATTAGTATTAATGTGTATGCATTAAAAAATAATCGTACGATAGTGGGTCCTATTTATAGATCTGAATTGAAATCAAAATCAAGAACTAATATAAATTTACTTTTACTTGAAAATGCGGACAAATCACATTTTATATTAATAAAAAACTTGTCGCGACTTGTTCGCCGTCAGATTACAAAACATCATGGAAAGTTATATTTTTGTGATGATTGTTTGCTTTTTTTCGATTGTCAAGATAAAATCGATTCACATGTATGCAGCGGTGTCACTACTGTGTTGCCAAATGCAGGCTCGGTTCTTCAATTCAAGAACTTTGAAAGAAAACAAGACATGCCTTTCGTCGTTTATGCAGACTTTGAAACTCTTCTCATGCCATTTCAACGTTGCGATCCTAACCCATCAACCAGTTATACATCGCCTCGTCAGCAGCATATACCAGCTGCGTTCGCATATTACATAGTTTGTTCCTTTGATAGCAGTTTAAATCGTTTTGTGCAATATAGAGGTGCAAACTGCGTTGAAGTGTTCCTTGACAATCTTTATAAAGATGTAAAAAAAATATATGGTCTATTAAACAAGGAAGTTCCAATGCATTTTACTGACGAGGATGCCAGACACCATGCTAAAGCAAGTATTTGTTATATCTGCGATAAACTGTTGTTATCTGACCGTGTAAGAGATCACTGCCATCTAACCGGTCGCTACCGAGGTAGCGTCCATCAAATTTGCAACTTAAGGTACAGTGTGCCAAAATTAATTCCCGTATTCTTTCATAATTTAGCAGGTTATGATTGTCATTTATTTATCAAAGAATTAGCTGAAAGTGAAGGATCTATTAAAGTAATACCCAAAAATAAAGAAAACTACATATCGTTTACCAAGTTTATAAAACTGTCTGATCAAAAATATGCTCAAATACGATTTGTAGACTCATTCAAATTTTTAGGAGCAAGTTTGGAGAAATTATCTAATGGTTTAGATAGATCCGACTTGATACACTTAAAGCGTTATTTCCCTACAGAAAAAGAATTCATGCTTCTTACTCGCAAAGGTGTATATCCATATGATCATATGAAAAACTGGGATTCATTTTTAGAAAAACAACTTCCACCAGAAAAATGTTTTTATAATTCTTTGACCGATGAGAAAATCGTAGACAAAGATTATGCTCACGCTAAAAACGTTTGGTCAACTTTCAAAATAAAAAACATGGGTGAATATACAGACCTTTACCTAAAGACGGACGTGTTGCTTCTTTCAGACGTTTTCGAAAACTTTCGCAAAGTCTGCAAATTTAACTACCAATTAGACCCTGCTTTTTATTTAACAGCTCCAAGTTTATCATTTGACGCTATGCTGTTTAAAACAGGCATTCAGTTAGAGTTACTGTCCGATCTAGAAATAATTCGACTTATACAGAAAGGCATCCGCGGAGGTATTTGCATGTGCTCCACCAGATTTGCTCAGGCAAACAATAAATATATGCAAAATTATGATCAAACTAAACCTGACTCGTTTTTGGTATATATTGATTGTAACAATTTGTACGGTTACAGCATGTGTCAGCCGCTACCCGTCTCTGATTTTAGACTTCTTGAACAAAGTGAAATAGATCAGCTGGATATTATGACCATACCTGACAACGCGGATTTCGGCTACATTCTTGAGGTGGATTTGTTGTATCCAGAGGAGTTTCATTGCTTGCATAACGATTATCCTTTTTGTGCGGAAAAATTTGTACCTCCTGGCGGAAAAACAGAAAAACTTACTCCTAATTTATATCCTAAATATCAATATGTAATTCATTATGTATATTTAAAAGCATGTATTGAAAATGGGTTGGTATTAACTAGTATTCATCGTGTCCTAACTTTCAGACAGACTTCGTTTTTAGGAGAATATATTAATTTGAACACGGAACTGAGAAAAAAGGCTACAACTCCTTTTCAACAAGATCTATTCAAATTGATGAATAACTCCGTTTTCGGTAAAACATTAGAGGATAATGAACGAAGAGTAGATGTCAAATTAGTCAACCAATGGAGCGATAAAAGTAATAAAACTAAAAAGTATACTTGTGCTGATAAATTAATCGCTAGGCCGAATTTTCATAGCGCCACTATATTTTCAGAAAGCTTAGTAGCAATCCAGATGAAACCTGAAAGGATCATATTGGATAAACCGATTTACATTGGTTTTACTGTCTTGGAATTATCTAAAAGTCACATGTATCAATTTCATTACGGTGTAATAAAACCTTTTTATAAAGATAAGGTTCAGATGTGCTATACTGATACAGATAGCTTTATTTACAAAATCGAAACGAAAGATTTTTACAACGATTTAAGATTGCATTTTCTAGATTATTTTGATACAAGTAACTATCATGAAACAAATGCGTACGAGTTACCTTTGATAAACAAAAAAATACCCGGTCTATTCAAAGACGAACTCGGTGGTGAAATTATGACCGAATTTGTAGGTCTTCGATGTAAATTATATTGCATTAAAACAGAATCTCAATTGATAAAAAAAGCAAAGGGTGTTAAAAAGAATGTAATTAAAGACTTGACGTTGACTGACTATCGAAATGTATTGCTCCATGACAAAATAATACGTAAAAAGAATATTTTGTTTCGTTGTATTAAACACGAAATTTTTACCCAATCTGTAAACAAAATAGCTCTTTCAAATGCTGATGATAAGCGGTTTATACATAAAAACAAAATCTTTACGAAGGCATGGGGTCATCATTCATTGTTTTAATTTTAAAATATTTGATACTATTTTTGTATATTATAACATTTTTGTATATGTAAATGTATGTAAATACCAGCAATATACTGTAGTAATAAAGAATTATTTAAAATATATGTAGTTATTTGTTTTATTTGCAATTTTAGCGTAATATGATATGAGTGCAATGCGAATGGGTTGAATGAGGTCGTCACGTTTGCGAGTTCGTTGCCATCATTTTGCAATAGCGCTGATGAATGAGAATATTAGACCTATTCGATTGCGCTCATTGTCAGAGCAGCAGCGTTGCGAGCTACATATACCATAATTTATTCCCGATTTTCAAGTAAGTAAAATTACTAAGTTTAAGTATCAAATCCAAGTTTAATGGTTTAAAAATAAATATACATAATATTTTTTTTGTTTTCCAGGTTATGGAGTCTCAAACACAGGAGATAATTTTTTCGCAACACGGACAAGATCCGTGGGATTTCATCCCGGAATGCAGTGACTTGATGGCAGCGCAAAAAGTGAAAAACAAGAAACTGAAAACCGAGCGAGATCATAAAAAGAAGACCGGAGTTGCACCGAAATCATTTGTTATTAGTAAAGGCCAGAGAGGAAACAAATTAATTCAAATACGCGTATTGGACTTAGCAGCAGAAGCAATGATGTCGTTATCGTCAAACTTGGAGAGTGATGATGAAAAAATTGTACTCAGTGCTCAATATGTGGTTCCGAACTCAACAGATGAAATAATGGATCTTACTGAATGTGTAGTAAATAAAATTTCAAAAAAACTGTGTGGTGATAGCTTATATTAATTTGTATACATGTTATTATATGTTGTTATTGAAATAAATTTTACAAGATATATTTTTTTCTTTCTAATTGATGACCGTTCGAATCAAAAATACCATAGCATAGCCTTTGTATAGAAACTATATTAAATATCTTAGAACTTTGGAGCCTGCAGCGATAAAGTTTCTTTCGATCAGTCATAATTAACCATAAGGTAATAGATAAGTAAAACAATATGTTGACTGTCTATTATAATTTATTATCTAATAAAAATATTAAATATATGTATCATTATACAATACATGACATTGAAATTTATTGCTATTTAACAAATTCAAATAACATTATGTAGTATAAAAGTAATATAAACAAAAGTATAAATATTATTTCAAACTTTACTAACAATTTTCAATATGGTTTTCTAAATACCATTTTTTTATACATATTACATTTTTGAGTGCACAGCAATTTTTATGATTTAAACAATTAAACTTATTTGTACCCTTGGAATACATTTCATGTAATGCTAAAAAATTTGGGCAGCCTTCATCTTCGATATTTATGAAAGAACAGTCAACAAACAATTCTCGTAGCCATTTTTGTTTCTCATCGCCTTTCATTACAATTGTTTTATTTTGTATAGTGTTAACAATGTACCTATGGAATAGTATATAATCAATAATCCCCTCGTTCCAGGTAATATCTCTTTGGCGTTCAATCCACCTCACTGTCTTTTTTTCTTCAGTAGTTAATTTGGCATAAGGATATGGTGGCTTTATTAGATAAACCTGAGTAAAGTCCTCGGTAGAGAGTGCTAGTTCCTTTAGTATAAACTTATTATAACAATCTTTGAATCCTTGAACATCAACGTAAATTATCGCATTCATGCTATCTTGCGAACAATATTGCTAAGAGGTTTATATTCAACTAAACAATCATTTAAAATTAAACAATAAGCAGAGGTTTGATCAGGTATATCTACAACACTCTCAATTTCTAGGCGAATGTTAATAACTGGTCCTGATTTTATATTGTCGTTTTGTCTAGAGCAGTCTATCACAAAAAGAGGTGCTATTTCTTTGAACTGCGTAGCAGACAACAAACAGTCTTTACGTCCGTGATATGACTGTTGAAAGTTCATGTATTGTTCATATATTAAAGCAAAGCTGTAGTTAGTAAAATTGGTGTTGTAATTTTCATACGGATAATATGTAGAGTTCAAAAAAACTTTTACATCACGTAAATTACAGTGATCGAATTGAGACATATCTTTAGAAGCACTGTTTTTTCTGTTAGTTTGCAAAGCAAAAATAACATATCTCGGCTTTTCAATCTGAGTCGACGTTTTTATTGACCACGTATGTTTGGTGGTCTTTGGTAACATAGGATACTCATAAAGATCCCAATTCCTAAACGCCAATTGAATAGGTCTGTCTTTGTCAAGAAGTTTAAGTAAATGTATCTTTTCTTTGTCTGATACTTTGATATGAGGCATACGCCAAACAATTTTGCGTATATCGATACTCACTACCTCGCCTGTATTCAGTTTCACGGAGTTAAGATCAGTATGACTTCGCAATAAAACAAGTTCATGTTTGCAATTTACTATTACTTTTCGATAATCTTCTGCAAATCCTAACAAGTTACTGAGAGGAATTGATGCGTTAAGCCAACCTCCATTATTATTCTCGTGTCCATTTATATTCCACCCCCAAGTTTTAGACATCTTCGATTCGGCTTCATTCATTGATAAAAACGATTTCATGGTAGTCGTAATTCCAGCATTTTTAACTTTATCTATTTCAATGCCGTTTAACTCATAGCGTATGTCTTGGAAAAGAAATAGGAGAGGGTTGTTTGTTAAATGAATGAGCGGTACTCTTTCCTTAGTATCGCCTTTGGTTACATTTACATGAGCTTCTATATACAAATAGCTAGCACTGGGAAGTAAGTATAGATCTTGTTGATTTATAGGTATCCGAATTTCATCATTTCTATTGAAACTTGTAATATATGGTTTGTATGAATGAATTTCAATGCCCTCTATGGAGTTGTCATAGAAAGGTGAATTGGCAATATTCAAAATACTCATTTTATTAATCCAATTGTTTTTAAAAAGTTTTTATTCGCTATTGATAGTTTATTTCGTTTACAGTGAGTATGTGTTAGCTTCTGAATAGTGCGATTAACACTAACCTTCTGGTTACGTGAAGTTTCGTTTTTATTGTAGTCTATCATTTTTTTTTGACATGTAAATATAATTGTACTTCTTCACCGCGAAGATTGATTAAAGCGTTGTGTATATCTAGTATTCTTATATTTATCGTATTAACAGTTTTCCTGTTCACTGGGAAATAGATCGTGTTTTTTGGTATTTCTATTATTTTGTAACCTGGAGGCACATTTGGAGCAAATTCATGTATTATATGACTTGATTTTCCATTTATATAAGAACCGCTTATGATATCACATTCGATTCGTACCACGGTTGTTGATAAAATGTTAACTGGGAGTAGCGACTCGTGTAATATATTTCTTTTTAGGAATACGTTACCATAACCTAATAAAGCACCAATAGAATTTTGCTTTTCAAAATGTATATCCTTAGTGCAGAATATTGTAGTTTTAAGCGTGTTATTGTTGCAATGTAATTTGAAAATGCATCCTTTCACTTTAGATTGTAAAAAATCACAAATATCTTGAAGCTCATAAGCTCCTTCAGGAATTTCAATAACTTCGTTTGAGTCATAATGAAATTTATTGTTATGACCCGTAATATTTGGTATAGAATTAAACGTAGAGAAATGTAATAGTGCGCACTCGTAGTCACCATCAAGATCTAATGTGGGGGTATAATTTGTCGATAACACTGAGCTGTTTCCAGTTATGGACAGTGTGAATGACATGGTGTGAATGAATAAAAATACAAATTATAGTATTAATATACATGTTTATTCCAAAAATTATATAAAAATTGTAAACATAAATGACCACAATTTACAGTATCGAATTTTTGAAACCGAGTATAATTATAAGAAATATTGCATCTATGTAAATATTTTATCAATTCTAAAGGAGGTTTTAAGTCTCCAAAACTATCAAAATATTCACAATAACTGTCTATTTTTGCATAGGCTACCCAGTGAGTTCCATTGTTTTTGTGACTATCCAAGTTAACTACACCGCATTCTAAGGGTTTTGGTCTAATAGGTAGTGTATCCCTCATAAAAACTCCTCGGAAGAAAGGAATACTTTTAGCATATTTAATAATATCGATATTAGTAAGAGCATGTTTGGGTAGCCTATCAATTAGTTTTTTGAAGATTTCACAAGTAATCCATTGCCTTTTTTATATGGTTTGACGTAAAGACCTTTCCCTATCGCAATAGCCTCCATAGTTTTATTATGACGTTCAGATTCTTGTAAATTTTTCTGTGCTGTTTTATATTCGTTTATTGTTTTTACAACACCAGCTGCTCCACCAGCTAGTGCACCTAGTGCCGAAAGACCCGCAAAAATAGGTATCAGTGGTAAAATTCCACCTGTTTTAGGGATTGGTATTATTCTTGGTAGACGAACATGACACTTTTTAGGAATAACTTTTTTTGCAATACTATATGCATGTTTAATAATAGATTTATTGTCCTTAGATTTGTTTTTTCTCATCCGTTTTCTTATTTTCGATATCACAGTTCTAAATTTTTTGACTCCTGAACCAGTCTTCAGTTTGGCTTTCATAACTTTACTAACCAACCATGAGGCTAATTTTTCTCCTTTGCCTGCGTCTTTTGAGTGTAACCGTTTTTTAGCCATATCTATTAAATGCAAGTCTGCTTTATGACGATCTGAGAGATTGGTGTGATTTGAGTAAGCAATATCGTGATTTTTACAAGCTTCGTCTAATTGATTGACTCCCTGATCCCCTCTTAATAACCTTTCTTTTAATTTTGTGCCCGGCCCGCAATAGTTGTATCCTGGTAAGTGGAGCTCGAATGGTAGATTATTTATTAAGCTATTAACAAGTCCTCCTCCTTGCATTTCTTGAAATATAATGATTGCAATATTGAGTTATAAGCGCTTATATTACTGTACTATTGATTTTCGGTCCACCCAACTATTTTCATGACTACCAAGTCCTAACCATTTCACTAAAAGTTTATTTCCTTTTTTCCTTATTACCTTTTCTATTAAATATATATTAGGATAATTTGTTCTTTGCAATTCTTCTTGGTAAAACGAGCCTGATATATCTTGTTTTTTTTGGTCTTGTATATGATACGTAACCGGATTGGTGTGATTAACCGTTTTAATCGTGAAAATTTCAGTTGACCAGTTCGGCGTGTAACCTTTTTCAAAACAACTCTTGTATTTACTTATTCGCACAAAGTCGCCTATTTTCAATTTAGTTTTATATGGTTTTATTAATTTTGCTTGAAATTTTTTTATATTGATTTTTACTTGGTGTTCATTGTTCTTACTAATGTCCAATGGTTTGAATTTAGTAACACTGTGTCGACTATTATTGTACTCAATTAAAATATCATCCAATTTTTTTCCTCTCCACTTATAACTACCATTGTAATTAAAACATTTAAATAACTTAGTTTTTAAAGTTCTTATCAATCTTTCTACAATTGATGCTTTTTTTGTTGAATACGATGAATAGTGGTTTATTTTTAATAAGTACATAAGTTTTTGAAATTCATCGTTATAAAATTCGGTTCCCATATCGGTTTGTAAATTATTAGGACTACGTCTACTCGATTTTACAACGTAAGCAAATGCTTCAACAACTTCTCCTTTACATTTGGTTCTTAATGGAATCGCCCATGCATATTTAGTGAAGCAATCAATGACCACTAAAATGTATGCAAATCCGTTGTTAAACGTTTTGAAAGATTGTAAATCTATCAGATCAGCTTGCCATAAATCATCTATACCTTTTAATATAACAGAACGTCGAATAAAATTTCTACGTGCCGATCTATGAATTTCATTGATCACTTGCTGCTTGGACATTTTGTAGCTTCAGTGTGTTGATGTAGTCTCTAGTACAAAATTTATTTTCAAACTGTTTTAAATTCTTAGTCATATCTGCTTTTATTGCTTGCATCAAATCAGCTTTTATTCTATTTATCAAAGCTTCATATTCTTGTTTAGAAACACAACTGGCAATCTTTGAATCAACATATTCTTTATTCACAGCATCATCAGAAGCTATAGGTATTTTAACTCCAGTTAATCGTGATGAGCGTAAATTTAAATCTCCAGTTACTGTTCTAACAAAATTATTTTCTGTAAAATCAAATACGTCTGATAAACGTAATCTTTTATGCACATGATGTCCGAATTTGTCTATATTCATTTTGAAACTGAGATCAGCAGTAGTTAAGTATTAATATATAGTTTTAATTAAACTGCGCTGTTTAATTTATAATACCGCTTTCACGTAATTCTTCTATAATTGAGATAATTTCATTGTCTAATCCAGTGTTACCAGCATTTTTAGAAGCTATTAATAACTTCAATCTCTCAACTAGTTCATTAGGATCATCCCAGTAAATATAATCCGTATATTTATTCATTCGCTTTTTTAATATCAACCCTTCACCTTCGCTAACGTTTGCTATATTACTAGCAGAAGATGAGATAGAAGATGATGAAGGTTTTCGTAACTTGAAAAGAGGTTTTATAATATTCAAATACGTTCGACCTTTATTAGTTTTTATAGGTTTTTTTGAATCAAAATCTCGTCGATGAACATTCGTTTCTATTAGCATAGTTTTATATTCTTGAAGATCATTTTCTGTAATTAATTCCAATTTTGGTACCTTATTGAATAAAATTTCGACTAAGCCAGGAGATTTTTCATAAGTACGTGTCCCTACGGATATTGTATCGTCACCTATAGTCACGCGACATGTGCCCATCATTAGTTTACCACGTTCTCTTCTGACTCCAAAAGGAACATCTTCAAATATCTCTGAAGACATCGACCAAGATGATGCATTTTGACTTGGGCTTGGTAACGATTCAATTGTTTTAAATGATAAATTGCATGCATTGCTTTTACGAGAGTCTTCAAAATCATCTACGTCGATTTCTTCATCAGAAGTATCTTGCTGTGACTTATCGTCTAATTTATCTACCTTTAGAGTTCTGTTGTAATGTGATTCTGTCGGTGAATTTTGATTAATTACATGAAAATTTGACGATCTATCGTACGTATCATCCGAAGATACATTGTGTTTTTTTTCTTTAATTATATGGTTCAATGGGTTGGTGATAGGCTTAAAAACTGATTCTAATAGATTTTCATTGCGGGATTCCATAGATCGCATATCCTTTATCTTCCTTTTAACAGCTTCAGCAATTTGAACGATTTGGGATTTTAATTCTTTCTCCATTTGTTAATCAATTAAAATTGCGTTGTATGCCTAATGATACAATAAATGAAATGACACTGTTTGGTAATGAAGTTGCATTTTATATTTAAAATTTCATTTATCAAAAATCACAAATGTGTCAAAGTTCTTTCTGTAACAGCCTTTGTTTTTTGCGCAGTCTTTATTAATTACTAAATAATTATATGGTTCAACCCATATTTTTGAACACATATCTCGAAACTCACTCCATGTCATATCAGTATTGACATGTTCATCATATATATGACGGAGATTTACATCGTCCTGTTTAAATAATATCAAAAGGTTTGCATTATCTCTTATAAGTTGTTTAGGAATTTTGCTGTATGTCTGGTTCAAGTAAAAACAATCTATAAATTTATGCCTTCCCATGGCAAAGTAATCTCGCATGTTGGCTTGGTTCTCGCATGCAACGTCATCAAATATTATAACTGAATTAGGTTGCGCTTCATGTGGACTTACTATAAGTTCATTGTCTTGGTATTTAGCAAAAAATATATCAGGCACTAAACTCAAAACTTTGTCTAAAAACATATACTTGGGTTGATACAATGTTTTTGAATAAAGATACACGTTTTTAAATCGTAACCCATTTTCGTGCAATAAAAGACCTATAACAACATTCGTTTTTCCACAATTCGAAGGACCACAGATTATGCAACGAATTGTATTAGGCAGGAGATTTCCATGTCGTCCAGCAACTACTTCAGCATCAGGACAAATTTTGTCTAACTGTAAAGTTTGAGACTGTCTGACAAATTTCATTGCAGTTGTAAAGATCTAGATTGTCTTAGATAGAATGATGCAAATTACCAAAACACCCTTTTATATATTGACAGCGTGCGAAATTGCAAGATAATGGGGATGAGAAATCCACTTTCAAGGAACCGTAGGTGACTTGAAAGTGGATTTCGAATGCCCATTATCATACTACTGCTCAGGACATCGGACCGCCTCCGAATGCAACGCACCAGGGTGACATCAAGGACATCGACCCTCCTGTGCCTGTCAATCCTTGTCAAAGGTCATCCACAACTGCTATTGAGCATTTGGCGACCGCAGTAGCTTCACTTGCAGCTGGCAAGCGAAGCCCTCTTCCCGTTTATTCTGGTAGTCACAAGGAATGGCTGCCATTTAAATTTTCTTATAACAAAACATGTCATATGTTTTCCCCTGCAGAGAACTTGTCGCGAATCGCGGAAGCGTTGCGCGGCCATGCTCGCGAAGCTGTCGCGACACTTTTGTTCACCGATGGGGACCCAGCAGAGGTGATAGTAACTTTAGAGCGCAGTTTTGCCCGACCAGAGCTCATCGTGGCTTCAGAGGTGTCAACGCTCCGGTCAGCCCCTAAGGTTACCTCACCATATCAATTAAACATATTTGCAAACCAGGTACGTAATTGTGTTTCTAATTTAAAGGCCCTGCAGCAACCAGAATATTTACATTCCCCTGAACTTTTACGAAATGTCCTATCAAAGTTAGGAGAACTTACTAAGGCCAGATACGCGGATTTTGCTGCAGACCTCCATGACGATCGTGTTTCTAAATTAGAAACGTTGTCTACTTTTCTTATACGCGAGGCCGAACGACAAGTCAAATATTGTTTTATACCCGATTTTAGTGTTGTGCCTTCCATAGTTGCTAAGCAGTCATCATCACTCGCAAGACGCGAACATGTGCACACCACTACGAGCAATCAACAAAAGACTCTCGATTGCATTTTTTGTAAACAAGCGCATACAATTAGCTCGTGCCATGACTTTAAGCGCCTCAATGTCGATGAGCGATGGCGGTGGGTTCGCGAGACACGAGTGTGTTTTAGGTGCCTTAATAATAACCCGCATCAGTGGAGACGTTGTAAAGCCAAGCCTTGTGGGAAAGCCGGCTGTCGCCGGCGTCACCATTCCTTGCTGCACGGTGCAACAGCGATAGACAGCCACGGAACGACCACATCATTCCCCGTAACTATGACCAATAGCCAGCCCGCTCTCGAAGCGGCAAAACCTAGCACCACCACGCCCGTAGATCCCACTATCGAACCTATACAAGTTAAAACTATGAACTTACCTTGTAATCTTTCATCACAGGCCCGCCCGCGTTCACGTGCTTTCTTGAGAGTCCTGCCAGTTGTGCTACGCGGCCCTAAAGGCGAATTTGAAACATACGCGCTCCTCGACGACGGCAGTTCAGCCTCTTTGATCGACGCCGACATAGCGAAGAAAATCGGTGCACAAGATGAGTACAGAGAACCTATACGTATTGACGGCGTTAGCGGTATGTGTAAAGAGACATGCGTTGGTTATACAAAATTTTACATTCGTGGTCGCGGTTTAAGCGAGGAATATTTATTACAGAATGCTCGTTCTATACACGGCCTCTCTCTACGAGCGCAAAATGTATCTAGAGATGAAGTGTGCAAATATTCACATTTAGCAGATCTTGCGGATGTCCTTACGCTTGATGATGCTACCCCGACAGTACTTATAGGCGTTGGTGACTGGCACCTATCAATAAGTAGGGAATCGCGAATAGGAAAGCGGTCAGAGCCAGTCGCGACTCGTACTTTACTGGGTTGGGTATTACACGGACTTATGTCTAGTAAAACGCAACCAGTCGAATTTGTTAATCATATGACTGACGTAGAGTGCGACTCTATCGAAGCTCTACTTAAAGAACAATATCGCCTTGATTCGATAGGAATTAGCAAAATACCGCCTAAAAACAATGACGAAGATCAGCGCGCCGTAGACATCATAGAGTCCTCTGTACGTCGCCTCCCAACCGGTCGTTTTGAAGTTGGTCTCCCCTGGCGACTCAATAATCTAAACAATATTCCTTCCAGTTATCCTCAGGCATTAGCTCGTTTTAAATCCTTAGAGAAACAGATGTCTAAAGACAAAGATTTCGCCACCGCGTACAGAGATTTTATCAATGGAATTTTGACAAAAGAATACGCGGAAGAATGCCCATCGGACTCGTACTACTCCACGGGGATTACAAACGCTCCCACAAATAAAGTGCGTTGGTACCTCCCGCATTTTGGCGTATTTCATCCGCAAAAGAAAAAGCTCCGTGCGGTACATGATGCGGCGGCCGAAACTAAAGGCGTTTGTTTAAATAGTTTACTTTTAACGGGCCCTGACTTACTTCAACCACTTCTCGGTATACTATTCCGCTTTAGGGAAGGCAAGGTAGCGATTATTGGAGACATACGCGAAATGTTTCCCCAAATTAAGATAAAAGAAAGTGATAGGGACGCGCAACGATTTTTATGGCGTGACTCTACTAATGAAAATATAAAAGAGTACAGAATGAGTTCAATGATTTTTGGTGCCGTGTCAAGTCCGTTCATGGCATTACATCTCAAAAACAAAAACGCTCACGAACATCAGTCTTTATATCCGGAAGCAGTGTATGACATTGTGTACAATCATTACATGGACGACTATATTGCTAGTTATGACAGCGTCGAACAGGCTGCTAAGGTAGCCTCCGAAGTTTCTACTATCCATGCGGCGTGCTGTTTTGAAATGAGGTCTTGGTTGTCAAACGACTTGCGAGCCCTTAATTTAATTCCTAAAAACCTATGGGCTGTTCCGTGTGCCGAGGCAGTTTTACCTACTGACGTGTCTACTCTAGGCATAAGATGGAATCCCGCTCAAGATACGTTAGGTTTTCGCATAGGTGATTTAGGAGGGAATAATTCTACTGACAAGCTTACGAAGCGTATTATTTTGTCTCGTATTATGAAAGTTTACGACCCACTTGGTCTGTTAACCCCAGTTGTAATTAAAGGGCGTATACTAATTCAAAATTTGTGGCGCGAAGGTTTAGATTGGGATGATGACTTACCACCTCGTTATGTTACAGCATGGCAAGAGTGGTCGCAAGAGATATCTTCCCTTACCGATTTTCAATTACCGCGTAGATATATTTTAAACGACTCACTTCCAAAAGATATACAACTACATGTATTCGCTGATGCGAGTGAGCTAGCGTATTCATGCGTTGTATATTGGCGTTTCGATTTCGGCAACGGTAATGTATGTCTTTCACTGGTAGGGGGGAAAGCGCGAGTTACACCACTAAAGCCATGTAGCATACCACGATTAGAATTACAAGCTGCGTTAATAGCTGCGCGATTTGCGTCTACAATTAAAGATAGCCACAGGATAAAGCCGTCTTCTACAGTTTATTGGTCCGACTCCTCCACCGTTCTCAAATGGTTACGTGGTGATGCTCGACGCTATAAACCATTTGTAGCGCATAGAGTCGGCGAAATATTAGAATTAACACATAGGACACAGTGGCGCTGGGTCCCTAGTGCCGATAACGTAGCCGATGATGCCACAAGATTGAATAAATTACAATCAAGGTGGTTTGAGGGCCCTTCGTTTCTCAAATCACCGTTGGTTGGCTGGCCCTGTGAACCGGCAAATATTGCAGAGACGCCTCTTCCTGAAATTAAGGAAATAGTGGCTATCACCGAAGAGTCTAGTTTGGCCCCTGCGGTACCAGACCCGGCTCGTTTTAGTAGCTGGTTGCGCCTCGTTAGAGCCACCGCTACTGTAATATTAGCTATAAGAAAGTTTCGGTCATTTCTCGTTTCGCGTTTTAATCAAAATTCCAAATTATGTAATGTTGTAGCGAATGATATCGATTTAGCGGAAAAAATATTAATCAAAAAATCTCAATTTGACAGTTTCGGTGAAGAAATTACCGCACTACGGGAGTCAAGACAGCTTCCTAGATCGAGCCGCCTTTCGTCATTTTGTACGAGGTTGGAGGACGGTCTCTTATTATTGGACTCACGTATCAAGACTCTACCCGGAAGCGAAGAAACTGTCACAACGCGAATTATTCTCGACGACCGCCATCGAATTACCCGCCTTCTGATTTTTCACCACCACATAAAGTTCGGACATGGATTCAATGAAGTGATTTTTAACGAACTCCGACAACGATTTTGGATTCTACGTGGCAGGCGCGCGATTAAGGATGTCGCAGCAGAGTGCCTCTCTTGTAAGCGTCGCAAAAAGCTTCCTCCGCAGTTGCCTCTCGGGGATATGCCAACATCACGTCAGGGCATTCTCCAACGTAGGTTTGGACTACTTCGGGCCGGTGGAAGTTACTGTAGGCCGTCATCATGAAAAACGATGGGTGGCGCTTTATTCATGCCTCGTTACCAGAGCGTTGCATTTGGAGGTAGTTTGTAGCCTATCGTCCGACTCTGCCATTATGTGCCTCAGGCGTTTTATAGCCAGACGCGGATGCCCTCTTAAAATTATTTCAGATAATGGGACATCATTTGTTGGGGCATCCCGCGAGCTTAAAGCCTTATATGATAAGCGCGTCGAAGATTATGCCGCCAACAACAAAATCGAATGGACCTTTCTACCACCAGCATCTCCGTTTATGGCCGGAGCCACAGAAAGAATGGTACGCTCTGTCAAATCTGCCTTGAAAGCCACACTCCACCAGCGCGCGCCCAAGGACGAAGTTCTCCATACATTTCTTCTGGAAGCTGAGGCAATTTGTAACTCCAGGCCTCTAACCTACGTAGTCTCCAGTGACGACGCCCCGCAAGCTATTACGCCTTTCCACTTCCTTATCGGTTCATCGTCTAATGCACAATGGTTGGCGGGAGAATTAAGCAATGGCGTCTTATCCAAACATTGGAAGCAAGTATTAAGGATGGCTGACCATTTTTGGGAAAGATGGCTAAGAGAGTACCTGCCGACGCTTATTAAGAGACCGTCTTGCACCGCAACCACACCTGGTCTACACGAGGGCGACGTCGTCGTGGTAGCAGATCCGGCTCTACCGAGGGGAGTCTGGCCTCTAGGCCGCATCACTAAAACCTACCCAGGTCCAGATCGCGTAGTCAGAGTCGCCGACGTTGATACCAGGGGTGGCATTCTCAAGAGGCCGAGTAGGAAGTTGGTTCCTCTAGTCGCCGCCGACCAGGCAGTCGCCACTCAGTAGGTGTGCTCTGCACCGGGGCCCGGGATGTTGGCGACTGGCTGGTTGTGCGCAAACTTTTTGTACATATTTATTTTTCTATATTTCTTTTTGATTTGACGTATGTTTTTAAATTTTTAGTTGTCACGTAAGCCCACTACATGAAACATTGTAAAAACCAGCATATTAATTTATTATAGTATTTTTCCATTTATTGTGCATTTAAATTGTCCACTCTTCGTCGCTAACAACTGTAACATATACGAGTATATCTACTAGCGGCTGCCGGGACTTCGTACGCGTGGAGTTAATAATAAAACATCCCTCCTTATAATAGTTAGTAGTTGTTTTGAATAATTCATATGCTTAAATACCATTTAAAATCCTTCTGCCATAATTACTTTAACTTCAATAACATTTGACTTTCATACAAACTAATATCCCCCTTTTTAACCCCAAAAAGGGGTTGATTTCTAAAGATACATTATTAGTACACCTCCACACCATCTATAGAGCTATATTTTGAATTTCAAGTCTCTTACTTCAAAAACATAGGACTTTCATACAAACTTCCAACCCCCGTTTTAACCCCAAACAATGGGGTGATTTCTAAAGATACATTATTAGTACACCTCCACACCAACTATCCATACTTCCATACTAATTTGTTTAGTAAGTAATAAATATTATAAATGTGAAAGTGTGTTTGTTTGTTTGTTTGTCCTTCTTTCACGTCGAAAGTAACGAACGGATTGACATGATTTTTTTTTGGAGATTGTTGGAGGAGAGTGACATAGGCTACTTTTTATCCCAGAATAACATCTTATTCCCACGGGAAAAAATAAAGTTTACAATCATTTGTCTTTCTTTTACGTCGAAAGGAATCTACGTACGGACATGATTTTTTTAACGGGGATAGTTTACGGTCTGGAGAGTGACATAAGCTACTTTTTATCCTGGAAAAACATCTTATTTCCATGGGATAAAAAATAAACTTTGTAATCATTTGTCCTTCTATCACGTTGAAAGGAACCTAAGTACCGACATGATTTTTTTAACGGGGATAGTTTACGGTTTACGGTTTAACGGGGATAGTTTACGGTTTAACGGGGATAGTTTACGGTCTGGAGAGTGACATAAGCTACTTTTTATCCTGGAAAAACATCTTATTTCCATGGGATAAAAAATAAACTTTGTAATCATTTGTCCTTCTATCACGTCGAAAGGAACCTAAGTACCGACATGATTTTTTTAACGGAGGTAGTTTACGATCTGAAGAGTGACATAAGCTACTTTTTATCCCGGAAAAACATCTTATTTCCATGGGATAAAAAATAAACTTTGTAATCATTTGTCCTTCAATGAAATCGAAAAACATACAACATTGTTTACAATAGTAATATAATTTGTGTATAATACGCTATAGTGTGTTGTGTATATATATATGTGTGTGTGTGTGTATATATATATATATATATATATATACACACACACATATATATATATATATATATATATATATATATATATATATATATATATATATGTGTGTGTGTGTGTGTGTGTGTTTTGTGTTTGGTTTTCGATCCTTGAGCGTCAGAGGTTCGCGGGTTCGATTCCCGCAGACGGCAAACATTTATTTGGTGAACAATTTTTTTGTCTTGAGTGTGGGCTATCATATGGCATCCATACTAATATTATAAGTGTTAAAGTAAGTAAATTCGTTTGTTTGTTATTTCTTCTCGCCTTAACTATGCAGCCGATCATCATTAAAATTTGTACATATTGGTACTACTTTTTATCCCACGAAGTAAAAAAATTACAACAAGAAAAAAATATACACAAATCAATGGCAGCTCCCCTAGACCACGCGGGCGAAGCCGCGGGTAACAGCTAGTAGAGTATACATTTTAAATTTCAAGTCTCTTACTTCAAAAACATAGGACTTTCATACAAACTTCCAACCCCTGTTTTACCACCTTAGGGGTGGAGTTTCGTAAAATCCGTTCTTAGCGGATGTCTACACCCTATAAGGAACCTACCTACAAAATTTCAAGTTTGTAGGTGTTACAGTTTCTGAGATTTCCTGATTGGTGTTTCTATAATATAATCAGTGAGTGGTATTTCGCTTTTATATATAAGTATAGATTTCATGTTGTTTTATTACAAATATTTTACTAGTTGTTGCTGTTAGAATGGGATTTCAATTTACCTATGATAAATCTAAGCAATTCTTTCAATCTCTAACTATAATCTAAAAGTTATGTACCAAGTAATAAAGAGCGTGGTTTATATAATTGATTCTTCTCTAACTTTTCGACTTAACCCTGGGATATTGCAGAAGAGGGACGGATTATTATTATTATTAGATTAAGCAGGGTTAATGTACATTTCGTAATTAGGTAATAATGTCATAATCTAACTTTAAAACGCTATACTGTAAAGTACCTAAAATTACTTTCGAACGTTTACGTAGGGTACGTTAACTTACAAATATACGCTCAAACGTCTACAGGGAAATTAAATATCTACAGGCAGGAGGTATTATTACTTAAATAATGCGATTGCCCAGTGAAATGAAATTATTTATTCTGCCATTGGGCTCTTGTCGGCACTTAGACACTTCTTACACTATTTATAATAGTACATTATGGTACACGTGTGTTGGCGATTACCGCTGAGACTCGAGCCGTTAGGCGAGGGTCTTAGGAGAGCCGAGGACGGTAATCATCAATATACACTTGTATCATACGACGTTTTTCAACACACTTGTGAAGAAAATAATACTAAAAAACTATAAAACGAGTAGTGAAAATTTTTTTGCAATGGCGGGGAAAAAAAATATCAGGTTTTCCTATGCACGCGCATCTAACATGGCGATCGGCCATAGACTAAAAGAATGAGGTTTCTTTTTTTGGCTTTTCGCGGATAGCCTTTTAGCCACGTACAAAATGGGGAATTTAAAGTTTTCTTTATTATAGAAAAAACAAAAGTTATATTTGAGTGAAAGTTTTATTTATTAAACACATACAAATTGAAATTTTCTGGCAACTTTGTATTTAAATAGATATATTTAAATACGAAGTTGCATGAAATGAGCAAGCAATTGGTACATTCATTTGTTTGTACTATTGAACACGATCTTTTTTGTGTCGAAACTTTTTTAAGAACAAAGCAATTCAACCAATAAAATAAAATAAAAACTTTATAACTCACTTGTGAATAATAGCAATGAAAAAGTCACAGTTTGATTATACCACAGTATAAGTAATAGTACTAACGTAATTATACTATAGGTGTCATTATGTGCCTAATTGTGGTGAAATTAGAGCCACTTTATGAGCGTGTTGAAAAGAATATTCTTATTTTTTTTGTATTTTTTATATATTAGCATTTTTGAAAAAAAAAATGCATAAATAAACTTGCAAACTAAAGACCTTGGCAATATGGGTATATCACTACTTATTATAAAACAAAGTCGCTGTCGCTGTCTGTCCCTATATATGCTTAAATCTTTAAAACTACGCAACGGATTTTGAAGCGGTTTTTTTTAATAGATAGAGTGATTCAAGAGGAAAGTTTATATGTATAATACATGCATAACATTGTAGAGAAACACTGATAAATTTAGAGGTTTAGAAAGAGAGAACATTTTTTGCGCTTACATTGCAAACGCTTGCTAAACCCCACGAGATAAATGAAAATAATGTACTACATTATTGTACACCTTAAAAAGACCAACAAAAAAGTCCGCGATGGTATATGTCTATCACTTAAGGATAACCCACAGTAACCATTTTTTATCCTTTACATTTTACGGGAAAAAATAGCTCATTTACGAACTGATTTTAAACAATACAGCATTAATCCTTATCCAATTAAGTACCTTAAATACATTGTCCATTTAATCATCACAAAATATCAAAAACTACAAGTGCTAGGAGTCTCAAATTTTTCATGGGGGGTTCCTTTTAGGACGTAGGTGCTCACTAAGACGGGAATTTGGAAAATTCAACCCCTAAGGGGGTGAAACGGGCGTCCAAAGTTTGTATGGAGAAACAAGATTAGTTGGACTATTTTATCCGAAACTTTGCACGAGTACTTCTATAGATAAATGAGTAAACACGTGTTTTAGAATTTTTCAATATTCAGCCCCTAAATGGGGTAAAATGGGGTGAAAAAGTCTGCAAATCGTCATGGGCATTGTTTTCATGGTTTACCTGGTCGCTGATTACGAAAACAACAACGATTTTAAAATTCAACGTGGCTAACGTGGCCTTAGTCCCCTATTGGGGTGCGATGGGATTGAAATGTCAATATATGTGTCGTTTTTACGTTTTTCGGAACGCCAATCCATATTAATATTATAAAACGACGGAGTGGCTGTCTGTTACCTCTTCACGCTTAAATCTGGGAAAGGTCATAAGATAGTTTTTGTCCCAGAAATTACATGTTATTGTTATTTATTGTACCTGTATTCTGGTTCTATGTTCGACTGTATGTTTTTTTTCTAATATAGTTTCAATGATTCCTCTGTCAATTGTACAGCAATTTTAATAATCTTATTTGTTTGATAGAGTACACTCTTCAGGTGGTTCCATATTAATCAAATCAGAATTAGAGAAAGGGTTGTAATTTATAGGCCTGAACATGGATACAGTAATTGAAGAGTTTTCTGATGTTATTGAGTTACATAATTTGCATTTGGAAGTTATCATGTGACACTGGTGAGCCGACGAGGAACGGTTATGATTTAGGCAATAGTGTTGAGTTTTCTTAATAAAGTTACTAATGTATTTTCGTCTAGAAGGCACTATGTCCCATTATATATTAAATAATTTAAGAAAATATTCACTAAAAGAGAAATAAACTTAAAAAAAAACAACTGAAAAATACTGACTCGAAATAGCCAAAAATAACTACTACCTGAGATTTTTGAAGTCGGTGTAATTATTTTAAAGTTTGAATTATCCTTTTTAAGCTGATGGGATAAGATTTGTTTTATCATAATAGATTTTTAAATTTGTATTTGGCGTCTATTAGTGCTTATGCGATCGCGGGCGGCGCGGCGGGAACGGGACGAGTGTAATAGTAATCGGGAAAGTTCTTGCATCCATATTTAGTACAATTAATGGTGCTATATGAAGGTGGTTGCGTTGCGTGTTAGACTTGGCTTGGGTAATCTAAAGTGCCCGAATTTTACGCGAGAGAAGCCGCGGGCAACAGCTATATAAACATATAATTGAATGTTGCTAAGCGCAAAACTCGAGAACGGCTCGACCAATTCTGCAAATTTTTATTTTAATATTTTCGTTAAGGTATAATAAAGGTTCTTAAGGAGAGAAGACGTAAAATTTGCGAGGAAAATAAAACACCACTTTCTACCCCTGCGAAGCAGGGGGCGGGCAGCTAGTTTTAAATAATCAGATAATACAACAATTTCGATTTTGTAGACATACACATTTCGCGATTACGATATGAAGTATTTGATTTACATATTGTTATTTATTACATGTCTGTGCTGAATCTATCGATACATCGTTGTACCAATTACTTATACTGTGATTGTACGTATTCATTAATTCTATATTATGACCTTTTAGTAAGAATTGTATACATATTACAACAATATGTATGTCATTTAAATTATGTCAAAATAATTACCTGTCATATTGTATATGCCAATTAAATCTTAATTGAGATAAAATCAGGCCTCTGTTGAAAGGTTGTGGAATATCAGTTAACCCTGATAAATGTCAGGCAGGTGGGCAGCTCAAAGCAAGTCGGTAACGTCAATCTTGACACTGACCTTTTGTTGAACAATTTTGTTATCCCATTCAGAAATTTTGTAAAAAAATCTCGGCGTTCACAGTTAAAAACATCACAAATCGCGGAGATCAGGCATGCAACCACTTCAACGCTACGATTTCTTAATCAATTCAGATTTTTCTTGTTTATACCAAGGCTTTTTTCGCTCTTAGATTATGAAGGTGTAGATTCATTTTCAAAAACAATGTTCAAGCTCATCTGCTAAACAGTATGTCCAAACAATATACAAAAGAAAAACTAGGAGTTTCTATTACGAAATTAAATATTATTTAATTATACTTTACGACCAAATTATAATTATAATTGCTTACACATAATTACAATAATTATTTTATTTGGGCGATCTGTATTACTAATTAGGCAAAGAAAGTACTCTGCTATAATAGACACACATCCATTACACACATATTTTTACAATGTAGTTTATGAATGAACTAGCAAAGTACCCGTGCTTCGCTACGGGAACACTCCAGATTTGAGACTATTTTTGTTAAGATTCCAGATATTTAATTTTTCCCCCATAAAGGACTGTTTCGCATTGGCCATTATTGAGAGGTAGGGAGCGTAATTGTAAGCTACCCGACTGGGGAATGTACCTCCACCTCACAGAATACCGCAGCCAAATAACAATTCCCTTGAGGGTTGTTGTGTTCCTGCGAGTGAGTGAGGTCACCAGAAAGAAAGAAAGGAAGGAGATGCTGCGTTGGCAGCGGGGATGGCGGCGCGCGAGCAATATGTTATGTTGCATGCGTTAATATGGCTACGGTAACCGCTTTGCAAACATACACCATTTAGGTTAAGACGTCCCGGTGAATAATATTTTTGGCATTCGCACCAGGATCCAAAATTGCAAGGCTTCTAGGCTTACTCGTGAGCAAGCTACATACAACTGATGATGAGACAAGCAGTTCTGTCTCAAGACAACCCCAACGACCTTTATAGACTACCCCTGAGCTTTGTTAATGGTCATAGCGAAACATACTTTTATGGGAAATTGAAGTCTCTTAAATTGAACGGTGTGGTCTGATGGAATAATGGGAATGCCGGGTATAAAGAGAGATTCCCCAAGAACGCATCCCTTACTGTCCTCACTCAACAACTGTGGCTCATCGTTCCAGTTGTTAAATACGTGAACAATGGTGACACGACCCTCCTGATGATACACCTCCGTTCAATGCAAGTGGTAGGAGATGGAGCGGAACAGGCCAGCTCCATCGCCTTCCACAGCTATAATGGTATGGGGCATCATCACACCTTCCACAAGTATAAATTTAGTCAATCTTGACGTCATTGTTTGAAAAATATCGTAATTCTGATATTAAGTAAATATATCCCATAACGTCGGTACTCAGAATAGGTTTTTGAATTTGTTTTCGGCACCAGATGTCGCTTCATTTGAAGGACGCAGTTTTTTTTACGCCCTACGCGCGCGTATAACCTCCGGGACTAACTACGGGGATGAGGTGAGCGATGAACCGTCATTGATAACTCCATGGTTTGAAATGATCTCTCGTATATACTCTTTCCTTAAAAACAAAACAAACAAAACCATAGCGCACTGTACAAATGCTAGGTATAGCGCCATCTAGTGATGAGTTAATTAAAATATAAATATAACATTTTTAGGCATTTCTTGGCTGGGCGCTGGTAAAAAGTTAATCAGTTAACCATAAACATCCCCTTTTTTTATGAACAACCATTCCACCAAGCCTCAAAATCGTAGGTGAATCGATTTCAAAAAAGAGGGTTTTTTTTTTCAATCTCTATTTTCAACCTCTTATGGGTAAAATTTCGGAAAATCCGGTCTTAGTGCGCGCCTACATTGTATAGTGAACACATATCCAAAGCTTCAGGTTTTTAGCTAGTCTGGGCTGTGCATTGATTAGTGAGTTGGTCAGTCAGTGTCAGTCAGCATTTTACTATCTAGCTTTTGCCCGCGGCTTCGTTCGCGTGAAATTCGGGCATTTTAGATTATCAAAGTCGAGTCTAACACGCAATGCAAACTTCATTGTACTAAATACGGATGCAAGACCTTTCCAGATAACTACTACACGCGTCCCGCTCTGGCCGCGCCGCCCGCGATCGAATAAGCACTGATTGACGCCAAATACTAATTTAAAAACCCAACACACAAGTCTTATTCCATCAGCTAAAAAGGATAAATCAAAGTTTAAAAAAAAATACATGATGACAGTCACGTTAGCCACGTTGAATTTTAAAATCGTTGTTGTTTTCGTAATCAGCGACCCCTTAAAATATAAAAACAATAATACCCTTTACGTTTTTCAGACTTTTTGACCCCATTTTACTCCTTTAGGGGTTAAATTTTAAAAAATCCTGAAACACGTGTTTACTCATGTATTCATAGAAGTACTCGTGTAAAGTTTAGAATAAAATAGTCCAACTAATCTCGTTTCCCTACACAAACTTTGGACCTCCGTTTCATCATCTTAGAGGTGAAAGTTGAAAATCCTTTTAAGTAATTTCGTGTCCACTATGTTATATTTTCAAATCGATGCCATTTTCGTAATTGACGTCCCCGAAAACCATAGAATCAACCATATCGGTATTATGACATTTCATCCCCATCGCAACCCCATAGGGGTGATTTTATGTCACGTCGGCTATGTTGGCTTATAAAATAGTTGTTGTTTTCGTAATCAGCGACTCGATAAACCATTAAAAAAAATACCCATGACGATTTTCAGACTTTTTCACTGCATTTTACACCTTTAGGGGTTGAATTTTGAAAAATCCTGAAATACGTGTTTACTCATTTATCTATAGAAGTACTCGTGTAAAGTTTCGGATAAAATAGTCCAACTAATCATGTTTCCCCACACAAACTTTGGATCCCCGTTTCACCCCCTTAGGGGATGTATTTTGGAAAATCCTTTCTTAGTGTACCTATACGTGATCAGGAACCTACTTGCCAAATTTGGAATCTGTAGACCCAACGGTTTGGCATGTGCGTTGATTAGTGAGTCAGTCAGTCAGGACAAAGCCTTTTATTATTATAGATGAATAAAATACATAGAAAACATCCAGGTGTTTGTTTTTTATGTGAATTTGTGTGTGTGTTTTAGTCTAACATGTTTGGTTTAGTGAGGAGTAAAACAAAAATTTTCATACACACAAATGTTTATCTTGTGCAAGAATCGAACCTACAATCCTCCACGTCAAAGTAGCCATTGCTTAATCATTCGATGGTCGGGCTGTTCAATATATATTATAAAAACGTTTCTACATTATGCCTCTAATGCGATTAGTTAGTGTAACCTTAAATTACTGTGACCCCTCAGGAATACTGAGGATACTTCCTGATACATCAATAGTAAATTGACCTCGAAACTTTGAATGGGGAAGTAAAAGTTTGCTCCTTACTTAACTACTTCGCCTGAGAAACATAAACTAAACTTCGATTGTGGTAACTAGCATATACCTACAGTCATTTGAAATTTGGAGCAATCTTATGTAGTGAGTTTTGCAGTGCGACTGCTGATTATTAATTGAATATTGTGGTGGGATCGTACATTTAGAAAAAGTATAAAATAGCGACATATTTTCGGGTTGAAAAACATCAATGTTTGTCATGAGTGGGAATCGAAGTAATCATTGCCATTCATTCGACCACCGGGGTTCGTTAAATACTATGTCCAACACACAAACAAGCAATCACAGATCGGTCACTGAGCCACTGCTTCTATGCAGAAAAAATATTCGCTTGATTGAAGAAAGTACGAACAAATTAATCAAGAAAATATTCGGTCTCGCAAAGTACCGCATCGCTCAATCAAAGTAACTTTATTACTGGCAATCATTACTTTATATTCACGTATATAAACAAGTTTCTTCATGGCTGTTGATAAAATTTTGATTAGTTTATCATACTTTCTTTTCAGTGTACAAGTTATGCCAATTGGTTCATGTTTTACATCATCATCATCATCAGGTCATTTTAGTCTCCACTACAGGAGCGTAATCCTCTCTCATCCGTCAGAGACATAAGGAGGATTTGGCCTACATTCCCCACGCTGGCCAGACGGGTTGGGGAGGATGTTTTACATAACTTATACAAAATAGGAAAGCGTCAGATATTTTGAGTAGACCAATTCAAAATTACTTTGTATATATTTAACTGCGTATTTATTTTTAGTAAGTGTAATTGAAATCATTCTCAGTTAATCCGGCTCATGCATGATGAGACTCTACAGGCTGACGTGAAAACAATGTTAAACAGAGACATAATAGCCAGAGCTGGCGAGGCGAGAGCGGGTCGCCCGGCGACCGGCTATCAGACAGTGCGCCCCTAACCTAATTGGCGGCGATTCTTGCGAAAATGTTAATTTTACGACTATCAGTATGTTCTCTCTTCGTTTAATATGTACCTACTTTGTTGCGATGGACGGGTACCTAATATTTTTGTAATTCTCTCTTTTCGGTTACGTTCAAAAGCAAATTAGCATTAAGGTACTGTAATTTATTGAGTTTCATTAATTCGGAGCATACTGGCAATTTAAATTATTTTGCAAGAACGTGAAAATAATAATTATGTTCTTTGAATTCAGCAGTTTTACAGAGTTTATGAAACTCTTTTCGTGGTGTTTCGAAGGCATTGCTCAATTACAATGAAATTATTACTTTTTCAGGTTTCCGACGTCAGCGGCTTAATTGGGATTTATTCTAGTTAGCTTCCGCAATATTTATTTTTTTATCAACTGCGAACGAAATAAAAAAATATCTTTATAATTAGCTATCCCTAATTATAAAGATATTTTTTTTAGATTGGGTTAATATTCCACACATCACATTTAACAGTATTCATATTAATTACAGTGACAGTGTTAAGAATCTTGGAATTCATTTTGACAGAACGATGTCTTGGTCGGTGCAAATAGCCAATGTTAGTAAGAAGCTGTTTGCGGCTGCAGGATCTCTTCGCCGATTGCGTAATTTTCTTCCCATTGATACCAAGATTTCGCTTGCACAATCCCTGCTACTGCCTATTCTTGACTACGCGGACGCTAGCTATCTTGACCTCACTGAAGACCAATTGAACAAACTTGAGCGATTACAAAATCTTTGCATTCGGTTTATTTTTGGACTCCGAAAATATGACCATATATCCGAATTTCGTTCTCAGCTCAAGTGGCTCCCAATTAGGTTACGCCGCAACTGGCATATTCTCTGTTTTCTTTATTCAATCCTTTTCAATCCCACCTCTCCCAACTACTTGAAGGAACGTTTCACTTATCTCAGTGAGGCACGGGGCCACGGCGGCGAGCGTGGTTTACGCAGTATTCTTTCTCTTAGACTGATGACGCCATCCCACTCTTCGCATTTTTACACCAAGTCGTTCTCTGTGCAGGCTGTACGTCTTTGGAATGCCTTGCCTCTGGATATTCGAAATGCACAATCCTTACACTCATTTAAAATGCTTTTAAAATCTCATTACCTCTCTCTCTCGGTTTAACTTGTTTTCTATGTGGATTTCTTGTGTGGACTTTTATTGTGGATCTTTACTAAGTATTAGGTACCTTAATTATTTCCTAAAGGTTTGTTTATAGATATATATGTATGTGTGTATTTATGTATAGATATGTATATGTATATAAATATATATGTTTGGTTATATTTGATTATATATATATATATATTTATTTATATTTGGTATATTTATTTGTATTAAACCTATTGTATAATTTTTAACAATTAATAATGCACCACCTACCTAATTTTATCATTGTTTCTCTTCTAAGGGTTGTCTGGAAGAGATTGCGTTTAGCGATAAGACCGCCTTTTGTACTTTTAATTTTTGCAAGTTTCTTGTAATGTATCTTTGTTATATTGGTGCAATAAAGTGTATTATCCCCTTATTCGTCCTATAATGTATATAAGTCTAATGTTAAGATAGATGTAGGTACCTGTTAAGATAGATGTAAGTGGATTGATAAATAAAATAAAAAAAATATCTTTTCATCCCTACAATTTTACACAACAAGCCAGGCAGAAGAGAAAGGGATCTAACCTTTCATTGTGTACATTAATTATCCGTGATACATATAACAAATTTCAGTAGTCTTATCTGCACAGAAGTTTTAAAAATATATATAGGTATAATATTAAATAGGTTTATAGATACATAAGTAGACGGGTCGGTGTGGGATTTTGTTTTTATTATATGCTATGAGCTACCTAACAAAATGAACGCCTCGTTATGTGTTGATGATTTGCTGATGTAGTGACATGGTGTGCATCCTATTGAGCCCTGCGGTAGAAAATAGAGTGTTCTCTTTAGTATGAAATACACTTACTTTTACGAGCTTATGCGGCGCTGATTCTGCAACGCAGTCTCTTACAATTGGAGTTCATTATGTTTCCTTGTCGTGCATGCTCCATCAGACTATTAATTTACGCTGTGCGGCACTGGTTTGGTTGTTATTTTTTGTAAACAGTTGAACAACAAATAGAGAGAAATAGCCTGCATGTATTAATTATGTGAAAGAGTTTAGCGATTATCACATTTATGTATAATTCATCTCTTCTTCATGGTGATCTTGTGAGTTCCTGCCACGTTTATGTTTTTAGCAAGCAAGGAAGGAAAGCTACTTGACGCATCACTTCCTTCCATCACCATTGGGCTGTTAGACAGTGTCAGTGCGACGGATACTACTTGGCCTCTTCTTCTGTCTCCATTTGTTGGCGATCACTTTCCAATTGAAAGTTAATCCGGTATTAACAATTTTTTTTCTGTATCTTTTAACGTCCCTGCTTCGGGGTTATAATAATAGTGCAATGTACAAATAGTACGAGTTTTTAAAGGAAGTATCAATTGGTCATTAGAGTCAGGGAAGCAATGAGATGGGGGTGGGGAGGTGATGTGTCAAGCTGTCAATAGTACATTGTATGTAGAATTGTGTCTGTGCTACATATTGTGCCGTCCGGTGCCGTCTGTCTGTCTGGCATGTGTTGTGGGGAACTGTCCCATTATACGTGCTGGACGGTCGGTTTTTTTTTTTTTTTTTAGTACACCTCGGCCGACGAGGTCCGTGTCGGCACCTGATGGCTGTCGCAGAATACCGGCGCTGTGTGTATTACACAGCATTAACGCCGAGCGATGGCCAATTAACATCATAATGATGTACATGGTGTTCGAAATGTAATAATTGTTATTGTGTATTGTAATCTTCTGTGTCATGTTGTGATGTTAATAAACATATTTTCTTTCTTTCTTTCCCATTTAAGGGCAGATACGTAACAATTTTGTAAGTTAAAACTATAACCACAAATACCCAAACAGAGGAGGAAATAGGACATAAATTCCAAAGATTTCAACTTCAGTTTCAAACACGTTGGCAAGTTACAAAGGTTTAACGATCGGGTGGCGGGAGGCAGTCGGGGTAGTGTTAGCGGTCGCTCTGTTGCTCTTGTTTGTGCTCAGTTAAAAACCACAAATCAAGCGGTACTGTCCTCGGATTAAGCGCTTACTGAGTGCCTCTCACACCCATCCTCACATTTTGTAGGTATATGGATTTTATCAGCTACTAGCTGTTGCCCGCGACTTCGTCCGCGTGAATATCAGTTATCGTGGTAAGACCGTAGGAAATAAAGTACTTAACATAACCGTATAATTAAGAAAAAAACTTATGGTGAATAATTTATGTAGCTACTTACTAATTTTATACCTGCTTTCAAATTTATTTGCAAATAATGCATTAATTGCAAACAAATTTGATTACCATAAAAAAGGTTAGGCCTTTATATAGCCTTCCTTGAAATATAGGGTATCTAACACTAAAATATTTTTTCAATTCGAACCAGTAGTTCCTGAGATTAGCGCGTTCAAACAAACAAACAAACTCTTCAGCTTTATAATATTAGTATAGATTTAAATCACACAAGCAAAAGTAAGCCTCAAGGAAAAGTCAATACTCATAAATTATTTATATCTAATTCTTTTCTATGTTATTTTTATGTAGAACTAGCTGTCCCGGCGAACTTCGTACCGCCTAACAATCAATGAATTTCGTGGTACATATTAGCTGAACTAAATTTATGATTTTATGGAATTAAAACAATGAATGATAGAAATCAAAACAGAGAAGCTCGATGGCATCATTACGCGTGTCAGTCTAATTGAACACGCAAGTTAAGCAACGTCGACCGTAGCCTGTACACGGATGGGTTTATATTACCTCGAGCTCCACCGTGCTTCGAAAAACACATTACGTCGTCGGTCCCGGTTGTTATCATTAGATTATCTTGAGCTCCTCCGTGCTTCAGAAGGCACGTTAAGCCGTCGGTCCCGGTTGTTATCATTAGATGACAGTCGTTAAGCCAAGTTAGTGGCCTTTAGGCGGCTCGAAAACACTCGCCTTCGCCAACCCGCAATTGAGCAGCGTGGTGGCAGCCCTTCGGTTGAGGGAAGACCCATATCCATAAAAACTGAAGATTTCATAAAAATAATTTTTTTTTATTGTGTAATCAAAAAAATTAAAAAAACGTTTTGTTTTATTTTTTAGTTTTGAAATCGGTTTTATCGTTTTGGTGATATGTAATTGTCATTTCTTTTGATATTTACTCTGATCTGATTCTTGCGCTCGGACTCCATGGGCCAAGCGTTTTCACCACAATCGATTTGACATTTTTCAATTTTCAAAACAAATCACAGACAACTTTCACCACATAAAAGTGACACCAATCGATTTGACATTTTGATATTTGACTAGCAATAAATATCGCAATCCTTTTTCAACTGGAACTTTCATTTGTATGGGAAAATGTTTTTTCTTTTATTTTATTCTTTCGTCAATTTTCCAATGTTTTTAATAGTTATTCTGCTATTCGGAACGGAGAGAAATCCAACAAATCAAAAAAACATGAAAATTGGTACTGCGGTTCTCGAGTTATAAGTGTTCGAACAAACCCGACTTTGTTTTATATAATTATATAGATATAGATTAAAATACACACTATACCATAGTATAAAAGCTTAAAGGGACTTTAGATGGTTATTGACTATTGTCACTATGGTGATTGACTAAACTAAAATGACAATAAAACTTTCCCGATAATTTGTTAACCTTACAACATTTTCATTTACATCTTTCAAATTTATGTAACTCAATAATATTAATGCCTTTCCAAATATTTGTAAAAGACCTATTAAGTCTCTGAAATAAGCCTAAGTATAACAATCAATTTACTGGAAAAGTATTTGCGAATTCTAAATTCGTCTAGGTACTACCTAGTTGAAAACAAAATGAGGCTTTCGCTCGCGCCGGAGGTTGTTTATTTCTGGCTGGCTTATCTTTCCTAAGAATAAGATGTTATTTTAATCCACAGCTACCTAATTGGATTTATTCTTTCATCAACCTTCATATCTTTACTCTATTCTTTACTAAATGGTCAATAAAATAAATTATTACACTTTATCTACTACAAAGCAATTAATAACGAGTTTATTATATAACACTTACTCATTTGTTTATAGAATTTTAATGTCAGTGCATTGAGTTCTAACTTCAAAGTTTTATTGACGTGATAACGTATTATAAATCGATGAACTCCGGCTGCACGGACGAAAAAGCATGACTCATTGTCACGTTCCGCCTGAGCCGAGCGTGCAAACGAGAGCGCGGAACAAGCGAGAGGCACGATCGGCTTAAACTTTCGGCTTGTGACGTATCGATCTCTCTTCCACTCCATCGGCCGATGTTTTCTTATAACGTTATCACGTAAAATTTTCGTCCGTAAACCGATTTTACAGACAACCTATTTTTTTATTGCAATACTTATTCCCATTTTCATAAACTTCGTTAAGTAAATTATGGACCCTTATTATTGAAAACAATCTACAAATTAGCTTTCAGAAACACTGTATGGTAATATGTTACATACTCATAGAGATATGTTACGTGGTGAAATGTGTTAAATCTCTATTCGCTCGTTCAGACAGTACGTCGCCAATTGTTGGCAGTCACGTATACTTTTCAGCGTATATTGCGCTTTGCATGTCAATGATCTCGCGTCACAGCTGGGGCCGGGATCGAGGCGATCAAAATTATTTTGCGCACAAGATATTCGTGGGGTCGTAACCGAACTTGAAACTTGGAAGTATAGACGTGCGGATAACAATGGTGCGAATATAAGTTAATAATAGACCTACGCTGTGCTCCGTATAGATTCCGCCAACTTACTAAATATTAATAGAATACGACTTAAAATTATAAACCCTATACGTTGTAGTCTTTTAGCTATAACAAAGGTGTCTGACATACAGTTGATAAGTAGAGACAAATTTCATATTGCCATCTAGTACCAAATTAAGCAAAGCTTGTACTATGGGTACTAGATAACTGATTAAATACGTATGTATATGTTTATGTAGTTTGTGCGCCTCCCATTTGTTTTCTATCATTCTTGTTTCCTCTACCTTAAGGTTGTCTGGAAGAGATCGCTTAGCGATAAGACCGCCTTTTGTACTTTTATTATCCTAATACCTCTGTAAAATCTGTCATTTGGTGCAATAAAGAATATTGTATTGTATTGTATTGTAAATACATACAGTGGCGGACTAAGGCTAAAGGCCCTAGGCAACCTTGTATTTCCGAACCTAATAGGGGTATATTATTTATATAGTATTTAGGGGTGTAAGTGGTTCATCAACATCTTTGAACCAAAGCCCACTTCACCTGGACGCGGTGCGCCCTGCTGACTGACAAACGAAGCTCTGGCGAAAAGAGAGGTAGAGAGCGTAATTGTAAGCTACCCGACTGGGGAATGTACCTCCACCTCACAGAATACCGCAGCCAAATAACGGTTCCCTTGAGGGCTGTTGTGTTCCTGCGAGTGAGTGAGGTCACCAGAAAGGAAGGAGATGCTGCGATGGCAGCGGGGGTGGTGGCGCGCGAGCGATATTTTATGTTGCGAGCGTTAATATGGCTATGGTAACCGCTTCACGTCAGGCGGGCCGTATGCTTGTCTGCCACCCGACGTAGCATAAAAAAATAAAATTGTTTTTTTTTTATACTACATAAAAAAAAACCTAACTTTCCCCCAGCCCCAAAAATTACGAGCTCTAGGCACGTGCCTAGGTTGAGTAGGCCTTAGTCCGCTCCTGTACATACATATAATATATAGAAAACACACAGACCAAGGCAAACAGACATGTTCACAAACTAGTCTTGTGCGGTGATCGAACCCGCGATCTCGGAGTCAAAATGGCCATTGTTAGCCATTTTACCACCGAGCTCGTCATTTTTCTGCTTTGTGTTTTGTCTAATAATTTAATTGATTCTCAAATACAGTTGTCAAATAAATTTTGTTTAATAAAATCTAGCATACCTTAACAAAAAAAAAAAATTATCTCGAAATCAGTTCCAAGCAGATATTCTACTTAAAATATCTAACAATTTAGACTGAATCATGGTCTACTTTGCCACAGCTACTATTTCTTATTCTGTGACCACAGCCGCGGTGGAACAAAATAAGTAAAATAAGCATAAACAAATTATTCAACACACATATCGTTATTACGATGTACTTGATTGGAGAGAGAGTTGAATATATAATATACTTAATCATATTATATTCACCTATTTGTTAATTGGAAACGATATTAAACATATGAATAAGATCCTATTTCCTGACAATTGAGGGCCCAAAGCCCTTCCAATGTCAGCTACTCTCGACAAATGACATACCTATGTTTAATTAAATGTTTCAATTTTATCGTTTGTTAAAAATTTGCATCTGCGCGCGGTTTCATCCGCGAGTACACTGCCGCGATGCAAAGTATATGTATATATAATTAATTCATATTATATTATTATTGATTATCTGCATCAACCAAATTTCAACCAAATGTTTTTGCGTGATCGAGTCTCAAACAAACCATCTTCACAAACTTCTAAACAGAATTTAATATTTTCGAAAAAATACAATACAAATTATTTACTACACTGATTAAAATTATATAATCCGTAAATAAATAAAAAATGTACAGAAGAAATTATAACAGACGGTCTTACCTGTAATTATTTTTTTCCCAGGCAACTTTTGGTAGGCTTTAATCTATTGGAGAAAACAAGATTCTCTCACAGCTCCCACGCATATACTTACTTCATTATATCCCTTATTAAGTCTTTAAGGCTTATTTGATAAATTCAGACTGCAGAATGATTATCCATCTGGGCTTAACCGGGCATTTCTTGCGTGATAATTGATGAATAATGGAGCTAAATATAAATTTGTAACTATTCAATTTTCTACATATGCACATTCTAATATATACGATCCCATAAAATTAATGATAGTAGTATATATCCTTATATATATATATACAAAAATTAAGTTTGTCCGCGATAAACATCTCGTAACTACTTAACCGATCATAATGAATTTTTGCCTTGCTCCAATCACACAGACCTAGGATTTTTCGCTACGGGTCCAACTTATAAGATAGGATAGTTTTTTTTGTACCCTAAGGGGTTAAAATAGTGAATAATGTTCACGTAGTGAAGTCACGTTTAATATAAAACATTAATTTGAGCAATAAAAATAAATTTTATTAAAAAAAACATACAAGACTGTTGATTTTGAAACAAATTTGGCCTCCACTGAGAGGCATGAAGGTATGAAGTACCAATTTATGCCAAATTTATTCTAAAATGTATTAAGAACGCCCACGCCCACAAGATTTTGATTAATAGCTGAGACCAAACAGAGCTGAGCTCTATTGCTTGCAACTTCGTAGATAAATATCCCGTGGGAATTTCCATAAAATCTTTTATATCGTAGTTGTATACTAACAGAAATATTTCCTACCAAATTTGTAATCTTGTTGTTGGGACTTTTCCTTATAATATAGATTTCCCGGACTCGAAAAGTGTCAGAGGAATACTTTCTCGAGTAAATGAAGAAAAATCTTTAGCAACAAGCCCAGAGACGATGATAATAAACCTTGCTGTTTTATAGCGGCAGTTGGTACTGAAATATAGAGTAACAGCATTTACATTTAAATAATGTTTTCCGAAATGTTAGAGGTCGTGTAACGTAGTTATCATATACGAGTTCAATCCTGTAGTGTTCATCAAACAACAAGTGCATTGTTAAAATCAAACAACATTGTAAATACTACGAGTATGTCTATATTGAACTGCATAATTTGATATTTTCCATTACATGTAGGTTTAGTCTAGTCATTTCATAAATTGAACATTGATTTTGGGGTGTAAGTGGTTCATCAACATCTTTCAACCCAAGGCAACATCACCTGCACGCGGTGCACCCTGCTGACTGACAAACGAAGCTCTGGCGAAAAGAGAGGTAGGGAGCGTAATTGTAAGCTACCCGACTGGGGAATGTGCCTCACAGAATACCGCAGTCAAATAACAATTCCCTTGAGGGTTGTTGTGTTCCTGCGAGTGAGTGAGGTAACCAGAAAGGAAGGAAGGAGATGCTGCGTTGGCACTGGGGTGGCGGCGCGCGAGCGATATTTTATGTTGCGAGCGTTAATATGGCTACGGTAACCGCTTCACATCAGGCGGGCCGTATGCTTGTCTGTCACCCGACGTAGCATAAAAAAATAAAATTGAATGATTTCTAGTTATTTTTTTTATATGAGAGGGGACAAACGAGCACATGGGTCACCTGATGGAAAGCAATTACCACCGCCAATGGAAATCAGCAACACCAAGGTGTCACCAATCCTTTGCCAGCCTTTTAAGGGAAATATATACTCTGTTCTTGAAGGCTCCCATGTCGTAATTGTTCGGAAATAGCGCTGAGGGAATTTGATTCCGCAATTTCACAGTTCGTGGTATAAAATTTCTTAGGAAACGTACTGTGGTAGATTGCCAATTATATTGTATGTTACGTACTTGATTTGGTTTTGTATATAGTGGATGAAATTTTAGTACAGATAAACATTCATAATCAAGAATAGATTGGCCGTGTGGTTTCCGAAAGACTAGAATAGAATCACTCCGTCTCTTCCCGTGGATGTCGTACAAGGCGACTATGGAAAATACATTATAAAACATTGATCAGGCCTCGCCAACCCGTCTGGCCAGCGTGGGGAGTGTAGGCCAAATCCTCCATCTGTCTGAGAGAGGGTCGTGCTCCTGTAGTGGAGACTAAAATGACCTGATAATGAATCAAGAATAGAGTATTTAATTCCCTTAAAAGGCTGGCAACGAATCGGCGATCCTTTGGTGTTGCTGATCTCCATGGGCGGTGGTGATTGCTTTCCACCAGGTGACCCACATGCTCGTTTGCCCCCCTCTCACATAATAAAAAAAATACCTTTTCAACACATGCCACAACTTCACAACTCCTCTATAATGAGTTCAGAAACATGTCACACATTCTTGCATTCTGCTTCTTCTGTCCTATTTTCTATCAGTAGTGGTGTTATATGTGTTTATTGATGTGTTGTTACGACAATCTTACGCTTGCCTGATGTCCAGCAATAGGCTATTTTCCAATGTTTAAAAATTGTATAAATTATTTAACAATATCGTAAAATACGTATATTTATGTTAATTGTGTACAATAAAAATAATACATTAATTCTAAAATAGTAGTATATTACACCATATTTTAAAAACGAAGGTGGTTCAGACGGGAATTCAATAGAGGTTTTACTAATTGTTACGGTGCCCTCCGTCATGTTTCTCGTTTGACAGCCCGTTTGATCGTTAAAAAAAAACGATAAGCCCGAGATGATTAAGTTTTAAATAACTTTTTAGTGCGTTTCTGGTATCATATTGCAACATCTACGTCGATCGAAGGTCTTTTCACATTCCACTCGTGAATTGTTCTATTATTTTATTGTCGAAAAAAACAATAGAACAATTCACGAGTGGAATGACATGTGTTTGGTCAAAAATAAGAGCACTGGTTTCAAAGCTAAAGCGGAATCAAGAACCTCAGCATTGAGGGAACGACTAAGAATAGATTTTTCATTATCGTTGCGAAAAACGTAATTGCTATGTTTTTATTTTGAGGAAAATGGAATTTACCTAAGTGTGAATGGTCACAAAAAGGAATAAATTCATTCATCTTGTGCTTTCAGTCACGTTAACATAACAAGAAAGTGAATCAATTTGTAACATTTCAGCAGTAAGTGGAAAATGCTGATTATACAAAAGTATTATTAGATCCCAAATTGGTTCGGTTCCAAGGATTCCAAGGTCGCCGGATCCTTCCTCTACTCGCCTTACAATGACAAATAGGAAAATATTTTTCCCAATATTTTTTTGTCTTACGCTTCTAAACTGGCCGTTTTCGACAATAAAACGCGATGGTTGTAAATTTGTTGAATTGTTGTTCCATTTTGGAGAGTGACATAGGGTACTTTTTATCCCGTAAAAACATCTTATTCCTACGGGGGTATAAAGTTTTATTAAAATAATCCACGTGGGCGAAGCCACGGATAACAGCTAGTAAACTCTTTCATGCATAGCGTAGTGTACTAAGCTATGAATGTGAGGTCGGGCATATGGATGTTTGTTACTATTTCACCCGTCAACAGGTCAACGGAAATGAAATTTGGCATACACGCGGTTTAGTCCAGTGTGAAAAAAGCAATCCAGACGTGTCAATCCAGATCACATTATATATGTACCTATAGATATAGATAGATACTTTTCATCCAAATCCGTACAAAGTGAAAGAAAACATCCATCCCTTCCGGCCGACAACGTACTCATCCTATAATAACCCCCATTCAAAGTTGCTCTATAATTTTACAAGGATAATTTTGGACTGACACGTCTAGCTTTGTATCCCGGTCCTAAATATACGCAGGACTATTATTAGCGTGTATTTTTACCAAAAGTTGAATGTAAAAAAAAAAACATTTAACTAAAGAAAGGTTTCGGATACGTTACAATAAAACGGGCGTCTAAACAAACTACACACGTAATACGCCGGATGATTGCAGCAATTTTCGCGATAATGATAGGTACTTAGGAGGTCGATTTCCCAGATTTGATTTCTTTTTTCCGTGACCTGCTGACGTATTACTCGGGATGTCACCAAAATGTCGACGACTCCCCTCGATGCCTCGGTGCGACTCAGCAAATATCGTTTTGATGTTATTTGGATATTATGTATGATACGTTAGTATTTTCCTTATCTATTTTGGAATTCTGGTATATTTATACAAATAATAAAATTGTAACTGGTGATGTATATACTGATAAGGAGGCTCTGAAAGCTATTGAAAAGAGGGATTGGAGGAGGATGGAGAGATAGGCTCGACGGAAAAAGTATAAAATAAGGAAGTTTTATATATATAGTTAACATACTTAATATATACGTAATATAAGAAAGAAAGAAACATATTTATTTGCTCATTATACAGCACTGTTTGTATAAACAAGTCTAACAAACACAGATATTGTATAAGAAAAAAAAATAAAGTACTGTGCAATGCAAATGCATAAAGACCAAAATCTGCAACAGACTTGGTACTGATTTTCAGTTAGGATCTGTTGCGACGTCACGGACATACATGCACAAAGAAAAACAAAAAAAAAAAACAGACAAATGCGAGTCGGACTCACCCACCGAGGTAATCCACGCTATAACGATGTTACTGGCCAAATTTCATAGTTCTTGGTCAACGGGAACTACCCTATTTTTTGATTCCCTTGAGAATGTGTCTAATTATGCGTTTTTTGCTGAATTAACGACCGTATCTTTTTTTTACGTAAACTTAACAGTTTGATTTTTTTGCAACTTCATAGGACTGTAGACCTGAGTATACGGTTCAAATTTAAACTTGATACCTCCACGCATTCTCGACATAGAGGGCCTTGACAGACAGACGGACAACAAAGTGATCTTAAAAGGGTTCCGATTTTCCTTTTGAGGTACGGAACCCTAAAAACAAAAGAAACAATATAAGTTATACAGATTATTGAACCTTATCTGTATATGTCCTCTGGAAAGGGACGAGCGACACAGCGAATTGGTGTTTGAGGCATGCACAATCTGTAAGGATAATAGATCAGTCCTGCCTCGTACTATTGTTACTCGCCTTAGGGTTGGCACAAGTGAGAAAAGGAATTATTTTGAAAAAGAAAACCTACAACGAGATGTATGTTTGTAACTATTATAAATCGACTAAACAACATTAATATAAAATCATGTTCTTGTGAATGTAGTTCGTCATTTTCCATCCGGTATAAAAGGTTACCGTTATTGACTGATCTATCAACGCACAGCTTAAATCACTGGCTGGATCGGGTTGAAATTTGGTTTACAAGTAGCTATTATGACGTAGGTATTCGCTAGGAAAGAATTTTTGAAAATTCCTACCGGGATACGCGCGTATAATGTCGTGGGCGCAAGCGGTTAGATTATAAAAATGCAATGCGCTCAACAGTGTTCAAGTTCAAGAAACGAAAACCAAACAAATTTGATATTCTCAGCGCACTTTGCAGCCGCTATATGAATTTTTATATGCATAATATAAATTTTAGAACAGAACAGCATAAAACGATGTGATATTTTGGTATATTGTTGATCTTGTATATTTCTGTGATTCACCAACATATATATATATATATATATATATATATATATATATATATATATATATATATATATATATATATATATATATATATATATATATATATATATATATATATATATATATATATATATATATATATAATATAAGGTAAACGTATATATATATATATATATATATATGTGGGTGAATCATATATATATATATATACGTTTACCCGCCAGTGGGTTCGTATTTGTGGAAGTTATAATTATAATATATATACAATAATATGTATGTATTTAGAAAAAAATGAATTTAAATCTAAGATTAGTTATCTAATAGCCATAATACAAGCTTTGCTTAGTTTGGGACTAGATAGTCGTGGGTGATTAGTCCAGGAATATTTATTTATTTATTTAAATAAATTATATAAATATAATCAATTATATAAATCGTATTGTATTAATATAATATAAATCACGTGCCACGATGTTTGCCTGAGATAAACTCTGAAACTACTTAACTGATCTTCATTAAATTTTGTACACATCCAATTTATACTATAGGAAAATCCAAGTAGACGGAGTCGCGGGTGATAGCTAGTAAATAATAATTATTAATAAACACTTCTCTTGTCGACATATCAAGATAAAACATAACGTAACGTAGTATAAAAAAATCATGAACATGATTTTCTGTTAGATATCCGCTAATACAACTGTGAAAACAACAACAAATTTCGTGTAATAGTTTATGCGTGATGCGCTACAAACACACAGACAGACAAAAAACTAAAAATAATTGTTAACTAGATACAATTTAATTTATTAATTTTATAAAACTTCTAAAAAACAGTACCATGAAATCGTCAACATAAAAAGGTATCCCTTGTATTGTCACACACAGGCTTTTATTTTGAAATTACTTTTATCATTTCATATTCTTCTTTAGTGAAAAGGTCGCCACAAAAATTGCGGTTTATTTAAATTAGAAAGGCAAGAAAAATACACTAGGTATCTTTTGCACCGCGCTTTTAAGGTGTGCCCTTTCTCCCACTAATGGAATTTCCTTTGCAGAGCGAATCTGGTAACAAAATTTAGTTTACCTTCAAAAAAGGGCATTTTAGTTTGATTCTCTTTTGAAGTTTTTGCAGAGCCTACTTCATTTTCTAGCCATTACTTCTGACGGTCTTTATCAAACGCACGATGTCTAAAAATAGCAATTTGATTGTAGAAGTACTCCGATGCACGATAAAAATATAATTTAAAAAGGTGTATATTTTACGTTCTCCAGTCTGTCACGCAAATTTCATAAAGGTCATGTGCATTCAAATATTAAATTTTAAACTTATTATGTATCAGGCACCCGTATATAAAGTAGAATTCAAGCTATAAAAGTACATAATAAAAGTACGGTTTGATTATTTAAATAGAAGAAACTCTATATGTCGTAAAAATTCAAAGTATCCGTTTTTTTAACACGCTTTTATTAGCTTCACCTGTATGTTTCCTTGTCAGTTTGTAACCGACTAACTCTTTGAACTTGATTTTGACCCACTTTGTACGGTCAGATTTAATATAAACTTTGTATACATATCAAGGACCGATGACAATACACTAATTTCATAAGTTTATTTAATTATCCCTGTAAGGATCGCCAGGATTAATTAATTTCCTCACATGTCACATCGAGCTAAAAAGTGAAAAATAAATACCTATAGTTTAAAAAAACTAAAAACCACGCTTTAATAATAATCAATCGAACTAAAAATCGGAAAATAATTTTGAATATAGGCAGAAAATATAAATGAACGAAAAATATTATTATTATTGTTAAAAAAGCGTGCTTTGTTCCCTATTATTCATTTATCGAGCACCCTACGCTTTTATCGCAATAATACTAATCTTTTTCGTTCATTTATTTTCGGCCTATATTAAAAATATTTTCCGTTTTTTAGTTCGCTTTATCAACAAAACAATCTCCTAATATGAAAGCACAACACAAGAGAAAGAGTATAAGGGTTAGGGCGTACCCCTCAAGCGACGGTCAGATGCGATCACATGTGAAAAATGCTAAGGCGTCCCTGCAAGCGACGAAACAAGACGCAGCGCAAACAATTTGCGCATAGCTACATGGAACATTGGTTCCCTGATCGAACGCAGCCAAGGACTGGCAAACACACTACAAAGAAGAAATATCAACATCTGTTGTATACAAGAGCTAAAATGGAAAGGGGCAAAATCCAGGGACATTGGTGGAAATTACCAACTCTTATATAATGGCACATCAACAACAAGAAACTGAATTGGCATCAACCTCGATCAAACACTTAAACAAAGAATCATCAAAGTGGACAGGGTGAGCGATAGGATTATGAGTGTCAAATTGGCTCTAGATAACCAACCAGCCTTAAACATAATATCAGTTTATGCCCCACAAGTGGGATGTGGCAAAGACGAAAAGGAAGTGTTCTGGGAAAGCTTAGAAGATCTATTACAAGAAATACCAGCAGAAGAGAGAAAGCTAATAACGGGTGATCTGATTGGTCATGTGGGCCGTAATGCACCAGCAAACTCAGTAATACACGGAAATTTCGGATACGGTACCTCTAATTCACAGGTTATTGAAATAATGAATTTAGCAACTCAATTTGACCTCCCGATCATCAATACATATTTTCAAAAAAAAGACGAACATCTTATATCCTACAAGAGTGGCGGCTTGGTCTCACAAATAGATTATTTTCTGTGTGACAGATCGATGTTACGGAATTTCAAGGACTATAAAGTTATACCAGGAGAACCTTTAACAACACAACATCGACTTCTAGTGACCTGTGCTATATTGCCGAATTGGAATCAAACACAGAAATATAAAAAACAGGAACCACGTATAAAATGGTATAACATGCGTAAACCAGAAGGCAAGAAATTCACTACTGCGGTACAAACATACTTGGCAGATACTGTTCAGCACCAAGAAGATGCCAACACTCTTTGGAATGGCTTCCACTCCTTCTGCCTTAAAACTGCTAGAGCAACCCTAGGTGTCAATAAAGGAAAACTACGAATTAACAAGGATCCGACATGGTGGGATGAGAATGTTAAATCTCAGTTGAAAAGGAAAAAAGAGGCTTTCAAGAAATGGCAACAAACTGGGAAGGACAGTGATCGTCTGGAATACAACGAAATGAAAAAAAGAGCTAAGAAATCTGTTGCAATAATAAAAGCCCTGTCCAATGATCATCACTACAAGCAGTTAGAAGAGGCGAAAACTGACGCAGAAACATTTAAATTGGCTAAACTTCGAAATAATCAAACGAAGGATATCAAACGAAACAAGTATATCAAAGATTCTTCCGGTAAATTGTTAACTATAGATAAAAACATTAAGAAAAGATGGCAAGAGTACTACAAAGCGCTCTTAAACGAGGAGTTTCCACAGGAACCTTCACCAACAATTCCATGCACTGAAGGACCCATTCATGCAGTCTCACCCCAGGAGGTAAAGACAGCCATACAAAAAATTAAAAACGGCAAATCCGCCGGTCCGGACGAAATTCCAGCCGAGCTGTGGAAAAACGTCGACAATGCTGGTGTAGTGTGGCTGACCAATCTGTTCAATGAGATCCTTAGAACTGGCAAAATACCTGATATGTGGAGAACCGGCAATCTGATACCCTTTTATAAAAACAAAGGAGATGTGGCTGACTGTGGAAACTACAGAGGAATCAAACTAACCTCTCGCACCCTTAAGATCTGGGAAAGTGTCATCGTAAAACGGTTAACAAGTATGATAAAAATAACTACAAACCAATGCGGTGTAGGAACTATAGACGCAATCCACTCAGTTAAAATACTCATGGAAAAGTACAAGTCTCGTAAGCAAGGTCTCCACGTAATATTTATCGACCTTGAAAAGGCGTTCGATCGAATCCCGCGCGATGTCATTTGGCAAGCATTAAGAGCGCAACATGTGCCGGAATATTACATAGAGCTTTTCAAAGATCTTTACCACAAGGCCACTACTAGAGTGGTCAGCCCGGCGGGAATAAGCGAACCATTCGAAGTCAAAGTAGGTGTTCACCAGGGCTCGATACTGAGTTCGCTACTATTCAACCTTTCAATTGATTATATCACTTCAGATATACAGAAACCAGCGCTGTGGTCTCTACTATATGCCGATGACGTGGTTCTTATAGCCGAATCTTTGGCAGAAGTACAATCGGACCTCAAAACATGGCAAGAGGCATTGGAGAGAAAAGGGTTGAGGGTCAGTAGACAAAAGACTGAGTACATGTTTTGTAACTTCTCTGGCACAAACGCAAGTCAGACCGCATACCCATCCATAGATAATAAACTTCTGAGCAGAGTGGAAGAGTTTAAATGTCTCGAATCCATCGTAGCACCGACAGCCTGCATAGATAAGGACATACAAAATAGAACTCAGGCAGCCTGGCTAAAATGGAGGTCGTTGTCTGGCATCCTATGCGACCCTCGTATGCCGATAAAAACCAAAGGCAATGTATATAAGAGAGCAGTAAGACCGGCCTTGCTTTATGGATCTGAGTGCTGGCCGATGAGAAAATCGGATGAACAGAAAATCCACGTGACCGAGATGAAGATGCATCGCTGGTCTGGTGGAGTTACAAGAATGGATAAAATAAAGAATGAATACATCCGTGGTACTTTTAAGATCGCCCAAATACACGACAAACTAAGAGAAAACCGCCTGCGCTGGTTTGGACATGTGATGAGAAGGGAAGATGACCATATGACTAAGAGAGTGATGAATATAGAAGAGAAGAGGCCGTGAACGACCACCAATGACCTGGCTGCAGAAAATTCATAATGACATTTATGTGTATATGTCATAGTGCCAATTTAAATAAAGATACAACCCACAACCGTACGGTGTGGCGCAATAGTATTAGGAGGGCTGACCCCAAAAAAAAGCCAGGACAAAGAAGAAGAGTTCGCCTTATCATTAAAGCAGGTTTTTAAAATTTTTTTAAACTATATTTATTTAATCAAAATTTTAATTGTAATTTGCAAATATAAATGTTTATTAAACCTATCCTTTTTTTTAGCAACTATGATGAAGATTACAGTGCAAACACAAGCTATCGGAGTTATTAATGTCAATGCAAAACTGAAATAACGTACAATTACAAATGGAGTACTACGACAACGTAGGAGAGGTTAGAGAGGTCATCGTCAAGTGTGACGTGCATCCATTCTTGCTCGTCTAGGACGTGGATAAATTTTCCATGGATCAGAAACAGTAGCGCCACCAAGCAATATATTATAGTCGGCCTGGCAGGTGTAGGACATAGATGACGTCATCGTTTCTCAACCTGAGGTTTTAGACCCGAAGGCGAGACACTTCGGTATTATAGAGCGTCGCAATGTGCACTAAACATAAGACCAGAAGAGCAATTCTCGTAATTTTTCTACAATCGTAGAATTTAGTTTTTTTGTTAGAGTTTCTTATTATGTAATCATTACCGTTGAAGTATTTGTTTTTTAATAGAAAATCAATTTATTGGTTGCAGTTATAACAAAAAAAATACATATTTATCGTCGTAATCATTGACTTGACGGTACGATAATTTTGGAATATTTGGAAGTTGGTTATTGATATTTATTCCACATTTTTAATAGATGACCGCGACAGTAGATTGTATAATATAATGACCGATTACAACCCGCGTGAAACCTATTACTAATCTACAATATAACAAACATAAGCCGATAACATAACTGAAATTAATCCAGTCTCATAATGATTCAAAGGAAACTTTTAAACATATTTATTTTTATAATATTGTGCTTTATTACTAATGTCACATCGTGAGGTACCTACTTTGTTATACAGTTAACCCTAATGCACATCTACACACACATACAGACCTGGGTTCCTGCCGCCGAAGCTGAAGCCGATTACCATCAAATATTTTCATATGAAAAATAAGTCTTACGTTTTAGTTATTGCCAAACAACTTCAGCATAGAAAAACTATAAATTTAAGCTAAAGTTTGAATATAGCTTTCAAAAAATCCGATGGGAATCGGCTTCAGCTTAGGCGGTAGCACAGTATAAATAACAGTACTACGTGCAGTATGGCCTCTCCCTGCCGCTCTCTCGTGTCGATCTCACCTCCCTTCTGAGACAAATCTGGAACAGTTTGTATGGCGCTGCACGCACACACGCTCATTCACGCTCTGCACAGACGTCATTGTTTATGTGGTAGTCCACGACGTGATATTTGCATTGAGTGGCCAGTGTGTGGCGGTAGGGTCCCTTGTATTAGTTTTATGTATGGTGCGTCCATAGACTTTTGCACTGTTTTGATTTTGTGCCCCTTGCAAGATGATGATGACATGTTATAATTATAGTTTCGTTGTTCATATACTTTTCTCTTTTTTCAATTATTGACATGCTCAAACTATTTTGCCGCGTGCCAACATCGACACGTGTTTGTTTGGTTGCCATCCCTGATGTACTAGTAGCACATATAACAAAACCTAACTAATAATAAGAATTAAGTAGATATAGATGTTGTACATAAATCTGATTGTACTATATGTATGCCTATATGGCAATCTCATGTTATCTACGTTTCCCTGCAGACGATTTATTACGTCATGCCCCTAAAACACGTTGAACGTTCTGGAAACGCGTAAATTCCGTACATGGTGTGTGAATACCGCAGAAAATTATAGCATATGTAAATACGTTGAGAAAAATAATATTTATATCTTATATACAATGCTGTAATCTTAATGGTAACATTAGCTATTCAATTTCAAACGATATATCAATGAAAATAATTACCTATATCCTTCCGCATTATTAAAAACAGTATTTACAGTTGTATAGGGCTTCTTCTTTTTTGTCGCTTCACTCTTGCCAGAGAGGTCGTGGTTATCATGATTAGGCAGCAGACAGGACTCGACTCACGACGTCTTGCCACCTCTGCCTGCTGGTCGTCAATCGGGTACATGTATCGGGGCGCCCACAGCCGCCTTCACCTGATCGGCCTAATGCATGGGGGATCTGCCCCGTGGTCTTGTGCCTTCAACCTTCCCCTGCACCACAAGTCTCTCTATAGAGTCGTTTCCGCGCCAACAAACATGTCCAAAGAACCGCAAAATACGACTCTGCACCGCGGTGGATAGACGCTCTTTAATGTCATGGATGGAGTAGTTTGTGCGGAATTCAGTCCACGAAACTCGGAGCATCCTCCTCCAACACCACATTTCCATATATATAGGGCTATCGTTCCCTATAATTTCCAATTTAGTAAAATATTTTAAGCTGTTACAAGTAAATGAGATTGGTGAGATAGGCGTACTCTTACATGTTGTGAGCTATCCAAAAACGAAAGAAAAAATGGGATGTGGCTTCCCCCTCCCCTGCACGCGATGTTCCATAGTCCTTACTTAGCGTATAACTTCCAAAAACCAGCGGTGTGATTGAATTTTGGATGGAGATGATAGATATGTAGCTGTAACACCAAACTGCCCTGCCCTGTATATTTTTTTTAATCAAAATCAATACGCAATTTAATTTAACAAGAATATTTTAACATCAATCCCTATTCACCCCACGGCGGAACATGGCTCTTCTCTCAATCGAAAGAGATTAGAGCGTACCTGATTAGAGACATTAAATAGATGTATAGTAAAAGAATTTAGAGAGACCTGTCAAATTCCATACAAAACACAGCTGATGACGTAAGCAAGTTGAAATGACGTGACCATATTTTTCGGTAAAGAATGTACCTGGTATTTTTCTGTCATGACCGCAGCCAAATAACAATTTTCTTTGAGGGTTGTTGGGCTGCGAGTGAGTGAGTTCACCAGAAAGGAAGGTGTTGATGCAATGGTAGCGGGGAAGACGGGACGAGAGCCATATTTCATGATGCTAACGCTTATAAGGCTACCTCAGGTCACCGCTTAACACCAGAGAGGACGGATGCTTGTCACCATCCTACATAGTATCAAATAACTATGATAGAAATCTATGTTCACTGTGACATAAATAATAACAAGCCAACGAAAAAACGACTATTTGAAATGAGCAAAACAAAACCATTTAAAATTGTTGCGTTTAACTTTGTGCTTTAATAAAATAGTGAGATTTTCCTTAAAAGTTCATTTATAAATAAACCTCCCAAAGGAGAATTCAAATATAGCTTCCGCTGTCATGGAAAAGTCTTTAAGTGAACGTTTTAAATAAACAGACATTAATATTTGTATACCATTTCTGACGAAATGGAGTTCAGGAATGAATTACTTTTACAGTCACTTCTTTGTATATTTGTTGTGCGCGTTTAACCTATGTAACATACATGTAAGGACTTTTTTGTTAAGTAGCTTTTGAATTGATGGAAATGCTATCCCGTGTTCTGTTCAATCACAGTTCTCAAACTATAAATCGCTCTAAAACAAATGTAAACACAATTAACCCATAGTGATATTTTATATTATCTTTATTATTTTTAATGCAACATACTTCGTCTTCTTTCTATCGTGTCGATGACAATTATCCTTTTCTCTGTGTTTGAAGTCTGAAATTGTCCTTGCTTCACCCTACCTGTGCGCCTAGTCTATTCAAACACTTCCAGATAGGCCGGGGGAAAGAGTTTAGAAATTTAGTACTGAATACTTGCTTTCCCATAGTTTTAGGCGGAATTGCTGAGCATAACTTGTGACGGGTATTATTAACGACAAAGCTGCTGCGGCTCTTCTATATTTGTGAAAGTGGTACGTATTCAAAAAAGAGGGCGGCGCGAATCGTTTTTCGGCCGAGCTTGCTACATACTCTTATTGATATCGTACAATGAGAAATTAAATTACCTAATTGTGTATAAAAAATTTTGATACTCAAGCTCATTATTTTATCATAATCATCATTTGCATTCAGTTACAGAATAGATTCGTGTTTATATGTACTATACATATAAGTATAAATATAGTACAAACACGAACATCGCGAGGGTCGCCGTCGTCGTGGTCAATCCTTATTCATCCGTCTGCTGGAATAGGGGCCTCCCTTTAATCGAGTTTAGAACATACTCTTCCACGCAGCTCAGCTACAGGTTGAAGGAGGTCAGTGTTTTAAAAGCCGCCTAAAGACCACTAACTTAGCTAAACGACTGTTATTTACTGACAACAGCCAGGATAGACGGCATAACGGGCACGTTATGCCGTCTATCCTGGCTGTTGTCACGAGGGTGTTCCAAGATATATCTAGATCCAAGTTATCAACTATTACAATGATCATACCAAAATTACATGCTAATTAGGTTAGTTTTATAGTAAGACATAAATTACAATGTCAAGTATAATTTCAAAGTAAATTTTTTCGTGTATGACTTTAAAAAGTAGATGCTGATTGTATTATGGAAAATGTCATTTAAATCTATTTAACTTGCTTGAAATATTTACTAATATAATAATCAAAACACCCACATCTTTCCATTTATTATGTTAGGTAGGTAGTTAGTAACTCACGAAAGTGTATTTTCGTTTGTATTAAATATCAAAAACATGTTTGTGGATGTCATTGTCAGAGTGAATTACCAATTTTTTTTAGGGTTTCATACGGTTGAATATCATCATCAACCTGTATCTATCCACTGCTGGACATAGGCCTTCCCTAATGCTTTCCACCATATGCGATCATCCGCTTTCCACATCCAGCCGCTCCCAGCCGTTCCCTTGAAGTCATCGGCCATCTAGAGTTTAGTAGAGAGATATTAACGTTCGCAAATGAAATTACGCTCACGCTCCGCTGTCAACCCAGCAACTCCATCCTTTCTGATGACCTCACTCACAGCACTCACTCGCAGGAACATAACAACCCTCAAGGGAATTGTTATTTGGCTGCGGTATTCCATGAGTGGAGGCACTTCTTAGTCGGGTACAAATAAGCTGTAGCCGACTTCTACGACTTCGTATGGGATAACACTTTATCGCTCCATACGAAGTCTCCATTCTAGGACTTCCCCCAATCCCCACCATCTGCCATTACTAACGCAGCAGATGTGGCCGGCCTACTGCACTTTAGCCTGCTGACTTTTTTATCGATCTTACTGTGAATGAATTTGTATACGCATTGGTGTTTATAGTAGGTATATCCAAAATTCGAACTTTCGTCCTCGAATCCATCTATTTATTTAACTTAAACGCTCCTAAAACTTTACCAAACCGCGAGTTAATAACGCCCGAGCAAGAGCCTTTGCTTGTAAGTTGTGGCACAAGTGTCTCTAACTAATTTCAGTTAACAAGTTAGCACGATGTAAAGCTGTGTATAAACTCTACAAGTATATCCGACCTCTCGCTGCGGCTTGTCCAGTTTACTGATATCTGTGCATGACACTGCAGCACGCTACGTTTGTTTGTGTATACCCTGTTTGAGAAACTATTTTGTATTTTCACAATATAAAATCAGACAGCAAATGTAAGTAATGTAACACAATGAATTTACTAGTCTATGCACGTTTATATGTGGTACTAGATTGCAGCTCAGTACCGCAAAGTACTTGATTTTTTTAAAAGTGTCAGATATAATTTGGAAATAAAAGCATTGTAACATCAATTTTGAAGTATAAGGGGCTCAATATCTCTAGACCTTTTTTTATACCACTAAAGTGGCAAACAAGCATACGGCCCGCCTGATGAAAAACAGTTACCGTAGCTATGAACGCCTGTAACACCAGGTGCATCACACGCGCGTTACCGAGCCTATAAAATAACCTAATTTAACATAATCTAACCTCACCTGCTCGTGCTGCACCCTGCCGACTAACTAAAGAGGCTCTGGCGAAAGAGAAGTAGGACGGACATGTCGACCTCCGTTGGGGAAAATCTCACAGAAAACTGCCTATTGTTATTTAGTAATAACAATACCCTGCGGAGTTGAAGAGGTTCAAGGTTCATGGTGGCCTCTTCATCGTCAGCGGATGTTATTTTTTTTATGCGGACGTAAACGTTAGTCTTGGTCTGGGTGTTTTCTATGTATTATAAGTATGTATTTAACTACATTTATCAGTTGTCTAGTACCGACAGTACAAGTATTGCGCTTAATTTGGGGCTAGATGGCGCTGTGTAAATTGACCAGAAATGTTTATTTATTGTAATGAACTTGAAGCCACATTTTCATTCATTCACTCATTCGATGCGTTCTATTCGGCCCAGTTTTTTATTCGAAACAAGGCCACGTCAGCAGTTACCAAACCGACGTGTAGACAAGTCTTCTCTCAGCTGAGTTCAGCACAGTAATCCGCCATTATACATTTATGAAGCTATTGTATATTGTGAAACGCCTAGTAACCCTCCGCCGACCATACACTAAACGACCATGAATGAAATGTTAACGAACTAACTACCGTGTATGATAAATTAAAATATTTTGGCAAAAATTCCAAATCTTACTTTATTCTGTAGATCAAAATTAATAAAAAAAACCGTACAAGTGGGAGTAGGACTCGCCCACCGAAGGTTCCGTGCGTAGGATCATTATAAATTTGATATTTTTCATTATAAATAAGAAATAATGCATCGGAAAAAATAAATATGTATTTGGCAAGTAACATCGTTATAACGATGTTACTTGCCAAATTTCATAGTTCTAGGTCAACGGGAAGTATCCTATGAGTTTTGATTCCCTTGACAATGTGTCGAAATATGCGATTTTTGCTGAATAAACGGCCGTGTCTTTTTTTTACGTAAACTTAGCAGTTTGATTTTTTTTACAACTTCATGGGACCGTAGACCTGAGTATACAGTTCAAATTTCAGCTTGATACCTCCACGCATTCTTGACATCATAGAGGGTCTTGACAGACAGACAGATAGACGGTCATCAAAGTGATCTTAGTAGGGTTCCGCTTTTCCTTTTGAAGTACGGAACCCTAAAAATACATTTTTTTACTGTATTGTACTGTGATGTGTCTCGTTCAATTTGGACCATGGAACCCGACGGGGGACTTGGAAAGTATCAAATAACTCGACCACGGCCAAATAACTATCCCCAGAGCTTCCCGTGTTTCTGCAACAGAATAATAGCGCCTTCTAGCGACTGCATACAATTATGCGGACCGTTTACTTGTTTACCTCCCAGGTTGTAATTAAACATAGAACTCATAAGATAAGCTTTTTTTCTAGGCCAATCTACGGTCAGAACTGCACCACCTTAAAAGGCATTTTCGTATTGGCTCTATGCTTAACTTGTTATGCGTTGATATGCACATAACATTATTTCGTTTCTTCAATTATTTAGTTGTGTTTTGTTATTTTATTTAGTTTTGCTAATTTTATATTTTGCTCACATTTATTGTTACTCTTCCAATAATATTTATTGTTGCTATACAACCATTAAGTTTGGCTGGAAGAATCTCTTGTAGAGATTAGCTCACCTTTGTATACACCTATGAAACATAAATTTGTTGTAATGGTTATGCAATAAAAAATATATAAATATCAATTAATAACAAGTCACATTTTACCAATTAATAACGAATTGTATAAGTACGATGCAATGAAAGTTACACAAACAGAATGCATGTGGCCAAATGTGATAGTTGACCCTCTTTTTCTCTATTATTTATTCATCTCGTCAGCTTTCATGTCGAGCTCATTCAAGACTATATACGTAATTTAGGAGATACAAATATAGTTTAGTAGAACTCTATGGTTACATTAAAAAATGGCTATTGAAAAATTGACAAATTGCAGTTCAACAGCACTTTATTTCTCTGTAGAGTCAGGAATTAAAGTGTCTCTATCGCTATTTAAAGTTTTGATTAGGTAATCACATCAATAATATTAATTTGGTAATAATGTTGGTATTTTCTAAGATTCAACACAAACTTCATATTTTTCTGTATAAAAAGTCCTTCATTTCTTTTGACTATTGGAAATGATTTCCATTTTACAAGAAGAGTGGAGCCTATATTCAATGGCTTTCTATGTTTGTCACACAACATTAAGGGCGTTTTTATAAGTGAACGAATTTTGAATGTTTTGACTAAACCACGTGTTATGGGCTATTTTTTCGTTGTTTGAACCTAAAAAGTTACAAAATAATTTTAAATGGAATAATAAATTCAAATGAATAAAGTAACGAAATGAAGAACAACATTTCATTCTACAAAGATTGACGCCTACGTGTATGTTATGTATGAGAACAAGAGACGTAGTGCAGGTTTCAATCAAACAACGGCTAACAGCGCACTGAGTATTTATTGATACACAAGTAAAGACGGTGGTGTGGAGATGCGACACGCACACCTACCTACATATTACATATATAACAGTGTAGAACAACACGAATTAGGGAAAATCAGAAATTGTACAACATTTTATATCAAATTTCCTCGACTACGGCCGTATAATTAGTTGGCGATGAATGACCAATAATTTCGTTATTTTGTAATGGTTTTTATTTGTCGCTTGAATTCCACCACAACACCCTTATTCTTTTTTAAATTTTATTTTCAAATTTTAGCCGTGTGGTTTCCGGCGGACTATAATAGAATCACTCCGTCTCTTCCGTGGATGTCGAACAAGGCGACTAAGGGAAATACATTATCAAACATCGATCAGGCCTCTCCAACCCGTCTGGCCAGCGTGGGGAGTGTAGGCCAAATCCTCCTCCTGTCTGGGACGGACGAGAGGGTCGTGATCCTGTAGTGGAGACTATACTGACCTGATGATGATGTTGATTTTCAAAATATTTTCATAGACAATAAATAGATTATAAACTAGAGATGAATGAATGACGGACAGATACTTAATAATTTTACTGAATATTTCAGCTTCTGCTATGCGTATTCAAGAATCGTAATAGGTATGACTAATACTATTTATCTTGTGGTATGTCCCCCAATTTCCATGCGACCCCATAGTACGGAAGTGGTGCAAACTTTTAAATCCTTAACTACCATAGTGGGGTAATTTTTATAACCATATTGAACATTTTTGTTTGCATTATTATTAGAAGTATGAGTCTAGCGAAGGGCGGTTTCGTCGACATAGGTGATGTACGAACAGTTACGGTAAACCTCACCGCTTCATATTATTACTCATGTGGATTGTCACCTGACCTACATTGCACTGATATTGCATGACGCCAGTCCACGATATTTAATAGATTCGCTCTCAAGATTGTCTGGAAGAGATTTCTCTAACGATAATACCACATTTTGTACTTCTTTGTTATAAGTTTCTAGAATGTAATGTTGTTTACATTGGTGCAATAAAGAGTATTCTGTTTTGTTCTGATTAGGTATATCACGAAATAGCCGTTGGTTACTTGGCCATGTCATCAAACGATTTTATTCAGTGACCTGGTCACAACTGATACCATCATGAATACTCTTTCCTTGAATCGCCATGAAATGGCATTCTTACATGAACCATTCAGCCATTTCATGATGTGGTAAATTTTACGATCTATTTGTAATTAATAGTTTTTGAATATTAACACTACACTACACTTTTTTTTGTTATTTCACATCACGTGCAAATAAGCATACCACCCGACTGATGTGAAGCAGCAGCCATATTAACGCTCGCAATATGAAATATCGCTCGCGAGCCGTTACCCCCGTTGCCAATGCAGCAACTCATTCCTTTCTGGTGACCTCACTAACTCACAGAAACACGAGAACCCTCAAGAGAATTGTTATTTGGCTGCGGTATTTTGTGAAGTACACTGCGCTGAGTAAGGAATTATTCTTATTGTTTTAATACATGCTACAGAGGAAAACTATAGCTGATAAATGTTTTGAAAAATTTCATGGAATAAAATCTAAAAATATATTTTTATTAATAAATAACGTACGGAGGCTTCAGTCCATAAACTCGGTTTACACTTGGCCGAACGTATATAACAATTTCCGTTGTTTATTGAAAAGCGTCATTTGTATTGTTACTTACTTTATTACTTTTATTGTAAGATTTAGAAAAACGAATTACAAAAATTTATATGCTTTTGTACTTTTTTATGACTAAAGTACTCGTACTACAAAGGCGTATTATTCTATGTTGAAATTAAGGTTCATTAATTTATGATGAGAAAGCTAACCGTCTTCTCATCATAAATTAATGAACCTTTTATTAATATTTTTTTACGGTTATGATGTTCTCGTTGAAATATATCCGGATGCTCAAATGTATCCAGTACATTTAATTTCGCATAAATAGTATGGGTCGGACTGCGTGATGATGATTCAGAATAGTCCAAATAGTTGTCAGCTCTACCGACGAGCCGAAGATGATCACCTCAGTAATCTAACCCGAAGTGTGGTTACTGGAATCGAAAAGTCCCATCGGAATCTGCTAAAGTTGCAGTAGGCACAGGGCGGACTACGGCCTAGGCAACCTAAGCATGTGCCTAGGACCCGTAATTTTTGAGGCCCAGATTTATTTATTTATTTTGGAAGTGAAAAATCTTTAGTAGGCACAGAAATACAATGTTGGCTAGGGCCCGCTTTAGCCTTAGACCGCCACTGAGTAGGCACGCTGAACTAACAACCGATGGGGCAGAAAAGTGCTTCATTGGCGACAGTGGACCGGAAAACGCAACGTAGGACGGCCGTCTACTTGATGGAGCAACGATCTGATAAGATCACTGGGCGCTGATGGATGCAAATAATACAATATAGATAGTTGCAGAAATCTCAGGGCATTCGTTCAGCAGTGAACTGGTTGAAATGATGACAAGGTTGACGAATTTGCTATAATTGTTGCCTATTACTGCCAGTATGGATTACGGTTTGCCAGCGAAGTACTAACATGCTAACAGCACCATGGATAAAGATCCCGCAGCTCTATAGTAAGATTCATTCCAAACTTGAATAATCTTACAGTGCTGTGCTGTTGTACGAGATGGTTGGTATAATGGATGAAAAGAGTGAGGAATCATTATTGCCTTGTCCTTTTCACGCTATTTGGGGTCGAAACAGTCTTTTTCTTCCATTCACCTTATCAGCCGTCATATATTCAGTTACACCTTTCTTATCCATATCATCTCTCACATAATCCATCCACATCTTTTTTGGTCATCCTCTGTAATTACATTCATTTTCAATTTCATCATTCGCTTTGTCACGTGTACTCGCCCATACCACCGAATTCGATTTCCTCTCATCATTCAAACTACCTCTAATATAATAATTCCTTATCTTATTCATTCTAGTCACGCCACATATCCATCTCAGTGTTCGCATCTCAGGGATTTGCATTTTTCCTATCATCTTTCCTTATCACGACCCAACAATGCGTTCCTTACACAACAACAGGTTTGATTATAGTTGAATCATAAAAGAGTGAGAAATATCTCCAAATACCATATCAATCTTAAATTAGATGATAATGTCACTTTGGTGGTGAAGACATTTCACAGATTTCTATCGCAGGTCACATACGACTACGTTGATATTATTGCGCCGATTCTAAAAGCCAGCCTAACCATAGTAAAGCTCATAGTAGAGGTTTCCGAAACTACTGTATGTAAGTCACTGGGCATCGATGTAACATCATTGCGTGGGGATGGTTCGGAATGTAGAACGCACGAGATCTCTAATATGAATACACGACACGGAGCATAGAGCGTTGGCAGCTGTCAGCAAATACGTTGGTAGGTGCGTATCGTTCTGACACCAGAAATCCCGCACCACTAGCTGAAACCACTATCACCGTTAAGTTAGTTTCAATAAAAAGAGAACAGTCGTCAATCTTCCGAATTTTGTTTTTCGATGATTTCGAGGTTGGTTACAAGACCACGGCAAGTTACCAAGTATGCATCAAAATACAGATATAGTTTCATATGTTAATTATACAACGTGTAACTCCAAGTACGCAAAACCTCAAACACCCCAACTGAATTTTATTATTATAAATTGATATATCTCAGTACATAATAATTTCGAAAAGAAAATTTTCTCGGAGATATGAACACTTTTTTGATTTCCTAATAATTCTAATAGTTTCTGAGCTCTGTGGCGCTTTCTTATCAAAAAGACGCACCTCGCCTTCCAATGGCTACGATAGGCAAATATTAATATTAAAGAGCAAGCATCGCGTCAATGATGCGTAAGCGCCGCTCTCTGTATGGCGCTTAAGACTTTTTGCACAGTTAGTCATAGACAGTTAGTCACAGGCTTTGGTTCAAAGAGTTGATGAATTAGTCACGTCTTACGGAATTAATACATATGGAATTATTGTATTGTTTTCATTATAATTCCCGCATATAAGATTATTAATTAACAGCAGAGCCGCTAGTCCGATTAATTACTGATTCCCAGAATACAATGGTCATTGTCTTGATCTCAGTCAATTCTACCACAAGTGTAACAGGTAATCCTTAGTTAAAGCTGTCCTAAGTAAATATGACACTTCCTCAATTTTTTACTGGTTAGAACAAATTAAGGAAATTAAACGGGTCACTTTGTCAGGAAAGCCGACTAATTAAGATCTCAAACGGAGATCTTCAACAGGGTGAATGTCCAGACGCGCACTCCCTCTCTCTATCGTGACGAACACCGCGCGCTAAAGCTCGACGCTGTCGTCGTCAGCGCTCCACCAACTAGTCGGCTTTCCCGACAAAAAGATACATGAGCCTTTAATTTCATTAATTGCTTGACTATGATTTCTCACGTGAGTTTTAACAATATTATAATTATTAGGTTATAATAAACTACCTGATGAATAACTGCAATTATTTGACTTGGAACTCTACATTTCTCAACATGTTTCATACTTACCGTGAAATAGACAAAATATATTTTTATTCCAATGTCTAAGCCCCTACAAATTCGACGTAAAATATATTCACCAGCGGAATAAGATTAACCAAAACAAAGAAAGTTCAGACACAAATATCTTGTTGTTAATAAAAGCAACGTAATTAAAGCATGTCAAGTGTGACAGTACAATCTTTGTACCGTACTATATTAGGAATTCAAAGTACACTACAAGTGTCAAGCATAATTTCTTGTAGCTATGTGAGTAGTTTTATTATAAGCAACAAAATTAGTTATAAATTACAATACACATAGAGACAGAGTATTAATACTATGTGTATATTTAAATAGCTATTACGATGAGAAAAGATGCCCGACGGAAACCTTTTGAAGATACCCACCAAATAACAGTACCCTTTTGAATACTTGAGCACATTAAATAAAAAAAGATTTTTCTAAGTTGTTAACAACATGTTATTATTATTTATTATTCAACATATAAGTAACATGGGCTCATTTGTGTTAGTAATCGTATTTTAATGTATTAGTCGAGAGTTCACAAGTTATTACTTACTTTATTCATTTATTTAAACTTCATGCACAATAAACAAATGTATAACAAATGTATATAGGCGGATTAGAGCTATAAAAGAATTCTCTACCAGTCGACCTTAAGGTGATGCAGAGATAATACAAATATAAATTAATTTAAAATACTTTTACTGCAAAAACCAAATAATTATTGGCTAGATGTACTGGATGTTTTATCTATAAGCGATCTCTTTCAGTAAACCAGTACAGGAGACTAGATGATCAGAACCTCGTAAATAGGTAGAGGCGCATATACTAAATAAATTAAGTAAAGATATAAATTAAACAGTAAGGTAGCAGATAAAATTAAGTACATATATTAATAAGTATTAATATATGTACTTAATTTTATCTACTACCTTACTGTTTAATTTATGTCTACTAAGACAGGCGATAGACTAGCTATGAATGACGGAAAGTAAAAGAAGGGAGCTTTCACAATAAAATATGCTTAACTGCTGAGTATAAGCAGTTCACAGGTAGTGAAACACGTAGTCTCTCTATCCCTATCCTCTATCATAACTTAAACTGAAATATGTACTATCCAATCTCTAAGAACATCTATCTCAGCATCTACTTAATGAAATGGAAAATTACAAATAATAGCATTTCCGAAAAATACAACTTGCAGCCAATGTCAAACATCTGAAAAAAGGGTATAAGGCCCATATGAAATCTTCTTCTTTCTATGCAGATTCGGCATCAGACTTCTCGTTGCAGAAAAGCAGGCAAGTCTTAGAACTTAATAATGTGAAGCTTCAATACAATATTGAGTACTGCAGTGTACTAGTGCCTCACACTTCTTTAATATAGGGTAGTGCATTAGGAACCGCACTGGTTTTTGTTTGTACATCAGCTGGGTAATTATGAATATGTAATATCGAAAGTAAATTATTATTAATGAACGCGGTTTATTGGTTCAATTGTTCAACTTTAGAAGCAAAACCCTGTGCCTATTTTAATGATCTACTATAGAATTTAATGGTCAGTTGAAACTTTAAAATGCCGAATAATTGGATGTTTCTCAAATTACGGTCCCGGTTATACAGGGTCTGAAGTTTTCATCAAAAAGAACACTGTTTGAATTTAATAATTCGCTACAGCTACAACCCAATACGTCAATTCGTTTATAAAGACTCAATATTTGCAAATAATTGAAATAAAAATGCATATCTTAAAGTTTTTGCAACTTTTAGCAAAGCAAATGTTTTATATCTGTTTTTCAGTTTTGCACGTGTACTGACATTTAATTTGTAGTAAATAATATAATTTTGTTATTCAGTACAACCAGTTGTGCTGACATTTTAATTGTAAGCTAAACATTTGCATGCCGATTCCACGAAACATACCGAAGTTACACAACATTGACCACTTTTACTATAAACTATGTTTCAAAGAATAAATAAATAAGTAAATAAGAATTGATCTCTCTTTTTTGAAATAGAAGTTTAGAGTCATTACCGGATTTCCCGGCCATCCCAGCCAAGATGACTCAGAATTTAGCATCTCTTCCCGAATCCAGTAATTACTCTTTTCTGCCCTGGAATTCTCGAATTACGGCACTACTATTACTTATTCTATGATTCTAAATAGTACCTTTTCCTGAAAAGTGCATACCAGGCAAACAAATAAAAGGCAGGCAAGGTAGAGAAGCCTAACAAGCGGTGAAGGCGAACAGGAGGTGAAGAGATTTAGTGCATTTTTGTATTAATTTACTATTGAAATATATATGTTTTTAATTTTATTAATTTACAGTCTGTATAATTGTATATATTTTATCGACCGTCGGACCTCCAACGGACCAATTGGAGTTGGTAGAGGACTTCATTTGGGTATGCTAAATGTACGTATTGTTGAAGACAGAAGTATCCGAATGTCCTGGTAACCTTAATCGAAGCTTATAACGGAAGATCTTTATTAGTATATGTATAAGCTTTATTAGTAACTGCGTTGAATTTTTTCCACAAAATCCATGTAGGTACCAAATCAAATAACAAGCACTTGAAAAAATGCATATTCACTTGCATAAGCAGTTATGCCGATTGTCCCTATATCGCTGAAGTTACCACATGAACATACCATATGAAAACGGTTTTTTATCAAATATTGTAATTGTTTTATATTTAGTCGAGTGGAAAACAATCGTATGGTCCGTAACCGCAACTCCTTTTTCCTGGTGACCTCACTCACTCGCAGGAACACAACAATTCTCTAGAACTCTAAGAAATTGTTAGTAGAGATATAGATTGAAAAATATAGAACGTTGAATACGTTTAAGGTAAAATTGAGCTTTATAAACACGATGCTATATACTTTCTTCGTGTCACGTAGACTGTCATTTTCCTGATTACCTCCCTACAGTTACAGCCACTATTTAGTAAATGACGCCAATTACGTACCTCCATACTAAATGTTTTTTATATCAAATTTAAAACACTACTGGTTTTAAATAACAAATAATGGTAGGTACATTATTTTTCATACGGCGTCGCGTAGCAGTCAAGCATACGGCCCACCTGATGCGAATAGCCGTAACCGCAGCACACAAACGCTTGCAATATAAATAATCACTTATATATAAAGTATATTGCAGCAATTCCATCATTTCTTTTATTTATTTACTAAACTTGAAATTTCATCATGTATCTTAACGACTGTTTCGTAGAAATTAGTTACTTTTATAAAATAAAACGTTTAAATATCTGTTATAATCAATGAGATTGTCAAACAAAAAGTTATTTTTATAGAATCATATATTTTTACGAGTCAATAGAAACATTAAAAGCGAATGAACAGTAGTAAACTTACGCGTGGTATTCGGCGGCGATGATCGTCTGTCGTGGTTCAGAAGCACATAGTGACAAGGGCACTGTGCGAGAGTTTGTTGTGCCGAGGCGGCTGGCGGGCTGGCGGGCTGGAGGCGCTAGGGGCGAGCGCGGCGCTTGGGAACTGAGGAAGGCTCTGCCGTTCGGGACGTGCGACCGGCGCGGCGGCGGACAGCTACTGGAGGCGGCGCGCCGGCGGAGCCCGCGCAGCCCGCCCGCCCACGGCTCGCCGCTTGCCGTCACGGCACTTACCCCACAATCTTTACATCACATAATATCATACCGAATAATTCGACAAGTATATTCGTAAATAACAATTTCAGATTCTCCACCCGGTGAATTCTATTTACGAGTTGATCCGATGCATATATTTTAATAATACGATATATCTGACGTCGTCTACCCCTTGCCCCCGCGTATTTATAGTCGTCGCTCTAAGTGTCAAAGGTTGATGTTTACACAACACGTTCTATTTATATGCCTTCGTTTATCAATAATGTGGGCATCGTTTAGGCTAAACGATTACAATTACAAAAATAAGACTTATATAGTTCTGAAGTTTCATTCTATATCATTAATTGAATGAATTGCTTACTAGCTCTACGTGTAGGCGTACGGCGAGTGAGTCACATTTGCGCGTCAGGTCAATAACGAGAGTTTCATTCAGTGATCGTGGGTAAATATTAATGGCTTATCCTTTAGTGTGTTATTGTTATACCCATTCCTAAGAATAGGTACTCGTAACTATACAGAAATATGACTCAGAAATCAGCATTTGAACCTTCATTATATGATATTACTTCATCCCCTCCCCACTATCCTTATAATATTGTTAATGTCAAAGTTGACGCCGTTTGGAAGTTTGTGACACAATCACCCGTAAATGGCATTACCGATTTAGATAAACTGGGCTCACAGAATTGTCTAGATTAACATTTGTGCATATTTTTATCTCGGTAGAGTAGAGTACCGTTGTCGTTGAAGTTGCGTATAGAAGTCAAATTATTTGTAAACCGGTGGTTCTTACAACCACTACATTTTCCACAGTTTTGTTCTTCGACTCGTTAATATGATATTATACTTATTATATTATATAAATTCTAATATTTTTTTGATATCCGTGATCTTAACAGTAACAAACGCTTTTTAAAATTTTTTGGGAAGTTCTGTTTTTAAGGATGAAAAATTGAGGTTAAAAATTTATGGAAGGGGTGAAAAACATTGGATTTTGACTTGAAAGTTTGTACTTACATTCTTTAACGAAAATTAACACCTGTTTCAGCATTTTTCTATATTCGTCAGTAAAGAGTATAAAATAGGGGTAAAAGTTATTTCGAAATATTTTTTGTTTTAGTTAGTTATCGTCGTAGCGCTGAAACTATTGAAGTTAGAACTACGGAATTAGCACAGTAGGTTAGAATTTTGGGAAATTCAATCTCTACAATGCATTTGCATTGCAACCTGCTTAATATAGCTGAACCCAGGGCTGAAGCTGTATCGAAATGGAAAAAAGTTATTTTTCGATACAGTTGTCCATAAAGAGATGTATCGAAAAGTAACTTTTTAAATTTATTTTGATGGCTTGTGCGTAAAAGACTGACATTAAGATTCTGTGTTTATTTTTTTAATCTCTAAATTTCAATATGAGAGTAGATAAAATAATAAATTGGATTTTGAATGGTGTAATTAGATTTATTGTTTCAGAAAACAATTTTTGTGTTAGTATTCATCGACGTCGAAGCTGAAACTTTGAATAGTTTAATACTAGTCAGATCTATGAAATTTGGACAATAAAACTCTTTTAATCTTTTGAATAAGAAAAGGACAAGCCAATGACGAAGAGGATTAATCTCCATAAGTAATATCTCTTTTAATCTCCATAAGCAGTAGAAACGATGGAAAATTCAACCTCTAAGGGTACAAAATTGGTATTCAAGTAGTGAAAGCATCTTTTGTTTTGAGGTTTTGTACGTAGATTTTTTCACAAAAACTATGAAAGAAATTTATCAGCATTTATCAAAATTCATTGGATAAGGGTTTAAAATTGGGGTTGAAATTTCATTTTTCATTCCGCTGCTAATTAGACCTATCTTGTAATGTTTTTAGAAATCTCTTGAAAATATTCTAGAGAATAAATTCGAATAGTCAGAAGCTTATATATTATAGCAGTGTTTCTGAATCTGTGGTCCGCGGACCCCTTGGAGTCCGCGCGTATGTGGATGGGGTCCGCCGTCTTATCCATGAACATTTCAATTAGTAAATAATGCCAGCAAGACCTGCAAAAAAGCAGCACCAACCTTCACATTAATACAGTATTTCTATTTTTTATAAAAATGTTTTTTTTTTCAGTTCTAAAATAAATTGTCCTAAATTTATTTTTGTGTTTTTTATTAAAAGGGTCGTTGAAATTATGCTTGATTTGATTGACTAGGGGTCCGCGGACCGGAAAAGGTTAAGAAACGCTGCTATATAAACAATATAAATAAAATAAATATAAACATAATAATAATGTCATAGTCATCATCCGCCTGTATGTACCCACTGCTAAAATATATAGACCTTCCCCAATGCATGGCATCAGACAATCTAGCAGGAGGGCGTCGAATAATAATGTACTAAAAGCTAAAAAATAATCAAGTAGGTCCCCGTACCATCACACAACATCACACAACTCTCCTCTCCAATAACGTGCATTGATTAGAGTAAAAAATAAAATCGTGGGGCATCATTGAGATATAAGTACAATACAATACAATACAATAACGCTTTATTGCACCAAATAAAAATACAGACACAAAGTAAAACAAAAGATAATACAATAGGCGGTCTTATCGCTCTAAGCAATCTCTTCCATACAACCTTAGGGCAGGAAAGAATACTAATAATAAGTACTACGTGGGCCATCTGAAATTTCTTCCTGTGTACTGGGCATATTATTATGATGCCTGTACTCCATTCCGTTGGTTGACTTCCCACTCTCCATATGGTCGTTATTAGTTCGTGTAGCTTCATATGACATTCTTAGCTGCTGTACTTTCACAATTTCGAGGGTTCACATCAATACCTGGGGCTTTGTTGTTTTTAAGCTTCCTGATAACTTTTCGTACCTCAGTAAATGTCGGTGAGTTCACCTCTTCGTGATTGTCCTGAGACTTATATGTTTCAGGAAAAAAGCATTTCAACAGACTACTGAAATATTCACTCCACATGGTCTTAATTAAGTCCTCTAAGATTTGGGTTGCAGGTTGGTATCCAGTTTTTACATCTCTGTCAATGACATTTACCGGATCTGTAAGGCACGCTCACTTCCCGACGCCCAGAGAACGCCTACCCCAGACCTACGGTAGGGGTAACCGGGCTGACGGGAAACCGATCTTGTTGAACAGGCAAGTAACTGAGCCGCGCAAACGGCTTGAGAAAGCCAGCCACGCTATGGCCGCTCCGAGCCCCATAGCATAATACAAATATTTTTACTATGCCCATAGGCAACCACTGTGGCGGTTCGCCTTAGGCCACCCACTCGCTACGCGCGAAGTCGAACGCCCGGCTGACAACTATGGCAAGGCAGACGAACATGCTCAACCTCTGTAGCTGAGTGATTATACACACATAAATCCACCTCGAATCCGGACCCATGACTGGCAAATTATGGGCTTGCCACCAGTCCCCGAGGTACCCTAATCCGGCTGTGTAGCTGAACCCATATTTCCACCTGCGAAACTCTCAACAGTCGGGTCCTCTGTGGACTTCGCAAGACAGGAACAAGTGGAGAGTTCTTATGTCGGAGGCCAATACTCACTTTGGGTCGCTGCGCCAAAAGAATAAGTAAGTAAGTGTAAAATTTCAAAAGCCGCTCATCATTAACTTTTTATTAAAAAAATTCGCATCTTTTATTTTCAAGTTTTTATTGAATGAAATAATGACCGCAGCCATCTTAGATTTTGTATTTTTCATGGTGTCATGTATCCTAATAAATAGTCAAGTCCTTTCATTTGATATCCATATTGAGTGGACTGTGGACAAATTTGGATTTGTATTTTTTCAAGATGTGCCGTATTCTACTAATCAAGCCATTTCATTTGACACCCATATCGATGGGGTTGAGAAGAAATATGTAATCCGCCATTTTATGGCGGCGGCCATAATATATTTATAACGATAATGAATATATTAAATTGTAATGTTATTAGAAATAAAGGTGTGTACCAAATATCAGCTCAATCCGTCAACACACAGGGGTAAAATTTCGATTACTAAATTTGTGGAAAAAAAAAACAAACAGGCCAAGCTAAATAAAACCGTTTAAAAACAATATAAGTATTAAGTATCTTGCGAAAAATGAACCGGTTGCGAGTTACGACTAAACGCGTAAAATTGGCAATGGCGCCTGCCGTTTTCCTAATTAAATTTTTATAACTTACAATTTTAAGTAATACTATATGCTACACTGGAAGGAAGCGAGTGCGAGTATGATATGCGGTCAAACGGGCAAACGGGCAAACGAGCAAACGGGCAAACGGGCAAACGGGCAAACGGGCAAACGGGCAAACGGCCAAACGGCCAAACGGCCAAACAGGCAAACGAGCAAACGGGCAAACGGGCAAATGGACAAACGGCCAAACGAACAAACGGGCAAACGGCCAAACAGCCAAACGGCCAAACGGGCCAAACGGGCAAACGAGCACACGGCCAAACGGTCAAACGGGCAAACGAACAAACGGGCAAACGGCCAAACGGCCAAACAGGCAAACGAGCAAACGGCCAAACAGGAAAACGGCCAAACGGTAAACGAGCAAACAGCCAAACGGCCAAACGGGCAAACGGGCAAACGGCCAAACGGCCAAACGAGCAAACGGCCAAACGAGCAAACGGTCAAACGGGCAAACGAGCAAACGGGCAAACGGCCAAACGGCCAAACAGGCAAACGGGCAAACGGCCAAACGAGCAATCGAGCAAACGGGCAAACGGGCAAACGGGCAAACGGGCAAACGGGCAAACGAGCAAACGGGCAAACGAGCAAACGAGCGCGAGCAAATGCCATCCCCGCTGCCAACGCAGCAACTCCATCCTCTCTGGTGACCTCACTCACTCTCAGGAACACAACAACCCTCAAGGAAATTGTTATTTGACTGCGGTATTCTGTGAGGTGGTGGTACTTCGTCAGTCGGGCTGCTTAAAAAATACGCTATGTCCTACCTCTCTTTTCGTCAGAGCCTCGTCTGTCAGTCAGCAGGGTGTACCCCGTGCAGGTAAGATTGACTTTGGTTCAAAGATGTTGATGAACCACTTACACCCCCTTACATGTCCGACTAATAATTGTATAATGTCAGCCCTAGAGAACGTCACTCAAACATAGGCACGTGTACAGACGTCATTTGGTTACTACATGCAAAAGCGCCATTTTTGTATGGAGTGGCCGGGGTTTGCTACGTAAGACTTTGTTCTGTGTTCGAAGCTATTTTTAACCGACTTCAAATAAGGAGGAGGTTCTCAATTCGGCTGTATTTTTTGTTTGCTACTTGATTACTCCGTTATTACCGAACCGATCTGAAAAAACTTTTTTTTTATTTGAAAGAGTTTTTTTTTACTTCCAGATTGGTCCTATATTTTTTTCATCATCATCAGCCTGTATCTACCCACTGTTAGATATAAGCCTTCCCCAATGCCTTCCACCACACAACCACCACAATGATACGATCCTCCTTTGTCTTTCGCATCCAGCCGCTTTCTTAAGGTCATCGGACCGCGTCGTCCTACGCGCGGCCTTCACTCTAATGCCTTCCTCCCCCATCTACCATCACTTACTCGACAGATGTGACATGCCCATTGCCACTTCAGCTTGCAAACTCTTGAAGGCTATGTCGACAACTTTGGTTCTCCGTCGAATTTCTTCGTTCCGGATTCGATCCCTCACAGAAACACCGAGCATTAACCTGTGCACCAGTCCGATGATCAGTGTCCAAGTCTCTGGACCATATGTCATAATGCAGGGGTATTTTTTTTATAATATAGTATATTTGGAGTCGGTTTTTTTTGTTAAAATTATTTATATTTTCTTCGTAATGTTATTCCTATCAGTCTACATTATTACTTACAACGACCGATATGTCGTTCTTTGCATTAATATTTTTTCGAACTGACATAGTCTACCCAATCTCGAACGAAGCGTGGGTAAAACAGTGTTTACAAAATAAATTTATAAACAGCGGTTGTACCGCATAAAGACATATTAAATTGTTAAGAAGACAGGACAACGTCTGTCTGATCAGCTAGTAACTAATAAAACTACTTAAATACATTTTTTGTAAATACATACAAAGACAAACAGACATACAATGTTACAAAATGTTTGTATTCTGCGGGGATTGAACCCGCGACTTTGGAATCGAAGTAACCATTCGACCACCGCACCAGGCTCGTCAAAGCACAATACCTTATAATATATGCGCAAGTGATCCAATTTTTCTATTTACTCAAATTAATAAATATTGGAGAGATCATTTCAAGGACTTCAGTCTCATAAATAAAACATATTTTCCCGATAAATTGCCAGTATGAGTTGTCCTTGGTTTGAAGTTGCTTATTACAGACGCTAACACTTTGTTTTCGCGAATTATATAGGTTGTTTGTACAAAATATATAACACTAGTGTCTCGCCCCGGCTATGCACATGTGTAATTTTTAGGGACTAAAATAGGGATTATAAAACGTTTTTTTTTCTAGTTAGATATAAAGCTTAGGTGTCAATCCTTATTTATCCTACTGCTGGCATACAGCTCTCCCCTCAATTGATGGGGTTTAGATTAGAGCATACTCCGCCACTTACTTGCTGGTAAGTTTTGTTTGCGGAGTAACATAAAAGCTTAATTAGATTATATCTATATATTATTATATGAAACAAAGTCGTGTTAGTTACACCATTTATAACTCAAGAACGGGTGGATCGATTTTTATGATTCTAGTGTTTTTGGATTTGTCTACGTTGGGAATAGGTTAATAAGTATTAAAAATAGTGGAAAATTGTCAAAAAAATAAAATAGAAGAAAAAGCATTTTTCACATATAAATAGTATTGAAAAACGATTGAAATATTTATTGGTTGTCAAATATTTATGCGTGCGTTCAGAAATTTATATCAAGCTCTTTAAATATAGAACAAATAAAAAATACTTAATTTAAAAAAAATCTCAAGAATAGCTGCACCGATTTTTATGATCTTTCATTTGTTGGATTCGTCTCCATCCCGAACAGCAGACTAGTTATTCAAATATCAGAAAATTAATATGATGAAATTGTCAGAGTAAGGTTTGTATGAGAAACAGAAATGAGAATAATTCACAGAAATTAATTGTGAACGGAAGTTTGAGTCACAGCGAAGCATGGGCGGGCCTCTAACTGTACATTTCTATATATTCTTAAAGATTATCTAACTGATTTTGTATTATTTAGAGACCAGTATTATATCTTATTATGTGGTAGAGATACTCATTATTCACAGGTACATATCAACTTAATATATTCGTCTTTACTTTAAAAGTTGAATGAAAAACAATTGAATGTCAAACAATCAAAAGTTGCACATATCCCATTCATAGACAGACTACGGTCGACGTTGCTTAACCTGCGTGTTAGATTAGACTGACACGCGCAACATAAATCTAATAAATTCTAATAATAAATACATAAATCATTTACAAAGATATTTTTATCCTAAATCTTTGATTTCAACAAAGGATTGAAATTGTTGTTGAATGAACTTATATCCAACAGTCCATTTTGACTTTTTCAAAATACACATACCACACCTGTATTTACTTGATGAAATCATTAGAGTCTGTTGCTAAGAAATGCAAACTTTCCTGATGGAATGCGGCCTGAACGCAGTCTGTGAGCGGAATTCAAGTGCAATGATGTGTAAATAGTTTCAAGTAGAAGTAATAGGCCTGTAAAGCGGCGAAAGTTTGTATGCGTATGTTATTATATGGAGTTCAAATCATTGTATAGTCGGCCACTATTATTTATAACAAAACTTCCTAATAAACATAGACATTGCAAAAGTTAGCCGTCTATTATTTTTGTGAACGAAAATAGACTTTCATAATTTGAACAGTATAAACGAACGTCAATCCAGGTGGTATCTATTCTTTAAACTTTTAAAGCGACGTAAATTCCTAATTTTGGATTTTTAAATCAGGTTTATTCGATAACCATGACGTAATGAATCATTGAAAAAAAAACGGGTTGCACTCCAGGAGTGCCGGCAGAAGTGAAAACTTGAACATTAACCTTGTGCATTTTTGATTATTCTGGAATGGTTAGAGAATAATTTCGCACGAATTGCTTTATTTATCAGCATAAAAGTACTATCATTTATAAATAAACATCAGGAGCAGGCATATATTTTCGCCGCGCGGTAGAAAGAGGGGGATATCAATTCCTCTCCTACACCGCGCCGGCGGTCAACGCTCCCTCCGTCTTACGAATTTCCGATCAGGCCACGTGTCCTGACGCGAGTTTAAAATTTTTACCCATCCCAAAAAGTGCACAACGCCGCTAAAGAAGTTTTCACTTCAAAAATATATGTCATAATTGAGCACCTGATATATCTTATTCCTGGATTCGTTACATGCTTCTTCACTGTTTGTTCATGATTAGCTTGACTTTGCTTAATAGAAAAAAAATCGAGAACTTAGGTTGGAGAAATTCAAAACATTTCTCGTTATTTTCTTGCTGTTTACTAAATGTACAATTATTTTGAAATAATATTTCAAAATAATTGTCATTACCTGTGCGAGTAGATTTGGTCATTATCTTTTAAATAATATTATTTTTTAAATTCATCGCGAGGTTGCGTAAAAACCTTCAAAATTAACTCTTGCGGGGGCCGATTTTGTACCAGGCGCTCATTATATTATATTATTAGTACATCTCCACACCATCTATAGAGCATACATTTTAAATTTCAAGTCTCTTGCGTCAAAAACATAGAACTTTCATACAAACTTCCAACCCTCTTTATAACCCCAAAAAGGGGTTGATTTCTAAAGATACATTATTAGTACACCTCCACACTATCTATAGAGCATGCATTTTAAATTTCAAAGCTCTTACTTCAAAAACATAGAACTTTCATACAAACTTCCAACCCCCGTTTTAACCCCAAAAAGGGGTTGATTTCCAAAGATACATTATTAGTACACCTCCACACCATCTATAGAGCATACATTTTAAATTTCAAGTGTCTTACTTCAAAAACGTAGAACTTTCATACAAACTTCCAACCCCCGTTTTAACCCCAAAAAGGGGTTGATTTCCAAAGATACATTATTAGAACACCTCCACACCATCTATAGAGCATGCATTTAAAATTTCAAGTCATTTACTTCAAAAACATAGAACTTTCATACAAACTTCCAACCCCCGTTTTAACCCCAAAAAGGGGTTGATTTCCAAAGATACATTATTAGTACCCCTCCACACCATATATAGAGCATACATTTTAAATTTTAAGTCTCTTGCTTCAAAAACATAGGACTTTCATACAAACTTCCAACCCCCAATCTACCCCCTTAGGGGTGGAGTATCGTAAAATCCGTTCTTAGCGGATGTCTGTCTACACCCTATAAGGAACCTACCTGCCAAATTTCAAGTTTGTAGGTGTTATAGTTTCTGAGATTTCGTGATGAGTGAGTCAGTGATTTTCTCTTTTTTATATATATATATATATATATATATATATATATATATATATATATATATATATATATATATATATATATATATATTATTATAGACCTATATATAATGTTATATTAATTTATTCTTGTTTAAAAGCTTTTATTTAGTATCACCGCAGTGTTTGTAATCACATCTTGCAAATAAAATTTGACACACTTCCTAGTGTTCGGTGTGTTGGTTCTCGTGACAATGCACGATTACCTCAATAGCCACCAAGCTATTTATAATTTACACTTTAACTCATATTATAAAATGAAAGGCCTTGATGAGCGAAACGGTAGGTAAACTGATTATTAAATTAATTTAATACATAGTAAATTTAAAGATAATGTATGATATGCTTCTTCCGCGGGTTTGCCTTGATAGCAGCGCATCAACTCAACTTATAAAGTACATAATTATAATATTATGTACTTTATCTTAAAGATATCGCTTCCAGTCAACCTGTGCTGTGGGGATAATATAAGCAATAAAATATATGCATATATAGTTATCTTGACCCAGACAGCACTTTGATTGTAGTTACGTCCTTCGCAATTTTCTGGCGATGAATCAAGTGTACGTCACATCGTCAAAATGTAATGTTATTTATGATTAATGGCTTTCTTATAAAAACGAACCAACGATGCTCATTTTTTTCTCAATAATAATCTCAGTATTGGTGTTCACAAAGAAATGTTTATATGACTACAGTACTCGCTTTACAGGCGGAGCTTACGCTTGTTTGGCAACAGGCGTTGCAAAAAAAAACAGAATATTCCGAATACATCCATCAACGCCACACTTATTTTTATCCTACTGCTGGGATGCGGAATTCCCTTTAATTGCAGGGGATTTTGACTTTAAGAACATACTGCACCACGGTATTCAACTGCGCGTAGGCGGAGGTTTTTTCAAGCCATCCAAGAGCCACTGACTTGGTTTAACCGCTATCGTCGAATGCAGTGTTTCTTAACCTGTGGTCCGCGAACCCCTGGGGGCCCGCGAGTATGTATATGGGGGTCCGCCGCGCCGTCTTATCTATGAAGAGGTGAATTAGTAAATATCTAATGCCAGCAAGACCTGCAAAAAAGCAGCACCAACCTTCACATTAATACAGTATTTTTAATTTTTATAAAATTGTAATTAATTTTCAGTAGGTACTAAAATAAATTGTTTGAAATTGATTACTATGGTTTTTATTAAGTGGGTCTTTGAGATTGTGCTTGATTTTCTGAGGGGTCCGCGGACCGGAGAGGTTAAGAAACACTGATCTAATGACAACAACCGGGACCAACGGCTTAACGTGTCTTCCGAAAGACGAATAAGCTCCTAATAAATAAACCCATTCACAGAGAGGTTACGGTCGAGATTGTTTAACTTGCGTGTTCGATTAGAATTAGAGTCGCATTACGTGGCCATCGTATTCCTCATACGCAAATAGTTGAAATTTTGTTGATATGCAGAGCATGTGATTCTGAGTTAAAACAACAAACAACCACAAATAAAAAATCTGTGAAATGTTTGTCTGTCTAGACAGACTGTGTTTACCATAGCCCAAGTATATACTAGACATGGGATTACATGGCGTGTGTGTCAACAAGCGTCCAAATTTCTATTTTAATCTGTTTTATGTTTTTATGACACAATACTATATTTTTTCCGAATTACATACCAAATTCAACCAATTCAAATTACAACACAAAGTTATTATTAGTGTACTCAAATTTATTACCCGTAGTTGTGTGAGCTTAGCACGCTTGGTTCCCATATAAATCTAATTGCAAACCATTTCTAACTTCATATCCATGAGATTTACACGTATCAGGGGGCCTACCGTCGAAGCTGAAGCCGATTACGTCATAACTAGGTATTTAATTTGGTTTACGCATTAAGAGTCATAAAGGTAAATACCAACGACGCCTCTGTCTGTGTGTTATGCCTGTTCGTGCATATTCCTGGCTTAAGTATGGCGTAATCCATTGGGGAAATAGCGTGAATGCCCAATGACATATTCGTTGTGCAAGAAAAACGTATTATAATGCTGCGGCTACACTACCTTACCGCCTACCGGGCTGTTACCGCAATAATTGTAGCATTAAATTACCGTTTAAATTACTGCGTGTAGTGGTGTGGTTACACTAGACTTTACCTAGATATGTCAACAAATTAGGCGGTAAAAATATCATTTTTCAAGATGGAGGTTGAAGCTGCAGCTGTTATATTTATTTTGATGGTTTCGGTCCTTCTTCAAATCATCATTGTACACCGCGATTTTTATCGGGGGATACCCGACTGAAAGCCCATAAAAATATACGGTTCGCATTGGAATAATTTCAAAACTCAAGCTTTTTTCATTTGACCACTCCATGTCGGTCGATACGTGCGTCGCCGTTGAGCTCATGTTGCACACTGAACAAACGGTAGTGTGGCCACAAACGCATTAATTACTGCGGTAATTCTCTTTGATGTGCGAAAAAAGACCGCCGCCGGAGCTATTGTCTACCGCCATTTGCCATATTGATTGACATTGTAAAATTATGGCCATAAATCGTGGTTACACCTAGGCGTTGTTGAAATTATGGCAATAAATATTGGCATATCACGGTAGTGTAGCCGCAGCATAATAGTTGCAAAAATACTCAGGAAAACTAGCTATAAAACGCATTATGTTGAAAATAGACTACTGACCCTTTTGCTGTATATCAACGATATACTCTCTATTGACAGCATTCATTGCTATGCGGACGACAGCACCGGGGACACTTATTACAACAGAGCGCAGCAGTACTTTAATAGGCTTGTATCCCATTTTTTTTTCGATTTGTTATTTAAAGACATCACAATAATATAAATATAGGTGAAATAATTACTTGGATTGCATAAAAACTTCTCGAGATATGATAACCCATACAACCAAATCCGGTCGTGGTGACTAAAATTTCGGTAACAAAATAATCGACTGGTTGCAATGTCGTAATTGTTACTACGCTTTGTGCCTGCGTGAGGTTTAGCCTCAAAATATTGTAACAGAGTATACACTTCGCGACTTAAATGTGTCAGACTAACTTTTGATAACAATGTTTCGTAAATATATCCACACTGTTACTACGTTATGATATCAAGAACAAAACTACCCAAAAGTGTTTATACTGTGACTACATTTTTGTTCCTAGAATGTTATTAAACTTTGTGTATAAAGAGATACAAGTAAATGTGCACATTAATTAACTTAGTTTTGTAACATAGTCGAAACTAGTACACAGTTCTAGAATATTCGATTCCTATTAAAAAAGTTCAGTATGTTCTCAAACATTTTATCTGATAATTGAGTGCTAGTACGTATTAACAATTAACAGTATGAGTAAACCTTTCTTCTTCTATTATATTAATTATTATCTTTAAATACTTTTTATTTTTATTTTTCAATTACATACGTAAACCTTTTAGACATACAACTACTTATTACCGACGACTCCACGCAGTTAAAGAAAAGGAGCTTCATTCAGCTCAAAGGAGGAAAGTGAATCATGGAACTCCGACATCTTCACTTTACATCTACACTTCGTACCATCTTTCGTCTTTGCACATCTTTAATGTAATAATAATATAATGTGGGGATATTTCACACAGGGCCATCTTTTCCCAAATTAAGCTTGTAGTAAACTTGTGCTATGGGTAACAGCCCGCTGATATATTTACAAATATAAATACATACCGTAATAGATAATTTACATCCAGACACAAGGCAAACACAAATGCTCACCACATAAATGTTTGCCTTGGGTGGGAACCGAACCCACAACCGCGGGCTTCGCAGGCAGGTGCACTACCCACTAGGCTACGGAGCCGACAAAATGTTTTTGTTTTATATGAGAGCGGGGCAAGCATGTTAATGCATAAGCATGCAAGCAGAGCATGTGGGTCACCTGATGGAAAGCAATCACCACCGCCCATAGAAATCAGCACATGTCGTATTTATTTGGGAATACCGCTGGAGGAAGTTGATTCCACAACTTCACAGTTCGTAGTAGAAAATGTCTTAAAAAGCGTAATGTAGTCGATCGCCAAATATCGAGATGATGAGGATGGAATTTTAATTTATGGCGAGTTGTACGATAGTAGAACTCAGCGGCAGGTATCAATTCAAATAGCTCATCCGAGCACTCCCCGTTGTATAATTTATATAGAACGCAAAGAGATGCAACATCTCTGCGTGTAGAGAGAGACTCCAGCCGATCAGAAATCATTGGGTCACCGACGATTCGAACAGCTCTTCGTTGTATGCGGTCAAAAGGAGCAAAGTGGGGCGCACCAGCCCAGAGATGTGAACAGTATTCCATATGAGGCCTAACTTGGGCTTTATACAGTTGAAGGCGATGTTGTGGTGTAAAATACCGTCTGGCTTTACAGATGATGCTAATTTTCCTAGAGGCCAATTTGGCTTTGCACTCCAAGTGACCACGGAACTGAACGTCACTCGATATGTATGTCAACACCCAAGATACCAATGCTGGAGCTAATAGCACAGTATAAGTAATAGTACTAACGTACAGTATGGACACTCTCTGCCGCTCTCACTAGTCGACCTCACCTCCCCTATGAGACCGATTTGGAACCGTTCGCAATGGATGCAACGTCCTACAAATTGCCGTCGCTCGTATTTTATTCTCCATTCAGTTTAAAAGATGGGAGTTACTTGTGCAGTGGATGGATGTCTCAACACATGGAAAGTCAAAAAAAGAAATTTATTCGATCCCTTTGGATGAAATAAAGTACTGATTTTTTTTATAAATTACCTAAAAAGCATGCGGCAGCCATAGTTTCATCATAACTAATTCATGTCTATCAAAGTAGGATTAAAGATACAATTAATACGAGATGAGAAAAGAATGGCATTACAGCCGATTTATATGTCTCAAAGAGCAAGTGAGTGCGCAGACGCGGAATTGACATTGCTGTCACTTGAGTTATGGTGGTTTATTGTTAATGTTTATAATTTTCTTATTTACATTTCAATGTTTATTGTGCGTGATGTCACGTGTGGTATTAGTTTTAAAATAAGTTTGTTCCGTGTGAATATGAACATGAATCAAATCATTGCGCATGCATTTAAATGAATAGTAAAAAGCTACAATTAGTGAGAATGAAATGGTTTGACCATTACAATGAACCGGTGTTCGTAAGGCGAACGTTCGATTATACTTTGTTTTTTTTTTTCTTCATTACGCCCACCTGATGTGAAGCGGTTACCGTAACCATATTAACGCTCGCAACATTAAATATCGCTCGCGCGTTGCCTTTCTCGCTGCCAACGCAGCAACTCCATCCTCTCTAGTCCGCACTCACTCGCAGGAACACAACAACCCTCAAGGAAATTGTTATTTGACTGCGTTATTCTATGAGGTGGTGGTACTTCGTCAGTCGGGCTGCTTAAAAAATACGCTATGTCCTACCTCTCTTTTCGTCAGAGCCTCGTCTGTCAGTCAGCAGGGTGTACCCCGTGCAGGTAAGATTGACTTTGGTTCAAAGATGTTAATGAACCACTTACACCCCGTTACATGTCCGACTAATAATTGAATAATGTCAGCCCTAGAGAACGTCACTCAAACATAGGCACGTGTACAGACGTCATTTGGTTACTACATGCAAAAGCGCCATTTTTGTATGGAGTGGCCGGGGTTTGCTAATAGTAAGAGGAGTACCTTCCAATCTGGGAGATATGACAAATGGGGACATTTTTGAGGTAAACGCACAAACTTGTGTCTTTGAGGGATTCAGCTAGACTAAGTTCAGTCTACACCAGTCAGAGACGTGTCCAAGAGACGTCTCAATCTCAGACACAAGTTTTGTTCGGTACTCATCGACGCAATCCCGAGAAACATTGCATAGACTCTATTTTGCGTCCAAGGTACTGTCATCTGCATAGCAATGGATGCTGCATACATGCAGCAAGTCATTGATATGCAGAAGAAACAATGTGGGGGACAATACGCAGCCTTGTGGCACACCAGCGTTCAGGGGTAATGGATCCGAACGTGCACCGTCAATCACAACTTTAATGATCCGCCCAGTGAGAAAGCTGGCAATCCATGTGCAGTCTCTCGGGTAACCCAAAAGAATGAAGCTTGGATAGTAGTGCCTTATGCCACACCCGATCAAAGGCTTTTGCTATGTCTAGGCTAGCAGCCAAAGCCTCGCTCTTGCTTTCTACTGTCTCCGCCCAACGGTGAGTCAAATATACCAGAAGATCACCAGCCGAAACCTTGGCGAAAGCCATATTGGCGATCATTAATCTGAAATATTGTGATTATTAATGTGAACTAATACTGTTCTGTTTAACTTATTTTCTAATATTGTGTCCAGTACAGAATTTATCAATCTATCTACGCTCATGGTGAGTCACTTGCCGAATCTGCATGACGACAGCATATAGATAGATACTTGGATACATGTTGAGAACCACTGACATCGGATTATTCCATCGGCCATAATAGATTTTGTTACTGAATTGAGCAATAAGTACACTTTGTGTCGACTTAGTAACTGAACATTGTGATAGCCTTACAAAATCAATTAAATTAAAATCAAAACAAAATAAATACATGTTTTTGCAAAAATTATTGTATCCTAAAATAAATATTAGATCTAAATAATTTAAACTCTCTAATTAGCAATAATAACACCTTTGGAATATTAATTTTTATTATCACAAAATTAACAAAAAAGTAAATGTTTTATCTTATGTCTTTATAAATCGCCGGCGCTTTTATTATTTGGAATTATATTCTAAATTCCCTCGACAAACGAACTTGCGCATTTTGTAAATAACTATAATGAAAAAATTCACCGTAACAAACAATGAATAATTATACCTACTAACTTGTAATGGCCGATGACTTTGACATAAAAGTAAAATGATGTCAGATTTAAGTTGCATTAAACGTTCAATCATTCGATTATCGTTCATTCAAAACTGTAACAATCTGTTAACAATGTTACTATAATTTTACGAAACATCTTTTCTAAAATGTAACCACTTTTATGTTTCTTAAATTCCCCACTTTTTGTCGAGGTGTCAAAACAAGGTAGACACAGCTACTATTTTTGTTACCTGTGTAGTAACATCAAAAAGTAACAGTTTCTACACTACAACTGAAATGGTTGTATGGGAACTTGAAGATCACAATTTTGGACTATCCCGAAAACGTTCCATACAAAAGGCCACCACGTTATGACGTCACACCGTGCTATTTTATATGCATTCAATCAGAAAATTGTACGACAGCTATGTTAAATAAATATTGCGTTTATGTAGCCAGTGCCGTAACAAAAGTTATAGTATTTTTTATTGTTTCTACAATGGTAATATTTATTTTTTATAATTTCATACCTTTAAAATGGACTTTCCCACCAAACTTTGACCGAACATAAAACACGTCGGAGATAAGTTATTAAAATTTTAAGATCGCAGATCGTTCTAGTTTTATATATTTTACGTTACTGATAGAGAGTTTTTATAATTTTGTAACATGGGCAACAAGCCTATTCGCGACAAAGTGCAAAGGGTCCTGCTCATGTCATCTATGGGCGGAAGCACCTAGAAACTAGCTTGCACCTTGTGACTCGATTCAGAGGCGAGATGTGAGACTTGTTGACGATTTCAGACTGACAGACGGTTTAGAACCTTTAAGTCTAAGAAGAGACTGCGTCCCTTTTTGCGTTCTACCAATTGTATCATAGGGTGCGTTCAGAAGATTTGTTCGATATGATGCCCATGGCCCCCATTTCATCCTCACACGTTCGAGCCGAAGTGGTCACGTACTGTGCGGTTCCAGAGAGGCTTTCTCCCACATACTGTCAAGCTATGAAATAAACTGCCTGTCGAGATTTTCTCAAGAGACTACATCATGGGTTTGTTTACGGCCTTAGTAGTATAAAATAAATACCCTCATCTATAACCGTCAGCTTGATGCGGAAAAGTATCACAAATAAAAACAATAATGTTGGTTCCCTTCTCAAACGATTTGTATAAAAAAGGTTATTATGCTGGCCTACCGCCCTACCGCCGAAGCTGAAGCCGATTACCATCGGATTTTTTTAATTGCGAAAATCAAAGTCCTGCTTACATTTTCGATAATTGTGTTTCGCTTAGGTGGTAGAAACTATAGAGGTCTACCAAGTAAGCTGAAAATGTTTATCATAAATTTAAACCTAAGGATCTATTTTGGCGAATAAGAAATCCGATCGTAATCATAGTGCATATAACATAGTGCTCCATTCGATATTCAACATATCGAACAGAGAATCATATTGATTCTTTATGTCTATTTATAGATATCCAAACTGCATATAACATGTCTCTTAATAATCTAAGGGCATGTTGTTGAATAGTACTAATTTATAATATTTATAGATATTTTATACCGAGCTCCATGCTTCCAAGAGGACATCCACTCCCGTTACTAAAGAACTATCACCTGTTGAGTGTTGTATCCCGTCAAGTTATAATGCATTTGATGAATAAAGAATCACTGGCAGGAACACGACAATTCTGGTGCTAATATGGAAACTCCAAAGAAGCGTAGATCGCAATTCGCATTCATTCGTAGGAATACAAGATTACTTCACGTAGTTGTTATTTGGCTGCGGTCTTCTATAAGGTAACAAAAAGCCCTAGTTTTTTTTTATATGAGAGGAGGGCAACATTGGGGTCACCTGATGGAAAGCAATCACCACCGCCCATGGAAATCAACAACACCAAGGGGTCGCCGATCCGTTGCCAGCCTATACTCCTTCCTTTTTTTCTTGCTGGTGACCTCATTCACTCGTAGGAACACAAAAATCCTCAAGGGATTTTTTATTTCACTGCGGTATTATGTGAGGAGGATGTACTTCCACAGTCGCGCAGCTTAAAAAATACGATATACCCTACCCCTCTTTTCGCCAGAGCCTCGTTGGTCAGTCAACTGGGTGTACCACGTGCACGTGGTACACCCAGTTGACTCACCTGCAGGTGAGGTTAACTTTGAGTCAAAGAAGTTGGCCAGCTTTTAATAGTACTTATGCTGAACTCCGTGTGGTTGACCAAGAAAGGCTTCTATCAACTTTGACTAAACTTCCTATTAAATATAAATGTTGCTAAGGTCGATCTTCTATTATATTTTATAGAGAAAATACATCTTCTTAATTTTAAAAGTACAAACGAATATCAATCTAAAGATGGTGGATCACTTCTTTGGCCTATTGTACACCCAGTATTGTAATAATGTAAGTGGTAGATAATACCCATTGCTTACTTTTAATTTTCAGGCGTTCTTTCGTAAAAGATATAAAATATCGATATAATATAAATATGGAATGAGAAACATAACATTTCAAAAGTATTTCATTTACTGCACGTATCGTCAGATCAACTTCACTAAATTTCAAAGCTCTGGAACTATGGGGAATATCTTAATTTTGATCTACAATATACTCGTAGAATACAATGTGAAGAAATAGATAGTTGTTAAAAGTAATGATACTCGATTACAGCAGGGCCAAAAATATGGGTAATGTTTTTATTTCAACTGTATTATATTACTCCTTGCTATGTACTCCCTTGCTTGCTATGTAATATGCTTATAAAATATCTATCTCTATCTGTAAAAATATCGTCCGTAGACCGACTTTACAGACGATCAATTTTTTTACTACGTCGGCTGGCAGACAAGCATACGTCTCGCCTGATGTGAAGCGGTCGCCGTAGCCATAGTAACTCTCACAACATAAAATATTGCTCAAGCGCCGCTAACCTCGCTGTCAACGCAGCAATTCCTTCCTTTCTTTCTGGTGAACTCAATCACTCGCAGAGACACAGCAACCCTCAAGGGAATTGTTATTTGCTTCCCCAGTCGAGCAGCTTAAACCTATCTATGTATCTTACCTGTCTTTTGCCAGAGCCTCTTTCGCTAGTCGACAGGGTGCACCACGTGCAGGTGAGGTTGGCTTTGGCTCCAATGTTCATGGTGAGCCACTCCCCCACATCCCATGGAGCTTAAAGTGAGTACCTATCCTTAAAGGGTTTATTTTCTGTAACATAGGTTTATCATAGAGTTTATTATCGGGTAGTTGAAGTGGCTCGCCATCATCGTTAACCCTAAGCCAATTTCACCTGAACGTGGTGCACCCTGCTGATTTATTAGCATGACTCTGGCAAAAGAGAAATAGGGTATAGTGTATAGTGTAATTAATAAGGAGCTCAATGGCGTCGTTGTGCTTGTCAATCTAATCAAACACGCAACTTATGTAACGCCGATCGTAGCCAGTCCATGGGTTTATTTTTATGGAGGACACCGTAAGTCGTTGGTCCCGGCTGTTGTCAGCAGATGACAGTCGTTAAGCCAAGTCAGTGGCCTTTTAGGCGGCTTTAAAACACTGACCTCCGTCTACCCACAGTTGAGCAGCGTGGCGGAGTATGCTCTAAACCCCCTTGGCTTGAAGAAAGGATAGGAGGAAGTTATTGATAAGTAAACATTATAATTAGGTACCTAAATGATGGGATTTAAATCTAACTATATGCGAGCCCATATAGGCTTGTGATAGCTAAACAAGCTAATATATATTCCAATTTGACAAGAAATATTTCCAAAAATATTATCAATTTGTGTGCCTCCTCGCGTAATTTGACAAGTAATGGTTCACGGTTTATGCATAAGGTTTATGTTTATGAAATTAAATGTTTTTTTTTTTTTTTATATTTGACTTGATTGAATGGAAGGTAAATTGCGGTTTACGATTTATGACGTATTAAAAAAAACTACTTATCTCGTTCAAAACAATTTTCGGTGGAAGTTTGCATGGTAATGTACATCATATATTTTATTAAATTTTATCATTCTCTTATTGTAGAAGTAACGGGGGGGGGGGACACTTTTTACCACTTTGGAACTGTCTCTCGCGCAAACTGAATAAAAAAATCATATATACCCTATTCTACCACCTATCCATAGATACCCCTCACGTATGGGTTTGATGAAAAATTCTGATTTGTGAAACAATTATAAACAATGGAGAGGCATTCAGTCCATACACTGTAAATCGTCGTCGTCAGCCCTTAATCATCCCACTGCAGGGATACGGGACTCCCCCCAATCGAAAGGGTTTAGAGCATACTCCACTACGCCGCTCAACTGCGGGTTGGCGAAGATACACTGTTTATGCATAGTAAAAAACTAAGTAGCTTTCCACGTTTCGCTGTCTATCTATATTACCGTTAGCTCCTTCGAAGCTACGTGACGAATTTCGATACGGTTTTCACTATCGTTTAGATTCTAAACGATAATAAAAACTTTCGAGAATGGCTTATGAATGGTTTGTATGTATAATGTATTTATATTATTCCACACAGGCGAAGCCACGAATAAATAACACGCACCGCATTTGAATTATTATATAGCTAAAATTATTATATAGATATATTTATATATTACATATATTTATATGTGTGTATATATAAATTATGAGACTGTATAAAAAATTAAGCGGTATTTTCGTCGTCACGTCGCTGCATAAATACAATAAATAAGTAGCCCACGAAAACTATCCTCTCTTGTCCCTCGTAACATTTTTTACGCAGTACAACTCAAATAAATCTTACCAATGACACTAATCTTCGGACAATTCTCACATCCATTCAGATTCCTATCACTGATAAACCCTCATCCTGCCAAATGTGCTAAAAATATGTTCGCTAGTGTAAAAACTTCTCGCCAGCGTGGGAAGGGAAGCTCACAAGTTATTTTCACTTTTTTCTGGCTTACGTCGTACCATATATTTGTATTAAGAAGGACGTTCTAACACAAAGGTTCTTAACTTATGGCCCTCGGACTATTTCTATTGAATTAGTTATGATGAAGGCTTATTCCTTACTGAAAATTTTCACACGGAATGAAAGAGCTTCACAAGTATACCGATATACTGATTGAACTCTATATAGATATAGAATTCTTGGTCCAATTTTTTTTTATACGCCATTCCCTTGGATATCGAGTAAATGGACTGAACAAATGCTTTACAACAATTTTAATCATTATTTTATTGAAAATATCCAATTGTTTCTTATGATTAAAGATACTTATAGCTATTAAGTGGAAATGAAAAAACAAAAAAAAAATTAAACAAATATTGCTGAAAAAAAAAACATAAAAGGAAAATTTTACAAAATTTATTAAAAATTTTAATTTATATTTGTACAGTTTGTTTGTTTTTTTGTTTGTAAACTTTATACTACTAAAACACGCATGTAGCTTATACAAAAGAAATGTCATATATGTTTTTATGTATAATCTACTTGCATGACATACATACGTATGTCATGCAAGTAGATTATACATAAAAACAAAATTAAAATTAAAAAAAAAAACCCACGACGGTTAAAACGTAGTTGAAAAAGGATAAAATAATTTTGAAACCCCCGACTTAAAGAATTTATGCTATGAACTTAATAAAAAAACCTAAGAAAATCCGTTAGGGCTGCCATTAAATGAACTAGTTTGGCAGTTTTACAGTAACTTGTATACTTGTTTATATTTATGTTGAAAGCAGTCAAACCGACGTGGGTTTTTTCAAAAATTTTAACTTTGTTTTTATTTCAAACTTTTTAGAGAGCAAGCATAGGTATTACAATTGAAAACCGCATCAGAATCAGACTAGTAGTTTTGGTTTTGCACAAACAAATGTTTACTGCAGCGCCCTCTAGTGAGTTGTCACTGTAACACCTATCTAAGAACATGCTCCAATCAAACCTGTACCCATCACTGAAATCCGCATCAAAATCGGACTACTAGTTTTGGGGATAAATGGCAACATTGGTTGCACAAACAAATGTTTACTGCAGCGCCCTCTGGTGAGTTGTCACTGTAACACCTATCTAAGAACATGCTCCAATCAAACCCGAACCCATTACTGAAATCCGCTTTAAAATTGGACTAGTAGTTTTGGAGATAAATGGCAACATTGATTGCACAAACAAATATTTACTGCAGCTCCCCCTGGTGAGTTGTCACCGTAACACCTATCTAATAACATGCACCAATCAAATGCGAACCCATCACTGAAAACCGCATTTAAATCGGACTCGTACTTTTGGAGATAAATGGCAACATTGGTTTCACAAACAAATATTTACTGCAGCGCCCCCTGGTGAGTTGTCACCCTAACACATATCTAAGAAGATGCACCAATCAAAGCCGAACCCATCACTGAAAACCGCATCCAAATCGGACTCGTAGTTTTGGAGATAATTGGCAACATTGATTTGCACAAACATCCTAGCACCCCAAACACATATACCGTCTCCGTTCCGTCGCGGGTAAAAAAGAAATGTCAATGGCGGACTTATCCATGCAGCGATTTCTTCCAGTCAACCATGGAATGCTTGATGGGGAACATTAACATGGGTTTGGTAATTGGTGCAGAGCATTTGTACAACATAGAGCTTTAAATAATAAAAATAAAAAAGTATTAAAAAGAAATAATAATAATACTAACAAAACATGCAAATCCTTATTATGCAAAATGTAGATACACATCCTCCTAAAAATGGAAAGTGTATGCCTAGACTTTTGTTTGAAGATAAACCGCTGCAAAACTAAGATAATGATTGTAGACAGAGCCCAAAACATCTTGCAGAATATAAATCAATCGCGAACTACGATGTCGTACAATCCTACATATATCTTGACGCTTTTATCTCAAATCAAGGGGGCTGTATAGATGAAGTTAATCGACGTATGGCTATTACTAGGAGTGCGATGGAAGACCCAGGAAAAATATGGGCCAATAGAAACATCAGATTCGGCTCGTCAAATCGTTGGTGTTTCCTATATTCTTATATGCCGCAGAAACATGGACTATACGGCGGACGGAGACAAAGAAAATTGACGTCTTGGAAATGTAGTGTTGGAGCTGGATGCTCCGAGTTTCGCGGACTGAATTCCGCACAAATTCCTCAATCCTTGCTGAACTACGCATTACAGAACGTCTATCCACCTTGGTGCAGAGTCTTATTTTGCGGTTCTTTGGACATGTTAGTCGCCGCGGAAACGACTCCATAGAGAGACTTGTTGTGCAGGGAAAGGTTGAAGGCATAAGACCACGGGGCCCCCATGCGTTGGACCGATCAGGTGAAGGCGGCGGTGAGCGCCCCGGTACACGAATGTGCCCGATTGACGACAAGCAGGCAGAGATGGCGAGACGTCGTGAGGCGAGCTGCTGCCTCATCATGACAACCACGACCATTCTGGCAAGAGTGAAGCGACAAAGAAGAAAAAGAAAAAGGTACACATTCTACATACCTATTTTATACACAATCGAAATATATAGCTCAAACATCAGGAGTACAACAAAAATGTTCCCGAAGTTGTGATTTGAAGGAGTAAAGAGACTGTAACATTTTGATGTTCACTGGCAGTTTGTTCCAAAGGCGAGCAGCGAGGACAGCAAAAGATATTATTATTGTACATTCAAGTGCATTTTATAAATTACTCCTTTGTTTTCCTTATTATAAAAGTGATTGGCATTTACATTTGATCTTTGTTTTACTATTTTCTACATCAGTGTTTCTGGGAAGTCTGCACTGATTCATGTGGAACTCCTACTATTATATTATGGAAGTCCGATAGTTCTCCTTCCTCTCTCACCTGAAATATTCGATTTGCGAGACAGGACTCTACAAGTAGATAATAGCTATGGGGTAGAGATGTCCTTGTCTTGCACAGGTGGCCTTTGTGCCACACCTTATCAAAGGCTGTTTGTATGTCTAGAAACACGGCAGAGCAGTATTCTTTTTTTTTTTTCAAAAGAGGATCGTATAGATCTATCGATAAGATTTTTGTAATCATTTTATGTAATCATTTCTTTTTATAAAAAAAATATTACATAAAATATCCTTTTATGTAATATATTATTTTTCAACAATATTTTTTTTTGTTTTTATTATTATTTTAAGAAACTTCCTGGCAACATTAAGAATCATAATCTACAAGCTTTTCTGAATTCAAAACTGTTTAAAGAATGCGGTCCTCATATTTTGCACACTCAACTCCATACAGCGCCCGCTCATTACTCGAAGCATGACAATACTGTTATCGATTTGATTGACATTTAATTTATAATTACTTACATTAGCAAAAATGATACTAAAAATATCCATCTGGCTATGAATTTGAAATTGTTAATATTATTATTTCTGTTTAAATTGATATATTTGACATGCCTAAATATTTAAGGCAAATGTGATGGATCAAACAGCTAATATTATTTGTATACCTATATACCCACATTCAAGCAAATAAATGATTCTATTCTGTTCTATTGTATAGATAAAATTATGTTGTGGTTGAATAAATATTAACATTGAGATACTTTATATTTCAGAAGGCGAAACTGCGCTCTAGTGGCCAAAGCTAATATTTATAATAAAAATTATATACAATTGTTTGCTTCATTTACATATAAATCTTAACGAAATATTGTTGACTGTAGATCTACTTCCAAGTTTTACGAACCCTGGTTATTTTTAGAAATGCTCGCTTACGTCATACTACTTATTAAGTTATTCTGTGATATCGTCATCGAGTTCTGTATTATTAAAATGAAATAATCTCAACATGTTTTGGGGTGTAAGTAGAATACCACCATCTTTAAGCCAAAGCCAACCTCATCTGCTGATTTACTAACGAAGCTTTGACGAGAGGACCCTGCGTAATTTTAAGCTGGCCATCTGGAGAAGTACCTCCACCTCACAGAATACCGGAGCCAAATAACAATTTCCTTGTGAGGTCACCAGATAGGAAGGAGTTGAGAGGAGATGCTGTGTTGGATGCGGGGATGGCAGCGCGCGAGCGACATTTCATATTGCAAGCGTTTATATACTACGGTAATCGCTTCATATCAGGCTGGTCGTATGCTTATTTGCCACCCGATGATGTATAAAAACAAACACCATCTGTAGAACCAAAGCCACGCACATGTACATAGAGCATCCTGTCGTTATGTACACGAGGCTCAGGCAAATAAGAAGTAGTATAGTGGTAAAAAATGGTTCATCATCATCAGCCTGTATGTAACCACTGCTTAAGAAATATGATTAAGAGATATGAATAAGCATTCCCCAATGCTTTTCACCAAATTCGTATTTGGTGGAAATCCTCCGACTTCCGCATCCAGCCGCTACCAACCGCTTTGTTAATGTCATCGGACCATCTAGAAGGAGGGCTTCCAACGCTTCCTCGTCCTACGCGTGGCCACCACTCTAATACCTTCCTAGGGAGGAAGGTATTAGAGTGGTATTAGCCATCACTTACTTGGCAGATGTGATCAGTCCATTGCCACTTCAGCTTGCAAACTCTGAAGGCTCGACAACTTTGGTTCTCCATTGAATTTCTTCGTTCCGGATTCGATCCCGCATAGAAATAAAGATATATTGGTTACGGATTCGTAATTGCTGTCCAAAGATACGTATTCGTATCTGATCCAAAAGTACTTCATTTATGTAGTGGTAGTTAGTATTAGTTATATTATTGTAATTCTTTACACAATTGTCGTTAACTAATTTCCGTTTATTATGTTCATATTTGCAGTATTTGTAAAGTTTTAATTAGCGTCATTCCACAATTTTATCCAACAATTGACGAAGATTAACTGGTAGAGATCTGATAGAGCTCTTATAAGCCTTTGTACATTGTTTCTGAGAATATTGAGTTAGGAATCATACGGAATTGCATGTAACAAGAATAATGTAGGTACGAAATTTATATTTATTTTAGTTTTTACATTTATTTTAGTTTTAGGTTAGTTTTATTTTAGTGTTATTTAATTTTAGGTACTTTAGTTTTATAGTTTAATTATATGTATTGTTTAGAGCTTAAGTTTATTTGAATAAAGATAAGAATTCCAATTAAAAAAAAAAAAAAAAAAAGGTACGAAATTCATCCTCACACATATTGGTCCGTGAGCCAGCAAGAGATTTTCATGACCAATTTCCTCTCACTCGATAACTCGGCAAACACTTCAGAGAGTTCTATTATGCCGTATGGTATACGGCAGCTGCCGCTCCGTGGGTGGATAGGGCATCGGCAGCATCTTAATCACGTAAAAAAATAATTGTTTTCAGTCATTTCCTCCCGACTGAAAATTCGTTAAATAATAGTTAACGCAATTATTAGTAGAATTAATACAACTCTCTGGAGTAATTCACGAGTTATCGCTTGAGAGGAAATGACTGACAAAATATACTATCTGGCTCAGGGATTATATAAGCCGAAGTGGTCACACATTGTGCGGTTTCAAAGAGGCTTTCTCCCACGTACTATCTAGTTCTAGAATGAACTGCCTGACGCGATTTTCCCAGGAGACTACCACACGTACTGACCATAGGCTGCAATAAGTGTTTTCGAGCAGGCGGGCCGTATGTTTGTCACCTTAATAAAGATAAATACAAAGAAATCAAGATAATACAAATAAACAATAATTTTACAATTAGAACATATAAGTTTGCCATACAATTTGTAGATGTAAGTATCGGTCTTCGGCAAAATTATTGTCTTACCGAATATCTTTATTCTAGGTCTATATTCTAAGTCTGTGATTTTCCAGAGGCCCAGAATTTCGCTATGTGAGCAATGCACAAATGCGTTTTCTTTAATAACCGTAACTAGGCACTCTCGTTTTATCGCTATAGTATAGACTGATTTATTTTTGTTTATCTGTATCTGCTGGGATCTGAATACATCATATTATCTTGACATTATCTATTGTCACTTCTTTGCAAACGTTGCACCTTGACATAAATAGATGGCAAAATCAATCAAACCGGGCGTATCGGAGAATAGCGTATTTACATATTACATCATAACGGAGTTCAAAATATTTAAATGTGACTATGTGTCACACTGTGTTGATAAAATAAACCTTTAAAATGTTTTTAAAATAATGCACAATATAAACTGAACCCCTTTAGATTGCTTAAGTGGTCCGTTTGAGAATTGGTATAGCTGCTGAGGCTTCGCATAAACCCCCTCCAGTTCTCCCTGCACTCAGCGCAAACCGGGCGGACCTTTCTCTCTTTGCGAGCAGTGACACAGTGACCGTGTGATACTCGACAGCTCGGAGGGCTGGTGCTATGCGCCACTACACAGCCGCAGCGCCGGTGGCGATCGCGATTTACCAACTAACCGCATTGACCGCGATGGCTGCACCGCCGCCGAGTGCCCTCCGCCGCGCCGAAACTGACCTTAGCTTCGCCGAGACCGTTTACGTCAAGTTGTCTGATGCATGTGAGTGGTCGCCCTTCACCTCTATATGTATACCGGTGTGTGTAACTGTAACACGATGGTCATTTATAAAAGTTGTTTTGCCTTTGCTCTTTCGCAGGTAGAGCAATAATGGGTCTGCAATACAATGCCATGGCTAACCAAAGTAACCTCATTAAGACAATGAAAATTGTTTATCTAGATGGTGACACTATGCAAATTTACCCGATAGACACAGCCTACCAGGCACTTAAACAACCCTCCATATTCGATATAACGAAGCAAACAAAGGTTATCATACACGGATTCAATGACAATGCCCAATCTGAAGTACCATTTGACCTGGCGCAGGCGTACAATGAAAAGAAAATGTTTAACGTACTTCTTGTGGACGCGGAAGAACTGCTAAATAAATGGTACATTACATCAGCTCATAATGCCAGGCTAGTAGGCAAAAGACTAGCAAATCTGTTAGCAAATTTAGAGAATTATGGAGCTAGCGCTGAAGACTTTCATCTGCTTGGAATAAGTCTTGGCGCCCACGTCGCTGGCTGGACTGGAAAGTACTTTCGACAATACAAAGCTCGGAATTTGGGCCGCATTACTGGTCTGGATCCTGCAGGTCCCTGCTTCTCATATGCATTCAGTGATCAAAGACTTGATAAAACAGATGCTAGTTACGTAGATGTGGTTCATTCCAACCGATTAGTGCAAGGAGTTATTGAACCGTTGGGGCATGCTGATTTTTATATAAACGGCGGAGGTCCAAATCAGCCAGGTTGTTTCATGCCGACATGTAGTCATTTAAGAGCTGCAAAAGTATATATAGAAAGTGTTAGAATTCCAAAATCATTTGTAGGCATTAAATGTAATAGTTACAAGAAGTTTCTAGCGAACACGTGCGCGAAAGATGACCTAGCTGTTTTGGGGTACGGATCATCGACCTCAACAAGAGGTCTTTATTACCTACGGACTTCCTCGTCATCGCCGTTCGGCCTTGGTATGCTTGGAGTAAAATATGTTAACTCAATGGACTGGTTGCCGACAATAATGTGATATTATTTTTTGTTATTTTTTTTAATAAATTGTTGCCATACATGTTACTTTGAAAATATTTCTTAATATTTATAGTAAATTCTGTGTGGTAATTTCGTGATACAGATTGACTAAGATGCATATTGACTCGGATTTGGTAAATTAGGTAAGTGTTTTTAATTTATACAATTCTTAGAATAACGTTTAATTCTCAAAACACGAAAACTAATGAGCCTATACTCCTTCCTTTCCTTCTTTCTGGTGACCTCACTCACTCGCAGGAACACAACAACCCTCAATGGAATTTTATTTGGCTGCGCTATTCTGTGAGGTACTTCCCCAGTCGGCCAGCTTAAAAAATACGCTATGCCCTTCCTCTCTTTTCGCCAGAGCCTTATTTGTCAGTCAGCAGGGTGCACCACGTGCAAGTGAGGTTGGCTTTGGTTCAAAGATGTTGATGAACTACTTGCACCCCAAAATTAAAACAAAAAGTACGTAGTGTAATTATGTACCAGTTTGTCACAATACATGTTATAACTTACTCGTATAATAACAACGGTAAGAGAGTCATGTCCGTACATGGAATTAAATACTTCTGTACTATCTTATTGATACAGAAACCAACAAATTTTTTTTGTAGGTATATCTGCCTGGTGTTGTGTACGCATGTTGTGCAATAACTAACAGATGATATGGTACATCCATATTCAATATTTAGGTTACTTTTTATCTTGTATAATAATGCATTTTTCATCGAAATGCAACAAAGCTTCCTTAGATTTAAATTTTGTTGGATAGTGGTAATTTTTGAGAACATTATTATAAAATATATTCATAAAAATATTATATACTCGTACGTTGTTGCGTGGTACATGAAAACAATTGGACCTGCAAACAGTTGATTTTTAGTTTGCGTCACGGTTTCGTAACAAGTCCGTAAGCCGAAGCGAATGCGGAGCACCATTATAGCCACGGAACAGTGCAATCTGACATGAATTCGTCACTTCATTAGCGACCGAAATTGGCTCTATTCCGGTTTATTGCTAAGAAGCGATCCAAAAATTTCATCTCTACACTTAAATTGTGCAAATTATTTATTCCGCTTAACTTAATTTAGTAATCAGTTTCTAAATTATGTACACGTACAGAATATAAATTAGATTATAATGAGTGGAATGGAAGATTCGTATCTTCCATTCCATATTTCTATCTAAAATCAGATTTTTCCTTGTACCGTAATTCTTTCCCATGTTTCTGGCATAAAAATAGAACTTAATCACGGATTGGGAGTCATTTTGATTTAACATACAACACTCAGTACAACTTGGAAGTTATGAAAGGTTAAAGCATATCCCGTTCTTGGACATCACGTATGATTGAAACCCATTAAATGCAATTAAAATTTGCAGTGATGATGTATTGGTATATATTACTTAAAGATTACTTTGGCAATGGGCCTTCATAGGGAGCCGTTACAACTGAAGGCAGCAGGAGTTGCTCTAAAATAATGAACCGTTATTTAACTTTAAATTAATCTGGTGTAAGCAAAGAATGGATCTAGTTGAGTCAAATTACTAAAATAGGTTTGGTTTTATAGCCATTAATCTCAAAATGACAAAACTGGGGAGAAAAGAAACAAAATATGTTAAAATCGTTCAAGCGTAGCCAATTAAAAATGCAGAAATGTATCGTAGTGATGAAGTAAAACGTACCGAAAAAAAAACGGGTTGGCGGCACAAAACGAACGCACGAACAGGGTAAGATGGGGAATGCCGAAAATTATTTGATAATGAATATGATTTTATATAATTCTGATGTTATTCAGTAGTTGTGAACGATAGGCCGATATAGCTAGAGCACAATATATGTAATAGTACTACGTATAGAATGGCTACTCCCTGCCGCTCTCTCGTGTCGACCTCACCTCGCCTCTGAGACAAATCTGGAACAGTTTGTATGGCGCCGCACACACACACGCTCATTGACGCTGTGCACAGTCTGTGTTCACGTCATTGTTTATGTAGTAGTTAACGACGCGACATTTGTATGGAGTGGCCGGGGTGTGGCTAGAGTACACTATTCCCAGTAGTCGTAAATGTTCTACACTCTGTGTAGCACGAATAGATTTGAATATGCCGAGAGACTGAAAGGCTGTCATACCTTGGGTCCGCCAAAAGAGAAATGACGATCCCCTAGATTGAATTTCTTGCAAATGCGGTGTTAGTGTCTCGGACACGAATAATTGTGCTAAGTTATAAACGTGCCAGTAGACAATATGTGATAGATTCATAAATAACATTTCCATCCAACATGTGCTGAAAATAAGCCGTGGCCTTTAAACACAGCCTATGCAAATGGTTGTCTTTTCGAATTTGTTGTTCAAAACAGTCTTTGAATTATATAATCCTTCGATTAAGATCGACCGACTCTGTTACATAAATCATAACTAGGTGAGAAAACGTATTTAACGTACTGTATCTTCAGACAAAATGCATTGTCCGCACATTTCTCACAAACATCTTACTCAAATTGACTGCAAACGGAAGTAGATAATTACATATAAAAAATATACAAGAGATTCACAAAAGTTTGTATAAATAAAATGCATTGTGTCTATTCATGGTATAAATCCAATTCGCTTTGTCTATCTGTATATTTATACGCTAAGTCCTCCTAAACCACGCAACAAATTTTAATGAGGTTTTCACTATCATTTAGAGATAATGTGTTCTGGAAGGTTTGTGTGAGTAATTCATTATATAATCCCATACGGGCGAAGTCGGGGTGGTTATCTGGTTCAATCAAAAAAGTAGTTTTGCGATGCATCGCCACGGGTGGAAGTTAAAAAATGCTTAATTAGATAAATGTAAAAAGCAATTTATGTTTATAGCTACTTAGTAATTGTGCTTAATAATTGAAATTATGGGAAGCACTTCAATTTTACGATATTTCTTCGAGACAAATGAGCATGATGCGGTGAACGAGAATAAATGAAAACAAATAATACACGAAGCCTATAGACGCTTGCAACACCAGAGGCATTACTAGCGCGTTTCAGACTCTGTAAAAACTCCTGTAAAAACTACAACAAAGATTTAGGAAAACGTGAAAGTCAGTACAAAAAGTGATTTTGGTGACAGTGGCACGGCTTGCGAGTTAATTCAAACATAATAATTAGACTTGACCGATCAAGCTCCAAGCACGCTTCATTTTTTGTTGTCATGCCAACCATTGACCTGCCATTCAAATTAAATTAAATAAACTGAAATGTATAATACTTATCAGGGAATTGATCCTCACACATTGGGGCCTTAGTTGTCGCGTACTGTGCAGTTCTAGAGAAGTTTTCATCCACGTACTGTCAAGCTGAGGTTTTCTCAGGAGACTACAGAATGGGGTTCTTCAAAAATGGGCGTGTAGAGGGTTTTACAGGGTCGGCAACGTAACGTGATGCCCGTGGTGTTACAGGCATTCATAGGCTGCGGTAACTGCTTTCTATCAGGCGGGCCGTATGCTTGTGCGCCACTTTAGTGGTATAAAAAAATACTTTGGATGGTAGTTAAATAATGCAGGTAGGAAAGTCATACCCGGATCTGGAGGACTACAGGCTCTTCCCAATAAGCGGCATACTGAAGTACATGGAACATTTCTCCAGATAGCCAGGTGAGAGTGACCAAGACCAATTAGGGGGAGCACAAAAGATTCATGAAGGTCGAGGTGTCACCGGTGCTGCAGCACTGGAGGCACTCTAAGATAAGATGAATAATGCAAAGTGTCATATTTTGCTATCTTTTGCCAAGATACTAAAATAGCTATACGAGTACCTATATATAATTAGATGGCGATACATGGTTCTAACAATTTGAAATTGTTTTAAGAAAAATGCATATTCCCTGAATTAAATTAAAACCTAGCACAACAATTTTTTCGTTCCCGTAAACCCCTATATTTGAAAAGTAAATTTGAATAGAAAATTGTGCGGTGTAACTGGCTCATCAACAACTTTGAACCAAAGCCAACCTCTTATGTACTTGGTCAACCTTGCTGGCTGGCAAACGAGGCTCTGGTTAAAAGAGAGGTAAGGTACTGCACTTCGTATTTTATAGACTGCCTGACTAGGGAAGTGCCTCCACCGAACAGAATACCGCAGCCAAGTACAATTCCCTTGAGTGTTGTGGTGTTCCTGTGTGGAGTTACTGGAAGGGGAGCAGTTGCTCAACTTGAATTTTGAGAGGGTGTGGGTACCTTTTTTTCATATTATATCTGGCGGCAGACAAGCATTCGGCCCGCCTGTTGTGAAGCGATTACCGTAGCCATATGAACGCTCGCAACATGAAATATAGCTTGCACGCTACCACACACGCTCCTCCTCCCGTCCTGGAGACATTACTCACTCGCAGGAATACTATCCTCAAGGGAATTCTTATCCTCTATTCTTTTTTTCACGAGCTCAATATAATATAACCTATGTCACTCTCACAGCTGTGACGTATCAAATGACACCTCATAATAATATATTGAAATCCGTAAAGTGGTTTAGGCTGTAGAGCGTGTCAATGATTTTTTTTATATATACGAGGGAGGTTAACGAGCGATGTGGGTCGCCTGATGGAAAGCAATCACAACCGCCCATAGGGATCAGCAACACCAAGGAGTCGCCGATCAGTTACCAGCCTATACTCCTTATATAATCTTTTCTGTCTTTCTGGTGACTTCACTCACTCGCAGGAACACAACAATCCTCAAAGGAATTGTTAGTTGGCTTCAGTTTAAATATCAAATATACGCCCGAAAGACATAACCCACCCTTTGGTGACATGACTTCTTACAACTCTTGACAGTGTGTTGCAAGACCTATATTTTCCTATTTCTATGGTTGCACGACATTTTAAGTTTATTTTCTGCTTCTATTTATAATGCTCTTGCGTAAACGACAAATAAACATAAAGCTTTCGGTCGAGTTTTATACAGTACTTAGTATGAAATTTATTATACAATTCATGAGGACATATCTATAATGAAAACAAGTCGGTTTGGCGGTTGCGAACAAGTGGGTTTTTTTTATCATCGATATGTACATAGAGTTCTGTAAATAGATAATATAAACATATTAATTAGTACAACTATTCGATAATAGATGTCGCCATACACACTATTTTGATATCCATTTCTGACACCACCACTATATCAAAATACATACATTTCAAATACATACCTATGAACATTCTATGTACAAACAATTCTATGCAAGCTACCATAATTAAAACGATCACGCTCATACATTATTACAAACAAAAGATTTATAACAAACTACTCATTAGTTTAATATTTATTAACAATACCTAATCTGTCCAAAAAAAATATAGTGTTTGACACTTGTTAAGCCTTTGGTTAGTAAGTCAGCGGGCATACTGTCAATTCAATTCAATTCTTCTTTATGGCGATCGTGATGTTCTCGCCAATGACAATGCTATTTATCTTTAGCATAGATAACTGAGTACGTGACTATGCTTAGTAGGTGACTGGGCATACTGTCTGTTGGCAAATATTTTGTCTCAACGATGTCACTGTCAAGTACATCCGTATGAAATTATAACGAACATCAATATGTTTTGAACGCTTGTGATATTGATGATTATTTGCCAATTTGAGTGCGCTATGACTATCATTCTGAAGTACAATCTTGTTACAAGAATTTGTTAATTCTAATATTAAATGTCTTAAATAAATTGCTACACGACACGCTTCCGTTATCGGAAGCCATATATTCGGCTTCACAACTGCTTAAAGCCACAGTTCTTTGTTTGTTGCTTTCCCAAAAAATAGCAGCGCTATAGACATTGTGTAACAAAAACCTGTGTTAATATGACCTTCTGTCACTGGCGTCACTCGCCGAATCAGCATCTACATCTACATACAGTTCTGCTCTTCCTTTGGAATACTTCAAACAGTAAGCTTTAGTTTTTGACATACTTTAAAATTCTTTAAGCATAATTCCAATGAACATGAGAATAACAGTTGTGAAACTGACTCAAATAACTGACGGAAAAAGCAATGTCAGGTCTAGTCAAAACAGCAAGGTACATTAAACTACCTATTAATTTCTGATATGGCAATATAAGCTCACACTTATTTGACTTTTCATTTAATTTGCACTCTATTGGAGTCTTAACTGAATTACAATCAGACATGTCAAATTTTCTTAGCAACTGCTCTATATCTCCTGATCCTCCTGATCCTCCTGATCTACATTTAAGCTTTTGTCAATTTTAATTCTCATGCCTATGTATTGTTTAACTTGGCCAAAATTTTTTATTTTGAAATTTTGACACAAAGCCTCTTCAAGGAATCAGTTTCTTGTTTATCATTTGAAAATATTATGAAATCATCAACATAAATGCTGTAAGCGACGCACTACATTTCAATTGTACAATATTTTTAATGTAAAAAAATATTTTTATATAAAATAAAAATGCATACGAATGCGCGATGACCCGCCATAATTTATAATTTCTCAGTGGTGTGAGAACCCCGCGCCACGATGAGTTAGTAGCTTGCGGATCGGTACAACGGCGGTTCATCGTGCACGCAAATTGATTTAAAAACGTGGTTTTCTTTCTATCCCTAACAATCTGGCCTTCGAACCAAATCTGGACTAGTACCTATTTAGTAAATAACTATGTTCACAACACCCCCTCGGGACAGGCTCACGCTAAAGAGCCAACTTATATCGGATAGATTGGACACGGCTAGTGAAAATGTGCTCGCAAAATCTAACCGCCCCTGCGAACATCGAAATACTCGCGTGTGTACGGCTCATAGTGATATTATGTTGTGTGATTGTAAAAATACACTTCCGGGAATATCTGTTAAAAACGAGTCTGTCGCCAGTAAGGTTTCGACATCGTCAACACGTCGTCGACGCAAACAGTTCGAGCTGGAAGCTGCTCACGCTAAGGCAAAATTACAGATGGAACTGATTGACAAGAAGCTGGAAGTCGATTTAGCTATGCTCGACGAAGAGAATGGTAACGCTTCTCGATGTCCATCACCCGATAGTAGAACTAGTAGTCAAGAAAAAGCACAGTCTAATGTGGAACAATGGCTGGAGAAGAGCGATATACAGCCGTCACGGAATACCGTTCCAGAGACGGCACTGATGAAGGGCGAGGTAACAGAGGCAGCGCTGGCACCGAATGTTTCACAAACCAGCCGCGCAGCAGCTTCACAGATGAATATGCCCGCCGATAGTATTCTACAGCTAGCCCACACGCTTAAGGATATTATGCTTACTCCGGCTAACCAGCAGCAGGAGCGCTTGTTGACACGCTTATCTACACCACGGGAACTACCGGCATTTACCGGTGATTGTATAGAATTTCTGCATTTTAAAAATGCTTATGAAGAATCAACTCGCATGTGCAAATTTAGTGATTCCGAAAACTTGTGGAGACTCCGTCGAGCCTTGAGAGGCGACGCTAAGGAGGCAGTTACCGACCTGCTGATCGGCAACACATCACCTGACTTTGTAATGGATTCGCTGGAACGAAGATTCGGCCGCTCTGATACTATAATACTACATCTCACCACACAGATAAAAAAGCTAAGCCCATTGCCTACATCTTACCAATATGATATAATTAATTTCTCAATAAAAGTAAATAACTGCGTAGCTACTTTACATGCACTGAATCAAGAAGATTATCTACGCAGTCCAGAGTTGTTGTCAGCTATTATATCGAAGTTACCAAGTGTATTGCTAAGTAAATGGACTGATTATGCATATACACGGTTATCTAGAGATGTACCTAAATTACAGCTGTTAGCTACATTTCTAAAACACGAAGCCGATATGATAACAGCCGTAGGAGTATCACAGCCTCGAGAACAGAAGAAACCCGATTCTATGCCCTATGTTAAGAAAACGGACGACCGATCACGCTATAACATTAACTACGGTCGACCGGTGCTTACAACTGCATCTACAGATGATAGCCGTTTATGTAACTATTGTAAAAAGGCCGCTCACTCATTACCTGATTGTCGAGAGTTCAGACGAGCTATGACAAAGAGTCGTTGGATGTACGCAAGGACCAAGGGATTGTGTTATTGTTGCTTGCTGAAGCACGACAGGGGTGCCTGCAAGGCAGTTGTGTGCAACATTGACGGATGTGGGCTCGCTCATCACCCACTACTTCATTATAAGAAGCCTGTTACGTCACATAGTCAGCTGGCTGGCGAGGCGCACGCGCCGCCGCCGCCGCCCCTGCCTTCCGAGAGCGAGGCGGCCACGACCGTCGCGCATGTCGCGCGGCAGCGCGAATCGCCGCCAGCGGCGACACCTCAGTGCAGTGATGTGATGCTCAAAGTGGTAAAAGTTAATCTAAGTGGACCCAACGGTAACGTGAGTACATTTGCTTTATTAGACGATGGTGCATCTATATCTATGATCGATAAGGACTTGGTTGACGAGTTAGGTCTTAAAAGTTTACATTGTAGCTCAATTAAGTTTATTGATGCGTTTGGTATTGAGGTGTATCAATCTGATGCTCCAAAATTATGTACAAAAATTGCTGGCTTTGATAATATTTACCATGACATAACTTTACGCCAGGTCGATAGATTAAATTTGCCTATGCAGAACCTTTCAATAATAAATAACATTCACTGTGACCACTTGTTACCTATAAAAGATTATGTATGTAATCAAAGTGTAGTGCCTCGCTTACTAATCGGCGAAGATAATTATTTTTTGATAGCTCCTTTAGAGATATTACACGGCAGCAAAAATGAGCCTTATGCTACAAGATGTCGCTTAGGATGGTCCATTCATGGCTGCTTCGGTCGCACTCACTCCTCCGCGATTAGACAAATATTGCATCTCTCTCATTCGGAGGAGCAGGACAGTGATATACGTAAATTAAACGAATTAGTTAAAATGTCATTCGAACTAGACTCCATAGGAATTTCAACCTTACGTCGTGAGAACACGGCACATTTGAGAGCTGTACGAATATTAGATGAAACAGCACGAAATATAGGTAATCGATGGGAAGTTGGTTTGCCTTTTGTAAATGACAATTTTATTTTACCGGATAGCTATGAATATGCACGGTCAAGGTTACGCGGTTTATTGAAAAAGTTTCAATCTGACAGCGCGTACGCAGAACGATATAGAAAGGAGATAGATAAACTTATTGAGTACGGTTATGCTCGAGAACTAAATGATAACGAACTCTCAGCTGATCGCGTTTGGTATTTATCTCACTTTGGGGTTCAAAATCCTAATAAGCCCGGGAAGTTAAGATTAGTATTCGATGGTGCGGGTAAGGTAAACGGGTTATGCCTAAATGATTTCTTACTTACCGGCCCCGATCTTTATACGTCTTTGTTAGGGATTATGTTACGATTCCGGGAACATAAATTTGTTTTGATTGGAGATATAAAAGATATGTTTCTTCAAATAAAAGTTCGTCCTGAGGACCAACACGTGTTAAGATTTTTATGGCAAACTGATGTGAAGGCGCCCTTGAAAAAATATATAATGCAAAGTCTTATATTTGGCGCCACATGTTCACCATTTATAGCATTATATATACGAAATAAAAATGCGTTAAAGTATCAGGATCAATATCCAGAGGCTGTTGACGTAATTATAAACAACCATTATATGGATGACTGTTTACATTCATGCAGCAGTGAAAGTAAGGCTATTCAATTAGTGCGCGATATAACTTATGTTCAAAGTAAGGCTGGGTTCGAAATCGCGCGCTGGTCGAGCAATAGCAAAGAAGTGTTGCAGACTGTCCCGCCCGATGCGCTCGCGCCGACTGCAGTTGAATTCAAACTCGGAGCTACGAATACAACTGAGCGCACTCTTGGTTTGATGTGGCATCCCAATGATGACTCGATTGGATTTAAAATATCACTTGATCGTATACCGAAAAACATTTTAGACGGCTCCGAGCCGCCTACTAAAGCTCAAATGTTAGGCATTATTATGTCAGTATACGACCTACATGGTTTTCTTTCTCCTTTTATTATAAAGGGTAAAATAATTTTTCAGAACGTCCACCGAAGTGGAGTTGAATGGAATTGCCGCATCCAATCAGCTGAGCGCACCCGATGGGTGAACTGGTTATGTGATTTACAACAGCTACACTCTTTACGCATTCCACGGTGCTACGCCAATACTTGTGATTGGACACCGTGCTACACAAACGAGCAATGGATGAGCATTGATAATGTCGAATGTAATATTGTGGAAACGCAATTACATATTTTTTGTGATAGCTCTTTGAAAGCATTCGCAGCGGTTATTTATATGCGATTCATTCGATCGGACGGTACAGTACTTGTCTGTTTCGTAGCTAGTAAAAGCAGAGTAAGTCCTCTCCGACCTCTGTCCATCCCCAGGCTGGAACTACAGGGCGCACTTTTAGGTGCACGCCTTGCTGCCACTATACAGAGTGAGCACAAAGATGTACAGCCCACAAAACGATATTTTTGGATCGATTCCAGCACAGTGTTGCAGTGGATACGGAGTGATCCACGTAATTATAAACCTTATGTCGCTCACCGTTTAGGCGAAATAGATGAGTTGTCGAAGTCTCGAGAGTGGCGTTACGTACCGTCTGACCTTAATGCAGCCGATATAGCCACGAGAGAGGACGCTCCTCAACTTAAGTTTTCAGACACTTGGTTTCACGGGCCCACATTCTTACGCCGCCCTGAAAACGAGTGGCCTAGGGATCGTAAGTTCACCAAACAGTCTGAAGACGCTACGTGTGAGGCACGGTCTGTACTAACAACGATCGTCAACAACTCAGATTTATCTTTACCTAATGAAGATAATATCTCGAGATGGATCACCCTCGTACGCGCCACTGCCAGGGTTTTGTTGTTTATTAGAAGATGTCAGCGCAAAGACGTACAACTTGACATTTCCTTAATGAAGGAAGCAGAAGAACTGCTCATAAAAAAATGTCAACAGGATTCGTTTGCTGCCGATTTACAGCATATAAGACAAGGATTGCCCTTGCCGTCGACTAGTCGTTTGCTACAGATGTCACCTTACCTCGACGGGTCTGGCATGTTACGTGTTGAAGGTCGAATTGACAAAGTAGTCGGTGTCGACCATATAACACAAAGACCTGTAATTTTGGATGGTAAGCACAGGATAACGATTTTATTAGTAGAGCACTATCATCGGCGAGCACTTCACGGATCTAATGAACTCGTTGTAAACGAACTTAGGCAACGTTATTGGATTTTGAGGCTTCGGCCGACTGTACGCGGGGTTGCTTTTCGCTGTCTATTTTGTCACTACAGACGTGTGAAGCCGCAGCCACAACGAATGGCTGATTTGCCAGCCGCTAGATTGCAGCACCATAGACGTCCATTCAGTTTCTGTGGAGTAGACTTTTTCGGCCCACTGGATACCACTATCGGACGCAAAAGGCGGAAAAGATATGCTATGCTTTTCACGTGTCTCACTGTCAGAGCAATTCATATTGAGCTGACGGAAGATATCTCAACAGATTCCACAATAATGGCGCTCAGACGCATGGCTTCTCGTAGAGGCATGCCGTCCGTCATTATCTCCGATAATGGTACGAATTTGAGAGGGGCCGATAATGAGTTAAAGCGTAGCTTAGCAGAACTCAACACCATGGCCATTCGACAAGACGGAGCCATCCGCGGAGTCGAATGGAGATTTATACCCCCCGGGGCTCCAGAGATGGGAGGTTCATGGGAGCGTCTAATACGGACAGTGAAGACCGCCTTAAAAGTCGCTCTAAAAGAGCGCGCACCTCACCCTGATATTTTAACCACCTTGCTAACCGAAGTGGAGGCATTAGTGAATAGCCGCCCTATCACTCATGTCTCCGACGATCCACATTATCCGGAGGCCCTTACTCCTAATCATTTTTTGATTGGCACTTCCTCAAACAGTGCGCCATTTGGTAAATACGACAACAGCGATTTGAGCTTACGGAAGCGATGGCGAGTTGCAGAGCGGTTAGCAGATATGTTCTGGGCCCGCTGGCTAAAAGAATACTTGCCTACTTTATTACCTCGTCACAAATGGACTCAGGAAACCCGATCGTTGCAGTTAGGTGATTATGTCATAATTGCAGACCCTAATTTAGAGCGTAGCTGCTGGCGACACGGAGTTGTTAGTGCGGCCCATGCAGGCGCGGATGGACGCGTCCGTAGTGTTGACGTACGCACACGCACCGGTATATTGCGTCGGCCGGCCACGCGCGTCGCCCTACTGGCCCCACGAGAAGATAGTGCTAACTAGTTAGCACTAAGGAGGCAGAGTGTAAGCGACGCACTACATTTCAATTGTACAATATTTTTAATGTAAAAAAATATTTTTATATAAAATAAAAATGCATACGAATGCGCGATGACCCGCCATAATTTATAATTTCTCAGTGGTGTGAGAACCCCGCGCCACGATGAGTTAGTAGCTTGCGGATCGGTACAACGGCGGTTCATCGTGCACGCAAATTGATTTAAAAACGTGGTTTTCTTTCTATCCCTAACAAATGCCTATAATAGTTTTTTTATTATTAGAATGATTCTTAATGAATACACATGGCTCTAATTTACTTTTGTTGAATCCTAGAATAACATAATGATTCCGCAACTCTTCGATACCTAACAAGTAAAGACTGTTTTAAGCCATAAATAGCCTTTTTTAATTTCTAAACTTTACTTCCATTTTTGTTAGGCAATCCCTCAGTACAATGCATAAAAATACTTTCCTTTAGATGGCCTTTAAGAAAAGCTGTTGTGACATCTAAGTGAGTAATTATATTTAATTGAACACTTAACGCAAATAGACGCAAGATTGAATGTCTGATCACTGGAAAAAATGTCTCTTGATAGTCCACTCCTCCTTTCTGCGTAAAGCCTTTGGCCACTAACCGAGAACGATAAGTCACTTAATAAAGTGACTTATGTGAATTATTACATAAGTCACAAAGTAGGTTGTGATTAGTAAATCACAACCTACTTTCTTTCTTAAAACCCACACACTGCACTGCACCTTTGTTATAAGGAATATCGACAACCTCCTACACTTTATTTCTAACACGTGTTTTTTGTTCTGTTGAAGACGGTGAAGCAGTATTGTCCTTTGATGATTGGGGAACAACATTTACGTTTTCAACATTCATGTTGTCACTCAACACGCATTCTCCTGCTGCTTTTGTCTCTACGTTTTTCTCATCAACATCTACGTAGTCTGAATCACTTGAATTTGATTCCTCTGTGAGCTCTAATTTAGTCACAGATTCCTCAATTATTATATTAGCAAACACAGATTCAGTGGGGGATTTCCTCCACTGAATCTGTGTTTTCTACATAAACAGAGACTGTATCTTGTCTCTTGTGTTTCTCTTGTATAACCACATCTCTACTGGTAGTCACTATATTTTTGATTGGATCAAAGATTCTATAACCTTCTAATAACTACTACTACCTACATTCTCACAAAATCCAACAAGTATGTGTTTCTTAGATTTTTTGTCCCATTTTTTCCTTTGGAATGTGTGCCATCACTGGACTCCCAAATATACGCACATGTTGTAAATTTGTTTTTTTTTTAACCACATCTCATATGTAGTCTTTTCAATTCCTGAAGCTACTGATCAGTTTTTCAAATAGACAGCGGTATTGGCCGCTTCTAACCTTTTTCTTCTTCTCCTCAGCTTTTTCCCATCATCTGGGGTCAGCTCTCCTTGTCTATCTCTTCCATCTAGTTCTGTGCTGCGCTGTTGCTACGTCAATTTGTTCGTCCCTCAGGTCTTTCTGGACCGTCGTCAACCAGGTGGCGGGAGGTCTGTCGCGGCGAAGCGTTGTCGTTTAGGGCTACGTTTACCATATGGTCTGTAGGACGGCGTAGTATATGGCCATACCATTGCAAGCGGCGTTCCTTTACCTTGTCAATGATGGGAGCGACTTTGTAACTTCCTCTGATGTATGCATTTCGTACTTTGTCCAGGAGCGTGACACCCGCTGACCAGCGCAACATACGCATCTCTGTCGTGTGAAGTTTTGATAGATGTTGCTTTGTTGGTGCCCAACATTCCGTACCATAGAGTATAGTAGGTCTGATTGTTGTTTTGTACAGTTTTCCTTTCAGTTTAATGGGCATTCTTTTTCGCACATCACGCCTGTGAGTTGTCTCCATTTAATCCATCCTGTGGTTGTTCTGTGAGTAACATCCTGTTCGATCTTGCCGTCATTGCTAATGATAGACCCTAAGTATTTGAACTGATACAATTGGTAATAGTGTGCCATCGAAGAAAAGTTGCGTCTGTTGATCTGCGTCTGTGCGCCCATCGAATATACACGACATCTGCTCCGTCTTTTTGCGACTGATTTTTAGACCGTTATTTTCGAGTGTTTCCAATCAAACGTCTAGATCCTTCTGTAGGTCTTTTACCGAGTCTGATATAAGAGCGACATTATCTGCGTACAGTATATTCCAGGGCACTGGTCTCATTAAATAAAAACACTGAGCCTAGGTGGATGCCAACTGTGATTTTAAACTTGTCACAAATACCTGCTGGGCAAACAAATAAATGCTGACCACTTGAGTTGTAACACCAGTGTACATGTCCTGTATAAAAGTTATATATTGTTCAGGTATATTTTGTGCTCTTAGTGCATCCCAAATAAGGTCTCGCGGCACATGATCGAAAGCCTTTTCTAGATCTAGGTTTTCAAGGCCGCTTCTAACCAAAACTTCTTTTCCAAATCAGCTTCGAAAAGCAAGCATCTCGCTCTCTCCACGATGGCTCGATTTGATCGTTCGCTGAGTCCATTCTGACGAGCTCTTGACGAGCTCGGTGGTCGAATGGTTAGCAATGGTCACTTTGACTCCGAGGTCGCGGGTTCGATTCCCGCACAAGACAAACATTTGTGTGCATGAACATGTCTGTTTGTCTTGGCCTGGGTGTTTTCTATGTATTATAAGTATGTATTTACAAAAAAAAATGTATTTAAGTACACTTATCAGTTGTCTAGTACCCATAACACAGGCTTTGCGCTTAATTTGGGACTAGATGGCGCTGTGTAAATTGTCCAGAAATATTTATTTATTATTCTGTTCTGGTGTGTAAGGGTTCGTCTTTTGATGTATGATACCCCCACTTTTCAAAAAATATTCAAAATCGTTGCTGCAGTCCATTGTCGGTCCCTAAGATTGTGATATTTTTGTTGTGATGATTTTCTACCATTGACTTCAATTCTTTGAAATAGCTGAGTACCTCACTTTTGGCCTTTAGAAAATATATAAAGGTAATTTTGCTAAAGTCATCGATGCATAGTAAAAAAGATCTAGCTCCACCAAATGATTTGCATTAAATAAAAAAAAAAAAAAAAAATTATTCAGGTAAATTATGTTACACTTAATAAACAGGTGTTGGAGCCCACTTTTAAGTTATAAAATACTTGTACCAGTAGGCTCCGCTCTTCCATATCTATTCAAATTAATCTACCTTGTGAACAATAATTAAACAAAAGTCAGAATCAAATAAGACAGAGAAAAAAAAAGAATCATAAATAAAAATTACAATCAATTTTTTTTTTGTGTGCTTGAGTGAGTGAGTGAGTGAGTGTGTGATGTGTGTGTGTGTGTGTGTGTGTGTGTGTGTGTGTATGAGCGCGCGTGCGCGCGCGCTTGAGCGTGAGTGTGTTTGTGTGTGTCTTCGTGTCTATGTTCGTGTGTTTACGCGCCTGTGTGCACGTATCTGGATGCGTTGCGTGTACTAGTTGGTGTAGTAATACCTCTGGAGTGTCAAAATGGCATTCATCACTAACAAGCAGTATTAGTGATAAAACTCTCCAATTCATCATAGGTTAGTTCTTTAAGCCAAGTTGTTATTAACGAATTGCACTCATGAAACGATTTATTATATATCTTGAGTTCTTTATTTATTTTATTATATATTTTAGCAGAGCGTGTATTATATTGAACTCTTGCAAATTCAGTCCTAGTAATGGGAGTACTAGCTACATTTTGTCTTCTTCTACTAACGGTTTGAGGCCTAAACGGTGAACTTTTGTGTTTTTTTAATATTATTCGTAGTATATATAACTTTCTAATTGTTAATAAATCGCAGGTTTGGTATAGAAAAGTGGTAGGGAAGGTTCTTTCCTTGAAGTACATAACTTTCAGAAGCGCTCGTTGAGATCTTTCAGCCTCCAGAAATCTAGTTTTATAAGCACCACCCCAGACCGGTATACAGTAGGTGATGATGGATTGTACAAGGGACACATAAATTTTATTAAGAAAATTTAGTGTAAATATATTTCTAAGAGTCTTGAACATCCATATAAATTTCCGCATTCTTCCCGATAGTTGTTCAATTTGGGGATACCATGAGAGATTTTGGTCCACTATTACACCTAGATATTTAGTATGGTTTAGTTTGGTAATAGAGGGGCAGATACAATTTAGAGTTTGGTCACATGAGTGGATTTTTATACCAAAATTATCAGGGGGCTGAGTACTGTTATATATGCTGAAACAGATATAATTAGTTTTTGATGCGTTTAAGGAGATTGTTTTTTAACCACAAAGCTACTTGGGACATGCTATTTTCAGCATATTTGCGAGCGATTTCCCAGTTTGGACCTGCGAACACTATCGCAGTATTATCCGCATAAGATAAAATTTTTGCATTCTTTAGCGTCATGTTGCACAGATCGTTTATATAAATGAGAAACAAGCTAGGACCCAGTACGGTACCTTGCGGGACACCATAGGTCACGGCTTGTCCCTCGCTCATACATTCACCCAGTTTTACTTTTTGAATCCGGTTCGAGAGATAATCCTTAAATATTTTTAGTTGTTGGCCTCTAATACCAATTTTTTCTAACTTAGCTAGCAAGATGGAGATAGAGACTGTATCAAATGCTTTTTTAAGGTCAATAAAGCATGCTAAGCATTTTATACCTTTGTCTACGTTTTCAATTATTGTTTCAGTTAAGGAAGTTACAGCATCTTCGGTGGAAATTCCCTTCCTGAAACCAAACTGTGAGCTTGAAAGTATATTGTGTGCTTCGAGGTAATTTAGGAGTCTTACATTTAGTAATTTTTCTATTATTTTCGCCAAAACTGTAATACTGAGACAGGCCTGTAGTTAGTGATGTCGTCTGCACTTCCACCCTTGTAAATTGGTTACAAAAATTTCTGTACCTTGCGTAAGTAATTTTTTTAATGTTATTATCCGGATCTCTGCGCAATTCCATTTGTAATTTATTTCGGTTTTGTATACACTTGAGAATACACTTGGTCATCCATGGCTTTACCGTGCGTTGATTTTTTGGAATTTTAGTCGTGGTGGTATTTTGCTTTAGAGATTCTATAATAGTGTGTATAAGAGTATTTGCTAATAAGTTAGGATCTTCATGAAAAATTAGTTCCATTGGACCATGTGGTCTAATGATGAATGTACATCCGAGTGTACAACCTGTAGAATCTGTAGCTCGTGAACCGACAGGAAATGGTAATCTTGACTGTTTTCCTTCACAACATGTCTCACAGTTTGACTTCATCATCAGATCATTTTACTCTCCACTACAGAAGCACGACCCTCTCTCATCCGTCCCAGACAGAAGGAGGATTTGGCCTACACTCTCCACGCTGGCCAGACGGGTTGGGGAGGCCTGATCGATGTTTTATATTGTATTGCCATTAGTCGCCTTGTACGACATCCACGGGAAGAGACGGAGTGATACTATTCTAGTCTGCCGGAAACCACACGGCCACGTTGTATATTTGTCAGAATAATGCATTCCTTTGACTATACTTTGACCTTGTTTCATGTTGTTCATGTCGTTGCTGTTTAAATGTCCGAGCCTTCTGTGCCATGTTTCACCATCAACTGCCAGTGAACTTAACAGGGCACTGATTCACTGATGTGTGTGCCACAGTGATACAAAAGTGCGATTGCGTTTTATGCAAGTCACTGATTTCACAGCTACCGCCCAGGGAAAACTGCAAAAGGGAAGTAAAGACATAAAATATACTTTTATCTAATCTCATACTGAAATTTAGAGATTAAAAAACTAAAGACAGAATCTTAATGTCTTTTACGCACAAGACATCAAAATAAATTTAAAAAGTTACTTTTCGATACAGCTCTTCTATGAACAACTGTATCGAAAAATAACTTTTTCTCCATTTCGACACAGCTTCAGCCCTGGATACATGTATTTTAAACAGGTTGCAATGCAAATGCATTTTTTTGCAACGTTGCAAAAATTTTCTACATAATCTGTGAGTGCGGCGCCGCGCGGCGCGTCGCGCATGCGCACCACGCATGCTCCATCTGCAAATGGATTTATAAGTAAGAAATGAAGCTGTTAAATTAACTTCATGGTTTTATTTAAAATATTATTGTCATCTATTTTATGAGATTAGATAAAGTAGATGAAACTGCACATAATTAGGTCTTAAAATACTCGTGTGGTCTATTATCACATTCGCCTTCGGCTCATGTGATAAACTCACACTCGCATTTTAAGAACCCTTATTATGCAACAGTTTCATAAACTACTATTATAATATAACTAGCGAACGCCCGCGGTTTCACCCGCGCAATCCCGTTGTTTCCGTCCTTGGTTTGATTTCCGGGATAAAAACTATCCTATGTGTTATTACAGATTATAATTTACCCGTGTAACTAATTTCATCGCAATCCCTTCAGTAGTCAGTGATTTACACGTTCAGTCCCATTATTCCCATTCCTGTGGGAATTCCAAGATAAAAAGTACAAAGTACAAGTAAAAAGAAACAACTGGATGGTTCGCTATAATTTCAAATAGGCCTACGAAAGCATATATCTATCTTTTATGTATAAGCCATCTTCGCCAAAATAGAGAACCATAAATACAATAAAAATTTAAACTTTATTTCTAATGCACAATAATAATTGGTGGTAATAAATTGATCCATATCAAAATAAATACTTTTAACGCTTCTGGTATTTACATTAGATAAACTTTGTCTTTTACACTACATCATTTGGACAGATTTTAATAGTTACGACGATGACAAACGGAGTGCGCGATAAGGTCCGGTCCGGACGGCGGGCGAAAAAGTGGAAGAAGTCGCTCATCGCTGAGTGTACGATCAGCGACGTCGTTGATGATTGTGTCCGTTTTGCGAATTTTCAAGGCACCAGCAATTTGTTAAAAACGCACTGTACATATATAATATAGTAGATATGTATTGGGATTTTTTTTGTGGTTAGGTTAGTTACACGTATAAGAAGATAATTCATTTTTTTTATACTACGTCGGGTGACAAGCATACGGCCCGCCTGATGTGAAGCGGTTGCCGTAGCCATATTAACGCTCGCAACATAAAATATCGCTCGCGCGCCGCCACCCTCGCGGCCAACGTAGCATCTCCTTCCTTTCTGGTGACCTCACTCACTCGCAGGAACACAACAACCCTCAAGGGAATTGTTATTTGGCTGCGGTATTCTGTAAGGTGGAGGTACATTCCCCAGTCGGGTAGCTTATAATTACGCTCCCTACCTCTCTTTTCGCCAGAGCTTCGTTTGTCAGTCAGCTGGGTGCACCGCGTGCAGGTGAAGTTGGCTTTGGTTCAAAGGTGTTGATGAACCACTTACACCCCAAATTTTTTACTTTAATTACATGGGTAGGTATTGTCTTTTTTAGTATCCATTTATAATAACACTAGCTGTTACCCGCGGCTTCGCCCGCGTGGTCCAGGGGAGCCATCTTCGCCAAAATAAAGAACCATAAATTCAATAAAAATTTAAACTTTAATTCTAATGCACAATTAGTGGTAATAAAATTGATCCATATCAAAATAAATACTTTTAACGCTTCTGGTATTTAAATTAGATAAACTTTGTCTTTTACACTACATCATTTGGACAGTTTTTAATAGTTACGACGATGACAAACGGAGTGCGCGAAGGTCCAGTCCGGGCGGCGGGCGAAAAAGTGGAAGAAGTCGCTCATCGCTGAGTGTACGATCAGCGACGTCGTTGATGATTGTGTCCGTTTTGCGAATTTTCAAGGCACCAGCAATTTGTTAAAAACGCACTGTACATACGAGTACATAATGTAGTAGAATTATGTATTGGCAGGTATTTTTTTGTGGTTAGGTTAGTTACACGTATAAGAAGTTACTTCATTTTTACTTTAATTACATGGGCAATGTGTAGGTATTGTTTTTTTAGTATCTATTTACGTAAAATAAATTAATAATAGAATAGTACCACGGAAACGTGATATTGTTTTTCATTATTTCATTTTTTCCATTAATCACCCAATATCGTGACCTTAAGTAATTGAGGGTGAGCTGAGAGCCTCCGTTTTTTCATGGGCATCAGCTATAACCAATGTTGAAAAATGTGACTTGTTCGGTAAAATTATAGGATGCTTAGTGGATTGATGAATAAGAGCTCTTTCTAAGCGTCCACCGACCCGCAATATTCCAGCGTCATCAAGAAATGGGTTAAGCGGGGTAAGTTTACTCCTTTTGTTTACATTTCCTGTTTTTCTTATACTTTTTATATCTTCCTTAAATTTACAATTCTGTACTTCCTTTATGCATGTATCTAATGCATTTCTTATTTCTTCACTTGTTAAATACGTTGTGCAATTTGATTTCTTTCCCTTCATAAATCTTTTGCAGTAAGCTATAACTCGCACTAATTTGCGTAATGTTGAAAATTTAGTTATAATATTACTCTCCTCATCTTGTTTTTCATTTTCATTGCTTACTCCTACATGACATGCTCTTTTTTCTATTTGTGTCTCGAATGTTTTACTCTTGTCTAATTTAATTTCTTTTTCTTTCAGCCACCCTGGACCAGTGAACCATAAAGTCGCGTTCTTCATTTCAGATGGATTGACACCACGAGATGCTACGTCTGCTGGATTGTCTTGCGATTTAACGTGAGACCATTGATCCCTGCCCATTGCTGTCAAGATTTCGGAAACCCTGTTAGCTATAAACGTTTTCCATTTTACAGGATGACAACTCAACCAAGCAAGCACCACCGTGGAATCTGTGTACGCGCAGATGTACTCCCTTTTGATTTCTAGGACTTCTGCTACCTCTTGCAATAATTTAGACAGAAGTACAGCTGCACATAGCTCGAGACGAGGAATGCTTACCTGCTTGATTGGTGACACCTTTGTTTTTGCTGTTATTAAATGGACAGAAACATTTTCGTCATCATTTACAACTTTTAAATAGACAACAGCAGCATACGCATCGTTGGATGCATCGGCAAATCCGTGGAGTTCTCTTCTAGCATCAGTTCGGTAAGTATTTATCCATCTAGGTATAGTAACATCCTGTAGTTTCATCAGCTCATTACGGTAAGTGGTCCACTCTATCAATAGATTTTCAGGTAACACATCATCCCAGCTTATTCCCGATATCCATAACTTCTGAATGAATATCTTGGCAACTATAATCGCTGGCGCCAACCAACCAAGCGGATCGAACAATTTAGCAATGTCAGATATAACTTTGCGTTTAGTAATAGGTTCATCAATAGGAGGAAGATGTACCGAATATTCGAAAACATCCGTATCCTGATTCCATTTGAGTCCGAGTATTTTAATTATATTATCAATTTTTAGATTTAGATTTTGATCTGTTTGATTTTCATTAATTGCTTCCATTAAAGCCTTGCTACTACTTGTCCATTTCTGGAGTTCAAAACCACCTCTCCTCAATAGTTCCTTTAGTTCTGTATAAAGTTTCTTTCCTTCTTCTACGTTTTCGCAGCCTGACAGCAAATCGTCTATATAAAAATCCTTCAATACCTTTTGTGACGTTTCAGGAAAATCCGCCGCTCCATCAATAGCTGTTTGTTGAAGAACTCTGACTGCTAAATAAGGAGCCGATGCAGTGCCGAATGTGACTCTCAATATGCGTAAATGTTTAGGGTCCTTTTCAGAATTTTCACGCCATACTATGCGCTGAAAATCAGCGTCTTTGTCTGACACCTTAATTTGCCTGTACATTTTGATAATGTCAGAGCTGAGGCTGATTGGATAAACACGCCAACACATTATAATATGACGTAAGTCAGGTTGAAGTTTGGGCCCTACCATCAAGTCGTTATTAAGAGACACTCCGTTAGTTCCAGAACAAGAGGCATCAAAGACGACCCTAAGCTTAGTTGTAGTTTTATCATCTCTCACCACAGTGTGATGAGGTAGGTAAACGGCTGGTGACTGCATTTCGTTTTCAGGAACTATTTCCATGTGACCTAATGCGATATACTCGTCGATCACATCTGCATAATGAATCTTTAATTCAGGCATTTTTAACAATCGCTTTTCTAAATAATCTAACCTTTTCTTGGCAATGCCTAAGGAATTACCATATAGGCATTGTGGATCTGAATCTCGAAAAGGGAGCTTGACAACATACCTACCTTCACTATCTCTTGTTGTCGTGCTTGTAAATAGTTCTTCACATTTTTCTTCTTCCTCTGTCCATCCTTTTCTTTTCTCCAATTTTGGTTCATCTTCTAATTCCCAAAATTTTTGCAATAGTTTATTATCTTCCATTGCATGCATGCATATGACGACAGAGTTGTGATAGTTTTTAATATCTTTACTACCGGAAAGCACCTTTCCAGATAAAATCCATCCCAGCTTCGTATTCTGGGCCACTGGCATATCTGGACCACACCTAATTAATCCTTCCTCAATAATTTGGCTGTATACCTCTGCCCCCAGAAGTATATCAACCTTATTAGGTGTGTTGAATGTTGGATCTGCTAACCTAATTTCCGGCATATTTGACCACCTCTGCACAACAATTTCTTTATCTGGCAGCAATGTGGTAATATTTTTTATTACATGAGCCCTAACCTGTATTACAAAACTAGGATTGGAGAGTGATTGTAATTTAAAACTGACCATATATTTAGAGGTCACTACGGAATCCCGATCACTTCCTAATCCGGACACATAACTCTTGCATAGTTTCTTCTGCAGTCCCAGTAATTGAGCTGCTGACTCCGTCATAAACGAAGCTTGCGATCCTTGGTCTACAAGAGACCTGAGAGTTATGCATGTGCCTGATTTAGATATTACTCCTACCAAAGCCGTTGCAAGCAAAACTTGGCTTTGGGAATTAATGTGGCATGTGGTAATGTGTTTAATCGGTTCGTCTTGTTTACCACTGATATTTGATGGTAAAGAACTAACATTACTGACAACTGGCAACACCTTCGAATCATTACTAGTTGAAGTCGACGTAGTTTGAACGTGAAGCAACGAATGGTGCTTCCTATGACAGATTCTACACTTGGATGGTACACGACATGAATACACAGAATGGTTTGAGCCAAAACAATTAAAGCACAATCTCCTAGACTGAACGAAATCACGACGTGTGTTTGGCTCCTCTTTTACAAATTTCTTACAATTTCCTAACTTGTGAGTATCTGAACAAAATAGACATTTAATTTTATTTGCTTCAGCGATATGGAGAGTCTTAGCTTTCACAATATCCTTAGAATACTTCTTATCAAGAAATTCGAGTGATCTAAATCGTTGACATAAAAAATCGGTAAATAGTTTATAAGTAGGCAAAGATTCCTGAAGATCACTTAATTTGGCTTCCCACATTTTTCTGGACTCTGGATCTAATTTTAAACATAAAATATAAGTAACGATCATGTCCCAAGTGTCTGTTTGCAGACCTAAATTTTTTAAAGAGTTAATACACTCGTTGCTGGTATCCAATAACTCCTTGATTGCACTAGATGACTCAGTTGTAATATTTCTTTGACTCATGAATCTTTTTAGTACTGAATTTGCAATATAGCGTTTATTATTATACCTAGACTCAAGTTGATTCCAGCAAATAGTATAATTATCACCCGTTATAGGAACATGACGTAGAAGTTGTTCCGCTTCTCCTGATAGATGTGACTTTAGGTAGTGTAACTTTTGTACGTTATCAAGTGAGTTGTTAGTATGTATAAGAGAAGTGAACAGATCCCTAAAACTAGCCCATTCAGTGTAATTTCCAGAAAAAATTGGTATCGTTATGGTAGGTAACTTTACGCTATGATGTGCATGATCACTTGAATTATTATTGGAAGAATTTGTTACATTAGAAGCAGTTGAAACAATTGGCGTAATTTGAGATAGTTTTTCTTTTAATTCGGACTTATAATCGAAATACAATTCTTCTGTAACTTGGTAAATATCATTTTTAAAATACTTAGTTTTTTTTAAATCTTCTTCATCGTAATCACCAATAAGTAAATTATGTTTATGCACAAATAAAGACCACTGAGATTCCAAGGCTTCGAGCCTTGTTTCAATATAAGATGGAGTTAAACGTTCTCTAGGTGATTTTTTAAAGTTAGTTCTAGCGTTTGCAATTGCTTTGTTTGAGTTCATTTGAATTTTAATTAAAGAATCCATTCTGAATAATTTTGTAAATAAAATAATCAAGAACTATATTGACTACTAATTATATTATTGTAACCATAAAGTAATGGATGACTCAAACCAAACAATTTCAATAAGGTAAAACAGTAATATAACGCGTTTAACACAAGGTACAAAAATTCCAAAGTCACTGTTACCAAGTCACAATACAGTACTTAAGATATTGCAATAAATTTTCTAAGTCCAAGATCGCACTCGAAAATTTTACAAGTGTTTGAAAACACGCTTTGCACCGCTCCGAAAACCGGCATGGATTCCCCGTAGTTGCACTTTTCTTAAAATTATTCTAAGTCTACGAGTTTCCTACAAATTCTTCAAACTATTGCTTCAAAATCCAAAGTTAATTTCTTCTTGTATTTAAGGCTCAATATTGATTAGCACTGATTACTATTAATTGATGAAAGAAAGTACTCACAGTTGTATGTCCAGTATTCACTCACTCACATATCCATAGGTGTATCCATGGATTTGACTCCGGCCTTCGTCCGCTGCATGTGACGTCACACTCCGATGCACTGCATTCACTCTTTCTAGGGTGTAGTCGGTTGCACTGCACCACCCATCCTGGTCCCGACTACGCTCATAGGTACTGAACGTGTATTGCAATGCGAGCAATGGTGTCCGCCCTTGACAACAATCTGTTGCCCGTGGGTGCGAACGAGAGGTCCGAGTCGTTATTAGCCCATCCAAACTATCCAGCTTAGAAGGCCAAATGTACGACGACCGTACTTCATTCAAAAACTACAGGGACTCGCCGACTCGAAATAAAAATTCCAGAGACTCCAGACGAACCGTGTATTAAAGTATATACATTAGTCACCACACATTTGCCACACAGGTTTATGCTAGGTTGCTAAGGGGGTATTTAATTACTCACGCTCTGATACTATGTAACTATACAAACCAAACCATAGCGCGTTTCAGAAACTCAATAAAAATATACAGCGCCATCTCTTATCCCAAACTAGAACTATTATTTCTATGAGTTTGAACAGCAAATTAAAACTATTTATTGCCTATTAATTAGAATGTAGTTATAATTTTAATTGAATAGGCAGGTATTGCATTTTTAAAGTGTAACAATAATAATCATAGCTACCGTACTGTATTTTTAGGACGTACATATAGAAAAAGTACCTACTTACTAATAATTATACCACGAAAGCGTAAGTCTAATTTTTCCGAAATGATGAAGCTCGAGTTATGAAAGTAGCTAGACTTAACGAGACGTTTTCCCAAGCCGAACTGCAAAGGCTTGAACAGGCAGAGCGTAATGCAGCTCACAGAGCTGCTGAGACACCAGAGCAGTCCCAAGCTCGGCGTAGACAGCATGCTGAATATCTGGCATCTCAAGTAGCTGACGAGACACCAGAACAGTTCCAAGATCGACGTCGATAGCATGCGTATCTAGCGTCTCAACGGGCTGCTGAGACACCTGAATAGTCTCAAGCTCGACATCAACAGAACGCTGAATATCTGGCACCTCAAACGGGATTTTGAGACAAACGAACAGTTCCAAGCTCGGCCTATTCAGCAGGCAACTTACATGGCGTCCCATAGCTACAGAAACTGTTGAAGCTGTTGCTGAAAGAGCACAACAGCAGCGTCTAATGTTCACAAGAACCACGTGAGGAGTATTCGATAAAGCTGCATTTGAGTACGACGAGGCTTTACATTACGAAAGCCACAAGCTTATAAAAAAATAGTTGCGATGAATAAAGATTGCAAATTTTGCGTTGCTCTTAAATGGAAAGAGGAAGCTGCAGGCATGTGTTGTTCGGGAGGAAAAGTAGCCCTTTCAACATTAGACGAGCCAGTTGAACTTCTTAAAGAACTTTTCTCATATGAAACTGATGAGTTTCGCAATTTTCTAAAAAACAAGGAAATAAATATAATGCATGCTTCCATATGACATCATTTGGGGCGGATAACATTGATTCGATGCCAGGATTTTGCCTTCACAATTGACTCTTTGTTTTTTTGAATTTCATATTTGCCGGAGTTATCGCGTAATATACATACAAAAAAAAACGGGTTGCATCCCGGGCCGGTAGAAGTGAAAACTTGAACATTAACGTTGTGCATTTTTGAATATTTTGTATTATATATTATAATTTCGGAAAAAGAGAGGGGGATATTACTTCCCCTCCTACGCCGCGCCGGCGGTCTACTCTCCCTCCGTCTTACGAATTTTCGATCAGGTAACGTGTCCTGACGCGAGTTTAACATTTTTTACCCATCGCAAAAAGTGCACAACGCCGCTAAAGAAGTTTTCACTTCAAAAAGTATATACAGTCTTATTGAGAACCTCCTCCTTTTTTAGAAGTCGGCTAACACTGTTTTATGTGGACGCGCGATTTAAAAACTGTGTAATAAATCTAATATCACGCGGGTGAAACCGCGGGCACAGCTAGTTTATAATATTAGTAGGATATATCAACTGTAGCTGAAAATCAATATTCTTCTCACTGAGCTAAATTAATAACAAACATGCATGTGTGTGCTGTAGCAATTCCAAAGGGACATCCCTTTGGAATTGCTACAGCACACACATGCATGTCTGTTATTAATTTACGTAATTTATGACCTGTTTTTTCGCCTACTTTCTATTTAATTTGTAGAAAACAAATAAATCAACTTATCTGTATATCTTCTATCTATTATGATTAAATCCCGCCTAAGTTGTAAAATTGAATTGTTGAGTGCCGACCGACTGATTAAAATAATATAAATTAATGATGATTCTCTGGCATCTCTACAGTAATTAATTAGTACACATAATATTTTTCGACTTCAAAATAATAATTATTAAACAGCAGCTAATCCGAATATAGGTCACGGCGCATAATGATTGCTCAACAATTTATATACACATACATAATGCTATACACAACTTTTATTAAGGTTAGTTATATAAGGACGTCACAGTAATATAACTATAGATGTAAGAATTACTTCGATACTTTGCGGTAGCATAATAATTTCTGGAGATATGATAGTAACTTGAAAATGACTATTTCCCGTTGCATTCCCGATAACGCTCCACACAAAAGGGTCTCACGTACATATGTAAACACACAAATATTTGTGTATTTTAAATCAGAAATTTGTACGACAGCTATGTTATATATTAGCTAGTGTCTTAATAATAAAAGTTATAGTAATTTTATTGTTTCTCCAATGGTCATATATTTTTTAAAATAAAATGGACTTTCTCATCAAAACTTTGATCGACTATAAAACAAGTCGGATGAAAGATATAAAAATGAAAGTTCGCAGATCGTTTTAGCTTTGTGTACTTTAAGATATTGTTAAATATTTATATCATGGAATGAATAAAAACTGCCGTACAATTAAAAAAAGGCACATTGCCGAGATAATTTCCCATGTCATTCATAAATTTAAGCCATAAGGTCGAACACCATCAAAAACTGTAATTAAAATACGGCGGTCTCCGTAAAGTATTGAAACTGGGAATTTGCCAAAATATTTTTATAATATAAACTTTTTGCTATTGAAATATAATTATAAAAAAATGCTATTTCACTATTACTTTTCCAAAATGTGGAACTAAAACAGAATGTTATGACAAAGCCGATAGTTAGTAAAATAGCTAAAGTGAAAGTTTATGTAGTAAAAATATTTTCGCAATTTTGCAATTTCAATATGTCTTTAGTACCGGTACACTAAGAATGGTGTGGATTCAACATTACATTTTTATTAATATTACCTATGATATTACCTAGGTAAGTGTGCACAGCAAATTTGAAAAAGGTTTTTAATAAATAGCAAACAAGCATTGGATCTTCCTGATTGTTTGAACATTTTGTATAATGTAATAGTATAAAAACATAGGTATGTGATCGTATTAATATTGATTTTCTTGCAATACGTTCGCGTTAGTATAGCCACAGAGTCACAATATTTCACAAACTTCATTGTTATATTTTATTACGGCTTGTTCGATAAATCATCTGTATGACATGTAAAAACACCCTCTAAGATGGCAAATAAACGAGTACTGCCCAATATGGCTAACTGTTACCGCAGCCTATGAACGAATCAACACCAGAGTCATCATCCCGCGTTGCCAATCTTGTGTAAACCTCTTCACATCCGTTTCGAAATTATGGTTGTTCTTTCGCTTTTTATAATAATAATCATTTATTTCAGGCAATGCTTACATTTATAAACAATACACCCATATTATAAAAACTTAACTCTCTATAATTAAACGCGCATAGTCGGCACTGTCCTGTAACCGTGTCTGGACACGCAGTGTCCTGTAACCGGCCACGAAAGCGTCGCAAAACAATACCTGAAGGCCAGAATTCCTCCTTTGTGAAGGTCGACGGATGTTCTGTTTTCACCACAAAGGAATTGAAGTTCACTCGGTGGCGCGATTCCAACCTTTCGACTCTCAAATTGAGGTTGGTCTTGATTCGGATGTTCTCTACAATCTCCTCGATCTTTGTATAGACTACAGGCCCGTGTACAAAAAAATGTGGGTCATTTGAACCACCAGGTGACCTATCTAGAACGATATAAGAGCATGAAATAATAAGATTCAGCATGTAATATTTTATGCGAGAGGCGGCGACAATTGTAATATATTTTTTAAAAAAAAGAAAGAAAGATAATACTTACTTCGGGCGCCAGGAGGTTTAAGGCTAACCACCAACCCTAAATATGCGGATAGCTATTAAGCGGGGAGACTGAACTTCTAATCTTCAGGGAGAGACAGAAAAAATGAAAATAAAGCCATAGGAAGTTCACTTTGCTTTATTCCTCTGCATAGAATGTAAAACTAATAATCTAAGGTAGCATAAGGTGTTACAATGGCACTTAGGCCATCACCCTATAGTTATCATATGACCGCATTAGACAATCTAGGAAATAATATGATTCTTTATGACTTTCTATGATCTTGTATGATTCTTTATAACTTTCGATGACTCTTTGCACGCTTCTTCTAATAAGTAAAATAATAAATATAAAAGATTCGACCTTAGGTCTTCAGGGCATGGTTTTGGAGGTTAAAGCAGCCTTACGCCACGTCGGTACCCAAGCTTGTAGCAACGAGCCTTCCATCCATAACACCAGCCAAAAACGCTTCGGAGAGAATCCCCGAACAAAACATCCAAAAAAAACAACTTCAAAAAAAACTTCGGGTATAAAAAAAACTCCAGAAAAAAACGCCACATCAGGCTGAAACAAACATTGGTTAAATTAGCATTATATTATAACAAACGTGATTGCTTTGAAAGCCAATATGGATTTCATGACAATTACTCACCGTTTTTTTCCATTATACTAACAATCCGTCACATCAGAAGGAAACCAATAACATATAAGTTTGATTAGCGTGAATCTGAAACAACGCATTACTATGAAACATCTCGACACCCAAACGACATAATTTCACCAAATCTAATAGAAATCATACGTACCAATAAACAATACAGCTACATAATTATTAACATCAACCAAATATAGGCTGATTTATAAGATAAAATTAGATCATTAGATCATTACTATATAATCAGTCCATCACAGCTACAAGGTCGGTCGACAAGTGACGTCCGCCCCGCGCCGGAAAGACATCGACAAGGGAAACTGTCAAAACTGACAAGTCACGTCAATCCATCGATCAAAAAAGTAAAGAGAAAATTTATGGCTTTGGCAATCAGTTGGAAGTACAAAGACAATTATTGGAATTACATTCCATGTAACGATGTATGTCACATACGACGTTACATCACATCCCTTCCCATAAAAAATAAAAGAAAGAAAACTTCCTTTATTAAAGAACAACCCAAAAAGGAAAAGAAAACCCTTAACCAAAGGAAAATTAACATCTTCCAACACCAAAGAAAAATTAACATCTCCCAACACCAAAAAATTAACATCTACCAACACCAAAGAAACAATAGCCATCTGACACACAACTCCAGAATGCAGCTAAGTTGAATAACTTGCTGATTCGTAAATCCAGCTGAAACCTCAATACAAAAGTGCGGTTAGGCCTTATAGCCACCGACTCCAAACTCCTATAACAATCCATCAAAAAGAAAATAAACAAATAAAATTCAACATAAAGTTGACAATTCGGATTAAAAACAACATCCACAAAAGTCTAACAAAAAGTGTGACAACCCTAAAGAAATTCAATCCATGTTCGACAACCCTAGAGAACAGTTAAGCACCAACGCTACTGTCTCTTACCACCTAAACCAAACTATTTACTTAAGTACGGTTGGGCTCCTTCGCCACCGACTCATACTCCGTCCAACTCTAAACTCCTGAAACAACATAACCCTAGAGAACAGTTAAGCACCAACGCTACTGTCTCTTACCACCTAAACCAAACGATTTACTTAAGTGCGGTTGGGCTCCTTCGCCACCGACTCATTCTCCATCCAACTCTGAACTCCTGAAACAACATCATAACCTCAGCAACAAAAATGCCAAGTAAATAAAAAACTTCCATGACTGCAATAGTCGGGAAAGAAATCAGCTGTTTTGTGATCGGCATAACTCCACCAACTTTCCGGGCACAAAAGCTGTAAAAAAAGACCAACAAATGTGATCGGCACAACTCCACCGACTTTCCGGGCACAAATGCGTATAAAAGACCAACAAATGTGATCGGCACAACTCCACCGACTTTCCGAGCACAAATGCGTATAAAAGACCAACAAATGTGATCGGCACAACTCCACCGACTTTCCGGGCACAAATGCGTATAAAAGACCAACAAATGTGATCGGCACAACTCCACCGACTTTCCGGGCACAAAAGCTGTAAAAAAGACCAACAAATGTGATCGGCTCAACTCCACCGACTTTCCGGGCACAAATGCGTATAAAAGACCAACAAATGTGATCGGCACAACTCCACCAACTTTCCGGGCACAAATGCGTATAAAGACCAACAAATGTGATCGGCACAACTCCACCGACTTTCCGAGCACAAATGCGTATAAAAGACCAACAAATGTGATCGGCACAACTCCACCGACTTTCCGGGCACAAATGCGTATAAAATTGTGAATTTCTTCACCACAAGTGATAGAAATCACAATAAAATCCAGAGTAACTATAACAAGGCGATAGACTCCTTCAAAACAAAAGTAATTTTTCTACACCAGAATGTGGTAAGTAGAAACCAAAGAAACACAAAGGTCTCATAAAAGGTCGAGAATACAATACCAATTAGGTAGTGTCTCTCAAATCCAATGCTTAGCCTATACAACACATAAATGTACACAAGTATACACAAAAAACATTGGTATATAAATGCCATAAAATACAAAAGATATTTGTATACTCAATGCACCAAATACAAAAGAGAAAGCAAACAATATCAGGTAAAATGACAATATCACCCAAAAATAATTATCACAATAATTGATAATACAAGAATAAAATGATTATCAAATAATGTGGCAATAAAACAAAAAGAATAAGATCCAATGATGTGAATATGTTGAAATATGTTTTTGCGAAGTCAAAGCATGTTGAAAGTTATTAAAAGTAGATTTAGAATTAAGCCAATATGTAAATTTATTAAAACTTAATAAATTCAGAAAAACCTAAGTTAAGTCTTTTAGACAGTTTTAGTTCTTGCTTCTATATAGAAGTTAAGAAATGGTCCTTGCTTACATCCTTCTTTCAAATCGTCATTATCCTGTCATACATCATTCTATCATAGACGAAAAATCCTCACCGCTAACAAAACCAAGACCAAAGCCTGCAATATCAAAAACTAAGTATTTTAATATTTAATAATATCCTTAACATGGTAGCGACCTGTGGTACCTTTGTCCAGGTCCTCCAGAAGGTAAACATTAGGGGAAACTTTAGAAATAACTTTACATTTAAGAAACTTAGGTGCAAGTTTAGCAGAAAAGAAAACAGGAGCATTAGACTTCACAAAACTCCTTCTCCACACAATATCATTCACAGCAAAGGAAATGACTTGTCGACCCTTGTTATAATGAGAAGCATTACGCTTATAAGATTTTAACAAAGAGGATTGAACCCTAACAAATATTTCACTAAGAGAATTAAGTGAAGTAGCAAATTCACTTCTATCTCCCAGTTCCAATTCATCTAAATTATCAATATTACTAAAACGGTGCAATGAAGCATCAAAAATAAGTTCTCTACCGAACATTAAGAAATTAGGTGTGAAATCCGTAGCAAGATTCACACTATTGTTCAAAGCTAGTTGAACATGAGGTAAAAACTTAGACCACGTTCTATGATCATCTTTAACAAAACAAGCTATACACGTTTCTATAGTTTTGTGATACCGTTCTATAGGATTGTTTTGTGGACTAAATAGTGCATTATAAAATATTTTATCTATATTATATCCTTTCAGAAACGTTACAAAATGAGAAGCAGTAAATTGGGAACCATTATCACAAACAAATATTTTAGGAGTACCGAACTTGAGAAATATTTCCTTTTCCAAAAGTTTACAAATTACATTAGTAGTAGCATTTATCATAGGGAAAATCCAACAATATTTAGTGAAAACATCTAACACAGTAAGTAAGAATCTGTGACCTGAATAAGCTTTAGGGAAAGGACCAACTATATCAATAGAAAGCATAAGCATAGGCCTATCAACTTTTTTAGGATTAACCATAATTCCTTGAGGAGGATTAGTAGAAGACTTATAAGCCTTACAAGTATCACAAGAGTTTACATATTTAAGTACATCATTAAACATTCCAATCCAAAAATAATGTTGTTTTAATTTCTTTATAGTTTTATGAATTCCTAAATGACCAGAATTAATATCATCATGATTAGATTTAATAGTATTGATGATATGTTCTTTTGGAATAACTATTTTCCAATTCAAACTACTAAAAGAGTCAAATTTATTTTTACAAAATCTATACAAGGTTTGATTCTCTACTTTATAATTTTTATATTTAGTAGGAAACCTTTGGCATTCAACAAAAATTCTTTTATACCATGGGTCATCGATATCTTCATCGGGGGAAATTATATTACTACTAGGAGTATCTATAGCAGAAATATTTATACGAGATAAACAATCAGGAACTAAATGTAAAGAACCTTTTTTATACTTTATATCAAAAGTAAATTGGGATATCCTAGCTGCCCAACGTGCCAAGCGACCAGTAGGATTATTAAGTTTTAATAACCAAGTTAAACAAGCATGATCAGTTACAACGGTAAACTTCATTCCTTCAATATAAGGTCTAAAATGTTCAATAGAATCTAAAATGGATAACAGTTCTCTTTCCGTGGTACTATAATTTCTTTCACACTTACTAAGAGATCTAGAATAATAAGCTACAGGATGTTGATCAGAATTTTCATCTTCCTGACATAATACACTACCAATTCCAACGGAACTAGCATCGCAATGAAGAAAGAAAGGTTTTTCAAAATTAGGGCAATGCAAAACTGGAGCAGAAACTAAGGCTTCTTCCGTACGTTTATAAATAATATTCTTCCATAAATCTTTAGCAATATCAAAAGTTAACCAAAAATCAAATCCTAATATAATAGGAGACTTAAATGAAGGTATTATTAAGAATTCTATATTTTTAGTAATGGCATCACAAGTAACTGGCAACACCATAGAACCAACGATCCTACTTGAGGTACCATCAGCCGTGTTAGCGGAGCTATCACAAGGTTTCATTTGAAAACCCAAATTCAAAAAATCTAAATGTTTATCAGCACCCAAAACACTAATTGTAGAACCACTGTCTAACAATCCAGAAAAAATATAAGTATTAATTGTAAATTCCAAAAAGGGCCTAGTATCTTTATTCTTCACAAACAAAACAGGAGCTGAATTAATGTTCTGAGAAAATAATTTTAAATAATTCAACAAATCGCTACGTTCACGTTTAATAGTATCTGCATCCGGGGCACAGCTTGATTTTTTCAACATCGAGACACGTTCAGTTTTCTCAGAAACCAGTGCTCGATGGTTCCTAATCAGTTTTTTGAACTGGTACCGTTACCCGCATTACACACATCACAATTTGCAGAAGTGACACCAACTTTATGACATTTAAAACAAACAACGCCAGGGAATTTGGTACAACTTTTATAAACATGTCCAAGGGACTGACATTTTAAACAAACTATACGCTTACTATCATTGTTAGCACTGATTTCAGCAAAATTTTTCAAAGGTTTTATATATTTAGGGGGTGTACGGTTAACAAAAACTTCTAATTCCCGACTAAGACAAAGAAAATCAGTAACAGAAACAATCTGTTTACCAAATATAAAAGGTGTGTAAATATTCAACATGTTATGCTTAATAATTTGAATTAAAGTAACTTCTGGAAGTGGAACAGCCAACCGACTAGCCATATCTCTAATATCAATAATAAAATCTGGAAGCGACTCAGAATATTTTTGTTTCCTAGTACGAAGTTCACTTTCCAAAAAATAATCATAATCTACTTTATCAAATTGTTTCAATAAAGCTATTTTCAAATCCTGCCAGCTAGACATCTGTACACGAACAGCACGGAACCACTTAAGCGCACTACCTGACAAAAGGTCAGTGAACGAAGCCACAAGAAAATGTTCATCAAAGTTTTTAAATAAAAAGTATTCTTCAATCTGCATTATAAATTCTCTAATGCAAGACTTACCGTCAAAAATAATTCTACTACGCTTCAAATCTGGTAACTTATACATAGAAGGCAAATGTTTTTTAATATTTTCTTTGACTGAAACATTCATGGTATTAAACGAATGACAATGGGTCATTGAACTATGTGCGACACTGTTAGGTAAAAAAGTCTCAGGAACTCCTGCAACATCTATCAATTCACTCACAACTGTATTGTCAGCAGAACCCACCAGCAACTCAGTATGCTTATCTTCAGGCAAGGATGGAACCTGAATACCTTTATCCATGTTTGCGAATAAAGATAAATTTTTAAAAACAAAAAAGAATTTAAGATGTTATTCAACCCGGTTGAAAAAGTTAAAGCATCAAAAGTGCATTAAGCCGTAAGTATTTAACGTTGTAAAATATAGCAATATATCAATTATTTGAAGTGTGCAAAGATCATTCACAATGATGTTCACTTAATAATATGTTTATCAATAAGTTTATTCACCTTTAAAGCCTTATCCAATAGCTCATATAAGCTTGACTTGCATTTAGCAAAACAGTAGTATATTTAAACAACAATAATATTTTTGTAAAACAAGCAGTATTCAACAAAGAATGCAAAGTCCAACCAGAATAGCAACAAGCAAATATTTATCACAATATTAAAGTATTTTATGAATTTAATTTACTATTTATTTAAAGTTAACTATTACTTTAAGATTACAGTAAGATTCAATTGTTTTAAGTCTATATAATAGGTACAAAACTACAGAACAACTTGCTTTAATATTAGCTTTGTTAAAGAAACAAAATAGATTTCAAAACATAACCCTACTTTATGTAAAGTGGGTATAAATAAACTGTTATTTATTGTAACTAAGTAGTACAATAAACCAGTAATATAATAAACATTGTGTTACAATAAACACATTAACAAACTAACAAAATAGCAGTGCAAAGAATCATGAACAAATAATAAACATTCTATATTAAGTCCCTGTTCGCAGGCGACAATTGTAATATTTTATGCGAGAGGCGGCGACAATTGTAATATATTTTTTAAAAAAAAGAAAGAAAGATAATACTTACTTCGGGCGCCAGGAGGTTTAAGGCTAACCACCAACCCTAAATATGCGGATAGCTATTAAGCGGGGAGACTGAACTTCTAATCTTCAGGGAGAGACAGAAAAAATGAAAATAAAGCCATAGGAAGTTCACTTTGCTTTATTCCTCTGCATAGAATGTAAAACTAATAATCTAAGGTAGCATAAGGTGTTACAATGGCACTTAGGCCATCACCCTATAGTTATCATATGACCGCATTAGACAATCTAGGAAATAATATGATTCTTTATGACTTTCTATGATCTTGTATGATTCTTTATAACTTTCGATGACTCTTTGCACGCTTCTTCTAATAAGTAAAATAATAAATATAAAAGATTCGACCTTAGGTCTTCAGGGCATGGTTTTGGAGGTTAAAGCAGCCTTACGCCACGTCGGTACCCAAGCTTGTAGCAACGAGCCTTCCATCCATAACACCAGCCAAAAACGCTTCGGAGAGAATCCCCGAACAAAACATCCAAAAAAAACAACTTCAAAAAAAACTTCGGGTATAAAAAAAACTCCAGAAAAAAACGCCACATCAGGCTGAAACAAACATTGGTTAAATTAGCATTATATTATAACAAACGTGATTGCTTTGAAAGCCAATATGGATTTCATGACAATTACTCACCGTTTTTTTCCATTATACTAACAATCCGTCACATCAGAAGGAAACCAATAACATATAAGTTTGATTAGCGTGAATCTGAAACAACGCATTACTATGAAACATCTCGACACCCAAACGACATAATTTCACCAAATCTAATAGAAATCATACGTACCAATAAACAATACAGCTACATAATTATTAACATCAACCAAATATAGGCTGATTTATAAGATAAAATTAGATCATTAGATCATTACTATATAATCAGTCCATCACAGCTACAAGGTCGGTCGACAAGTGACGTCCGCCCCGCGCCGGAAAGACATCGACAAGGGAAACTGTCAAAACTGACAAGTCACGTCAATCCATCGATCAAAAAAGTAAAGAGAAAATTTATGGCTTTGGCAATCAGTTGGAAGTACAAAGACAATTATTGGAATTACATTCCATGTAACGATGTATGTCACATACGACGTTACAAGCACTATGCCGTCACTTGTAAGCTGTCCAACTGAGTGCAGGTGAGAATTCAAAAGTACAGGTAGAGTGAGTACATTTTGGTCATATGATTTTGTACGGCATTCTTACCATCAATAGATCCATGAAAAATATTAAGAAAACGCGCAGTGCCGTAAAAAAATGATGCGCCATAAAGTCGGATTTTTTTTTTGATTTTCCGACAATTTCCAGGGTAAATTTGGTCATTTGATTTTGTACGGCATCAGTTTAATACTGTTTCAATACAGCTTCTAATCCATTATTCCGCAACGCCGTACAAAAATCATGCGGCAAGGGGAAAAATCGAGGGTTGCAACCCCCTCTCTTTCCGTGGTCCAGGGTGTGATTTGACACAACATAAAATTAATTTATTTTGAAAGTATTCTAAGCATAGATAATATTTTTTCACATGCCGTACATTTTCGTTGGTCCAAAGATCTGTAGGAAAAAAACTCAAGAAAAAATCCATATAGCGAAATGTAAGGTGAAATTCATCACGATATTTTTTTATACGGCATTTAGATAGTTTATTTGTACTTAATAAAAGTTCATATTGATAAAAAAGTAATAAAAATATTGAATAAATATAATTTACATATCAGTTCCCGGCAAACTTCTTGAGCAAGTGACTTGACTGCGCAGTAGCGAATATTAGATCTCATTGGTAGAAGTATCGTATCGAACGCATGATTGGTAGATCAGTAGACCCTTGCCTCCCGCACTGCGTCTACGTCCGGCTGAGTTCCAAATACACTTGCGGTCAGTGAAAAGTTTCTTGTTGACGTTTTTTATTATAATTTTTTTGTTGACGTTTTTTGTTATAATATATTCATGTTTCAGAAAATGATAGAGAAGATAATTCGAACGTCGATGAAGACGCTGATTCCGACAACAACTCAGCGGCTGATTCCGATACTGAATAATTTAAATAAAAAAACTTATGTTTTATTATCATCAATCAATATATTTTTTCTAAAAAATAGTTGTTTTATTTATTCACATCATTACAATGAATTTGGGGTGTAAGTGGTTCATCAAAATCTTTGAACCAAAGCCAACTTCACCTGCACGTGGTGCAGGGTGCACCACGTGCAGGTGAACAACAATTGCAGCCAAATTACAATTCCCTTGAGGGTTGTTGTGTTCCTGCGAGTGAGTGAGGTCACCAGAAAGAAAGGAAGGAGATGCTGCGTTGGTAGCGGGGTTGGCGCCGCGCGAGCAATATTTCATGTTGCTAGCGTTAATATGACTACGGTAACCGCTTCACATCAGGCGGGCCGTATGCTTGTCAGCCACCCGTCGTAGTAAAAAAAAAAAAAAAAAAGAAACAAATCAATTATATATATGTATCAATAATGTTTGAAGTACATATTAAACCAAAAAGTATACAAAACTGTTGATACTGGGATTGACAGTTTCAATTCTTGGATATAATATACACGCCGTTTCACTTCAGTTAGACGTCATAATGATTTTATCATATTATCAATTGTTCTCTTCAAAAATATGTTAATGCCGTACAGTATCAGATGGCCATAAAGTACCCTTAAAATGGTAGCGTCATTTTCATCAGCATAAAAGAGATGGTCTGCATTAAAATGTACGGCATCATCTTTTCCTAATTTATTTATCTTAATACTATTTAAAACAAGGGATAAAATGTAGAAAATTGCTAGATTTAATTAGTCTATGAGTATTTAAACTTTTGCAATTACTTGAAAAATTACAGTTTTTGTATTTCTCTATAATTTTTTCTAGAACAGTTTCTTTTGAACGGCAATACTATATAACAATTGTATTTTATAATATCATGTTAAAAAAAAAGTTCCCGTACAGGATCAAATGACTTTACAGCTTTATAAATCAAGTATACGATGAAATTAAGATAATTATTGATATACATTCAAATGAACAATAATTTTTTGACGGCATTATTTTTAATAGTACTTTTGAGTGCTTGATAATGTGTTGGAACCGATGCCGTACTTTTTCAAATCACCCCCTGGACCACGGAAAGAGAGGGGGTTGCAACCCTCGATCTTTTCCCCTTGTCTCATGATTTTTGTACGGCGTTGCAGAATAATGGATTAGAAGCTGTATAGAAACAGTATTAAACTGATGCCGTACAAAATCAAATGACCAAATTTACCCTGGAAATTGTCGGAAAATCAAAAAAAAAATCCGACTTTATGGCGCACCATTTTTTTACGGCACTGCGCGTTTTCTTAATATTTTTCATGGATCTATTGATGGTAAGAATGCCGTACAAAATCATATGACCAAAATGTACTCACTCTACCTGTACTTTTGAATTCTCACCTGCACTCAGTTGGACAGCTTACAAGTGACGGCATAGTGCTGAATCTTATTATTTTATGCTCTTATATCGTTCTAGATAGGTCACCTGGTGGTTCAAATGACCCACAATTTTTTGTACACGGGCCTGTAGTCTAGTAGTGTAATACAGGCAGGACACATATAGCAATGTCATCGGCACGGCGGCCGGACGCAGCAGGCGTTTGGGTGATAAAAACAACTCGGTATCAGCAGTACGAGTATCAGGGGCGCTACCGCTGAAGCTGAAACCGATTACCATCGATTTTTTTGAATGCGAAAATGACACTACTGCTTAGATTGTTGGTAATTATGTTTACCTCAGCTGGAAGAAATCCTTTACTGACTACGCGGAATAAGTTTGTCAATAACTTTGACCTAAGACCAATTTTTGTAATAAAAATATCGGATGGTAATCGCTTCAGCATCGGCGGTAGGGCCCCAGGCCATGCATGAATTTCTAGCATTCTAAATTGTTTGAGCTAACGACCACCTGCCGGGGGCATCAATGACTCAGAATTCGTATTTGTAGTTTCAGACATGCATTTTGTAGGCAATTCCTCTAAAAGAGCAATTTCCTTAAAAAGGTTTGAAATGGATCAGTAGCATCAAAAGGTCACCTTTTGCTTATGTCTATGGGGCTCGTTCGTCTTCCTCTTTTATAAAAAAAACTCATTCCTAAGACCAAAAAGTGTTGTAATTTGCACAATGTTTATTATATTCTTCTCCTATATTACTTCTCCTACATTATTTATTATATGTATGTACATATGTGTATTGTAAGTGTTTGGTACATCACTTGCCTATTCAAGAAATCCTCTCAGATACTCTAAGGTTGGCTGGAAGAGATCCCTATGAGGGATAAGTCCGCCTTTGTGCTTTTCCTTTAAATTACTGTGTTGTAAATTTATTTTATGTACAATAAAGATATCGAACGTAACACTTTGTTTGTTTGTAATAACAAACAAAGTGTTACGTTCGAATATTGAATTTGAAAGCAATTGAAATTTTATATAATTTCAATAACCGATTCATATTTAGATACTACTGCTAGGTCCTCAAATTCGATAGTATATTTAACCATGACTTATTACGTCCTGTAAGAGAAAATTTTAAATATTGTGACCGTTTTTTTCATTTCAACCACAATACAAATAATTTCGAGTTCATCGAATGCTCGAGTCGCCTACAGTAAAACCCAGGTTATCGATTTTAATAAATATCAGTACATTGTGATACAAGGATGGAAATTAGATTACTGCAAACGAGTTAACGGTTTTAAAACCGAGCGACATTGAGGTTTTAACGGTGTTTTAACGTCAACAAATTTGATCATCTTTCGCCCCTGCCTCACACCACATTTTTTTAACGTAGATACATAATATTGTGTACAAACTAAATTGTAATTGTTGTAAGCGTATTGGATGATTATTTAAAAAAATAAAGTTTAAAAAACTGGTTTTAGTTTTTTAAACTTTATTTTTTTACATCATACTCATAGAGATATGTTTAAATGATAGTCGTAGTCGTATGCCACCTACTATAGCAAAACAGATTCATTATAATAATGAAATTAAATCAAAGTGGCATACGACTATAGTGTATAAAGAACTACGTTAAAATATACTACGTGTAAGTAAGTTGTTGATTTATAGTATGTACATAATAATTTCAGCGGAGACTATTTTCTTGTTTCGTACTTTTTAGAGCGTGTTTTTAGTAGTCGGGTTTTAGATATTTAAACTTTATTTTTATTTAACTTATTTTGGAGTTATGTGAATTCGTGTTAGATATAATTATTATGCAGAGCAGACTCATATAGCAGTTAAGGTTTTATTGTTTCATATTGTATTCAAGTAGGTAGTAAAACTTCCACGGCATTTAGGCTTAAGAAATCGATCAACGATTTCTTAATCTTTTCAACTCCTCGAATGATCGTAGGTCATGAGGATTTTTTTAGTAATTTATTAAGTTCCAGTGAGCAAATGAACAGTCCATCTGTGGATCTGAGTCTGCTAAGGGCCACATAAGCCTGTCCTTTAGCAAACAGAGATTTTCCTAAATAAATTACTGCTTTGTCGAGCGTGCATCCTTGCAACTTGTAACTGCCCAAGTGAGATTTATGGGTAACATTTTGCGCTGTGAGTGTAGGCCAAATTCTCCTGTCTGTGACGGACGAGAGAGAGTCGTGTCTGTAGTGGAGACTAAAATGATCTGATGATGATGATGATGATTTTGCGCTGAATTTTCCCCGACCCTCTTAAGCCGTCAAATTCTGTCAAACACGGTTCTATCCTAACAAGCCCATCTTTATCCGTACTTTTGATGCCTGAATTTATAAATTCTTGCAATTATCAGGTGATTGCAAGCAAACCTGTGAGCAACAGCTAATAATATTTATATATATGAAATGTGCTTACAAATCTCTTTCATTTGATACCCCACACGACACCGTCAAGAAAAATTTTTTTTTTACTTCTGTACTTTATATCCCCTGGAGGGCGCTGTAGCAATTTTAACGTGACGTCATGTAGCCTATAACCAGCGGACGATCAAGAGGCTTCCAACGACACTCACTCATTTGTCTAATTATGATAACTAGTTTAGAAGTTATGAGGGAACAGATGAACATCCATAGCCACATACATACATACATATATACATACATACAGGTCAAAATCATAACCCTCCTTTTTGCTTCGCTGTAGTCGGGTAAAAATAAAACCGGCCAAGTGCGAGTCGGACTCGCGCACGAAGGGTTCCGTACCATCTATAAAAACGGCAAAAAAAATCATGGCTGTTGTATGGGAGCCCCATTAAAAAAATATATTCTTTTTTTAGCATTTGTTGTTATAGCGGCTACAGAAATACATCATTTGTGAAAATTTCAACTGTCTAACTATCACGGCTCATGACATACAGCCTAGTGACAGACGGACGGACGGACGGACGGACAGCGGAGTCTCAGTAATTTTTACCCTTCGGGTACGGAACCCTAAACTAGACTATTTTGGCAAGTTAAGCATTTCTTCTTCACTAATGGTCAACACCGAAATGCTAGGAGATACAAACAATGACAAAACATAAGGATATTATTAATAAAAACCTGTAAGACATGTCTAAGTGTCCACAAGGTCCCAATAACAGAATAAAAAAAAATCATTTAATTTCTCATTACAATTACAAATAATAAATAAATAAATAAATATTGTCAGACAAATTACACAGCACCATCTGGCCCCAAAGTAAGCGAAGCTTGTGTTATGGGTACTAAACAACTGATAAACATACGTAAATACATTTTTTTTTGTAAATACATACATGATACATACAAAACACCCAGACCAAGACAAACAGACATGTTCATGCACGCAGGAATGGAACCATCATGGTTGCGAATTTATGAATGAAATTCATTGATAAACACACAACCATCATAGTTCCATTCCTGCGTTTAGAGCTAGTGGTAAGGCCCCTGGGCGTTGATAGATCAATCTGGAACGCTTGCCTTTCATAGATATACGCCCAAGAAGATAACTAGCCGCGGCTTCCATGAACGGAAAATCCATGACATTTAAAAAGAAAAAAAATGTACAAAATGCACACGCTCGCGTGTGATTTTCCTTGTCTTTTCTATTCTTCACCTCCTCAACTAGATCATCCTAGATACTTCTCTCTCTTTTTTCAAGCACTCCTATCACTTGCAAGTAAGTAAGGTCACCTGGGGGGTCCTGGTAGTCGGGTTCAGCTTCGGCAGTATTTACCCACAGCACATTCGACAAGTTGCAAAGTGACGTATCTGTATTGACTATACTAATTTAAACCCAAAGAGTTGTAAAACTAACAATGATGCCCAAAAAGAAAAAAAAAACTAACAGAAAATGGCGGTTAACGACTTGATTGATAACCGTGAATGTTTTCTAATTCTGTCGAAGTACATCTTTTGTAATTATTAATTTGAACGAATTAACTTCACTAAGAATCGACAAACACTAACCAACATCTTTTTTATCATAGATTTCGTGATGATTACAAAATAGTTGTTTAAAATAAATGACAATTTTTTTTACAATTTATTACGAACAAATCGTTCAAAGTTTTAAATAAATATTAGTCTAACTAGTTTTTGTGGTGTAAGTGGTTCATCATCACTTTTGAGCCAATGCTAACCTCACCTGCACGTGGATCACCCCTCTGACTTATAGACGAGGCTCTGGAAAAAGAGATATAGTACACAACATATTTATTACCTGCCAGACTGGGGAAGAATCTCTGCCTCACAGAATCCCAGAGCCAAATAACAATATCTTGAGAGTTCTTGTGTTCCTGAGAGTGAGGTCACCAGAAAGGAAGGAATTGTTGTGATGGTAACTTATGTGGTAGCGCGCAAGCGATATTATCATGTTGGTTAGGTTTTATGTGGCTACGGATAATACTTCACATCAGGCGAATGAGCCGTATATTTGTTTGCCATCGAACGTTGTATAAAACAAAATTGGTTGTAGGTACGTAAAATTCTCGTCCACAAACAGACTTTACAAGTCTGTTTACGGACGAGAATTTTACGTGATAACATTATAAGAAAACATCGGCCGATGGAGTGGAAGAGAGATAGATGCGTCACAATCCGAACGCTTAGGCCGACCGTGCCTCTCTCTCTATCGCTTGTTCCGTGCTCACGCTTGCACGCTCGGCTCAGGCGGAACGTGACAATGAGTCATGCTTTTTCGTGCGTGCAGCCGGCGTTCATCGATTTATAAGACGTATCACGTCAAAAAATGTTAATATTTGATAACGTTTAAATACAAAGTATTCTTGATAATACGGTTTACTACTATAGAGAATATTTCAGTTGGGTTCATGAAATTTAAAAACTAAGACAACACAATGGTAAAAAAATACTACGATTATATGTAAACATACAATACCCACAAATAATGTTTACTCATCTTAGCTTGATTTAGTCCTCCCACTCGCTTCGACAATATTTTTACGTTTTTTTTTTGTCCAAATACGATTTACAGACCTCGCTCGATTCGCTCGCTTAATCAAACAATGATGAATCGAGTTGGGGCGATAAAAACATAAAAATACCGTTGAAGCAAACCAGTACTCAAATAGATAGGTATGTAGCAAACATAAATACATAATTTGGGACAAACATGTATGTCATTTATACATATATGATGTAATTTAATCTAGTTTTTAAACTACCTTAATATATTTTATACCTCTAATACTGCCCGTCTGATGGAAAACAGTTACCACAGCCGATCAATACTGCAAGAATCTCTTTTTTCTCTCCATCTCTTTTTATGTACATGCGGCAATCGGTTTTTTAGTAATATTGAAAACACATTATTTTTTGTATTATGCAAATTTAAAAGATCATAAAATATTCCATCGAATGGTGATAGATTTCAATAACTTTGCAGTTAAAATCGGTTCAGGCGTTTCATAGAGCATAAAAGATCTGCAATATTGACGAAAAGTGACATATGCTCAGCCTTTAAATTTTAAAATTATTATCTCCTGCGCATGGAAAGCAATGAAAATCTGAAAGAATTCGTAAGCAGTAACTTCCTAAAAATATAAACCAATACTTCAAAGAATTATGTGGTTCACGACGGATAATGGGTAGGGTAAGTGGTTACGGTACTGCCATACAGAAGGTTTGGTGACCTTACACATTTCCAGGAGCGCTCGATGGCGTAGTTGCGCCTGTCAGTCTATTCAATCACGCAAGTTAAACAACGTCGACCGTATCTGTGTGGATGGGTCTATTTATTTCGAGCTCCTCCGTGCTTCGGATGGCACGTTAAGCTGTCAACAATCTTTAAAAATATGAAAGGCGAAGTGATTGCCAGTCACGTGATGATAAGCAATCTTGGCAGCCAATTGCCAGCTTTTCAAGAGAAACGTAGGCATTTGTTCGAGAACATGAAGGAAATCGATTCCAACTACAAAGTTTCATAGCATAGCGATGTCATTATTCCATTGTTAAGAACATTTCTTCCCGTACCTACTTAAAAGTTTGGCAAGGCTATGTCGTACCATTTAAATGTGGAACGTGTGTTTTATCCTGACGATCTCGGTGATCGAATGGCTAGCAACGTCCAATTTGACTCCAGAGTCGCGGGTTCGATCACCGTACAAGACAAACATTTGTGTGCATGAACATGGGGCTGACTTTTGAATTTGATTTGATTCTGATTTCGATTTTGATATGAGTTCGATCTGATTTCAATTCGGTTCAAGTTTTGTACTTTTGAACGGAATCGAAATCAAATCGAAATCGAATTTAGGATCGTATTAGCATCAAACGCTGACGTAACTTCCGGCATATGGGCAAAAGTTAGACTGTTTTCGTTGACAATTTCTTGTAAAATAATTTTATCGATTTACCGAAATTAATAATAATTAAATTGTATTAATACGTATTTCTCTAGACTCGAAGAAAATAAGTTCACTTATAGTGCATAAGTCACGTAAAACTCCGTAAAAGCCTTTTACATTTGAAAAAAAAAATGTACAACACACGGAAAATGTGAATTAAAAAAAAATGTCATGTTACGTAATGTCAAAATAAAGTTTCTTTGCCGCGAAATTTTAATTTCTTGTTTGTTTGGTACAAGTGTATAGTGAGCTTTTGTAAAAAGGTAATTATTTTGTTATTGTAGTTATGATCTCCATTAAACTTTTAAATTGGGTTATCATCAATGTTAATATTTCAATAAAACATATGTTTTTTTGTAGAAAATGCAACCCACCCAGATACAAATGCAATCTTTGCTGGAATGCTTGGAAACAAATCCAGGAATTTCTAAAGGACATTTGCGCACCGCGATGGGAAAGTAAGAGGCAAAGAGGGAATGGCAGGAGTTCTCCAAGATATTGAATTCATTAGGATGTGCAGTGAAAAATGGGGCGAGGTGAGCTAAAGTAAGTTCATTTTGTAAAGACTATCATATTTCTCTCCATTCCAAAATTTCCAAATGGTAGACTAATACAGAATGCAATTACCATATCTTCGTCTATCGTACAGTTGGTTCCCTAAGATAACTGACTAGGATGGTGAAGTGGTCCGTTGTCTTAGGGAACCAACTGTATTAACTGACTTCGGTTAAAATAATCTGCAGTCGTTTCCCCCAGTGTGTGAGTTACCAGGAAGCCTTCCTGGAGGAGGTAGCATGATTATGTTACATGTAAACTAGCATACTTACAACTTTATAGTAATAGTGGTACTATTAATTGATATTTATTTTGTTAACAGATTCTTAGCCTGGTAGTTCACAATGAACTGTCGACCTGTCTACCAAGACCTTTACAACCCTTTGGGTTCACCAATTCTTCCATTACTCAGCAACGCATCGACACCATCCCATCCTACAAATATTACTCGACGTCTTCGGCAGCCCAACAGAGCACAGAGACCTGCTAAATAGTCAGGAGAAAGGGCCAGACAAGGGTGTGAGACTGGTAGACATTATACATCAGTGGCCGCTCACATCTGCAAGATGAGTGGGATTGCCTAGTAGATATTGAGGCGAAAATAATAATCGCATGTGCTTAGTGTGTTATGCACTCAAAATAGTGCGACTACAAGGATAAGAAATAGTAATTTGTTTTTAGCATAGTTATTTTGTTAAATAGTATTGATTCTATCAACAACTAAGATGTATGATTGTTAATATGAATTAAATAATGCTATTACAAAAAATATTGATTCTGTTAAAGGGTATATTAAATGAGTTAATAATAAAAACATAACAGTAGTTTGAATATTTATTTATGTATTAAACCATTTGGTCTGCCATAACGGGTCCATGTATGTGCTCTAGCAAGATTGCCACTTCTTAACTCAACAGTTTATCTCTGCTGCTGACTCAAACCGCTTGCATGACATATTCTGTGCGACTCCTGTAATTCTTGCCTATGTTCCTCTTGTATCTGCCGTATTTCACTACTTGGTGCAACAATACGACCTTGGTTGCATATATTATGCATACACAGTGCAAGCATTAATATTTTTTTCCACTCGGTCTGGCTTATAATGCATTACGGTTGTTTCAATAGACATCACCGAGCATTAAGAAGATCGATGGTCCCCTTCACTCTATTACAAGCAGACAAATAATGCTTTTGTGTGATGCTCTTGGGATCATCATAAACTCTCTTTGTGCATAACCAGAATCACCTGAAATGACGAAATTATTTTTGTTAGTCAGTCAAGTTAAATATTCATTGTAAACTTTCTAGTTTCAGTTGTAGGAATAAAATAAAATTTTATAATGAAGACTATTAAACAAAATACACATTTAATAAGAATTGACTGATAAAAAGTATATACATATAACACATAAACTCACCAAATAAACACACCATTTCCTCTTGGTCTGTGACTGCAATAAACTTTTCACTTCATGGTTGTTGATATGTATGAATGATGCGTGACACCAGCATGATATGTACCTATGCTGATTATATTTAAATCAAAATCACATCTGTAACAAGAAACAAGTTATTAATAAAAAAAAATTAAAACTGATGTTTAAGAAATTCTAATCCAAAAGTAAATTCAAAGACAACTATGCGATTGCCATTTAAAACTCTTAATAGGTTTGTAAGATATTTTTCTTCATGCTGCAATATAAATTTATTGAATTAAGTTTAAGGCTTAACTTTGTCCATGTAAACTGTTTCACATATCTTATTATAAGCCACACAGAAAAAATATACAATCAAATAACAGATTCAGTTAGATTTGTTTAATAATATTTAGTGACTCTGTTAGTTGACAAGATAAATTTTATAGCCCAAGAAGGGAGTTGCAATACAAAAATAATTACTTACAATTTGAACATTTCGAGACTGGTAATGTTGTTAATTGAAATACCACTCATCATTTTCTGATGGCCGAACCATAGCTACTTGGGTTCGTTCCATCAATACACCTAATAGTTTCTGGCAATTGGTATTTTTCATAGAACCTGAGGCATAAAGCAAAAAATAAATATAATTACTTAATATAAAGTGTCATTTTACCAACTACTTTAGAAAACATTATAATTACTTAGTAGACTGAAATCTAATATGTAATAAATCAAAAGGTGTGAAAAAAATATTCTTATAAATAAAAAAAAACTAGAAAAATTCACCTCCCCCCGTCTAGGTGGGTTTTTCCATTTAAAAAAATATTCATAATATCCTGGCCAGTTGGCCGAAACAACTATTTAAAATAATAATAAGAAAATGTTCTTACTTCAATTTAATTGCATTGTTTTCTCAAGTGCCGGGAACCATAATGTTAATATATCAGAATGATTTAGTGCAACCGTAACTTCTCTTGTGCATTTTGAGCAGATTGCAGAGACATAGTAGTGCCATTGCTGCCTGCCTGTGGCTAAAATGATACCTGTAAATAAACAAGAAATATCATGAGAGGTTTTGACTAAATGCTGCTAGATTACATGAAGCTCAAAAATGAGACTATAATGTAAATTACTAGAAAGTTACAAAAACAGAGATTTAGCTATTCTATTCCTTGCTTAAAAGCATGCAGGTACAGATACTATTTTAATACGTATCCTATAGCAAAAGTGCTAAAACTTAACTTACTTTGTACATAATAGATAGATCACTTGATATTTTCGGTCATTGTAAATAAGGCGTCAAGTATCTCACTAGAGTCCAAAAGAGGCTTTTGTTTAATCTGTAATTCTTCACAAATTCACAGTCATCCATCCAGTCCAACACGCTCACATAGTGAGCTATAATCATAGCCTTCTTGCGATGTCGTTTGTCGAGACGACTAGCTTCTTAAATCGAGTTAAATACATACTAGAAAATCTTGCCATTTTAATTTTTAACGCTATGTAAATACACTTTACTCAATAAACAAGCGAAAACTTAATAAACTTTGAGAAAATCACACAACACGACACCAACGGCGGAATCGAAAATTTTGACAGATGAATTCGATCTCATTCTCGATTTTGGCGCGATCTCAAACTTCAAAAGTACCATTCAAAAGTGACATTTGAGTTCAAGTCGATCTCATTTCGATTTGATGCTGATTTCAATCTCAAGAGTACCATTTGACATCTATTCGATCTGATTTCGATTCGATTCTAATTCGATTGCGTCAAAAGTCACCCTGCATGTCGGTTTGTCTTGGCCTGGGTGTTTTCTATGTATTATATGTATGTATTTACAAAAAAAAATGTATTTAAGTAGCTATATTCATCAGATAAATAGTACCCATAGTACAAGCTTTGCTTAGTTTGGGACTAGATGGCAGGATGTAATTAGTCCAGAAATATATCCTTCCTTACCATCTTCGCTTACCATGAGGTGAAGCGGAGCTATTATTCTGAGCTAATATAAAAAAAGCATAAATAATAGAACACGTGGTAAAAAATGTCTTAAAAATTTACTGTGATATGTATAAATCCCTATAAGATTTTTTTTACACTACATCGGATGGCAGCCAAGCATACGGCCCGCCTCATGTGAATCGTTTAACGTAGGCATATTAGAATTGCAATATGAAATATCGCTCGAATGCCGTTACCTCCGCTACCCACACAGCAAAGATCGGAAGGAATTCCGTTATATGTCAAGCATATTGTTATAGGGATACAGGGTTCTGTTGATGGTTGTGATGGATGTGTAAACTCCTCCTCAAGATTCAAGATGTTTATTGTTTCTTATTGACTGATTCTTAGATATCAGTCTATCTTGAGAAGTGACGCCCTACGCTCTGTTGCCCCCATACGTGGTTTCCACTTTCGGTCTTTCCTCCTCCTACTGCCGTCAGTCATTAGGCGGGTATATCTAGGCCAGTTCCACCTTTTTCATTGACTTTAATAGCTGTGAGTCGCTCCATCTAACTTCATCAATCTGGACCCCGTTGTCTATTTATTAGTCAGAGAAACTCCATGCTTTCTCTACCTGATAAATGAGTTTGGTTGGCCAACTGCTAAACCCTGCAGCCTGACTGGTCAGGGAACAAGTCATAACGAATAGAAATATTTATTTTATTTAGCAGTACTTAGGTAGTAATATGTAGCAGTACCCTAAAGATTCCCCGATTGCAAGATTTTGATTTGGATTATTCTGTAAAATCAAGTGTTACCGGTCGAGTGAGCACGTAATCAAGCGGTCGACTCCACTGGCATAACCAACATCTCGATTTAAATTTTGTTTATCAAAAGTACTTCAGTAGACTGTTTACTGTTTCAGGGAAGGTATACTGAGCAAACTGAACCTTTCCTTAACGAGCGTGACATTTAAATAACTGCCTCATAACTCAGCGCGGCTCGTAAATACACCACATATAGGTGCCGAGATAACATTTAGTTGTTATTAACACCTACATGAACTCTAGTGTGAATACAACAAAATTAGCTCAAAGCGTTGTAACGCCAAGGTGTATTCTTAACTCAATATTTAAGATTTTTATTACAAAACCTCTTTGTATTTAGCTTACTTTTGTAAATTATTACCTTATAAACAATAACTTCCGCCCGCGGTTTCTGTCGATATTTGAATAAAAGCTATCCAATTATTTATTTCGGATATGATATATGCAAAATTTCATTGGAAATCTGTTCAGTAGTTAAGGCGTGAAAGCGGTACAAACTCACTTTCGCATTTACATATAATCTATATAAAAGCGAAATCTCAGAAACTATAAAACCTACAAACTTGAAATTTGGCAGATAGGTTCCTTATAGGATGTAGACATCCGCTAAGAACGGATTTTACGAAACTCCACTACTAACGGGGTAAAACGGGGGTTGGAAGTTTCTATGAATGTCCTATGTTTTTGAAGCAAGAGACTTGAAATTGCATGCTCTATAGATGATGTGGAGGTGTCCTATAAGGGGCCGTCCATTAATCACGTTAGGCTCGAAAGGGGGGGGAGGGGTGCGGTAAAAATCACGAAATATCACAAGGGGGGTGGGGGGGTGTAGTAAGATATCACGTAGTGTATTTATTTTTTTGTCAAACGCGCTATTTTTAAACCGAAAAGCAGCGTGTTGAAGACCTTGACTCGCCAACGAACTAAGTTGAAGACGATGACGGCCTACAACTCCCTGCGCATACAGTATAATAATGGTTATTGATGGGGCTGCCACGATTCTGTAGCGCGTCTGGCTTCACGCTTGCACGAACAGATAACTTTTATGCCACGATAAGGAAAAGGCAGCATCCTTTTTTCATGACAGCATGCTTTTCAAAGGCTTCTGCTTTACAAAGCTCAAGTTCGGCCGCATATGGAGTACTGCTGTCATCTGTGGGAGCATCTAAATACCAGCTAGCACCTTGTGATGCGATTCCCAGGCGCGCTGTGAGTGCGATTGTTGACGAACGGGGTTTAGAACCTTTGAGTCTGAGACTACAGCATGGGGTTCTTCAAAAAGGGCGTGTAGAGGTTTTTACAGGGTCGGCAACGCGCGTGTGATGCCCCTGGTGTTACAGGCGTTCATAGGCTGCGGTAGCTGCTTTCCATCAGGCGGGCCGTAAGCTTGTTTGCCACTCTAGTGGTATAAAAAAAAAAAAAAAAAGAGAGGAGATTTTCCGTCCCTTTGTGTGTACTATCCATTGTATAATGGGGTGTGTTCTACCGATTGTACACTGTGGTGTGTTCAGAGGAGTTATTTGACATAATGCCCACGACCTCCTCCTACTGTCGCACCACTCGCCATTAATATTCTAAAAATTTTAAGATTCTTTGTAGCTACAAAAATACACGTGATTTGAGGGGGAGGGAGGGGTTAGACTTACACCTCACCAAGTATCACCAAGGGGGTGGGGGGGTGTTAAAAATGCAAAAAAAACCTCACGTGATTAATGGACGGCCCCTAATAACGTATCTTTAGAAATGAACCTCTTTTTGGGTTAAAACGGGGGTTGGAAGTTTGAATGAAAGTCCTATGTTTTTGAAGTAAGAGACTTGAAATTTAAAATGTATGCTCTATAGATAGTGTGGAGGTGTACTAATAATGTAAGGAGGACAATGGAAGGCCACTCTAACAAATAAACAGTTATTATTCGTTTATTTACTGGATAAATGAAGCAAACAAATTATAAAGTAGCAGTTTGTTTTATTATTTAACGTTGCATACGTTTTACAATTTCTTTTATTGCAGATTTAATCACTATTTATTAATCTTAAATTTTGTGAAACTGTTGAACCAAATGTCCTTGCTAGGAAGGCTCCATACAAGGCCAATATGATACATCAGTCGATTAAATTAAAACTAACTTTGTGACAATCTATATATCTGCCTATACTTAAACTACATGAAAAGGTGTTTCAATAAGACGAAACATTCAATGCTTACTATAATATATCTTAATATATAATAAATATTTATTTTATTCTGTTCTTTAGTATTTGTTGTTATATCGGCAACAGAAATACATCATCTGTGAAAATTTCAACTGTCTATCTATCACGGTTCATGAGATACAGCCTGGTGACAGACGGACGGACCGGACGGTCGGACAGCGGAGTTTCAGGTCCGTTTTACTCTTTGTGTACGGAACGCTAAAATGGCCCAAAAATGTATGGAAGCTGAATGGTCTCGTTTGATACCCTCATTCCCTTAAACAGTTAGAGATAGATTTTTTTTTCCAACTTGGCTGGAAATTATAGGTTTTGAGATAATTTGGGAGTGGTTCTGCATGGCAGAATGCAGAATATGGAATACTAGCTTTCACCCGCGGCTTCGCCCGCGTTTAATTTTTTTAGTATCCTATGTCCTTCCTAATACCTTAAAGAATATGTGTACAAAGTTTCATGATGATGAATACACACAACCACCTTCATGTAGTACTTTTAATTGTACTAAATACGGATGCAAGAACTTTAACGATAACTACTACACCTCGCTCCCGCCGCGCGCCCCGCGGACGCATAAGCACTGATTGACGCCAAATACAAATTTAAAATCCTATTAGGATAACACAACACTTAATCCATCAGCTTAAAAAGGATAGATCAAACTTTAAAAAAATGACACCGACGTCAAAAATCTCAGAAGGTAGGTAGTAGTTATTGGGTATCATTTAAGCTATCGCCAATTTAATTAGTTTGGTGTTTCTTAACTAATAGTGTTTGCCCACAAAATAATAGATTTGTCACCAAAATGTAGTCATCAAACAATATAAAATCGATTCCACAATAAATCACCTAAAATCATGGAGATGTAGGGTCTAGTACCAAATAAATGTTTTTGTATGTATTATATTGTCAATTATTAATAATTAAGCTTACTTGGCACCACATCATTCATCATGTAGGTTGACGGATTCCTATTTCCGATGACAGGACGCAAGAAAACCCTAACCTAACCAAAAATCATCTCAAATCTAACCAAAACATGATTTATTACATTGACCTAGTATTGGTAAGACTCGTCAGTGAATATGACGCCAATTTGACTTCGCCCCTATTAGTTTTTCATTAAATTAAGGAGCTGATCTATTTATTTGGTGACAGATCTATTATTTTGATGATCAAACGAATTAAATTATACTAAAAGTTTGTTAAGCTGATGATTATAATTAGAGACAGTTTTAATTAAAATGATGACTAATATATTTCTTGGGCATAGATATTATTATTAGGGTACTGCAGATTAGTGATCACACATCTAAACTTAGGTGACAGAAAATATTGTTCCCGTAGTTATTTTTGGCTTTTTCTTATCAGGATTTTGTAGTTTGTTTCATTTTTTTTTTTAAGTTTATTTCTTTTTAGTGAATATTTTTTTTAACTATTTATTATAATAATGGGTAAGTAGTAGTGACATGGTGCCTTCTAGACGAAAATACATTAATTTATTTAATTAAGAAGCACTCAACACTATTGCCTAACTGTTCCTCATCAGATCAGCAGTGTCACAAGATGCCTTCCAAATGCAAATTATGTAACCTAATGTCATCAGAAAACTCATCAATTACTGTATCCATGCCCATGCCTATTAACTTCAACCCTTTCACACGAATTGCCAGGGAGTCCATCATCAGATCCTGATTTGATTAATATGGGACCACTTGAATAGTGTGCCCTTGAAACAAATAAGAATGATTAAAATTGCTGTTCAATTAACGGAGAAATCATTAAAATATTTAAAAAATACATGTCGTCGAACACAGAACCGCCCTACAGGTAGAATAAATAACAATTACAGGTAATTTCTGGGATAAAAACTATTATGAGTTCTTTCCCAGGACTCAAGGTATCTCTCAACCAAATTTCATCTAAATCGGTCCAGCGATTTAAGCGTGAAGAGGTAACTGACATTCTGTCGCATTTATAATATTAGTATGGATTGGCGTTCCGAAAACCGCTAACATATTGATATATAGATCTTTCAACCCTATCGCACCATAACAGAGGATGATGGTCACGTTAGCCATGTTGAATTTTAAAATCGTTGTTGTTTTCGTAATCAGCGACCCGATAAACCATAAAAGCAATACCCATGACGATTTTCAGACTTTTTGACCCCATTTTACCCTTTTAGGGGTTGATATTTTCAAATCGATGCCATTTTTGTAATTGACGTCCCAGAAAACTAAAGAAACAACACCCATATTGATATTATGACATTTTAACCCCACCGCACCCCCACAGGGGTGATTTATATCATGTCGGCTATGTTGGATTATAAAATAGTTGTTGTTATCGTAATCAGCGACCCGATAAACCATAAAAACAATACCCATGACGATTTTCAGACTTTTTCACCCCGTTTTACCGCTTTAGGGGTTGAATTTGGAAAAATCCTGAAACATATATTTACTCATTTATCTATAGAAGTACTCTTGTAAAGTTTCGGATAAAATAGTCCAACTAATCTTGTTTCCCCATACAAACTTTGGACCCCAGTTTCACCCCCTTCGGGGATGAATTTTGAAAAGTCCTTTCTTAGTGCACCCCTAGACATTATAAGGAACCTACGTGCCAAATTTGGAATCTCTAGACCCAGCAGTTTGGGCTGTGCGTTGATATATATCAGTTAGTCATTCAGTTTCCTCTTTTATATATTTCAACCCCATCGCATCTCCACAGGGGTGATTTTATGTCACGTCAGCTATGTTAGATCATAAAATAGTTGTTGTTTTCGTAATCAGTAACCCGATAAACCATAAAAACCATACCCATGACGATTTTCAGACTTTTTCTCCCCATTTTACCCCTTTAGGGATTGAATTTTAAAAAATCCTGAAACACGTGTTTAGTCATTTCTCTATAGAAGTACTCATGTAAAGTTTCGGATAAAATAGTCCAACTAATCTTGTCTCCCCATACAAACTTTGGACCCCCGTTTGACCCCCTTAGGGGATGAATTTTGAAAAATCCTTTCTTAGTGCACCCCTAGACGTCATAAGGAACCTACGTGCCAAATTTGGAATCTCTAGACCCAGCGGTTTGGGCTGTGCGTTGATATATATATCAGTCAGTCAGTCAGTCAGTCAGTCAGTCAGTCAGTCAGTCAGTTTCTTCTTTTATATATTTAGATTGCAAATTATAGTGGACCGTATTAGGAAAAGCTATCCAGCAGTGGGTAATCCAGATACAGGCTAATGATGAGTGATTTGACACTTTTATTTATTTACTAGCTGACCCGACAGACGTTTTCCTGCTTCATAACTATGAATAATGAATTCAAATTGATTTCGCGCACATTGTCTGATGACTGACAGTTCTGTCAAATGCCATAATCCGACATTAGAAAAGTTTGTATAGTGGTTCAGTTTTCTTAATTTTTCTTATTTTCCATGCAATTTTCTTATTTTTAGGGTTCCGTACCTCAAAAGGAAAAACGGAACCCTTATAAGATCACTTTGTTGTCTGTCTGTCTGTCAAGACCCTCTAACTCGAGAATGCGTGGAGGTATTAAGCTGAAATTTGAACTGTAGTATACAAGTCTACGGTCCCATGAAGGTGTAAAAAAATCAAACAGCTGAGTTTAGGTAAAAAAAAGATACGTTTATTCAGCAAAAAACGCATATTTCGACACATTCGCAGGGGAATCAAAACACATAGGGTACTTCCCGTTGACCTAGAACTATGAAATTTGGCAAGTAACACAACGTAGTTATAGACTACAAATACAAGAATAAATCTCAAAACTATACATTTGTCATTAAATCTTGAAAAATAGGGGGTCTATATTTTTTATAGGGGGTGAAATTTCAAATTGAAGCTACTAGTTCAAATGGGGTATCATTTGAAAAGGCTTGATGTGCACATTGCAAAATATATTTTATTTATTTTTTCCGACGCATTATTTCTTATTTATAATGAAAAATATCAAATTTATAATGATCCTACGTACGGAACCCTCGGTGGGCGAGTCCGACTCGCACTTGTCCGGTTTTTTTTCTCTCATAAGAACCTTCTCCTGACTATTGTCAGGAGGACTAATGTCAGTTAGTTATTACTAATACAACAAAAACATAATTAGTGAAATCGGTTTAGCCGTTCACGCGTGATGCGATGATATAGGGAAATAGACATTCATTTATACTACCTCTGCTTCTGGTGGTAGGCAGAAACACAAACACCATCTGTTTACCTTGATAATGCCTTAGCGGTAAAAATAAATAAAACTACGTGGAACAGTACAAGTGCTTTATTATAACATATTATATAAAATATTTTTCACACAAATTAACCTATTCTTTTCATGAAATTACTTTATTACTTTTGTACTAAGTATAATACAGAGTATTGTGTTGTGTCCATTACTGTCAAACAGGCAATGGTATCTGTGCTAATAAACATTCCATTCAAATAAACTGATATTAATCACCAACGCGGACATCATTAATATTAATTAGATTTTAATGCTAAAACAGTTCTCTTAAAAGAGGAGGTTTCCTACTGAGCAAAGTTGACCTTTCAAAGCTGCCCGCCTAATTCAATTAACAATAACGTAAAACGTCAAAACAGTTACTGTTTACAGTTATCTACAAATTACAAAGGTTGTCTGGCACAAATATTTTTGAAGTGAAAACTTCTTTAGCGGCGTTGTGCACTTTTTAGGATGGGTAAAAATTATTAAACTCGCGTCAGGATCACGTGCCCTGATAGTAAAACAAAGCTGCGAATCTACAAAATTCAACTTTAAGCAAAGACGATACGATTGAGATTGCTTTGAATCGAAATAGTTTTAACATCAAAATTAGTAAGACAAAGCTGCGAGACTACAAAATTCAACTTTAAGCAAAGACGATAAGAATTATTATAGAATGATGAAATACGCAGTGTCACCTCGTTCGAGAACGACGTTTGCGTTTAAAAGAAATTAGAACATACTACTTAACACATGTAAATTTTAGTGGGCGCAGGCGCAGGACGCTTGCGCGAGTGTGCGTGTGTGTTTGTACTACAGTCTGCAACGCGCATCCACGGATGGTGACTAATGGCTTGAGCGTCTGTATACTTGTAAAATTCGTGTATATAAGTGTTTAAAATGTGGAAATTGAACAAAGTGCATCTATGAATGAAAAAAGCAATCCGTGGGAAATTTCCTAACCATTCCAAGATATTCAAAAATGCACAACGTTAATGTTCAAGTTTTCACATCTGCCGGCACTCCCGGAGTGCAACCCGGTGGTGCAACCCGTTGTTTTTTTTTTCTATACCTATCTATTTAACCCGAAACAGTTACTGTACGGGCTGCTTACTCATACAACTTTAGATGCTATGATGATTAAAATCCTGCTTTGAGTTATAGAGATTTATTGCGATAATAAATACAACTGATGATGATGATGATTGCTAATGATAGGATGAGTTACGCGTCTGTTGCGATGGGGCACAACACGTGACCTGCCCCCTTACCACCGTCTCTTATTGCGATTCATTAACTGAATAGAATGTTTATTCCTACCAATGAATATAGCGACTCTATTTCAAATTGCATAGAGTCGCTTATTCATTAGTATGAATAAGCAATCTACTCAATTATTGAATCGCAATAAGAGATGGTGGTAAGGGGGCTGCTTTATAAAATGATATATAAATGGCTGACGCAATTCGCTGACGCAGCAAGATGGACCGGCCGTGGCCCGTACAGTTACTGATAGTTACTAACAGGTTACTAACAGCTTAGCAATCTTACGTATACGTGGTGCAACCTGCCAATAGCAGAAAAGACTCTGCTATTGGTCTGGCGACAGGCGTCAATCCGCCTGTCCAGCGTGGTGACTAATGGACAATAGGCTATTGGACCAACATTATTTTCGGTTTGATATGTAGGGACGTCTCAATAATATAACCATAGGTGAAAGAATTATATACTTCAATAGCACAAAAACTCTCGAGATATGTTCATTTGAAAATCACAATTTTGTACTTTCCCGAAAACGCTCGATACAAAAGGCTACTGAGTTACGACGTCACAGGTTTGTATTTTGTATGCATCAAATCAGAAATTTGTACGACAGCTATGTTAAATATTACGTTTATGTAATTAGTATCATAATAAAAGTTATAGTATTTTTTATTGCTTCTCCAATGGAAATATTATTTTTTAATAATTTCATACTTTTAAAATTGGCTTTCCCGCCAAACTTTGATCAGCCCTAACATAAGTCGGACGGAAGATATTAGAATGAAAGTTTGGAGATCTTTATAGTTTTGCGTATTTTAGGATATTGTTAAATAATTTATACAATTTTTGAACATTGTCAAATAGCCTATTGTACTTGGCTATATATATATAGCCCTCATTATCCAGTAAACTTTATACCCTGTGCCAAGATGGCGTCATGATTACAACAGCGCACGTCGTCCCAAATTACAGCTTCAATGCACTTCAATTCAGTGATATAGTATAATTAAATGAATGTAATACTCCCGTACTAATTAATTTAATTAAAAATATACACTACATAGTATTTGTTTTTACTACACAGTAATAACGTAAAATAAAATTAAATACATTATCGACTATCTACTTACTTAAAAGTATTTTATTTATATTATTTTATATTAATAAAATTCCTTGTATTGTGACACTTAATTAAATATATTATTATTAATATGTTAACTAAGTTCCACCAAGTGCCAACAATCACAAACATAAATGTAATGAAATTTTTTTCCGCTTTCGTTTTCTGGTGAACCTTACAGTAGTACCTAAGTGTATTATTTTCATGGTTCAGCGTCTTGCAAACAAATGACTGACAAAACTGACTGACAGTGACAGCCCACCCTTTTATATAATTTCCTCATTTTCCATATTTTCCTGCTACGGCCTGCCAAAACTAAACGATACTTCACGTTACTTTTTTAATACATTTTTCGATATTCAATTAATTGGGTTTATCTATATCTATACTATTATTATAAGAGCAGCGCACACATAACGAAGCGCAGGGCAAAACAGAACAGTTGCGCGAGCCTCTGCTTTTCTTCACACTACGACACACCATCGTTGCCATTCGTTTTGCAAGTGTTCGAGAGTCCAAACGTATTTAATTTATCAATAACAAAAGATGGATTGAGAACGACGCAATGCTGAATGAGAATTGAGAAAGGGAAGACGGGGAATTAAAAAACCGGCCAACGGCAAAAATCACATTTGTTGTATGGAAGCCTCCCTTAAATATTAGTTTTTTTTTATTTAATTTAATCATTTATTTTTAAAGTGAATATATAACTAAAAATTCTGTGAATATTTCAAGCGTCTACCTGTTGCCGTTATCAATATCGAGCAAAAAAAAATCACGTTTATTGTATGGGAGCTCCCTTAAATATTTATTTTATTCTGTTTTTTAGTACTTGTTGTTATAGCGGCAATATAAATACATCATCTGTTAAAATTTCAACTGTCTAACTATCACGGTTCATGAGATACAGCCTGGTGACGGAGACGACGGACGGACGGACGGACAGCGAAGTCTAAGTAATAAGGTCCCGTTTTACCCTTTGGGTACGGAACCCTAAATAGAGAAAAATTACCGAGATAGCGGCCGATATAGTGAATATCTATCCCAACTTCCTCCCATTCCTATCCATCAGTGTAGACAATAGATGTTACTCTGCTCTCTTTTCTGTGTTCTTTTAACCCTCTTTCTTTCTAAATTAAAGTTTCAGCATCTCTGTGACACCCAAGATCGCGATTTCGGTTCCATTAACTGTCTTGTACTATAGACTCCACTTTTTCGGTCTGGCTTCATGTCAGACTCTTTTACTTTGCAATCATCGCGTCTCTGGTACACATTGCCTGATGCCATCAGAGAATGTTCCAGTAGGTTAATTTTTAAAAAGAATGTTCAAGAATATTTACTTAAGAATTTATACAAGCAATAATCATGATTGTCTTATTGCTTTCTTTTGCGTGTTCTTGTATAATTATGTGTATATGTTCTGGTCAATGTAATAAATTAGTTATTATTCATACTGACTAATACTTGGTCAATGTGATAAATCATGTTTTGGTTACATTTGAGTTGATTTTTGGTTAGGTTAGGGTTTTCTTCTGTCCTGTCACCGGAAATAGGAGCTCCGCGAAGCAGAGCTCCGTCAACCTAGATGATGAATGATGTGGTGCCAAGTAAGCTTCATTATTAATAATTGACAATTTATTACATTGGCCAGCCATTATATATAATGACCAATTTATTACATTGTCTGTAACATACATATATGTCATGAATCGTATGTAATCTTTAAGTTCTCATAGGTATTTATTGTGTGTATGTTCATTACTGATATTTTGTGAACCGCATTCGAGTTTTATCGGTTTTTCCTGAAAGTTGACTGGTAGAGTATGCTCTTTGCATTAAGCCCGCCTTTTGTACCCTTAAGGTTCCTCGTCGTCGTAAACCCTTATTCATCCTGTTGTTGGGACACGGGCTTACCCTCAATCGACTAGGTTTTGAGCATACTCCACCACCCTGCTCAACTGCAGGTTAGTAGAGGCCAGTGTTTTCAATCCGCCTAAAAGCCCCTGACATACACAACAGCCGGAACCGACGGCTTAACGTACCCTCCGAAGCACAGAGGAGCTAGAGATAAATAAACCCATCCATGGACAGGCTACAGTCGACGTTGCTTAACTTGCGTGTTCGATTAGACTGACACGCGTAACGATGCCATCGAGCTCCTAATTAGACTGACACGCGTAACGACGTTAATCTATGGTTAATAAAATTTAAATAAATAAACTACAAATGTTCAGGAAATAAAGCAAAATATCCGCTGATAAAAAGATACGATAAAAGAAATAATAACATATGTAACATGTAGTTTATACTTATACTTGTTCTAAGTACCAACTGTACAGATATCCTTGGATTTTGGTATATTTATATCTCTATAATATATTATAGGCTATAATACAAGGTATTTATTACTTAGAATAACAATGCGATTATTTTTGACAAACTGGAAAGAAAACCTCCTACGCAAAAATCTAAAATAGATTCCGTTAAAAAAAGGGAAGTTTCATTATTTATTTGTGATATTGAGAACGTAAAAATACAGTACGAAAGAAAATTATAGGCTGGCAACAGATCGGCAACCCCTTGATGTTGGTGAACTCCATGGGTGGTGATTGCTTCCCATCAGGTGACCCACATGCTCGTTTGCCCTCATATAAAAAAAAATATAAAAAAAGTTTAAGAAACAAGTACCACAGTAACAGTTATAGTTACTATGGTATAAATGACGTAGAAATGATAGTACTTTTATTCTGATAAATAAAGCAATTCGTGCGAAATCATTCCCTAACCTAACCATTCCAAAATATTCAAAAATGCACAACGTTACTGTTCAAGTTTTCACTTCTGCCGGCACTCCCGGATTGCAACCCGTTTTTTTAATATATATATTTTGTTAGCAGCCACGTTCTGTCATTCGGCATACAAATTACAAAATTAACTATCAGTTGCGAGTTATAGTAATAATACAATTTAAAATAATTTAAACAAAATGGTAATAAATGCAATGCACGCTATTTCAATTTGAAACAAATTAATGGAAACAGTATCGTCCCTAAAGAATTCATTAACATCATAATAGCATTTTTCAATGAGCATTTATTTCGAAAGTTGCACATTTACATGTCTTAAGGGCTCTGCTTTGTGAAATATACGCTCTTGTTTGTGAAACAAAATATATAAATTTATATTATTTAAGTATGAGATGTGCGATAACTTCTTGTTAACCCGTCGCATGCCGCCACCTATCAATTCTCTATCAAGCATTGTACCACGCTGCACCCACCATGGGACGTCGGCACGCGAAAGATAAATTTATAACAATTTAAGGCAACTGTATGTGAATTATTCAATTTATATTTAGCATTAGCTATAATAAACTATTGACGGGCCCGGTGGTCGAATGACTAGCAATGGCTACTATGACTCCTAGGTCGCAGGTTCGATCCCCGCACGAGACAAATATTTGTGTGCATGAACATGTCTGTTTGTCTTGGTCTGGGTGTTTTCTATGTATTGTATGTATGTATTTACAAAAAAAAGTATTTAAGTAATACATCATTTATCTAGTACCCACAGTACAAGCTTTGTTTAGTTTGGGACTTGAGTTCTTTTAAAAAATAATTTTAAAAAAACTATGCAATAAATATCATCAGAGCAATAAACGCGCTACGCTCCATCAAACAAATAAATCCCAAAATAACGATTATTTATATGACTATTACAAATAAGTAAACCTTGGTTACAAGCCCGTTAGCAAGTAATGAAACCTGAGATGCTGAGAGCATTAGAAAATATTAAAAAGCGACAAAAGATTAATCGCTCTATTTTTTTCGCCCACATTATGTGAAAAATCCTAGGTCTGTGAGAATCTTGTAAAATTTATGTAACCTTTTAGATGTCAATCCCACAGCTGCAGCTGTGACAAATCGAATGACACCTTATATGATAAAATCCGTCAAACGAATTAGACTGTACAGAGCGTGCCAATGAATTTAACATACATATGTTATGGTCAATGTAATAAATTAGTTATTATTGATACTGACTAATACTTGGTCAATGTGATAAATCATGTTTTGGTTACGTTTGGTTGAGTTGATTTTTGGTTAGGTTAGGGTTTTCTTGTGTCCTGTCATCGGAAATAAGAGCCAAGTGTGGTGGCAAGTAAGCTTAATTACTAATCATTGATAATTTATTAAATTGGCCAACCATTATAAATAACGACCAATTTATTACATTGACTGTAACACATACATACTCCTCATCCAAGCCGCAGTTGACTTCACCAAGCAGGAGTTGAGCTGCGTGATCATATGAATAGGATGGATATGGGTTGACGACGTATGTATGTATATATATAAATAAGTATGTATGTAATATAGTTATATATACATACAATTCTTCAACTATATGTTAAAAGAATCAAAAGCATGAGAAAACGATGCAGATGCGAAGTTCTGTTAAAACCAATTTAAAACTCTATAACTAAAAAAAAAAATGTATTTTATACTACTTCGGGGACGGGGTTCTTCCGTTTGGCAAGATATTTTTCGTCAAATTTTACTTCCCATAAAACTTATTGCGCTAGTTTCATTTCCCAAAAGAATCTTTAGCAAATTTATATTTCGCGTTTTAATCACTTGGTCAAATATTCATTTTGCAACTTTTTACTTGCTCAAGTTTTATTAAGTCAAATATATACATTAAGCAAATGCTTTATTTTGTAAAAAAAAATATATTCCAAAAATAAGTTCGTGCAAACAGCTGAGTGCTGACAAACGTTTCACTTGCTTATTAAAAGTCTGTTGCGTACTTTTTGGCACAACCCTGGGCTTGAACTTGCCTAAAACAAAAAGCATGTCTCATTAATAATCCTTACTTCCTTACTTCCTTATCCTTATCCTTATCCTTACTTCCTTACTCCTTACTAATATTATTAATGCGAAAGTAACTCTGTCTGTCTGTCTGTCTGTCCTGCTTTCACGGCAAAACTACTAAACCGATTTAAATGAAATTTGGTACACAGATAGTTTAGAGCCTGAGGAAGGACATAGGCTACTTTTTAATGCAAAAAAAGGGTTGTAAGGGGTTAAAAGGGGGGGTGAAAGGTTGTATGGAAGTATCGTTATTTTTAGAGCTAGAAACCGATTTAAATGAAATTTGGTACACAGATAGTTTAGAGCCTGAGGAAGGACATAGGCTACTTTTTAATGCAAATAAAGGGTTGTAAGGGGTTAAAAGGTTGTATGGAAGTATCGTTATTTTTAGAGCTAGAAGATCGAAACTTATTTTTTAGGCTGTTGATTCGATATCCTTACTTCCTTACTAATATTATAAATGCGAAAGTAACTCTGTCTGTCTGTCTGTCTGTCTGTCCTGCTTTCACGGCAAAACTACTAAACCGATTTAAATGAAATTTGGTACACAGATAGTTTAGAGCCTGAGGAAGGACATAGGCTACTTTTTAATGCAAAAAAAGGGTTGTAAGGGGTTAAAAGGGGGGGTGAAAGGTTGTATGGAAGTATCGTTATTTTTAGAGCTAGAAACCGATTTAAATGAAATTTGGTACACAGATAGTTTAGAGCCTGAGGAAGGACATATGCTACTTTTTAATGCAAAAAAAGGGTTGTAAGGGGTTAAAAGGTTGTATGGAAATATCGTTATTTGTAGAGCTAGAAGATCGAAATTTATTTTTTAGGCTGTTGATTCGATATAAATAAATATGACATTCAAAGTTTGTAAAAGTTTTACCCACACGGGGGTAAAATAACAATAGGGAATAGGGGATGAAAGTTTGTATGGAAATATGTAAGGTATAAGTGAAAGTTTTTTATGTTTGCGACAAGAGACAAAATATTAGTGTTATCCTGATGTAGATAACTTTTACGCAGTCATTATAAAATGAGAAACCGAAATTAACGCGAGTAAAAAACTTGCCAAGCATCGCGCTGTACTAGAGATGGGCAAAATGCCGGGCATTTACAATAAATGCCCAAAAAGTATGTATTTATAAATTCCCTATTTATGCCCAAAACTAGGCATATATTGGGCATTTACAGGTACTTAGTGGGCACTTATTGTAAATGCCTGGCATTTTGCCTATGTCAACGCCGTACACCACCCGTACACATTGAGTGCTGCCGCGCGGGGGTCAGGGAGGGCCGGGGGTCGTTACGCGGCGTGGTACCACATGAGTAAAAAACGGTGGTACGGCACAGAAAAAATATGCCTAAGTGGGCTTGCCCAAACGTGCAGACACGTGACAATTATTATTTTTTCCGCTACAAATGTATTATTATTCACTGCACATTGTTTACAATTCGATTTGCTTACTTTAGTAGATAAGTTATTAAATATTTTTTTCTTTAGTTGGGTCATTGTTTTGTTTATTTCATTCGTTAAAAGTAGATTACTTTCGAGTTTAATTAGATGTTATTACGTCATTATTTTTTGTTGCACATTTGGATGCTAGGCCCTCACCAAATAAACGGTACTTTTTTGAGCGTTGTACAAACAAAGCTTTTGACCATCTGTGAATGTAAACAAAAGATGCCTTCGCATGCCGACTCAGTCAGAAGTCGCAATATCCGAAAGGGATTTCTAGGAATCGGTTACAAATGGTTCATAAAAACAAGTTCCTATGTACAAGTGTAAAAAGTTATACTTAGTATAGAGATTTTGTTTATTTGGGTCAATAAAATTAATTAAATTTAATTCATTTGGTTTTATATTATTTTTTTAAATAGGTTTTTATACAATTAAATAAAATACTTAAATAAGTTAATTTCATAATAAGAAGTTTTGTTTTCTGTGTTTACGGTTAAAAGCAAAATAAAGTGTAAATAGTTATAGGGGTATAGCGCACTCGGTTCTAAAACTACCATTGAACTTAGCTCATGAGGACATGCCAGTATGTAACATTAGCAAAAGCAGTGAGCGCGGAAGAAAGTTACAGCAGTGTAAGCTGTTGGTTGGGATGAATGTACAATGTTCCACAAAAGAGCTATAAAATGCACTAGATCGCACACTGCAACTCATATAAGTAAGTATTAATACGTATGTGTCTTATTTGTAAAATAATTAGCCGAAATATTTAAAAATGCTGCTCAAAGACACTTTTCCACGCGGACGAAGTCGCGGGCACAGCTAGTTAATTATAAATAAATAAATATACTTGTACTTAGGCTACATTACAAGAAAAGTGGGTTAGGTTAGGTTAGAACTGTAACCCCAACAGAGCGCGAGCCGAGCGAGAGAAGCGAGCGTGCCGCGGCAGCGGCCGGCAAAGCGCCGGAATTGATTTGTTTAATAACAATATACTTAATTATTATAGACTAGCTGATGCCTGCGACTTCGTTCGCGTGGATTTAGTGATTCCGGCTTATTAATAAAAATACGAACTAATGTAGATACATAAGAAAATACTTGTTATACGTTAAAAGTCTTTTTTTTATTTAACATTGTAACCATAGTTTAAAAAAAAAAATTAAGGGAGTCTTTCCTTCGGGAGCTAATATAAAAAGACCTGAAGCGTTACAACTCTCGAGAAAGCCACGTAAAGTTGGCCATGCGAAAAACAACCAGTCCTAAGCTTGACCAGCGAATTTTAGTGATTTCTTTATTGTCATAGCAAAGCAAGTGGTCACAGAGAACTGTGTACGTTTAAAATTAAAATGGATTTTTTTTAGAAGAGTGGTATACGCGGAATTAATACAGTTTCATCGGCACCACTCCCAGTAAGAATCTCAGCTTCAATTAAATTTCGCTGCCAAGCATTGACTTTACTTCAGGAAGGAGATCTTCCCCAAATTTATTAATATTCTTAAAAACCCTTGGGCACGTAAAGTTCTATCTACAGCTTCTAGTGCCTTACTGTTGGCCATTTTGCATTCATCTCAAACGTTTAGACAGCAATCCTGAAACACTTTCGCTTTGTCACAGTTTCGTGTCACAGAGCATGTCGGTGTTTCAATTCTGTTTAAATCGAGTAGGATATTGAACATTGTATTTGCGTCCTTTCGCCTAGTAGTAATGTGGCTGCAATACCTGGCGATGCTGCTGCGAGATCTTATATTGGCGCCTGATTTCAGCGTGGATTGCTCTCGTCAGGTATGTTTTCCAGTCCTTCCTGGAGCACCTAAGAAAAACAGTTTCCCTTCGTTGCATAAAACACTTTCCACTACATAGCGTCCCGCAAATGCACGTAGGTAGTCTTCTGGTTTGTGCGAATATATACCAATCATCCATCCATTTCAATTTTAGCGTACACGTCTATAATAAACTGACTAAATAGACCACGTTACCTTTGTAAATAAAATAAAACGATTGCGTCTAACTTCTAGCAGGTAAGAATAAAAGTAGCACCCCGCGAGGAGTAATTTTTAAATTTCTGATAGTTTACCTGAACCATTATGGTTCTGCATCAGGTGTTCCAAATCTTGGATTTTTATACCTCAATAAAAAATGGTCTTCAGGCTGAACAACTTTTGCTAAAGCGTCATTTTTATATTTCTTATAGTTTACCTGAACCATTATGGTTCTGCACCAGGTGTTCCAAATCTTGGATTTTTATACTTCAACAGAAAATGCTCATCAGGCTGAACAACTTTTGCTAAGGTGCCATTTTTATATTTCTTATAGTTTACCTGAACCATTATGGTCCTGCATCAGGTGTTCCAAATCTTTGATTTTTATACCTCAACAAAAAATGCTCATCAGGCTGAACAACTTTTGCTAAGGCGTCATTTTTATATTTCTTATAGTTTACCTGACCCATTAAGGTTCTGCATCAGGTGTTCCAAATCTTGAATTTTTATACCTCAACAGAAAATGCTCATCAGGCTGAACAACTTTTGTTAAGGCGTCATTTTTATATCTCTTATAGTTTACCTGAACCATTATGGTGCTGCATCAGGTGTTCCAAATCTTTGATTTTTATACCTCAACAAAAAATGCTCATCAGGCTGAACAACTTTTGCTAAGGCGTCATTTTTATATTTCTTATAGTTTACCTGACCCATTAAGGTTCTGCATCAGGTGTTCCAAATCTTGAATTTTTATACCTCAACAGAAAATGCTCATCAGGCTGAACAACTTTTGTTAAGGCGTCATTTTTATATCTCTTATAGTTTACCTGAACCATTATGGTGCTGCATCAGGTGTTCCACTTTCCAAAATCAATTATACCCTATATGTTGCCCAGGCTTAACAGCTATATAACAAAAAAAGTTTCATTCGAATCGGTCCAGTACTTCCAAAGATTAGCGTGTACAAACAGACAAACAGACATACAGACAAACAGACAGACATTTTTTTATAAATTCTTACCCTATTACTATATCTCCATCGCCTCCAATTGTTTTTTTGTAAATATATTCAATGTACAGACACATTATTTTTACTGTTTTATTATATGTAAATATAAATATAGAAGTTCTTACCTGTAAATTATGTAATTATGCAGTGCAATTTTTAATGCTGTGAATTTGCAATATTTTCGCAAGAGCATGTTATGCCAAATCACATTTGACTACATAATACTTGGTAAAATGAAACATTGCCATGTAATTATTTGTTTAACAATCAATTGCCAAAAATAGTATTGCTAACTGTAAAATTGCGAAAAGTTGTTTTGCCAAATGTTTTTTTGCCAAAAATTTGGGAAACATACTTTGGCATGTGATACTTTGGGAAACGTTTTTTGCCCAAAAATTAGTAATCCTTCGGGGAAAACGTACCCTATACCTAACGGCTAATGCGCCCCGTGTGCCAACCTTCCGGCTATATCACGGGTTGCGAGTCTCTCGTCCAGTAAATCAACCAGACGAGAGGACCTTTATCTGCACTTCTTTTTTTGCTCAACACACGCTTTTGCGCTCAGTAAACCAACCGCAAGCGTAGCAGTAGCAGCCCCCTAACCAAGTGTAAAATTCGTAGTGTAACGAACGTTAGATAGATCACGAGACATTTGTCAATTCTCATACTAAAATGTTCGATTTTGACAAATGTCACGTGATCTATCTAACGTTCGTTACGCTACGAATTACACTTGGCTAGGGGGGCTGGTCTTACTCCGCTTTCACCTGCATGCAGGCTACTTACGTACTCTTAAGTCGAGTAGCTCGTGGCGACCGACGCTCGGAGAACCCAAGCATCGGGGCCCTACTACCACTCCCCAATCTCCATGATGGGTACCGGAGCTGTATGACACGCTCACTTCCCGGCGCACGAGTACAAGTACAAGCGCGCCTAGTGTTTCTGTACCCACACTGGGGCGCCGGATAGCCGACTCCCTGATTTCCTTAACAGGTACCGGAGCTGTATAAGGCACGCTCACTTCCCGGCGTCCTTCAAAGAAGAAACGCCTACCCCGGGCCTACGGTAAGGTGACCGGGGTGACGGAAGCGATCGCCCGCCATCCTCCTTGCTCAGCAGGCAAGTACCCAAGCTGCGACGTCAGCTTGGGAAAGCCAACACCGCTTTAAGGGCCGCTCCAAGCCCCGTTGAGAACCACTGTGGCGGCCCTTCGCCTTAGGCCAGTGATAATCAACTCGCTACGCGCGAGGTCGAACGCCCGGCCGACAATTTGGCAAGGCAGACGAACATGCCCGACCTCTGTAGCTACACCAAACGCACGTGAGTGAATACACGCACATATAGCCACCTCGAATCCGAACCTATGACTGGCAAATTGGGCTGCCGCCAGTCCCCGAGGTACCCAGATCCAAACAGGGGGGAACCCGTAGTTCCCCCTGCGAAATTCCCCACAGTCGGGTACTCTGTGGGGAATATCCTTCGGGGACACGCACCCTATACCTAACAGCTAATGCGCCCCGTGTGCCAACCTTCCGGTTATATCACGGGTTGCGAGTCTCTCGTCCAGTAAATCAACCAGACGAGAGGACCTTTACCTGCACCGCTTTTGCGCTCAGTAAACAAACCGAGCACGCAAGCGTAGCAGTAGCAGGTCTTACTCCGCTTTCACCTGCATGCAGGCTACTTACGTACTCTTAAGTCGAGTACCTCGTGGCGACCGACGCTCAGAGAACCAAGCATCGGGGCCCTACCACCACTCCCCATTCTCCATGATGGGTAGCCGGAGCTTTATGGCACGCTTACATCCCGGCGCACAAGTACAAGTACAAGCGCGCCTAGTGTTTCTGTACCCACACTGGGGCGCCGGATAGCCGGCTCCCTGATTTCCTTAACAGGTACCGGAGCTGTATAAGGCACGCTCACTTCCCGGCGTCCTTCAAAGAAGAAACGCCTACCCCGAGCCTACGGTAGGGTGACCGGGGTGACGGAAGCGATCGCCCCTCAACCTCCTTGCTCAGCAGGCAAGTACCCGAGCCGCGACGTCAGCTGGGAAGCCGACGGCCGCTGTAAGGGCCGCTCCAAGCCCCGTTGAGAACCACTGTGGCGGCCCTTTGCCTTAGGCCAGTGATAACCAACTCGCTACGCGCGAGGCCGAGCGCCCGGCCGACAATATGGCCAGGCAGACGAACATGCCCGACCTCTGTAGCTAAACCACATGCACGTGAGTGATTACACGCACATAAAGCCACCTCGAATCCGAAGCCATGACTGGCAAATTGGGCTGCCGCCAGTCCCCGAGGTACCCTGATCCAAACAGGGGGACCCGTAGTTCCCCCTGCGAACTCTCCACAGTCGGGTACTCCGTGGAGATCCTTCGGGGACAGACAAGCATACGACCCACCTAATGAAACGGTTACCGTAGCCATATAAACGCTTTAAATATCGCTTGCACCCTGCCACTCCTACTGCCGATGCAGCAACTCCTTCCTCCTGGTAGTCACTTCACTCACTCGCAGGAACATAACTAAGGTAGAGGTATTTCCCTCGTCGGGCAGCGTACAATTACGCTCACCCTACCTCTCTTTCGCCAGAGCCTCTATAGACAGTCAGCAGGGTGAACCACGCAGCTGAGTTTGGCTTGCGCTCAATGGTGGTGGATGGTGGTGAGCCTCTAACACCCCAAAAGTATTAAATTGTCTCACTTATTAAAATATTGCTCAAGGTAGTAAAAACTTCGCTGCAACTACGATAATTTCATATAAAGAGATGAACGCTTCTAATGTCTTTTCAACTCGTTAGGCAACTTATTATCTTATTACTAAGCTTTTATAGTCTGGAATCGTGCACAATGTAGAACTACGTTAAAGCCGTGTGTTATACTTGTTTGTTTGTTTGTTTGTTTGTATTATCTTTATTGTACATAACGAATATAAAATACATGTACATAAAAACACTTAAAAATAGAGATGTACAAAGGCGGGCTTATCTCTATAAGAGATCTCTACCAGCCAACCTTTGAGTGTTGAATGTAACTGTGAGTGGTGAGGGCCTCAAATATAAAGTGTAGAACACAAGAAATGACAAGGGAAGAAATAGCAATAAATACAGCAATTAAATACACATGAATCAAACAACAATTATAAATAAGTACTGTATATCTTGTTTGTAAGCTTTTGACGTGAACGTCTGTAAAATCACTCCCATACATACATACGGGTACCGGGAGCCCTACCGCCAAAGCTGAAGCCGATTACCGTCGGAATATTTTACTGCGAAAATCAAACTTCAGCTTAAATTTATGGTACTTGTGTTAAGCTTAGCTGATAGAAACCCTGGAGCTCTACCGACTAAGCTGAAGATGATTGTCAGTAACTTTAGCCTAAGACCTATTTTTGGAATCAAAATATTCGATCGGAATCGGCTTCAGCTTCAGCGGTAGGGCCGGGTACAAACATGAATCGCATGTCATTGTTCAGCGCATATATAGCTGGCTGCTCAGACCTTAAGTTTGCATCGGGGCCGGGCGGGGCGGCGTGGGAGGGGCATTGCGTAGAATAACGAAAACAACACTAAAAGCGACACGCTGATATAGACTATAACCAACGACCGTGTGCACCGACACAGTTTTTCTTCTAGTACCTTTCAATGATATTCTGTCGTCATCTGTCTCAATCAGACATTTTTTTTTATTCTTTAAGATATAGATTTGTAAGAGTTAAGCTTTCAACGTTACCGAAATACGATCTACACGAATTAATGCACTTGAACGGCATCTTGCGTTGGCGATTTTCAGTTAAGGCCTATTGAAGTGTCATACGGGAACAAAAAAAAAAAATTTGCTCGATGACGTCGTTAGCACGTTAACCGCAAGCAACGTTAACCGTAGCCTGTCCATAGAAGGATTTATGTATCTCGAGTTCCTCCGTGCTTCGGAGGGCACGTTAAGCAATCGGTCCCGGCTGTTGTCATAGGATGACAGTCGTCAAGATAAGCCAGTGGCCTTCAGGCGGCTTGAAAACACTGGCCTCCGCAGCACAACAGCATCGTGGAATTATGCTTTTAACCCCTTCGATTGAGAGGAGACCCATATCCCAGCAGTGGGATGAATGAGGAATGTCGACGAAGAGACCAAACGCATGCGGAGTGGGCGCTGTGACATGCATGACATTTAAATCGAAACAATCCGGTGATATGACATATCACCGGATCAATTTGGTTTCACATGGACGTAGTGATTGATGAAAGTTTTATCCACAGCCTGACCACTCCATACCAATATCGCGTTCTTTACTACAACAACAACAATGGCGTCTATGCAGAGCATAAATGGGCGAGTGTGAGTGTACGGCGCCACAAACTGTTTCAGATTCGTCTCAGAGAGGAGTTGAGGTCGATACGAGAGAGCGGCAGGAAGTTGCCATATTGTACGATGTACTTATACTATATATTATATTTTTATATAATAAATTTTAAATATACATACTTAAGTATTACTCGTATAATATCTTAATCTTTTTTAGATTCAACTAGTGTGAAAGTATGGTAGTCGTAGATTTTTTCTGTATTTTTTTCACACTTTATTCGCGTGGAAAAAAACCGGACACTAGCTGAGCGCAAGTTATCATTTGTGCGCGAACAAGCAAATGCGCGTTCAGAACAGGGCTAGGGCCCCTGGGCCTACCGCCTAAGCTGAAACCGATTCCCACCTAATTTTGATTTCAAAAATAGCTCTTGGGTTTAAGTTTTATGACAAGCATTTGAACAGGTGCCCTGCCGGGCCCCTGTTCAGCGAAAACGTAGCTGACCACAGACATATTCTCAACGAATGCGAACTGGGTGCACGCCATGCTAATATCAAATACCATAATACTCGCCATCGCCAGGGGATACATCCTCACACGTTAAAACCAAAATGATCGTATACCATTCGATTTCAGAGAAGTTTTCTCCCTCGAACTATCAAGTTGTGGAATGAATAGCCTGTCAAGGTTTTCCCAGAAAACTACAGTATGGCGTTTATAAAAAAGGTGTAAAGAGGTTTTTACAGGATCGGCAACGCGCGAGTGATGCCCTTGGTTTTGTTAGCGTCCATAGGCTGCAGTGCCCGCTCTCATCAGGCGGGCCGTATGCTTATTTGTTACCTTAGTAATATAAAAAATAAGTTCATAACATAATAGGTTCATTTAGTTAAAACGGGTGCAAGAAAGGAACCAATATAAAACGAAGATGTTTTCTAAAATTAAGCGTCCCACGGCGAGCAATAAATAAGGGGGCCATTTCTTGAGGGTACGTTATAGTAGTATTTAGAACTTAGTCGCGGCTCCAGAGAAAGTCGGGGACATTAAGCGGAGTTTTGTTATGTCCGTAACCTCGCCGCCGACACGTCTCGTAAATACGGTCTCACCAACTTGTTTTATTCAGATAAATATGTTTGCGACCACGAAATGCGAGCATTATCATTTCTCTAGCTATACTGAAGTCATTTTCTGCCTGTTTACCTCTTCTTTTTATAACATAAATCGGCTTTCTCTGCCACACGAGAATTAATCTACCTTGCGTTGCAGGAAAAGTAACTTTTTGGTGATCAAAATAGATGTATGCAATATATACGTAAAATAAACCATAATCCAACAGCGTAAGGTTAAAAACAATTTTCATTATTATTTCACAGGTGCAAGCCATTTCTTTCGTAATTTTTATATGGTTTTTTGCATTTGACTGGTAGATTATTGACTGGTAGGCTATTTTAATGTTATTTTATTTCGATTGTATTGTTTTATAATTCAATGATATTCAAATTAATTTAATGGCATTGCCTATTTGCATATTTGGCTTTAACTTTGTACATTTTTTAATTTTATTTTATAATATATAAGTCTGTTTTTATTCATTAATATTGTAATTTAAAGCTATTTCTTGGTACGATCTTTATTGTAAAAATGATAAGTTTATATATTATATCATTTATTCATATTTTCTCTCAATTTTTAACATTTTTAAATATACAGATAAAAAAGAAAAGTACATTTAAAAATATATAAAAAAGGGGGGCACCCGCCGGTAGCGGAGCGAAGACCCAAGCTACCGGTGGTTAGGGCTCCATAGTGAGGAATCTCCTCACAATGCGGGCCGTGTCCAGAAGAACCGCTTTTTGTATCCGGCTCTTGACCCAACTGCCAAGCGAGAGCCTCTCGAGATGACGGTCGAGACTCTTCGCTATAAGTCCGTTCACTGTTACGACTATCGGTACAATTATCGCTGAGTCCACATGCCACATGGCGGTAACCTCGTGGGCCAAGTCCAAGTACTTCGAAAGTTTCTCTTTTTCGGCCTTCACGAGGTTCTCGTCATGGGGAATGGTGACGTCAATGAGAATTGCACGACTCGTCTCCCGGTCTATTAACACGATATCAGGTCTATTGGCAACAATAGTCCTGTCAGTGATAATAGATCGGTCCCAGTAGAGCGTGACACTACCGTTCTCGAGAACTGGCGCAGGTACATACTTGTAGTATGGTACCTCAGAGCCCACAAGGCGATATCTAAGAGCAAGTTGCTGGTGTATGATCCTAGCTACTTGATTGTGCCTGTGCAAGTACTCGCCGTTAGCAAGATGAGAACAACCGGAAACTATATGCCTGAGGGATTCTCCGGGACGGTGGCATGCTCGACAGATGTCGACCGTACCGTCCTTCAGGATATATTTCCGGTAGTTATTCGTCTTGATAACTTCGTCCATAATTGCACAGACAAAACCTTCAGTTTCTCCAAAGAGATCACCGAAACGTAGCCAGGCCACCGATGCGGACGAGTCTACATCAGGCCCATTCAGAGCCCGGTAGAACCGCCCATGTAACTCCTTGCTCTTCCATACATCCTTGCGGCTCTGGGTAGTAAGTACAGATGGTTTGCGCCAGTTTTCGTTTGCCAAGGATAGTGGCGTAAAGCCCTTATCAACTGCTACCACGTCGCGGTGCATCCCGCTATCACAGTGTAGGAAATATTCCCTAAGATTGCACACCTCACGGTTGTGTAGGTTTTTGGCATTTAAAAAGCCGCGGCCCCCACACTTCCGTGGGATGTACAATCTCATCACCGACGATCGCGGGTGATGCATACGATACGTGGTAAGCAGTTTTCGGATCTTTACATCCAGGGCGTCCAATTCAGTCTGAGACCACCTTAGTATGCCGAAGGTGTATATCAGCAGGGGCATAACCCAACCGTTGAAAGCCCGAACCTTGTTACCACCTGACAAAAGACTTTTCAGTACTTTTGTCAGGCGACCAAAGAATCGGTCCATCACCGATTGTTTTATGTCCCCGCCGGCTATACCCAAAGCCTCCGACATACCAAGGTACTTGTAGGTTTCGATTTCAGAGAGGGACCTGAGGAACATTGTCTCTAAGAGTTGTAAACCATCTGAATTTACAACCCTACCCCGCTGTACATTAATGACCGCACATTTGTCGACACCAAACTCCATACCGATGGAGCCACTGAAAGTTTCAGTTACTCTCAGTAACTCTAAAATGTCTGGCTTATTTGGTGCAAACAATTTGAGGTCATCCATGTACAGCAGATGAGAAATGATCTCACCCCCTCTATGAAGTCGAATGCCCAACCCTGAATCCCTTAACAGAGTGCTAAGTGGATTGAGGGCTAGACAGAACCACAACGGACTGAGGCTGTCACCCTGGAAAATACCACGTTGTATCCTTATAGGGTCCGCCAATGCAGGAGAAACTCCACCCCCCGGTTGACAAAGCACTGTGGTCCACTGCCCCATACACGAACTAAGAAAGGTGCATAAAGTTGTATCTACTTTATACAACTCTAGGACCCGTCTTAGCCATGAATGAGGCACCGAATCATAGGCCTTTTTGTAGTCAATCCAGGCGGCGGACAGGTTCTTCCTGTTTCGGCGAACCTGTTGGCAAATGGTCATGTCAATGAGGAGAAGCTCTTTAGTACCACGAGACCCAGCCCTACATCCATTCTGAGCAATGGCTAAAACATTATTACAGTCAATGTGTTTAGAAATTTTTGATGTCAGAATGGATGTAAGGAGCTTGTATGTTGTTGGCAAGCACGTAATGGGTCTATAGTTTTTTGCTTCCGTGGTACTGCCGTTCTTATAGAGCAGGAAAGTAATACCAGTCGTCATGAAACTTGGTAGAGAGCCCGTTTCGAGAGCTTCTTGGAACTGAGTTGCTAAGAGGGCATGTGAGTGACGGAACCACTTAAGCCAAAAGTTGTGCAATCCGTCCGGTCCTGGAGCTTTCCAGTTATGTGCAGGTCGGATTGCACAACTAACGTCTTGAGGGCTAATGGATATAGCCTCCATGTTTCCGATCGACTCACACGCTCGCTCAACAACTTCAATCCATGTACCCTCGGTGTGGTTGACAGGCATCGACCAAATGTTTTGCCAGAATTGTGTCATGGCATCAGCATTTGGAAGCTGTCCATCAACCACACAACTGGTGGGTCTCTCCCAAGTTCGGTATACTTTCCTTTGGTCACATTGGAAGAGGCGATTCTGATGGTACCTATCTACACGCTGCCTGTACCGACGAATACGGTTTGCCCATGCATACACTTTCTGCTTTAGGAAGTCTATGCGCTCTGTGACCCAGTGCATGTAGTCCTGGGGCCTTAATATATTATATTATTATTATTCTCTTAAATCACGGGTCTAGCCCTGTCATTTGATAGGCGTGCGCGGGGATATTGATCCAACGCGTAGAGGCCCCTTTGAGAAGTTTGATGTAATGTTGTACGCCCGCCGTGACCCGCTTCGGGATATGTCATTTATTATTTTTATTACAGCTTTATTTATATTGCTATTATTAAAATTATACATAATTATGTATATAATAAAATACAATGTTAAAAATAACAGTATAAAAAAGCATACTAAACCGAGACAGGTAAGGCTTAGCCTATTCCTGTGCCGGCTAGAACTCCAAAGTATGGAACGGGCGAACAATACGAGCTGTATTGAGCACGACGGCTTTCTGAATTTTAATTCTTTTATTATTATGTATCTCTTTTTAATCACGGGTCAAGCCCGGTCATTTGTTAGGCGTGCGCGGGGATATAGATCTAACGCGTAGAGGCCCCTTTGAGAAGTTTAATGTAATGTTGAACGCCCGCCGTGACCCGCTCCAGGATATGTCAATAGAACGACATACTCATGAGCAGGTCTCGGCAGGCGTTGAGACTATTGCGAAGTGTAATGGAAAAATCAATGGGTTATGGAGATGAGATCTGGGTGAACTAAATTTTATTATTATTATTAATTATCTTTGTTCGGCGTTTTAGGAAACGAAAAAGCTAGAACTCACCTAGCTAGACTGCCTGTTCGGCCCCTTAAACTCTTCGTAATTTTTGTCAAAATTGTGTTCTCGAAAATGATTTTATCTAAACTAATATTATAAAGAGGTAAGATTTGTTTGTTTGTTTGTTTGTAACGAATAGGCTCCGAACTACTAGACCGATTTCTAAAATTCTTTCACCAATAGAAAGCTACATTATCAGGGAGTAATATAGGCTATATTTTAATTTCGAAAAAGTTAGGGATCAGTAAGAAAATTGCAATATTGTAACACAAGGTAGAGAATAAAAATCTTTCTTGACGTGCGATGTGAAAACTGTTGATGTTATAACAAAACAATGTATTACGGATTTATAGGCCTTAATAAAATCTATAAAAAAATTCCCAAGACTATATATCCAAGACCTATATTTAAGTCACAATATGAGGTTTTGTGTTCTATTTTTCAATTAATGTTTTAAAAACAAAAGTGGGTCAAATTCCTCTCAAGATCTTTACCCTCAAGATATTTACCCTTATCCAAATGTATAGATGTTTTATCATCAAGGGTATCTATCTAGAAGTAAAATCCTTTTTAATTCATTAAAATCGGAAGCACTGTTTAAAAGTTATGACGAGAATTGCAATATTGTCTAAGTGAACGCCTAAAGTATTAAAAAATCAAATCATCCTCTGCTGTCGCTGCAAGAACTATTGATGATAGAACAATACTATTTGATTTATAGACATTATTGTAATCTACTAAAAGTCCGTGACACCATATATTCATGTACGTATTCTAAAATTTGATTCGATAGTCGCTGGCAAAAAGAGTTGGTTAAATTGCGTTTAAAAAATATAAAAATAAAACAACAAAAAAAATGTTAAAAATAAAAAAAAAATATGGCTACCCGTGCCATGCCGGGACGGGCTGCTGTAATAATAATTATAAAGAGTAAACATTGTATTTTTGTATGTTTGTTACGAATAAACTCAAAAACTACTGGACGGATTTCGATAATTCTTTCACCATTATAATGCTACATTATCCCTGAGTAACATAGGCTATATTTTTTACTAAATTGTCCACCCGTGCGAAGCCGGGACGGGCCGCTAGTCTGTTATAAAGTCATTTTTAGGGTTCCGTACCCAAAGGGTAAAAAGGAACCCTATTACTAAGGCTCCGCTGTCCGTCCGTCCGTCCGTCTGTCACCAGGCTGTATCTCATGAACCGTGATAGTTAGACAGTTGAAATTTTCACAGATGATGTATTTCTGTTGCCGCTATAACAACAAATACTAAACAAGTTATAAGTTAATTAAAAAAATCAAAAACCCGACTGCACCTACAACAGATTTATTAATGGGTATCATTTAAGCTATCACCAATTAAATTAGTTTTGTGTTTCTTAACTAATAGGGTTTGCCCGCAAAATAATAGATTTGTCACCAAAATGTAGTCACCAAACAATATAAAATCGATTCCACAATAAATCATCTAAAATCATAGCGATATAGGGTCTAGTACCAAATAAATGTTTTTGTATGTATTATATTGTCAATTATTAATAATTAAGCTTACTTGGCACCACATCATTCATCATCTAGAATCTAGGTTGACGGAGCTCCTATTTCCGATGACAGGACACAAAAAAACCCTAACCTAACCAAAAATCAACTCAAATCTAACCAAAACATGATTTATTACATTGACCAAGTATTGGTAAGACTCGTCAGTGAATATGACGCCAATTTGACTTCGCCCCTATTAGCCATTTTTTCATTTAATTAAGGAGCTGATCTATTTATTTGGTGACAGATCTATTATTTTGATGATCAAACGAATTAAATGATAATAGTAGTTTGTTAAGCTGATGATTTATATTTAGAGACAGTTTTGATTAAAATGATAACTAATATATTTCTTGGGGATAGATATTATTATTAGGGTACTGCAGATTAGTGACACATCTAAAATTAGGTAACAGAAAATATTGTTCCTTTATTAATCACGCGTAACAATAATATAATTCCATACAAGTAAAGCCGCAGGCAAAAACGAATATATCAAATATATATTTGAAATCAGGTCATCGAGACCTTTATTTTGATACCCATATCGATATATTAAGAAGAAAAAAAAAATACTGGAACGACAATTTTGCGGCTCACAGCCGCCATATTGTTTTTTTTATATTTGATGTAGCCTAAGTCACTCTCACAGCAAATACGAATCTAACGACACCTCTCAAGCTAAAATCCATCTAGCCGTTCAGGCTGCAGAGCGTGCCAAACAATTATACATACTCTCGAAAAACATAACCCTCATTCTGTCGCAGTCGGGTAAAAATACAATAAAATAAATATTTAAGGGGGCACCCATACAACAAATGTGATTTTTTTTTGCTCGTTTTTGCTCGCAATTGATAACGGCAATAGGTAGACGCTTGAAATACTCACATGATATTTAGGTATATATTCACTTCAAAAATAAATGATGAAATAAAAATAAAACAAATATTTAAGGGGGGCTCTCATACAACAAACGTGATTTATTTGCCATTTGTATAGGTAATGGTACGGAACCCTTCGTGCGTGAGTCCGACTCGCACTTCAAATCAAATCATTTTCAAATCAAATCATTTTTTATTTAGCAAAAATGTTACAATTTCTGTTGCACTGGCTCCCACTTTAGGTTTCTACTACTTGACCGGTTTTTTTAGAATTAAAATAGAATATAATTTTTTAATGAAAAAATATTACGTTCGCGTGGAGTAGTCGAGTTTTATTTGCCAGGTCCTCAAATATTGATCTTATAAACATAATTACATTAAAATTTAAAGAATCATGTCTACAGAATAAAAGCAGCATACAGCGGCAGTCGCCATAGCAATAATATACGAAAAGAAACTAATATCTTTACTGTTACCGCTTTAGTAAATGTATTATGTATTTATTTTATTATAGCAGTGGGCGAAGACATACCAGAGGTCATATTATGTGCCCCGCGGCCCCGCCGAGAATACTTTAAGTAACGCCGATCTACATGTATTAATTAATTTATTTAGGATATTAATTATGTACATACAAGACATTAATTATATACATAAAATAGCACATACGACTTGAGAATAACAAGCCTCAATTATGGAATTAAATTAAATTTTAAGTATAGTTTTAGTTCTCTAGTAGATAATATGATATTATTTTTAGAGTAAGTATATCTATATATTATATAAAAATGAATGTTTGTCTGTATGTCCTCTATGCATTCGTTTACCGCTCATCCGATTGCAATGTAACTTTGGTGGGATATTCTGGATATACTGAGTAAGGTTTAGACAGGACAACGTCTGTCAGGTCAGCTAGTTGTATAATAATTTATTAACATCCCATAATGTTATATTATAATTTAATTCAGAAAATATTGTGTGTATATATATATATATATATATACACACACACAATATTATATATATATTAATATTGTGTGAATATATATATGTATATATACGGCTCGATCGTTTTTTTTTTATTTCTTTATGTATTGTCAATATCAATATCATTTCAGCCTATTGCGGTCCACTGCTGAACAAAAGCCTCCCCAATTGATTTCCAGCGTGACCGATCATATGGCACCTCCATAAAACGACACCCCGCGATCCCCGCAACTTGTCAATTCATCTTGTAGACGGTCGTCCCATGCTGTACTTAAAGATATATGTCATTATCATAAACCGAAGTTCGATTTTTTAGGGTTCCGTACCCAAAGGGTAAAAAGGAACCCTATTACTAAGGCTCCGCTGTCCGTCCGTCCGTCTGTCACCAGGCTGTATCTCATGAACCGTGATAGTTAGACAGTTGAAATTTTCACAGATGATGTATTTCTGTTGCCGCTATAACAACAAATACTAAAAAATAGTTGATACTGTTGATTGTTGGCACTTGGTGGAACATTATTATCATAATGTTATAATAAAGCACTTGTACTATTCCACGTTATTATATTTAATATTACCGACCGGTTTCGCCGCTAAGGCATTATCAAGGTAAACAGATGGTGTTTGTGTTTCTACAAAACACAAACACCATCTGTTTACCACACTGTTTACCTTGATAATGCCTTAGCGGCGAAACCGGTCGGTAATATTAAATATAATAACGTGGAATAGTACAAGTGCTTTATTATAACATTACTAAAAAATAGAATAAAATAAATACTTAAGGGGGCTCCCATACAACAAACGTTTTTTTTTTGCTCGCAATTGATAACGGTAACAGGTAGACGCTTGAAATACTCACATAATATTTAGTAATTATATTCACTTGTAAAATAATTAATTAAATAAAAATAAAACAAATATTTAAGGGAAGCCCCCATAGAACAAACGTGATTTTTTGCCGTTTTTATAGATAATGTTACGGAACCCTTCGTGCGCGAGTCCGACTCGCACTTGGCCGGTTTTTTTTAAATTGAAAAAACCGAGTTTGGGGTGTAAGTGGTTCAAAAACATCTTTGAACCAAAGCCTACTTCACCTGCACGCGGTGCACCCTACTGACTTGACAAACGAAGCTCTGGCGAAAAGAGAGGTAGGGAGCGTAATTGAAATAACAATTCCCTTGAGGGTTGTTGTGTTCCTGTGAGTGAGTGAGGTCACCAGAAATGAAGGAGATGCTTTCGTTGGCAGCGGGGGTGGCAGCGCGCGAGCGATATTTTATGTTGCGAGCGTAAATATGGCTACGGTAACCGCTTCACATCAGGCGGGCCGTATGCTTGTCTGCCACCCGTCGTAGTATAAAAAAAAACGACCTGAACCTTCTTCAAATTACGCGATAGGGCCTCTGATTATTCTATAATGCATTGCCCATAGGTATACCGAAATGTTTAGGAGTAGGTATATAGTGAAAACTATGTAATACGACTACAGGACCAGTGCACGAAACCAATTAGACCACACAGATGCGTGACACTACGATACGTGACAATAGGAATCTTCCTATTGTCACGTATTGATATTCTTCCGATGCTGGGGAGGCCCCCAGTAGTATTATCACTTAGGAGTAGGCACGCCAAAGTGACAAATCTGAAGTCTCGGGCGAATTCGTAATTGAAAAATTTTCAATTACGAATTTTAGTCGATACTGTCTGAGGATGCGGGCCTTCAACCGGCACGACTTAATGACAACCAAGACCAAGGATAACCCTCCTTGGTCATGGTTTGGTCAAAGAAGAGCCGGATCTGAATCTATGTAAGTTGTGTGGAGCTGAACATGATCGTATCAAACAACTCCTCTGCATTGACATTTGTATTGACATATGGGATCATATTTTGGGGAAACTGTACTGAAAGAAACATTATTTTCAAATCCCAAAAACGATGCATTAGAGCAATGTTTGGTCTTAAAGTTGAAGATAGTTGCGTACCCTTTTTCAAATCAATGAAAATTATGACGTTTCCCTCTATGTATATTTGAGATGGCAATTTTCATAAAAAGCAATCCTGAACTATTTGCGAAATTACCTGAAATTAAGCGTAATCCTACACGAGCACAATATGTAAATAAACTGCATGCGCATAAATGTAAGACGGCCCTATATAAGAAAAGCGTGTTAGGAATGGCAACTAATATTTATAATAAAATACCAGCACAGATCACAACGTTAAAATTAGAACTATTTAAACAAAAATTACGGACTATACTTATTGATAAATGCTACTCTTCTTTAAATGACTATTTGAATGACATAATTTAATGATTGTATAATATTTGTTTTTTTTTTTTTTTTTTTTTTCATGCATACTATTTTTTGTAATTTAGACATTAATCATGACATGTAATCAATTGTAAATGTACTGAACTAGTTTTCTATACACACAAAATATTTGTATGCCTACACGGCAATAGCATAGTGAGACTATTTGTATTATCAAAACACCTGCTGTATCCGAACACCTATGTTATACAAATAAATTATATTCTATTCTATTCTATTCTGTCTATATTTATTTCATCAAATCTATAGAAATACATATCGTAAACGGAACCTATTTATTATGTATATTTTTTATAAATGGTGATGCACTTTTAAAATGTACAGGGTGCCTGGTACGAGCTTTCTATCATAATCGATTTCGACCACGTTAACTTGATTTAGTATGGCTCTACTTCGACTGTTTGTCAGAAGATGGCGCTGTGTCAATTTCATTCAAAATGAGTATAGATAACATCTGGGAACTACACTGATTCAGAATAACACATACCGGCACTAAAGTTTTTGGCAACTATTGTTATAGTTAGACATACCAACACTATTCTAGTATTTTCGTTCTATTTATACTACGAACAC